>JARJCN010000019.1:0-724927 GCA_029282135.1 Mycena belliarum
GATGGTAGTGTTCTAAGAGATCCAACGAGTTCTTAGAGGTCTGGCAGAGCACAACAAGCCTGCTATACGGGGTCTTGTATCAATGCTGGCCCTCTATCACAACAGCCCTTTCTATACGGGGAACTGTCTGCGACGAGCTGACTACAACAAGCCTGCTAAACGGGGTCTTGTATCAATAGTCCTACACAACAGCCCTTTCTAAAGCGGGGAACTGTCTGTGCGACCTTTGACACTATAGACAAAGGATTTACGGGGTCTCACAAGTGAGTTGAGTAGTTTACTACTGATCACAAGTCCTCAAGCGAAACAACCTCTCAAGGTCAAGTTCTTAATGAAACCAACAGATAATGTTTTATTGACAAACAATCTCCGCTCAGTTACAGAGGACACCAACGCCGTGGGATAGTACTTTGGACTGCAGGCAGTCTGTGGGCACGATCTGGGGGGCAAGGATGAACTACTGTACTGCGGCTACTACTTGCTATTTTATAGGTTTTCCGGGAAATACATGACAGAT
Source organism: Mycena belliarum (assembly GCA_029282135.1). NCBI lineage: Eukaryota > Fungi > Basidiomycota > Agaricomycetes > Agaricales > Mycenaceae > Mycena > Mycena belliarum. The sequence continues at coordinate 518 of JARJCN010000019.1, forward strand.
AGAAATGACGACGATGACAGAGTGAAACAGATAAGATGAAACAAGTCCGGATCCCGGGAACGTCTATGATTGGCTGTTGAGAGCCGGTCTGGTCCGGATCCTCGCGCCGTGAGAACTCCAGAGACCCGTTGTGGTATATTTGCAAACTCTAGGCCAGGCCAAGAGCACTGTCTAGTGCTCCCGAGTACTTGCCAAGTACTTGTAGAGGATGCCGCACTTCGGCTTGGTTTGTAAAGCCCGATGGCGTGCTTTGCCGCTCCACTAGAACTGCTGCCGCAGCGGGTGACCGCTTTGACCGATGTTCCGGGGTTGGTTCGTCTGCTAATCTCCTAGCCTACTGGTTTCGACTCCGTCCGACTCAGTTCGTGTGGGCCAGACCTCTCCAGAGGTCTTCTCGGCATTCCTACAGGTACTGTGGACTTCTCGTCGAACAACCTTTGTCCTTGTTTGACTTCTCAGATCGCGTCGTACTGGTCACATGTCTCGTTTGACGTGCCAAGTACTATGCCGATCACTGTCATTCCTAGCAATCCATGCGTCTATTGCTCTCTATAGTTCCCAAGTACTCCTAGAGTACTCTGAAGGACTTCTCCGCACGTCGCGGCCTTGAACCCTACTACTTGGTTCATGCCTGTCTAGTGGACTGTGGCCATCCAGTCCCTTGGGTATAGTCATGGTCTCCAAAGTTGTCAAGGCTTTTGTGGGTATTCTCCTGGGTATGGTATCTAGCTTTCGTAGTGTAGTCCAAGTCCTGGGAAGAACTCGTACTTCACTAATGACCGCACAGAGGTCTTAGCAAGCAATATGACAGTCCCCGTTTAGTAGGACCCAGAGCATAAGTACTTGTCTAAACATGATACGGCTTCTCCGGCATGGTCAATACACAATCAGCAGCTCGGAGCTCCGCTCTGACTCTAACTGTATGTCACCGGACAGGGTTCAAGTACCAAGTACTCAGTACTAGTACCGAAGTACTAGCAGTTGTACTGGTTAAGTGATAAATCGCAAAAAGCGACCTGACGAGGGGTCGGCAGATCCGACCCGTATCATCTCCCCTTCACTAAATCTTGACCGTCCTCGGTCAATAGACTTTAGTGGTCTTGGAATGACAATCTTCACAAGACTGTCCTAGTTGTGCCTTTATTGACTTCTAAGTTCTCCAAACTATCCACTTGTTTAGCGGAACTTCAATTTATGGCTTGCGCCAAGTCCATTTCACTAGATGACAGCACTTGCCGAGAAGTCTGATGGACTTCTTTTTCGGCAAGGCTAGAGATCTGCCTCCGTTTCGAGAACTACATCAAGTGATGACGTCATGATCTACTCCGTGAGAGTAGTCTAGGGTCTCAAAGGTATGTTCAACTCCTAATTGGGACGTTCCTCCCAATTATTGCGTTCTCGGTCCTATTACGTCTTAGAACCCTGCTGCGGACGGCCCTCTGCGGTTCTGTATTCAATACAGGACCCTGAGCTATTTATGGTTCAATTGAAGAAGCAGGTACGTTCTGGGCTATGTTTTCATTTGGTGGCTGCTGGAATAGTTATATTCCGCAGCCGCACAGCCGCCTCGTTTCTTTCTCTTCAACCACCACCATCCCCGCTGCCCGGTGTCTATCGCCGCGCACCGTCCTCTCCTTTCGTCTTTCCTCTTCGTCCACCACGATGTCCAGCGCCTCTCGCAAGCGCAAGGCTCCCTCCGAGGTCTCGCTCATGGACGAAGATATCTGGCAGCACTTTCGCCACTGCCCCGACATTCAACGCATCATCTCGTACTTCCACGACCCCACGGTGAAGAAAGCCAACCTGGGCGTAGCCGAGCAGGCGTACGCGCATTTCTTGGAGGCAGTGGTGCGTTTAGCACACACTCTTCTCCCAGAAATGTCGGCTGATTCATTATTTTTCAGCGCGCGTACCGCGCGTGGGCCCCAAAGTCGAGATTCCCCGAGATTGAGTCGTTCATTTACACCGCCGCGATGTCGCTGTTCGCCTTCTTCACGCGCGTCCAGTCGTCTGAAACCCGCAAGCACTACGAATTCCGCGCAATGTACACGGATCTTGCAAAGCTCGCTCTCAAGCACCCCCCAGCCAATGTAAGCGTCGTCCCTTGTCATTATCGCGTACTTAGGAGTACTTTTTAACAGATCGATCCGCCCACTGCTGACTTCGTGTTCCCGGAGCTGGACACAGTCGAGGCGTTGCCTACGCTGCCTCTTCTGGACACTGCGCCCCACTCGTCGCCTCCGCCCGTCCCTCAGGTTAAGCGTCCCAAGTTGGAGACCGGCGCACAGTCCTCTCCTGCGGCGTCGGCTTCTCGCCAGGTAAGTCTCCGTCCCCTTAAGTATTGTTTATTTATCTTAAGGGTTCTTTTTCTTCAGCCTGCGCCCAAGCCCGTCCGCCGTCCGGTGCCTGTCAAGGCTGCCCCTCGCATCTCCCTCTCGCCGCGCTCTCTGCCGTCTCTTCCTCGCATTGCGCGTCCAGTTCCCTCGACGTCCAAGCCTGTTAAAGCCCCAGCGAGGCCTTCCCTTCCCACGCTGCCGGTCGAACCCGACCCTGATTCTGAGGACGATAAGTCCCAAGACCAGGAGCAGGACGCCGACGCGGATGCGGAAGCGGAGGTCGACGACGACGAGGAGGAAGAAGCCCAATTCACCCCCGAGGAGGATCCCGAGGAGGAACCCGCAAAGCCCGCGCCCAGCAAGTCCAAGGGTAAAGGCAAGGCGGCGCCTTTGGAAGCGCCCAAGGCGGCAGCGTCGCGCCCGACTCGGCCGCTGCCCGCGCCTTCCCCAGCGCAGCGTCGTAAGTACTACGACCCCTCGCTTTTGAGTACTTTGCTGACTTTTTCGTAGCGACTTCCATCGTGGAGCCCCTTGAGGTCCTCCCTCTCGTCGTCAGCAATACGGCTGTGGGAAACGCCTTGGGTTCCCAAGACCGCTTCACACCCGTACGTCTGTCTCCGTCTGAACTTTTCTTTATTTTCCTAGTTCTGACTTCTTTTTCTTCCCTGCAGGCGATGTTCCCCTGCACGCAGTGCCATGGGACCGGCGAACAGTGCTTCGAGGAAGGTCGTGGGCTCTCTTGTCTCCCTTGCAAGACGAAGGGGATCAAGTGCTCTCACTGCCTTACAGGCGTAGCGCACATGTTGCTCCAACAGCGCGCTGAGACTTTCGCCTCGGGCGGCGCCTCTGGTAAGTCTTTATTTTACTTAGAGATTCCCGCCCCCTGACTTGTAGTTCTCAGCACTTATTGCCCGCTTCTCCGCCATCGCCCAGTCCCGCCGCCAGGTCGATCTTTTCCGAGCACTCGCCGCGCACGCATACGACGATTTCAACCAGTCGCTCCGCCACCTCGCCTTTGTCTTTTTCCAAACGAAGGCTGGCGTTACGTCTGAGGAGCTGTCGCAGTACTTTGAGGACCCCAACGACCTCGCCGTCGTTCAGGGTGTCCTCAAACGTCTGCAGGTTTCTCGCGCTGCCCTCTGGGACGAGTTCAAGCCTCGTCTCAGTACTTCTGCGCGGCAGGGCGCGCACTCATCTCCCGGTGGCTCGGTTCCACGGCAGCACGCCGCGTCCCTCCCTCGGATGACGAGTGACTGGATTGACAGCCCCGACGTTCAGGACTTCCTCACCGGCCCGCACGCGTTTACGCCCTCGTTGCCGGCGCACTACGAGGCAACCCATCCGAGTCGACCTCTGCCCATGCCGCTGACTCCTGCGAGCGACCCTGACCTCTTCGAAGCCCTGCAAGAGGCCGCTCCAGCCCCACCTCGTACTCCTCCAATGGCGAAGCTCGAAGAACCCGAGGCGCCAGCGCCGGCGACGCCTCCACGAGCGCCGCCGCCGTTCAGCTTCACACGCGAGCCCCGCGCACCTCCCACCACGCCTGGTTCGGTCACCTGGGCTGGTCGCGCCCCACTGCCGCCTCCTGCGTACGCTGGGTACCCGTACTTCCCGGGTTACCCACCGCCCGGCGTGTATGGTCCACCTGGGTCGCAAGGGGGGTACTACGTGGGTCCGCCGCCTCCTGGTCCCTCGACCTTGGGGCCTTCTCCTCTGTCGGCGCCTCCAGTCACTGCGCCCTCGCCCTCGCCGCGTCCGCCGTCGTCGCCTCGGCCGCCTCAGGAGCTTCCGCGGCCCTCCCCATCGCCAAAGCCGCCGATGGGCCAGCTTGCACCGGCCACATTCGAGGAAACTGCAGGAACTGGGGAGGCGTCGGGAGCTTAGGGGTGCTCGATGCCTTGGTCGGGGTGCGCGCGCGCAGGCGCTCTTTCTTGGACTTACATATCGACTCAATCACAGACATTAACCGCGATGAATTTTACTGCCTTTGCTGTCATAGTCATTCTCCCCTTCTCTAGCTATATCTCAAATACTGCTTAGATACTCGATCTTTTTAGTATAGCAGAGACTGTAGTAGAAGTTTGACTCCTCCCAAATCAAGTATGCTTTTTCTTGGTCTATAAACTAGTACTTTAAAGTACTTTTAAGTTCTCGCCCCAAGTACAAGACACACAAGATTTTCGACTTCAAGTTGAACCGTGCGAAGGTAGTCACGTGACCGTGAGACTCGAGACTTTTGAAATAAATCCCAAAAGTCCGTTGTCTTTTGAAGTCCTGAATCCAATCATAGTCCTACCAATTGCTTGGTCGAACTGAGACGACTCGTTTTATCGTTTCAAATCCTTCTATACACGCATCCTACTTCTTGGCGGTAGCCGGGACAACTTGTGTTCCGGTTTCCACTTCATATTCCCAAATAGTCCTGTCCTCGATTGTAGATGACTGTTAACAAGTAGCTTGTACTCGTCTCGACTTGAAATCAACTACTTTTATCATTCTAGACTTGTCCTGAGAACTTTTGACTAGTTCTGAGTACTTCTGGTAGGTCCTTGACGGACGTTCCTAGTAGTCTAGACCACATCAGTGTTCTATGATCTGCGTTTTGACACGCTTCTCATGACGTCTGACAGGCTCGGTTACTAAACGATCAGTTCAGTTTGCCGATATGACACCGATCAACTATTTGGCCAAGTCTTTCCGGCCCATATTTAGCACTTCCGGATAGTATATCCGAAAAAGCTCGTATGGCCCCTAGACAACGTTCTACAAAGTCCACATGGCTCGACATGTGTTCCGTGGCTATCCACCCTCTCCCCCCCACTAAAAATTCGACGCTTACAGCAGCGACTACTTTTTATTGGTTGGAACGACGTGGACTTGGCACAGAGGTATGTTTCGTCGCCACATGAGACTTCTTCAAAGTTCTCCCTAGGACTCCGTCATGGCGGACATCGTCCCCGACTTTAGGTTCTTAAACCTCGTCGGTCGACTGAGGAACTTTAGAACCACTTGTCGACTCATGGCTCCCTTCCCCGCTCTCGACACGGTCTGCGTCCAGCTCCACTCCTCGACCACCGACCTCAAGAACATCCTTGACACTCCTGTCAGTTCCGTCGTTAAGATCCACATCGCCGAGCAAGCTCTCAAGGACGCGGTGAGTACTGTGTTCAAATACTTCTCGCACGTCCTGATTACTTGTCTCGCCTGGTCTAGGCGAACGCTCTCCCCTTTGCTGGTGGCATCAGCAGTCGCGCTGAGGCCAGGGAAGACGTCCAGAGTGTTATCGGCGCCGTCGCTCGACTCGTCTTGGACTTCCCGACCTATGTCCCCTCCAAGTTTCACCACGACCAGGCGCTACTCCTCAGCTCTTCTCTGATCAAGAACGTTGAGAAGAAGCGTCTGCTTCGCGCGGAAAAGAAGAAGGAGCGCAAAAAACAAGTGCGCCCTTATAGTTCTCCTCTCCTGTCCTGAATTAACTTGGGGTACGTCTTAGGAGTCGTCTACTGCTCTTCCTGGGGACGAGGACAACTCCGACATCGAGGAGATGAGTACGTCTATGGACGTCGATCCGCAAACCCCAGCTAACAAGGTAGAGCTTACTCCTGTCGCTGAGTATTTGGAGATGATCCATAAACTTTTCTCTCTTCAGATAGCCCCAACGGTCGGTTCCTTCCTCTTCGGCAGTATCCCTGCTCAGCCTCTCCCCCCGAACCTTAACTTCAACAAGGTCTCCAAGGGTGCCGATGCGGTTGCCAAAGCGAAGGCCTCGGCCGAGGCCTCTGTCGGTAGTTCTCTCGAACCCTCGCCTGAGATCTCCGAGGCCAGGAAGAAAGAAAAAGTACGTCTCCATACTTCTCCTGACTTCTCTGTACTCATACGCTCTCCTTCATAGATGGCTGCGCGCTCTGAAGCGGTACGACTTCCTTACGAGTCCGTTCCATCGCTTGACCTCCGTTCCAACGCCTATAAGAAGGCCGTCAAGTACGATAGAAAGTCCCACTCCGATAATCGCAAGCGGCCTCGTAGCCTCTATGGTTATCTCTCGGACCACGAGGATGGTCTTTGTGCGTCCTATCCCTTTCGCTTCTATTGCTCTCCCACTGAAAGTGGTCGTGTTTTATAGTCAGCGCTGGGCCCACGGTGCACTCCGACAGTCCTGTCGTCCACACCGAAGTTATCCTTACAGCTAAGGCTCTCACCAAGCTCTTCTTGAAGGCGTCGGACCCGATGTCGTTGTTTACACAACGCGACGACGAGCTCCAGAACGAGATCCAGAAGTGCAACCATCGCATTCGCCACTTTCTCCAGTTGCGCGATAACTTCATCACTGCGCACAAGGATCTCCGCTACGAGTACGAGGCCGTCATGAATGATGAAGACTATCGCCCCGCTCCGGCCAAACGCCAGGTGAGTCCTTTTTACGCTCTTCCTATCTACTAGTCTAAAGTTCTCTCGCAGACTTCTCTCGAGGTCTAAACACGCTCCTTAAGAACTTTCTCTCTCTCTGGCGCTTCAACAGCGCCCTATCCGTGCCTCAACTGCACATTTTTATCACTCTCGTTCTGCCCGCGTCCTATATAGTAGTAGCATGTCAATGATTATTGTTCACGCTCATCCCGTTCTTCAGTTAAGAAGTAGGCTACTTGTTGGTACGCTTCGACCGTCTCGGGCCTTCGTCCTCCTTGTCAGAGTCCGATTCCCACGGTTGAACTTCATCCTGATCCCGAACTTCTTCTTCATCCGAGGACTCTGATTCCTCAAAGTCCTCTGGCACCGTACGCAACTTCATCTTTCCAAACTGTAGGTCTGGTCCAACGTAAGGCTTATTGCGTTTTGGCAAGTCTCGGACTAGTTCGGCGAGAGCCTCCGGACTCATATCGATCAATTTATGGATGTCATGCGGGATGGCTACGCTATGGCGCGCTTCGTAGGGTATAACCCTGAAGGCTGCTATGCGGTCATGTAGCATGGCTCCGTTCATTTCAGCGATTAGATAGGCACCTCCCTGAGTTCTTCTGATTACAATCATAGGACCCAAGTAACGCGCTTCCATCTTCGAGTCCAAGGACTTCTCTACACGAGTATTCCTGACTAGTACCAATCTTCCAGGTTTGAAGTCGTAGTTCACAATCGTATGTTCGTGATATCTCTCGTACTTTCTCACCGCAACTCGTTTTGCGTGATCTACTCGTGATCTCATTAGTTCAATGTGACTAGCATGTTTGGCCAGCGCCTGGGCGCGTAAACCAATCAGCTCAGAGTCCGTAAGAACTCTGCCAGGCATCTCTACCAACCAGGTGGCTTCTTCGATGTCCAACGGAAGTACTGGATGTACTCCTGTCGCCATGAAGAACGGAGAACACCCAAGTCCTTTCCGGACTGTGATTCTCTCTGCCCACAAGTACTGCGGCCAGAAGTAGTACCACTTTTTAGTGTTCCCTCCTGTCGCCTTGAATAGGATTTGCCTAGTGCCAAAATGACCATTTTCCACTTTGCCATTGGCCTGAGAGTTGTACGGCAAAATCTGAATATTCGGAATGCCATACTTCTCCTTCAACCATTCTACTGCTGCCTTGAACTGCTTCGCATTGTCCGTAATAATCTGCGACGGACAACCCCACCGACATATAATGTCTTCTAGTAGGAACATTCCAAGGGCTTTTGCCGTGTCAGACTTCAATGGTCGACCTTCAATCCAGCTGGTCAACGAATCTCGTGCCGCAACTGCTTTGTCGTGCCCATTACTGACTTCTCCCATCATCATCACATCGGTATGGATTACTTGGAAGACGCTGGGTGTATGCGTAACTACCGGAGGTATGCGCAGCAAGGTTTTCTGTCGTTCTTGGCATAACTGGCAAGTCCGAACATACCAACTGACATCTCTTTCGTACTCTGGCCACCAGAACCGAAGTCCTATCAGTTCTTTAGTCGCAAAGAACCCACGATGTCCCAGGCTGTCGTGAGACGCCCTGAGCATGTACATGCGATGTTCTTTGTCAACTACTAGCTGCGAGGCAGGTCCTAGCGACTTTCTATACAACCTCCCCTCTTTCAAAAAGAAGTGTGAGGCCCACCTCATCCAAGTTCTCATATTCTTTTCTGATATTCCTCTAGGCCTGATCAGAGTATTCTCCAACCATTCCTTGAGTACTATCAGTCGCTCATCCTGGTTCTTCGCGCTGTCCGTCCTGTGGGTTTCCACATAGGGCTCGCGTTTCTCAGGATTCCACTTTAACTCCAAGTCTGGAATCAAAGGTTCCGTCGACTGCACATACTGCGGGACTACTTCTCCAGCGACCTCGTAAGCTGCATTCCGGTGCGCACAGATCAGAGACTCTGTTAAATACGCATCCTGGGTTTCCTGCCAAAACTGGTTGACATCTATTGCAAGCTTTTCGGTTTGAATGTAACCGCCCCTCGTATCAATCGTGTGCTTAAAGTCCTCGAAGTCCAATGGCTGAGGCCCGGTTTCATCAACGTCCTCGTGGTCCAAAGGCGGCTCGTTTATATCCCAGCCTTCCTCCGAGTTCGGAAATACTTCGTCTCCCGGTGAAACGGTTGCTCAGGGACTATGCGTGCAAGCGCAAAACAAACTAAAACCCAACCAACCAAGTTATCGCACTATCGTCCTCTGACTAAACAGATGCACTCTAGCACAACCCCCGGAAACCTGGACTTAATTCATTAAACACCTCTTTTACTGCACCAAAGTAACTCCTGACGAGATCGGGTCTTTTTAGACACAAGTGTAGGTCTAAAGGAGACCGAGGTCGAGACGACTTTATATTTGTATGTTATACTGCAAGATTGTTTCTCCAAAGAGGAACTCTCTACACAATTTTGTACATGGCTTCAGTTCACGAATTGACTTAGGTCAATTGAACGCGGACACGAGCACAAGTTGTGTGTGTAGATTTATAGCTTCATCAGCTTTTGTTTGGCAAGTTTAACGGCACGAGGCCAAGTTTTTGGTTGAGTCTTTATCTGACTCTGGACTACAGAAGCCCGCCGAACTCAGGACCACAGAGGCCCATACATAATCGTACTCAGGACCACAGAGGCCCACACGACTTCAGTCTGAACTCCAACAATCAACAGCAATATTCCAACAAGTCAAAATATAACATTGTGATCCCAAGTCCACCAGAGTACAATCCTGCCTTAGAACTGCAACTGGGCCCCTTCACAGGGGTCCAGCCACAGATCTCAGGCCGGCATTCACTGGCAAAACTCTACAAAGTGCTGTCTATATATACTAAAACTACTAATCTATGACTAAGCTGATGAGAAGGGTCAGGTACAAGCGAGTCTTAATGCTATTGGCTGGCCATTTCTCCTGAATGTCGACCAGATTCCTAAGTTACAGTTCCAACCAAAGTCTCCTGTTACACAAGTTGTGCACTGAATAGCTTCTGTACAGTTCTCCCCTTTACACTCTAGTACCTCGGAATAGCTTCGCCTTAATCGTAGCTTCCTATCGATACCCCAATCTCCCATATAGGTTGGTTGGTCACTTCATTACAGCCCAATCTCTTTAGACTCCTATTTCAACTAGTGTCATCAAGATGACTTAAGAACAGTCCGGTACAGTCCGACATCAGCCGATGCTCGGGAATATCCGATCAGATCACGTGATCCGTCGCGTCGCGTACTTTATACAAGCCAAACCATACTTGGTGAAGTATGCATGGAAAGCCAAAATCCCAAGACTTCAACCATCAGTCACAGAGTGGATAGGGTAGTATCTCCTTGGTAGTTCGGCATATTATGGCCTGATAGCTCATCATGCGGAGTCATGATAGCCCTGGGGAGGAGTGTATGCCTCAAAGAGGTGATTTTGTGTGTTTACACGGCTGGGCATTCTGCCTGCTTATCATCTCCCCATTTCTTTAATATTGACTGTCCCCAGTCAACCTGTTTCTCTGCTACAAGTGGTATTTTTCTTCCCTGAGAAAATAGCCCCACATTTGTTTTCTCCAAGTACCAGTTTGACTTTGTTTTAAGCAAGTCGACACTGCTTGACTGAGATCCTGATTTGGAACCAGTCCCTTACAACAAGACCTCAATGCAGTGGATGCAATCCGATCTCTGAGAAAAAAAATCAACTCTGATTCCGAGATTGCATACATCCGGTGATCTTCTCCACTTTACTTGTGAACCTGTGCTTTCGCCAGTCACATTCTAGACTTATCAGATCAAAGGATCGGGTAAAGACCTCTGATTCAACAATATGTCCCAAGGTACGAACCCCTGTACTTGGTCAAAGTAGTCTTCACAGACTCAACTTCAACTAGTGAACCCTGCAATACACCTTGTCCTTTGTTCAACTCAAATTGCTCTTGGACCAGCTGGACTTGTCCGAGGTTCTTTCCAGAAACTCAAACAGAACAGCCTGCCTTTAAGAATTGAACTTTTTCACAAGGCCAAGCACTACAGCTACCAACACAGAAACTAAATTCTGTGTATGGAATTCCAAGGAGACTTCAACAGTCATTGAATCACAGAGCACTGTCAACAGAGACTGCTACTCTCCAAGGTATCCTGGCTGTGTAACACAGTATATGAAAGCCCAACCAAGGATCCTCTACCTCTGTACTGCAACCACACTCTACAGCCTCAGCCAACACACTTTACATGCAAATCCAGATCAAGACAGCAGCACTTGGAGCACAAGCACGCATCACATTTTAGGGCTAAACACCGAAAAACTTCGTACAGGTTCTAAGGGGTGTAGGCCTGGGGCTTCAACCTTACTTCACAGAGTGGATATTCCTAGGCCTCCTGGGTTGGTGGATGATAATCCTGTTTAAACTAGCCACACGGAGATGTGCTAGTCCTAGATGTGCGCTGCAAATCACAAAAAGTGCGTGCATTTATACGACTTATCATCTCCCCCTTTATTTACTTTTGACTGTCCCCAGTCAAGCTTTTTCTCCGCTACTAGAGGTATATTTTGGTCCCCATATTTTTCTGACCTTCGTACATCTTAGGATTAGACCTGTTTTCATGTTCTTAGCCTAAGAACGTGGGGCGGCATTTCCCATGACTGTGTCATTATTGCACATCTGTCCAAAGAAGCTGGATCAAGCCAGCAGCTCTAGGAGCACAAGTTCAAAGTTGACTGAGCAAACACCTTACATACTGACAAGTCAGATCTACTTTCTAAGGTATAGCACACTCAAAACTCGAAATCTGGACTGAGATTCCGAAATTTGACTGGCTCCCCTCCCCCATTATTAAATGCTGACTGTCCCCAGTCATCCGAAGATTACAAGGTACAGTGCGGCAGAATTAATCTTAGGACTCTGTTGAAAGCCAAGATCAATACTGCACATTTCATCATTACAAAGTTCACTCTGGACTTTCAAACTCGAAGTATAACTTGGGTCCTCATTACAACAACAATTCTGTTGAAGCTCTGGGCAACATCATCCAATTTAATCTCCGAATTCTGTTACAGTTTTGCCAAAAGAAAACCAGTCCCAGCTTTAATTCATCATCATTTCATCCTGATGACTCCAAATTAAATCTCAGCCAAGTTCACTTATACAGCAAATCATCATACAAGAGCAGGCAAAAATTTCTCCAAAGCTGAAATTAAACACATCTAATTTGGATGGTTTAAATTTCGCTTTCTGGAAGAGTGCCTCAGTATCACATCGTACTTTCTGTTACATTCTCCTCTGAGGAATCAAATATCTGGACTGCCAGAGTCCAAAAGAAAAAGTGCAGTTTATGAAGAAAGCCAGAAAAATAATAATTTTTATGTGGTTTTTCCAAGTTTTAATGGTATAATGAGACTTCAAGCCAATTGACACTTTGCTGGATGCAAAGTTCGGACTGGGCATGCAGCTCTAGGGTATACAAGGTAGCTCAATTCTGCTTCACAGATATTAAGTTTCCAATGGAGTTTTTGGGAGGAGAAGCACCAGAACTGGGCATTCATGTCTCTCATTGTTCCAGAGTCCGAAGTTCAAATCAATGAGGCCTTCCAGGGCAAGACCACAAAGGACTTTGAAGTTTTTAATCTATTGATAATGACTTGTGAGGTTGCCCCAAATCAAATCATCAATAAATTTTGGGCCAAAAGATAGGACACCACTCTTGGGAGAGTTGGTCTTCACTTTCAGACTTGTTCAGCCTGCTCTACTTGCCATGAAATGCGGTCACATATGTGAGAGTTGGGGTCAAAACCACCAGGAACTCTGTTATATTTTAAACACCATTGCAATGCTAGCCAAAACTGTACAAGATTCAAGCGAAATTCAACCACAAATAGAAAGTCTTCTTGGGACTCTCTAGATGCAGTTGAACTTCTCTTGTATAATGAACACTATTGAGACTTGTACAAGACTTGTTTCATCCCCAAGTCTTGAGAGTTGCCTCAATAGCTGTGTTTTCCTGCCCATCCATATGCTTATTGTACAAGCACAATTTGAACGAACATTCCAACAGGGGTGCCCAGAGTCCGAAGATCTCTGGACAGACCAGAACTCTGTCCTGTTTTCCACAAATTTAACAAGTGGAAATGGCAGTGCATAGTTCAACTCCAATTCTAGGGACTTCGTGCCAGAGTCTCAAGGAAGAGGGAGGGTTTCTGTTTAAGCAGACAGAGGGCCTGACGGGTATCTGTGTGAACGGACAGAGGGCCTGGTATTTTCTTCTGTGTGAACGGACAGAAGGGCCTGACGGGTTGTACTCGGTCCGAATGACCTTCATGTTCTTTACACCAGTACTTCTGCCAGAAATTTCTAAGGAAATTCATGCAGTACAACACAAAGTTATCCCAACTTCGGCCCCCCTCGCGGTGGGCTCCAGATGAAACGGTTGCTCAGGGACTATGCGTGCAAGCGCAAAACAAACTAAAACCCAACCAACCAAGTTATCGCACTATCGTCCTCTGACTAAACAGATGCACTCTAGCACAACCCCCGGAAACCTGGACTTAATTCATTAAACACCTCTTTTACTGCACCAAAGTAACTCCTGACGAGATCGGGTCTTTTTAGACACAAGTGTAGGTCTAAAGGAGACCGAGGTCGAGACGACTTTATATTTGTATGTTATACTGCAAGATTGTTTCTCCAAAGAGGAACTCTCTACACAATTTTGTACATGGCTTCAGTTCACGAATTGACTTAGGTCAATTGAACGCGGACACGAGCACAAGTTGTGTGTGTAGATTTATAGCTTCATCAGCTTTTGTTTGGCAAGTTTAACGGCACGAGGCCAAGTTTTTGGTTGAGTCTTTATCTGACTCTGGACTACAGAAGCATCAGGAAAAAACCACTTGGAGATGTAGCGCCAAGTAGCCTCAGTATTTTGGGTAGACTGGTCGCCAAGTCCCCATGTCTATAGCTCCTGGTAGCTCGTCCGCCAAGGTCTGGTAGCTGTTGGTAGCATTGGCATGTGAGCTCGGTAGCGCTCTGGTAGCACTCCGGTAGGCCTTGAGAGCACACAGTATTCTCCAATAGTTATGATTGTATTGAGGGAAAAAAAAACACGAGATAGGTGAAAATATGTTTATTGACTAGAATACAGGTACATCCAGGTAGATCAAAACAATAGTAAGCAGACAGCGACTTTGTCGCTGCGCCGTTGGCCGCTCCGACTATCATTGCGCAGATTTAGAGGTCTGTTCGAAGATGTTAGATTAACAGAATGAAATGTGTGTGCGTGCGCACCGAGGGCGGGCAGCCTGAGGGGCGAGTGCGAGGGCGGTGGCAGCGAGCGCGCCGACGCCCAGGAGCGCGGGGCCCGTGCGCAATGCGGCATCGGTGTTGGATGCACCGGCCGAGCCCAACGACGAGGCGGCGGAGCCAGATGCGGAGCGGGAGCTGCATGTTTGTGAGCGCGGAGTGGGACGCGAAGGGAGAACGGGGGGCGCACAACGCGGGGGGCCTATGGAAGCAGCGGGGCAACGTACCGAAGGCGGCCACTCAACGCCAACGAGCACTTGACACTTGCATTGCCCGAGAAGGCGCCAGGGTTGCGAGAGTGGTGTTGTCAGTCTTGATGGGTTTCACAGTCTTGGGGGCTTGACAGTCTTTGAGGGGCTTGAAAGTCTCGAGGCTCTTGGAGAACCTAAACAGTACCAGAACAGGCTAGCGAAGGGCTTCATCCTGCAGCCAAGAGCGAGCGCTGCGACTGCGAGACTAATTTGGGCCCAAAGAGTCTTGGGACGGTGGGTAGACTCTTTTGCAGGTGAAACGGGGGCAAGGCGCGCACGAGAAGGGTTGATGGAAGGACGGAGCGGGGGAAGGAGATGGGGGGAAAAGAAGAGCGACGACCAAGCGACGACGAATGAAAAACGTGTTTGGTCCAAACAAGCACGCGATCGAGCACGCAATCGCACGTGCCTTCGGAGTTTGAACTGACTTGTCAAAGTTTGCGCCAAACACATTTTCCCCAAGATACCATCCCGAGGATAATAAGCCCTTCTGAGGCTCGACGACGCACTAGATCGACATTAAACGAGTCTAACGAAGGATTTTGACACTGCCCGACACTCGGAATAATTGATTTTTCCGAGGCATGCGATCAGGAGCTACTGATCCGTTGGATAAGTGCTACATCAAACTACTGATCTCCGGCCGGGAGCGACCGGAGCTACCAGAGGCTACGGAGATCCCCCCAAAGACTACCAAAGGTACTGACGCTCCCAAACATTGGCCTGGAGCTACACAGCAAATTGCTGTTTCCTGATGAGCCCGCCGAACTCAGGACCACAGAGGCCCATACATAATCGTACTCAGGACCACAGAGGCCCACACGACTTCAGTCTGAACTCCAACAATCAACAGCAATATTCCAACAAGTCAAAATATAACATTGTGATCCCAAGTCCACCAGAGTACAATCCTGCCTTAGAACTGCAACTGGGCCCCTTCACAGGGGTCCAGCCACAGATCTCAGGCCGGCATTCACTGGCAAAACTCTACAAAGTGCTGTCTATATATACTAAAACTACTAATCTATGACTAAGCTGATGAGAAGGGTCAGGTACAAGCGAGTCTTAATGCTATTGGCTGGCCATTTCTCCTGAATGTCGACCAGATTCCTAAGTTACAGTTCCAACCAAAGTCTCCTGTTACACAAGTTGTGCACTGAATAGCTTCTGTACAGTTCTCCCCTTTACACTCTAGTACCTCGGAATAGCTTCGCCTTAATCGTAGCTTCCTATCGATACCCCAATCTCCCATATAGGTTGGTTGGTCACTTCATTACAGCCCAATCTCTTTAGACTCCTATTTCAACTAGTGTCATCAAGATGACTTAAGAACAGTCCGGTACAGTCCGACATCAGCCGATGCTCGGGAATATCCGATCAGATCACGTGATCCGTCGCGTCGCGTACTTTATACAAGCCAAACCATACTTGGTGAAGTATGCATGGAAAGCCAAAATCCCAAGACTTCAACCATCAGTCACAGAGTGGATAGGGTAGTATCTCCTTGGTAGTTCGGCATATTATGGCCTGATAGCTCATCATGCGGAGTCATGATAGCCCTGGGGAGGAGTGTATGCCTCAAAGAGGTGATTTTGTGTGTTTACACGGCTGGGCATTCTGCCTGCTTATCACCGGGTGAGGATCTCTACGAGAGAGTCCGTCCGGAGCGAAAGTAGCTCCTGGCACATGTTTCAACTTAAAGTGGAACATCAAGATCTTTTCAATCCATCTGTTTATAGTAGCATTAGGACCCATTCCTGGGTTCTTCAGCATCCCCTTTATGTACAATGCGTCGGTCTCGACTACTAGCTTCCTAACACCAAAGATCCAATAGTACATGGCTTCTAGTGCTCTCATCAAGCCAAACAACTCCCGTTTTGGTTGAGAGTAGTTCGCTTCTCTCTCGTTCAAGGTGATGGACGCGAAACGGGCGTAGTACTTTTTGGTAGGGTCGTCTGGATCTACCTGATAGATAATAATCCCGACTGCCCTCCAAGAAGTGTCCACTTGGATGCAGACATCTGAGTCCCAAGCATAATTGATTGGTCTCAGTGCTGGACAATCCTTCAACGCCTCTCGCACATCTGCCTGAGCTTTGTCCTGTGCATCTCCCCACACAAACGGTACATCTTTCCTGGTGAGGTCGTTTATAGGTTCTAAGATTTTCGCATAGTTCTTTATAAACGAACGCAGCACCCCAACTGTTCCTAAGTAGGACTTCACTTGCGAAAAATTCGCCAGTTTCCCCCAGTTGTTGATGACTTTAATGCGATCGGGGTCCGCAATTCTTCCTTCATATGTGCAGATATGACCTACTACAGCGAAGGTCCCTTTGCACAATATGGCCTTTTTACCAGAGAAAGTTCCCCCTGCATAGATCATACGACTGACAACTCTGTTCAAGTTCTGAAAGTGTTCCCAGACGAATCGTCTAATGCCAGGGTTCTCCGCAATCCTCTCGTAATCTCCGTCCGGCGTCTCATACCTCGTCTCAGGTCCTCGGACTGGACAGTCATCGATGTACGGCCAACACACATGCGGTATTTCGTCCTGAAGGATGTATGTAACATCGTCATGGAATATAGGTACCGAGTTCGTCCACCCCATTGGTAGTTTTACCAGGCGCAGAGCGCCATAAGGAGTCTGGAACGTAGTGTAGTCTCTCGAGGTCTCTGCAAGATCTCGGTTGTCGTACCCAACGAACATGTCTAGTGCTGCCCCACAAGACCTGCCTGCAAAATGCTCGGCAAGTGCTTCTGTTGCGGGCGTCACGCCAGAGTGTTGAATCGTAACTTCATTCAAACACTCTAACGCGTGCACGATCCGCAGCGACTTCCCATCCTTCTTGATCACCGCAAAAATCGGCGACCTGTAGGACGAGTTCGAGGACTCATATACACCAGCATCCAACTTCGTCTTAATGTTCTTACAGAACTCGTCGAAGTGCCCCGGAGGAATTGGGATCTGTGAACACACCCACGGAGTGTGAGGTATCACAGGCATTTCCACCGGCGGAAAGAACTCGTGTTTGAGTTGTCCTCGCTCGCTGTCTTCCCAGGCAAAGCTCTTCTCATGCTCCATCATAAAGTAGTGCATAAATTTTCGCTCTTCTGGTTCGAGTAGACCATCATCGTGTATTGCATCAATTGCATCACGCCGCTCTTCTGTATACCTACCAGTCGGCACAAACTCGTTAGGAGTAGCACTCAACTTCGGCATATTCTGCAGTGGATCCCCCGTAATCCTCCGTTCAATCCTGAACTTCGAGGGTAACGTGGTCAACACTGGCTTGATCTTCTTGTCCACTGGTTTATACTTCTTCCCTACGAGTACCGCTGCTGGATGCAACTCCTCTCGAGGTACTTCTGGTATAACCGGGACTTCCCCGTTCCTCACATTACTACTGTCTCCGAGTCCTAGGCCAGCTCGCTGTAAGAGTGAACTTACTTTGCGAGTTGTCCTGCCGGAAATCCCCGGTTTATTCTCACGGTTCGATTTCCTCGGCACGGCCCCCGGATCTACTTCATCGAACGTAAATATTTCACAGTTCTTTGGAGTACTTTGGTTTCCCATATACTCGTTCAGAAGTTGCGAAGCACTCTCGTCCTCAGTAAAGTAGCTCTGCGCTGCACAGAGGTAGGCTTCTCTCCTGTCCTCTGTGGTCGTCACATTCCCTTGCCTCGGCTTGCCATAACCTATGCACTGTAGCTGTCCCTTCTCATCGTAGTCCCAAGCAGTCATTAATTCTCCCCCGCCGTCGAGTTCATCGAATAGACTCAAAAATCCTGCCTTGACTCATCAGGTAGGCTAGTGCTCGTATCGCGTGGTGGTTTTGCCTGATGGACGAAACCTCTGGGACGAGTAGGTATTGTGACCTGCTCTCCAGAGTTGGGATCAGTCAATGTAATTGTCTGACCACCATCTTTCGAGTTCCTGACAACGCTTTCGGTCAGGATCTCAAAAGGTCTCCCCAATAGTACATTATACGGCGCGTTACGGACGATATGTACTTGTAAGTACACCGTCAGGTTCTCAAACCGGAATGGAACATTCCGTCCTAGTCCTAAAGTCTTTGCGACTTCACCATGCGCACTCTGCATGTGGATCTGAATTCTCGGGTCGTAAGAGACTGCCCTTCGGGAAGCTTCATCAGATGACATGGAGACAATCTGAGAACCACCGTCATTTATCGCTTCTACTGATCCTTCACCATTCACTATCGGGTATACGCATCGCAGCGCAGCCGAGCTCATGGCAGCATAGATAGCCTTTGGTTCTTCTCCAGGGGAGAGACTATCGAGGTACTGTACAACAGGATCCCCGACAATTACTGCTCCCTCCGGAAGGTCACCAACGCTCTGCGACAGGATAGTCACAAACGAGTCAAATGGCAAGTCCATTACTGAGATAGCGTCTTCAGGAAGTCTTCTCATAGGCTGCTGGAATTCCCTTGCGGGTCCCCGGCTGTCTTCAGACTTCTCTCTGACCTCATCTCGTCCCTCGAGTTCTACGTTCTGTGCCAGTAAGATCTCTCCTAACTCCTTCTTAGAATAGGTTCCTCTGGACTTGGTTGCCAACGACTTCAGTCCCTTGCGAAAGGAAGGAGAAGTCCCTAACAGATCTTCGACTGAGACCTCTAGTCTTGTTTGCATTAAACGGTCCAGATTTCTCTGGGTTGCCGCTGTTTCATCTAACAAGGACTGGAGTTTCTCCTGTGCGGCTTTCGTCGCAGGCGGAGTCCCTGGTCTATGCTCTGTAGGCTTGCGAGGAAGTACAGGCTCTCGGACAACTTCTCGGACTGGTTCAACACTGTCCCAAGGAAGTTCGAAGGACACCTTCTTCTTTACTAGTGACATGTCCCTCTCGTCTTCAGAGTCCTCTACTTCTTCAACCGTTGCCCTTGGCGTAGGTCTAGATATTATAGCCTTCTCAGGTCTGGATATTATAGCCTTCTCAGGTCTTGGCTGTTCGACTTCTAAAGCCCTGATCGCTCTACTTGCAGCCACTGTTCGGGCTGGTCTCGTTATTTCTACAACAGGTACAGGCTTCTTTGGTGCGTTCTCCGGGGGTTTTCTGCGCCCAACCTTTTGGTTGTCGGCCCCCTTCCTCGAACTACTCAAAAACCCTCATCGTCTTCCAAATCTGCCGGTGCCTTTCTCCTGGTTGAGACGAAAACTTCATTGTTCTCATCCCAATGTGTCTCGATGAACTGCGCCATCTTTTTGTATCGGTCAGAGTAGATCTCCGGCTGACCTCTCGAGGCCTGAGCATTACTCGAAACCATGGAAGTACTTTGACTTCCTCCCATTTGGTTCTGTAGTAACGCCTCTCGCAAGAGAGTCTTCTCTGCCCGCAATGTGCGCATCTCATCCGCCAAGGAGTCATAGGCAGGGGTATTTTCTTCGCCGATGTAGAACTGCTCGGTCAAGTCGTACGCCAGGAAGGTCTTATTGACACTTTGCCTACTCTTGTACTCGATTGCCTTTTGCTGCTGGGTCTTGTTCTTAGGTTCCCTAGGAATAGGTCTACCATCAAAGAACGTGGTCCTCCCTTCAACGACTTTTATTATGCCATTGTCAATGTCTGAATGACGCTTTTGGCAGTCGCCGATGAAATGCCCGTAGACACCACAGTAGAAGCAGTCTCGGTTGGTAGGAGGTCGCATACCACCGGAAGTAGGACGACTAGGACTATCCCATGTCTTTGCGACTGGCTCCGGAGTCTGAGATCTCCCAGCTCGGAGTTCGTCCAAGACAGTCTGATGTTCCATCCACTTCTGATGATTTTTGACTTCAACTTTGTCCATCGCTGTCGCGATTGCGGACTCCAACTGATCCTTAAAAGACTCCTCGAGTCTAGGCTTAGTTCTCTCTTCCTGCGACTGTAAAAGCACTGCAGGTTTCTGGCTCTTACGGGCTTTCGCCTCGGCCCGTTCCGTGTTGTAAAAAGACACGGCCTCTTCCTCGACAATTTCGTGTGAGATCTCTAGAACATCTGTCCAGTAGAACTTGTCGTCCCGATTACTCTTCCAACTAGTCAGGCGGGAAATCAGCTCTTTTTGAGAAGCTGTTGCCGTGCCGGCTTTGTCTGCAGCAGTCGCCTCCTTCAACGCGACACGCGAAGGAAGGTCCGCCGTGGAAGTTATCCGCAAACGACTTCTAACTTGGTTCACAAGTTCTGGGTCACAACAATCAAAGAACTTTGTTACAAGTTCTCTGTTCGAGATACGATTGTTCGGGTGAAGTAGTTTAAGTGCTTCTGCCCTGAACTGCCGTTGGAATCTCATGTACAAGGACTGATCGTCCCCAACGGGATCCCGTCGGTGCTTCTTGCACAATCTTTCCAGGAGCGCAAATGAGCCTTCACGGTTTTCTCTGCACTCGGGGTAGTTCGCAATTATTTGGCTTTTGAACTCCTCCCAAGTCGAGCCATCCATGCTGGTCTCAAATGCATCCCATTCTCGTTTTGTCTCGGCTGTGCAGTACCGCAAAGCGATATGCTTTTTATCTTCATCGGAAGTAGCTTGCGCAGCACCAAAGATGTCCTCAACGGTCTCGAGGAACTTCTCTAGTTCTTCCGGCTGTTTTCCATCAAAAGACAGGGCATTTCTGCCGAAATTAACCGGCAACTTCGTCTTATCCATAACCATATTTAACTGTGGTTGAACAGTAGTAATCGGGTTTCGAATAGACGGGTTGTTAAAGGCTTGCGAGTTCGAAGTGCTAGCCTGCGGTTGTCCTGAAGTACTCGGAAGTTCTCCAAGAGCTCTGGGACTCGTAGGTGGTGTTTGAACAATGGGTGGGCTCGTGGAACGAGGTGTCACACTATTGTCACCGTGAACCGGAAGGTCTCTACGGGTCTGGGACTCGGAGTTTGTGCTAGTACGATCTCTGGCTTGTGATTGCTCACGACCACTGAAAGTAGTAGTACTGCGTCTCGAAGGTCCTGCAAGATTCAAAGCACTGTAACCAGCACTCTGCGAATTCTGCGTTTTCCGGGTTTTAGGTCCTGGGACGTTGAACTCCGTCGTATCAGAAGTTCTCGGCTTTGGGGCCTTTTTGTCAACGGTCTGAGGTCTGGGTTTTGGCCCAAAAGACAGGGTGTCAACGAAGGGGGTCTCTATGAAGTTTTCTAGGTAGAAGAACTCCAACCAACTGGTTCTTTGAAAGAACTCTTTTGCAATCACAAAGTGATCGGCTTTTGTCTCAACTCGCGAAATAACAAATGGACCCTCGCGGTGGGCTCCAGATGAAACGGTGCACCTGAGTATGGGCTGCCGAAGACTAAGACTAGAACTAGTGCGCGTGAACACACTACAACTAACTCAACCAACACACACACAACACACAACCAATACTCGGTACCAACAATGAGTTCGGGTCACCCTGAGATATACAGGTAAGATGTAATCTCGCGATCAACGGTCTGGGACAAGGCCTGCACACGAATGCGACTTCTCTAGAGCACTCCCAAGTACTTCCAGTAGTTGTGGAACAACTAAACTAGAACTCTCTCCACAGATACCGGGGGAACGGTATACGGGGTGGGTGAAAGATGGTAGTGTTCTAAGAGATCCAACGAGTTCTTAGAGGTCTGGCAGAGCACAACAAGCCTGCTATATGGGGTCTTGTATCAATGCTGGCCCTCTATCACAACAGCCCTTTCTATACGGGGAACTGTCTGCGACGAGCTGACTACAACAAGCCTGCTAAACGGGGTCTTGTATCAATAGTCCTACACAACAGCCCTTTCTAAAGCGGGGAACTGTCTGTGCGACCTTTGACACTATAGACAAAGGATTTACGGGGTCTCACAAGTGAGTTGAGTAGTTTACTACTGATCACAAGTCCTCAAGCGAAACAACCTCTCAAGGTCAAGTTCTTAATGAAACCAACAGATAATGTTTTATTGACAAACAATCTCTGCTCAGTTACAGAGGACACCAACGCCGTGGGATAGTACTTTGGACTGCAGGCAGTCTGTGGGCACGATCTGGGGGGCAAGGATGAACTACTGTACTGCGGCTACTACTTGCTATTTTATAGGTTTTCCGGGAAATACATGACAGATAGAAATGACGACGATGACAGAGTGAAACAGATAAGATGAAACAAGTCCGGATCCCGGGAACGTCTATGATTGGCTGTTGAGAGCCGGTCTGGTCCGGATCCTCGCGCCGTGAGAACTCCAGAGACCCGTTGTGGTATATTTGCAAACTCTAGGCCAGGCCAAGAGCACTGTCTAGTGCTCCCGAGTACTTGCCAAGTACTTGTAGAGGATGCCGCACTTCGGCTTGGTTTGTAAAGCCCGATGGCGTGCTTTGCCGCTCCACTAGAACTGCTGCCGCAGCGGGTGACCGCTTTGACCGATGTTCCGGGGTTGGTTCGTCTGCTAATCTCCTAGCCTACTGGTTTCGACTCCGTCCGACTCAGTTCGTGTGGGCCAGACCTCTCCAGAGGTCTTCTCGGCATTCCTACAGGTACTGTGGACTTCTCGTCGAACAACCTTTGTCCTTGTTTGACTTCTCAGATCGCGTCGTACTGGTCACATGTCTCGTTTGACGTGCCAAGTACTATGCCGATCACTGTCATTCCTAGCAATCCATGCGTCTATTGCTCTCTATAGTTCCCAAGTACTCCTAGAGTACTCTGAAGGACTTCTCCGCACGTCGCGGCCTTGAACCCTACTACTTGGTTCATGCCTGTCTAGTGGACTGTGGCCATCCAGTCCCTTGGGTATAGTCATGGTCTCCAAAGTTGTCAAGGCTTTTGTGGGTATTCTCCTGGGTATGGTATCTAGCTTTCGTAGTGTAGTCCAAGTCCTGGGAAGAACTCGTACTTCACTAATGACCGCACAGAGGTCTTAGCAAGCAATATGACAGTCCCCGTTTAGTAGGACCCAGAGCATAAGTACTTGTCTAAACATGATACGGCTTCTCCGGCATGGTCAATACACAATCAGCAGCTCGGAGCTCCGCTCTGACTCTAACTGTATGTCACCGGACAGGGTTCAAGTACCAAGTACTCAGTACTAGTACCGAAGTACTAGCAGTTGTACTGGTTAAGTGATAAATCGCAAAAAGCGACCTGACGAGGGGTCGGCAGATCCGACCCGTATCACCGGCCCCTCCTCCTCAGCTCGACGGCGTGCAGCACCTCTCCGCTGGCAACCAACTGGCAACGGCGCAAAACCACCTCGGCCCGTCCCGCAGAAGCGCCATCGAAGGGCTGCACGCTGCGCGACGAGGTCGAGACCTCGGAGTTTTGCACACCAGGGGCCAGAGCTTTGTCCTACGTTTCTCAGGAGCTCTGTGTTCGATATGGCGACGATCGCGTGCACCTTCTACTGCTGCTCCAAGTCTCCTCAATCGTCGACGCACCCTTACAGCCGCATGCTGGGGGGCACTCCCTCGTCGGCTGCGCCACTGCGCCACTCCTCCCCCGAGTCCGACACCACCTTGCGCTTGCTCGAGACGCAGCGCTTCTCGGGGATTCGTATCCCTCCGCGTCGAGGCCCTCCTCCTTGCGAGCGCAGCATCAGCAGCAGCTGCATCGAGTAGGGATAAGACCCGGGGATCTCTACTCCTCTGGGTCGATTTCTGCCCCCATCGTGCGCAGCGCATGCAGCTGCTGCATGGAACAGGAACACGACCGGGGATGAAGAGCGGAAGCCATCCAATATGCATCAGGTACTGGGGGGCGCATCGACGAGCACGTGAGCGGGCGGAGAGGTGCTTGACGAGGCGGACGACGTGCTGCTCGTCCCACTGTCGCGGTCGATCACCGACCAGGCGGAAAGAGGGGGCAGGCGGACACCCTTCTCCGCAAGACCATCGCGCTTGACCTGGGCCCGCGTCGCCCGCGCCCGTTGTGCTCCGTCGTCGCCCAGTCCCCCGAGGCGCCCATCGTCCCTATTGGTGTCCTTGTGTAGGGCGCTGTCTCGGTCGGGCATGCTCGCACGTCCACCGACACCGACATAGGCGCCTATCGATCGTTCCGGGTTCGAGATGCGCTCCCGCTGGGGCAGCGCTGCTCTGCCTCCTCGTGCAGGATTGCGCTGCGCTGCCCGCGCGACCTTCGCCTCGCGCACGTCAAGCAACAGCGGCGCTATCCCACTGGCAAGGAACTTTACCCCCCCAGGAACACGACTTGGGATGAACGATGGATCCTCTGGATCGTGGCTCGGCCATACTCGTTGCAAACGTGGTCCGCATCCACGGGCCACTCCTCTCTGCGTGCGCCGCCAACTACCCAAGGCTCTCGGACACAGCTTGTGTGGACTGCGCTACGCTGCATCGGCAACTACCCGGGAGCTGCCTCGTCTGGGTCGATTAGTGGCCGGGGCCGCCTTCCATTCTTCTCTTCCCTGCGACTAGCTCGCGAATCGGATTCGGACCAGCTGGCAAGGTCACGGGGGGCAAGTCCTCCCACAAATTGTTTCTTCTTCTCGGCCATCGCATTGTGAGCTGTCGATCGGCGACGGATCCGCGCAACTTGGCTGCACGCTGCCTTCGCAGAAGCGCCGCGGGACCATAGCACGCAGCTCGCAATCCTGCGTTCGGACAAGCTGGCAAGGCCCCTGGGGGGCCGGTTCCCCACCCTACTCAAAAAACTCGTTCAGCTCGCGCGGATTCCCTTCGGCGCCGAGGCCTCAAGAACCAAACCTATGCCCAATCCTTCCAAAATCACGGCCGCTTCGCTCGCCGTCAAGTTATGCTCTTCAATCTTTACCCTATGACTCTATCCCTTAAAGACTTATCCTCTTTTCTTCACAATACTTTCCGTTATTCTTCTCCGAAGTTGCGCAATTTGTTCGCTGTTTCTTCGTTTCAGCTTACACACTGTCCGCGCAACTTTGGTAGCTGCGGCAGTTGTGGTTTTGAATTTAATACCATTTTCTCCTTTTCTTCGCATGCCCTTCGAAAGCGCAGAGCCTGTCTCAGCGAATTCGGACGTGGCTTCCGTTATGGATGCACCTCTGTTGAGCGCAGTCTCCATGACAGCGAACCAGAGGTTGAGTCGAATGAAAGCGGAGTGGTTTTGGTTTCAAGATGAATATATTCTTTCGATATTTCTATTCCATCGCATAGCGCTGGGGGGCAGAGTGGCTATACAAAGCACTATCGCGACGCAATACGCAATACACTGTGGAGGCGTGGCTCTCGAGCAGGGTAACCAGCGAAAGCGCAGAGTTTATCTCAGCGAATTCGTGGTACGCTCGGCATTCCTCTCCAATGAGCGCAGTCCTTGAGACAGCGAACACGGAGAAGATGCTCCACACCTACTGCTTCGTTGAGCGCAGTCTTGCACAGCAAACACGAAGCGCAGCCCCGCCGGCCTCCTTGAGGAGAGCATATGCGCTCGAAGCTGAAGATTCTGCGATGGCAGATCTTCCCGCTCCTCGCGCATTTGCGCTTGAAACGCGTACATACTGCCTTTGCAGCACCCAACTACAGCCGGACCGGCTTACGCTGCCGACGACGCACGCCACAGTCAACGTTGCGCGCCTCGCGAGGAGGCTCCCCAGCGCCGAGTCTGCTGACCTAATGTGCCCGCGCGCACCATGGAGCGTGCCGGCGGCAGACGCGCGACGCAGGAGTATAGACGGCGCATGTGCCCCAGTGCTGCCTGTCTTCTCGGGCAGTCGACCAGGTGCAACGCGCTTCCTCGTGCTGCTCTACATCCATCGCATGCATTCGTGCCTTCGCTCTGGAGCTGCGAAAGAGCAGTCAGTTCCTGGCAACACCGGCTTGCCCTGCAGACCTGGACGCAGTGACGACGGTGAAGAGCCGACGCAAGCGAGGGGGCGTGTAGGCGTGTAGTGGTGTCGTCAACCGAGTGCACCACACAAGTAAGCGGGGGCACCTCGCTCGCTTCACGGAACCTGCGGGGCTTAGCGGAAGTGCCGTGAAGGCTGCAAGCCGATTCGCAGTATGTCTGCACGCCCCGCACGGCTTATCGAATAGCGTCGCCGTACCCATGCCTGTACGCTATTCGCATCGTCGAAACGGGGGAGAGCGACACCGGGGGCCTGGGCAGCGCGGGCTGCAGCGGCGCCAGAGCAGGGCATGGCCCACAACCGCACTTCGAAGACACGGACAAGAATACAGCGGTTGCGCGTGCCTGTAGCGCTTGACTCGATCCAGGGGAGAAGCGCTGTTCACACGGCTGCATGCTGCCACGGATTCGAGCGCACTCGTCAGCCGTCCCTGCGCTCCACGTACCCCCCTACAGCAATGGCTGCTCCGCCATATTCGCGACGCGCGGCGCTCGGAGCTGACGCCGACAGACCTCCAAACTCTACGCGCATCCCCACTCAAAACTCTCAATTGCCGCGAGCCGCCCCTGCCCCCGCGACACGCGTACTCTCTGTGAGCGTCCGCACGAGGTTCACGTTGAGCATCATGTGGGGGGGAGGTTTGCGGTGGCGCTCCTCGATCCGAGGCGTTCTGGGAAGGTGCAGATAGGCGTGCTACACGAGGGTTTGGAGGTTGCAGCGGCTTTGGCGCAGGCAATGCGCGCAGAGGTGACGGTATGGCTGAGGGAAAGACTCGAGGACGGGATCAACGAGCGCGAGAGCGCCGTCATGGCTGCATATCGCAGTGGGGGGCTGAGACGAGGAGTGGGGGGCCGTGCGCGACAGCCGTCAGTCGAGCGCGGTCGTGCGCCTTTGATCGAGCAAGCTGGGCTGCATGGCGTTTGCGCAGAGATCGCGCCCTGAGTGGCCCGCAGCACTTGACTCGAACTGGGCCGCTGGATCCTCGAGAGGGCCAGGACGACCTTCGTCGCCCCGATTTCCCGGGCTGGCGAGAAGGGACGACGCTGAACAAGACTTCGTGATTCGAGTTGAACGCGTTCTTGCTATCCGGAATAATTGAACCCCCGGGCTTGCACGTATCGGACGCAGAGGATACAGCGCGAGGACGAGCAGGGACGAGCAGAGGAGATGAGACGACTTCAAGCACGCCTCCCGATTGGGCGTCATCAGTGGCTGTGTCGACATCGATTTGTCAACCTTTTCAAGCTCTCAAGCTGCTGCCGCCGTTCTCGCGCAGGCTCCTCCCCGCTCCTCCTCAAGCAATCGAACATTTTTCAGGCCGTCTTCTACCCCCTCCTCATTCAACTCAAAACTCTTTCGGAGCCACTCAAGTCTTGCTAGGCTTGAAGAACTTGTCAAGCTTCAAGAACTCGGCCGGACTGCGCTTCCCTCGTCCCATTCCTGCGGAAGCGCCGCCTTACATATGGCTGCATGCCGCAGGACATCGCCCAGCAAGCTCGATCATCTCAAATGCCTCGTTTCGCGCGTCAACGATTTCATTCTTGATTAATGATTCGCGAGACACCGCTCGAGCCATCTTGCAAGCAGCCCCCCACACCGGGGGGCAGCCACTCGTCAGCTGCGCCACCCCTCCCCGAGTCCAACACCGCCTCGAGGAGCAACCCGACTGTCGCACCCTCCTGCGCGGGTCTTTTCAAGTGCAGCGTTCAGGCCGGAAGCAGCCCCCATGTGTAATAAGGCTGATGGTGTTCTCCCGTCATCGCTCGGCACGATACGTGCGCGCCCCCGGCAGCGCGTACTTCGCTCCGTTGTGCATGAGTCGGGGACGCCCTCTACATTCGTCACCCGCCGTCCCCGCGCCTCCGTTGCGCATATGCCACCGCTGTTTCTTTATCGCAGAAGCGGGCAAGTGCTCGTGCCCGGGACCTCTAGCCCCGGCTTATCCGATCCGCGAGCGCCTTTCAAGGCTGCTGCGGGCGACGCCATCCGCTGCCGACGCACGCGATCAGCCGCATCCACGTGGACGTCGCCGCTCGCTCGTTTTGCAGCGGGCGCATCTTCTCCCTATGTGTGCCGCCGCATGTCTTCGGCCATCGCGAAAATCGCGCTCCTCCTCGCGCAAGTTCGCCGCGCATGAGTTCTAGAAATGCGCATCGGTGCGTGGCACCTCGACCCCGCAATGAGGCAACTCGGGTGCGCGTTGCACGTCGTGGTCGTCCGCTACCTCGGGACCCTCCCATGGGACCCTTGACGACAGCCGCAAGCCGCTGGCCGTCCTGCCGTGAGTTTTCCCAGAGTGTACAACGAGCAACGACAAGGCTTTGACGACGCGAAGGTCCGCGAGCGCCTGTTAAGGCTGCTGCGGGCCACGTCCTCTGCCTGGGCTGAATACTCGCCTACAGCCTCGAGATTGCGGGCGGCGGCTGCCACGGCTTGGTCGATATGGCCCGCTGCCTTCCGTGCGTGCTTCTCCATTGTTCTAGCCAACGCACACGACTTGGGTGGCATCGAGGACGACCGGACTCCCGGGCCCCGAGTCTGCGGGCTTTGCTCTCGCGCGCATCGACACAGGGCCGCGCTCCGCCTACGCGTAATATCGCAGTCGAAGTGGGAACTCCCGTCGCATCATTCGCTTTTGGTCGTCTACACATCGTGTTAGCGCTGGGGGGCTGACATAGGTGTATTGAGCACTTACCACGATGCTCGACTTTGCGGGTAGTCGTCAGGATGAGAGGGGTTGAAGAGCACCATTGCAGGAATCCTTGCGGAAGCGCCTCGAAGGCTGCATGCCGCAATCCCAGCATAACGAGAGAAGGACGGGCTCGATCGAGCACTATCCGATGGACTGAAAGCGCAGAGTGTATCTGTCTCGTAGTGCTTCGTCTCCGTCGAGCGCAGTCTTGCGCAGCGAACACGGAGGTGAATTTAGCCCGCTTAAGGTCGTCCTTTACTGTGCATAGCAGTCACTCCCCGCGATGCAAATGTGTCATGCAGCATGCTCTCTGGAACTCTCGTGCCAGCAAACATCAAAGCTTGCACGGATCGTCTGGCGCTCAGTACCCCCTTCGATGCTCTCATGGTCCCGGCAGCGTACACATAAATCCCGTGCTGACTGCGCTCTGTGTACATCCTTCGCCTCCTTCTCATCGCTCGTGCTTTGTGTGCTTCCCGACGAGCATATAGAGAGCGCCTTTCGACGCCCCACCGTGACCTCGATCCAGGGGCATCCTTCGCAGGTCGTCCCTTCCGCACGAATCAACTCCGTCGGTCCATCGTTCTCCGCCGAGCGCTGTTACTGTCTCTACTCCCCATCATCCTTTAGCCTGGTACAAGAGCTTGCGCGGTCACAACTGCAGCATCTTGAGTACCATGCACCACCCTTTTTTTTTCCCCCGTGCTACATATTTGGGTGGAATTTTTCGTCGCACAGGTCCAGTTTGCGCGCTGCAATCAGGACTGCACGAAGAAAAAGTGGGGGGCTATAGGGGGGGTATACAGAGTGTAGGCCCCAAGCCTAGATGTGGGAACAGGGCGGCAGAGAGCAGAGCATCTATCCCGGGGGTAGATGCAAAGCTATTGCAAGCAGAGGCTGTGGAACAGCTGATGCTATGTTGCAAGCACTCTAGCAGAGGTTTATCCTGAGGGTAGACCAAAGCGTGCACCTTCTCTATGAGTAGATGCGGAGTGCGGACCTGCAGACTCTAGCGCAGGTCTATCCAGAGGATAGGCCAAAGCCGGCATCTTCTCTGTGAGTAGATGCAGAGTCGGAAGGCAGCTTGCAGTGCAATATTCCTGCCACCTGTCGGGATGGACAGGGAAGCATGCACATGTTGACATGGGCTGCGAAAATCTTGACTGTGTCGAGATGCTATCCCTGGACACCTAAAAGATGCCTGATTCTTTTTTTCCATCAAGCGGGGACCGCACTGCGGACTTCAATGCGGTGAATCCATATTGATTCTGGGGGGCCATCGTGATGCCTGGGCAATGGGACATTTTTAGCGCTGGAGGGCTTGATTCAATCCAGGCACCAACCGTGTGGGGGGCTCTGTGACGCCTACTTATATTCTGCTTACCTTTACACGGCCGAGTGCCTTACTTATCATGTGTCCATATTACCTAATCAGATCTATCTTATACTCGGACTTCTACTACCTCAGGATGTGCGAGAGCTAGGTTCACCACAAGCGGCAGCGGTACTGCCGAAGGTGAACAACCCAGGACCCAGACCTGGCTGAGCACCCGTATACTGCTCCACCTGTCTCGGTGCCATCGAGACCCCAGTCCTGGGTGACAGGATCCCGGCGGCGGGTTACACCGTATTGGGAGTGCTCCTCCCTCTTATCGCCCTCCCCTCCTCTTCTCTGGACCTCAAGATGCGCGCCTACGAAGGCCGCTTATCCATTCTCTCGACTTCACCCTCGCCACGAAGTTCCGCCAAACAACCGATGCACCGTGGCATCACATGAACATATTCTACCACCTCGGCTCTATCATGGGCTCATTTTCTATGACCACCTACCTTTCCATCATCACTGGGCCATCATGCATCAGTGCTGAGCTGAAGAACTTACCAATTGGTTTCCGCATCCCCTGACCAAAAATCAAGGAAATTCAGTACCAGTACAGTTAAATTTATCCCCTGCACTGTGTGGCATGAGCTCGAGCCAACCAACCCCAAGGACAACTCCTGGGCCAAAGATAGCGGATTACAACATGGGCGCACGTGATTCTTTAAGGCCTTCCGAAGGGGTCAATAAGTTGGCCAAAAAATCCGAAGGCCTTATCGAAGGCCTCCCGAAGGCCTTCGGTTTTTAAGGCCTTATCCCTTCGGGCGAACACTGAGCTTGAGGCCTGAGGCCTGAGGGGCGGGACCGTCACCGCTCTGACCCGTGACAGTCTCGACATTGCCTGGCCGCGACAGACTCTGTTGACACTGACAGCCTGGTCTTGGTGCCGGCACATGCATCCATGTCGGCTATGGGCCGGCTTGAAAGCTTGAACGCCCAGGCACGCCCAGCCCAGTCTCACAAATTTTAACCCTTTGACACGCAACTGCGACCGTCGGACGCGTCGTTTCCCAGAAGTTCGCCACATAGCTTCCACCAGAAAATGACTTTCCTTTGAACTGCTGGAGTCATCGCACAGTGCCTGAGGCCTGAGGAATCAACTGGTCCGGGGCTGACAGAGACCAAAATCGCCAAAATATCGCGAAAACAACCTGAATAAATGTTGATCTGATCATCAAAAGGTACTTAGCTGTACTTAGGTAAAGAGCCACTGGAAGATCCGAGATCCGAGGTCGCAATTCTGAAAGTTTCCAACTTGTCACAACAAACTTGTTTCTACTTGACTCGCTCAGCTGAGCGTTATTAAATTTACCGAGCAGCGACTTGTGTCACCTCCAACCACAAGTCAAGTCCGCGGAGCCTTCCGGCGTCCGAGATGCGATGCTGTACAGTGTGCAGTGCCACTGAACGGCTAAAACGGATATGATGCTGTCAGCCACGGTAACATAAGCGAACTTGGCAGCAATTGGCACCGCCGCCAATTGCAAAGGAAATGCGACTGTGTGGGCAGGTGCGGGTCTCACTGAGAGGCTAGCATCCAACTCGCATCCCAACATCTCAATGTTCTGCCTCACGCCACCATCCAGACTGGTCCTCCGCGTCGGCTCCGCAAATGGACCAGATAGAGTCTAGACGACTATCCGACCCCAAACGCAAGCCTCCGACCTCCTGGTTTCATCGTGTTTCATCAGCGCCCCGCCAATCGGAGGAGTTTAGAGGAGTTTTATACTACACTAAACAAGTGGAGCCCAACAGGTGTCCCATTTTCTAGCTTTCCGCCACCTATCTGCTTTCTCTATGGATCCCACGGCGCTGGCCATCGGCGCGTCCCTTGTTCTCGCTCTTTCACTCGCAATCTATCAAATTGGAAAGCCGAAGCCCCTTCCGCACATCCCGCATAACAAACTTCAATGGTTCGTTGGCGACATTCCCTTTCTCGCACGGATGGCGAAGGAGAAGGGCGCTACGACCTATGCGTTCGATGATACCGCAGCGCGGCTCGGACCTGTCTCTCAGGTGCGTATGCTATGAGCATACATCATGTCAGCTGTTGCTCATGTTGTCTGCAGGTAGTTGTTGGCCTGGGCGATTCTTGGGCGAACAGAATATTAGGGTTCGGCCAGGCCATCGTCGTCCTTTCCGTGCGTTCGCAGCCTCCATCAGCACGGCGTTCTCAATTAGTGAACTCAGGACTCGCAAGAGATACATGATGTGCTCGTCAATCGAGCCGACGAGTTCGACCGGTCGAAGAACATCTCCGCTCTGTATGTCCCATGTGTACGCTCGTTAACACGCATGCTTATAAGCGACAGTTTCGCGAGCACACTGCCCCAGGGTATGCTTGCTCTCCCGACGAAGGAGCAATTCAAGCACCACAAACGATAGTGAGTCTACCTGCGTTCTGATTGCTGCCTCTCATCCTCTCACAGCCTTGGGATAACCATGAGCAACCCCTACCTAGCGCGCATGACGCCCAGGATCGTTGACTCGATGCAAGAGCTCATTGACCTCTGGGCCACCAGCGCCAAGCGCCTCGAAAACAACGGCGTCATCAACGCTCTGGACGACATCCGCCTCGCCACCATAGACGTGATCGCCTCTATCACATTCGGCCAGAGCTTCTACGGTGTCAAGGCTTCGCAGGAGCACCTCGATGCCAACCCCTCCGCCGGCGCCTCCTCGCGCCCCGAGATCCCTCAGATGGCCGCGGACCTCGAGACTCTCCTCGACACGATCGGCGACGGCGTGATGTTTCCTGCCCCAAGCCTCCTCCCTTGGCTGACGCGCACCTTCAACCGCAAGTGGTTGAAGGCGATCACAAAAACGCACGCTAACTTGCGGCGGCGACTGTACACGGCGCAGGCCGACTATGCGCTCGAGGGCAATTCGGAAAAGCCGGCCGCGCACAAGGCGGACAACGTGCTCGAGATGATTCTCGAGCGCGAGCGGGAAGACAAAGAGAAGGGCTTGCAAGCGCTCTCCGAGGCGGAGGTCATCGATGAGCTAATGACCTTCGCGCTGGGTGGATCTGAGAGTGCGTCGTCCTTCATGTGCATGTTCCCGAGCTTGACTGACTGTTTGGAATTTGTAGCGACGGCCACCACCATGCAGTGGAGCGTTAAGATCCTCGCCAACCACCCTGCCGTCCAGCGCAAGCTGCGCGCCGAGCTCCTAGCCAAGCTCCCGTCGATCGCCGTGCGCCCGCCGACATACAGCGAGATCTCGGACGAGGTGAACCTGCCGTATCTCTCCGCCGTCCTCTATGAGATCCTGCGCTGCTCGCGCACCGCGTCCGCCGTCGCGCGCGACGCGACGCGCGACACTGTGTTGCTCGGGTACCCCATCCCGAAGGGCACGCAGGTGATACTCCCTATAGCTATGGTGCAGCAGATGGAGAGCGACGAGTCGAAGGACGCGACGGATGGCCTCGCCTCGGTGCGGAGTCCGTCGAGCCAGCGAGGGAGGAAGACGGGGTACTGGGCGGCGGATAAAGTGCTCCTGTTCGACCCGGAGCGGTGGCTTCGCGAGGACGGGTCGTTCAACGCGACCGCGGGCCCGTGGCTGCCGTTCTCGGCCGGCTTCCGGGGTTGCTTCGGGCAAAAGCTCGCTGTGCGTCTTTCCACCTGTCTTATTCACCTTCGCGTCTCAGACAATTTTTTCTATAGCTCATCGAGCTGCGCATGTTCCTTTCTATGGTGCAGGTCAACTTCTTCCTCGACGCGCTGCCGGAGGAACTCAACACATGGACGGCGCGCGAGACGGTCACGAACCACCCGGTCCAGTGCTACATTCGCCCCATCCTTTGGGACAACATGGAGAAGATGTGATTTGCATGTTGTTCCATAGAGCACTTCATTCTGACACTATTTACTATTCGCAATATACAGATTTGGATGATACCGAAGCTTGATGTTTGCACTTGAGTGGCAGGGACGTCCGCTCGGTTTACTCTACTCCTGCACCATCTCGCCGCAACGGCAGACCGAAAAGGGATGCCATTTCTCCCTAGAAGCCTTTCACCACGATTTTCATGGCTACCTTTTCTTCTCCGTCCAAATTTTCCGATCAAATTTTGATAGCGCAATGGTACGGTATGTAAATCTGCGCGAAGAGGCCCAGACTCTCATGACAGGGTTCCCAAATTGGGATGACAGGGTTCCCAAATTGGGATGTCATGAGAGTATGGTCCGAGACTACGCTGAAGCCTGACGCCCAGCAAGAGATAGGAGTGCCGGTTTGCCGAGCAGAATTGGGTTTGCAATTTGACGTTTGACTCTGAGGCGGAAACTCGAAAGTGGCATGCGTGTCAGCCCCCTTTCACCCCCCCCGCCTCCCCCCTCCCCCCATGCTCGCAGACCGCCTCGAGCTCGACTTCGCCCCCGACGACGCGTGCCCGCGGCGCGGCGGCCGGGGCTTCCGCCAGAGCTACCGCTTCCTGGAAGAGACGACCGAAGCATACATGGACAACGGCAACCCGCCGCACATCTCGCTGCTGCTCGGCGCCTTCCGCGACCCGCACGGCGAGCTGCTCGAGGTCCTGGACGATCTCTTCGCCTCGTGGGATGCGTTCGCCTTCGGGCTCGTGCTGGGGTACGACTCGCCCGCGAAGAAGTGCGTGTGGGCGAAGCCCGCTGGGGAGGGCGCGTGCATCATGCACGAGCTGCGGGCGGCCGTGCTGCAGGAGTGGGTACCCCGACCTCGGCGCGATGACACTGGTTGAACCCCTGACGCGCGGCGGCTTTAGGCTCCTCGAGGACGAGTGCAGCTTGCGGCGCACGGCCGCATCGAGGGGACCGTGGACGCCCCACGTCACGCTGTATCGCCGCGCAGGGGGGGACCCTTCGTGCCTCAGGGTTAAACGCGAGATCGCGCAGGACCTGGATGCGTCTTTTTATGGCCCTCTGGTGGGCTACGCGACGGGTGCGTCGCTGTGGTTCGGGGACGACCTGGTGGAGAGATTTCCGTTCGCGGGACAGATATACTAAGTGAGTGATTCTCCGTTTGTACGGTCCAGCGGTGCTCACGAGACACTAGCAAAGCCTGAATTTGACAGGCTTTGGTTCGATTGCATGAACCAATGACGGATCAGGCTGGCCGCCAGTGACCCTATCTGGGCTCTTGACGGCTTCCTATGAACTTTCCTCCACTCATATATATACAAAGGAAATTTCCTGCTTACCCAGAAATGGGCTGTATCACTGAGCAATTTTGCGGGTTTTCCAGAAGCAAAAATCGCGCAGTCTTTCAGGACACCTTCCAACGTAGGTCGGAATATTTTTTTGGTTGGGGCGTATCCCTCATCTCACGAATTTGCACCATCAAACGACGAAGATCACACTTCTTCAGGTTAATCGTCATACTACATAAAAATACAGCGGCTTGCGCATTTACCATCGAGGCGGCTTCCTTCGTCAGTTACACCCTATACCCCTTTACCCATACACCAAAGTGAAAGAAACTGTTGAAAAACAAAAACAGTGTGGGCCCGGGCATCTCATACAAAACTCTCGTCGGAGAGGCGGTGTGTGCGGCCCTTGTCCTTGTCGCCTATAGCCCGAATAGGAGGGTCGTGGAACGAGCTGCCCATCGGCTCCGTCGCGGACAACGCTGGGTTACGCGCAAAGTGAACGCTGATCGGATTCGGATTCAGGTTGTGTCCGGGTCCTCCAAATTTCCTCGGCGCGGGAAGCCTCGAACGTCGAGTCGTCCGTGAACGAGGACTCGTTCAGG
The DNA here is from genome assembly GCA_029282135.1 of Mycena belliarum. Classification (NCBI taxonomy): domain Eukaryota; kingdom Fungi; phylum Basidiomycota; class Agaricomycetes; order Agaricales; family Mycenaceae; genus Mycena; species Mycena belliarum. The sequence goes on from JARJCN010000019.1 coordinate 36,385, forward strand.
GACCGCTGCGTGCTGACGAGCAGCAACACGACCGATGGGTACGCACCCTACGGACCACTGAGTATGTGAGGTGCGAGAGAAGAGGATGGTGGTATCATGAATACCGCGATTTGGACTTGAACAGTTGTGTACAAGTCGCCTGGAAGAAAGACAACAGGTCAAACTCGAAGCAGGGTCCCGAGAAGGGGGGAGGTAAGGAGATATGCCTAGCGTGCCATGGGGCAACCGCATGAGCGAGGAAAGCAGCACCGAGATCTGCGAGAACAAAATTAAAGAAAGAGATATCTTGCGCCGCCATGGTGCATCACGCGCGGCGGAGAGACAGTACACCACGCCCGACTCGACCACGAGGAGGAGGATGTTATTCGAGCGAGAGCTCGTGTTCTTCTTGTCCGAGAAGCTTGAGCGGATCGTCCGCCAGTCCAAAGCATAAGCCAAACGTAGCATGCGCTGTAAAAAACCAACCAAGCTGTAACCGAGACGACCCCAGTCGCAGACAAATTGGAGAGCAGACTTGTGCCCAAGGTGGCAACTTGAAATATGTCGATCAAGCGGTGCACGTCCAGTTCGGATATGGAAGACTCGACAAGGTCGACGATGCGGAATATGATGGTCAGCAGGACGGTCACTGGATGGATAGAGTTCTAGTCAAAAAAAAAACCAACAAATAGAAAGCCAAACGTACAAGCGGTCAAGCCCAAAAGAACAACCGTGATCCACAAAAACATCCGGTGCTTGCGCAGACAGATGACCCAGGCGCGCCACACCACAATCCCGTCGCTCACAACGTACTACACACTGCATGTCAGAAGACCGATGATATCCGAGCGCACACGACGAGCCCACATTCAGCAAGGTGAGCGCGTCAAAAAGCGGGGACCACCGCGTTACTTGGGTGTGGTCGGGCAGCACTTTAGCCGGGTTTATTGCCAGACCGATGTACGAGTACAACCGGTTCGCCCCGTCGGCCACGGAATAGCACCAATATGCCACCGAGAGGACGTACATGAACAGCGTCAGGCCGAACATGACCTTGTTGACCGTAGCGCTCAATGTTCGCTTTCTGCTCAACACTGGAATCAAACCGGGCTGAGGGAGGAGAGTTTGCGTACAACATCATCCGGGTCGACAGGAAGATCAAGATAGTGTACGCCCCTAGGCGACGTTGATACAGTTCCTCCAATTGAACACAGGCGCAAGCGCGACTCACCAAAGAAAAAGGTCTGGACCACCAGCCCAAACAAATAGTACATCACGCCTGCCTTGATCACCTTTGCGCTTTCCGGAATCGCCATGATAGAGATGAATGATGTCGACAGAGAACAGAGACCAGGGTGAAGTTTCCCTCGCAGAGGGAGGGTATGTACAAAGAGAACGAACGAGAAGGTGGTGGCGCGGAAGAAGGGGGGGCGAATGAACGAGCAACGTTGACCCGAGCTAAGTATATCTGAATCGACTAGACACACGCCGCAATCTGATGATCAGCTTCAGCACCGTCACGGTACATACAGATGTGCTCCCAGGTTCTGCGGTCCCGGAGGGGACGTATGGGGGAGCTGGGAGAATATGCCGAGATAGCGTGCGCAGTTGAACCTAATCGAACCAAGTAACGTCCAAGATGCATGGACTCGATCATTGTCAAGATCAAGAAGATCGTCCATAGCCGGCCAGATGATCCGCGGGAGCAAAATTGAAAGTTGAGTTGAGACCTGACTAGTGTTCAACACCGTGTTGACCTGCAGCCGGTTGCCCAAGGTGAGGCCAACGCGCTTAGCGCCGAATGGATGCTTGCCCTTCGGGAGTCGCCGGATCCCACCGAATCGACCAGCTCAAGATAGCTCAGATTCATATCGCCTCCTATTATAGATTTACATAAGATCAGATGCGAGTGCACAACCCGTATGGGGATACGTACCGTTTATTCTTGCCCGCCCGAGTCCTCACCGCACCTCGGGCGAGGTGGATCATAAAAATGTAGTATAATAATAACAGTAATGTCGGTACGTATACAAATGCGTAGGTATAAGCCAATACAAGTAAGTACAATAATAGTCATGTAGATAGATTGTTGAGTAGTGTCATCCGTAGCGTAGCAGAAGCAGGAGAACGAGCGTGGCAGTAGGCGTACCGCAGTGTACATGTATACAATCCAATCCAATCCAAAGTCCAAATCCGAGTCCAGGCTCTAGAAGAGAGCGAGCAGTGTCCGCGCGCCAAGCGCCAGTCCGAGTCCGAGTCCAAGTCCGAGTCCGAGTTCGAGGCGAGTCCCCGACGAGTCGGTCCCCTGTCCCTGCCTCGCGCCGCCATTGTTGCTAGCGCTGGCCGCCGCATCCACAAAGCTGCTCTCCGGCAGATCCCCAATCGGGAGCATCTTCTGCACCCCGATCTTGCCTGAGCCCACCATGATCTGCACGCCGACCGACGGCACGCCCGCCACGACGACGAACAGCAGCGCCGGGCCCGGCGCGAGGATCGCCGCGTTCGGCGGCACCTGCGACACGTGCAGCGTCGCGCTGTTGTTCCCGCCAAACGCCGTGTACGTCGAGTCGAGCTGCACGAAGCGCTGGCCCATGTTCTGCGCCGCACAGTCAGCGGGTGCACGGAGAGCGGAGAGCAGGGAAGGGAACACACCATGGAATGCGTCGAGAAGCCGGTGCGGATGATCACGACAGACGCGTTCTTGGCGTTGCGCGCATCGCCCAGCAGGTCGTCCGCAGACAGCGTCACGTCAAACGAAGGGCCCCCATAGGACAGCTGCGACAGTAGCCCCACAGGCTGCGGCCGCCGCGCGTTGTAGTACGACGGGTAGAACCGCTCGAGCCGGTACTCGGTCGGGTACTTGATCTTCGGGCCCACGTTGTAGTCGGTGTTCGGGTTCGAGCCCGCAACAAGCACGGACCCGTCCGGGAGGAGCGTCGCGGACGAGTGGTACATGCGCGGGACCGTGCTCGCGCTCAGCCCCGCGCTGCTCCACCGCGCGCCCGCCGCCGCGCCGGGGTCGTACATGACCGGCATGAGCACGGGGTTGTCCGCATACGACATGCCGACCGCCCACGTCTCGTTCCCGTACCCCGCTGTGCCCGTGCGCGCGCCGTTGAGGCACAGCACGCGCCCGTCGGGCAGCGAGATGAGGTTCGGCATCGAGCGCCCCTGCGGCAGGCTGTCGTCGCGCGTGTACTTGCCCGAGATGTCCGGTGTGAGGCGCACACACGAGCTCGACGCGGGGAGCGCCGCGATGTCCCAGTTCGTCTTCCAGTAGTCGTTGTCCGCGCCGCCGCAGAACAGCACCGTCGCGGTCCAGTTGTTCGCGGGCGTGAGAGGGAGCATGACTGTGCCCGCGCTCGCGGGGTACGCGCGCACGGCGTCGGGGATGTCATCGAGCTTGTACTCCTTGTGGGAGCGCGGATCGAGGAGGATCGTGGCGCGGTTCGCTTGCATGAGGAGCAAGCCGGACGGGAGGAGCCAGGTCAGCGGGTAGAGGTTGATCGGGAGGGCGGCGGCCAGAAAGGGCGAGTTGATCGGCGCGCCGGTGGACGGGTAGAATTCGTATGTTGGGTTGTCCTGGTTTGCACTGTTGACGTAGCCGCCGTCGTTGCACCCGCCGATCTGTGGCAGTCTCAATCAGGAAGTACGGAGTTTGGGGTGCCGACTTACAATGATGGCGCTACCATCCTGAAGGGTCTCCCTGAACGAATGGTTAGACGCGGAAGCTGTCTTTCTGATGAGGAACCTACACGGTCGGGTACCACCGGCGGGTCGTCATCTCCGGGCCCGATGTCCATTCGCACTCACCATCATCAGTGGGGACGAGTTCCCGAATCCTGGATGCGGAATTAGCAGAAGCGAGAGACGAGCGATGCAACGACCTACGATTTCCCGCCATCCGGGTCGTCGTATGGGCCGCCGCCAAACTGGGAGGCGGCAGTATCGCCACCGTACGTGACGGCCTTGTTCCCGCCGATATTGATCCAGCGGCCGTCGCCGAGCACAGTCCCGCCCGCACAGAACGTGTTCGTGATAGCGTCCATGGCGCGGTGCGAGTCGCCCGCCAATGCGTACTCTAAAGCACGTCAGAGACGTTGCGCCCTACAACGCAATGGCACGCACCGGAGGCCCATGCAGGGTGGCCCGCGATCTTGGCCGCGTTGTTCTCGACCTTGTCCAGGAAGAAGACCCTGTCGGCGGTGCCGAGGAACATCTGGAGGACGCGTCAGGCGGCGAACAGGGGGCGAGAGCACTCGGTGTGACCTGCTGGGCGCTGACGAGGGAGTTGCCTATGAGCTCGAACGCGCCGAGCGTGCCTGTATACGAGGGCTGCGCGGGCGGGCTTACGACCGTCGGAGAGACCTGCTGGGCGAGCACATCGGCGAGCGAGACGAGCAGGAGAACGAGCGAGGCGCGCGCCATTTCGGGAGCCCAGTCGGAGGGGGATAGAATGAGTGTGGCACTGGGCAAGCAGAATTTGTGGACAAGGCGGGCAGCGAGACTGAGAAGGAGGCTAGACTAGATGTGGTGGGATTGATAGGCCAGCGGGCGCGACATAAAATATACGCTCAAAGTGCCAAGCAGAAAACATAAAACTTGATTAACGCGTCAGGTGTCTTGAATCGCTCCTATCCGCCTTTTTGATAGTTGAATTAGGTCGTTCAATTGACAGGGACAGCCTAGACGCGACCCAGTGTTGACCCAGTCCATTGCAGTCCGTGAAACAGCAAGAAAGAGTTCAAGAAGAATCGGTGATTCGTTCCAGTAGACGCGTACGTAATTTAGTCACGTGCCACGGAAAGGGCCGAGACTGAAAAAGTCAAACATTTTGTCGTTCTGGACGCAACTGCATCGCATCCTTCAACTTCAAGTTCATTTGCTGGCAGGTTGTCAATGACTCAGACAAGAATCGCGCAGTCCGCCGCGGGGGAATCGTTGTGCTCCACGTCTGCCCAACAGCTATTCGAACAAAGCAGCCCAAAGACTCCTCAAAGACTTCTTCTCACCGCCCGAAAGTATGCATATCGAGCAGCAGCGGGAGGTAAGCATCTGTGCGATCACAATCGCTGCAGCGATTACTCGTTATCGGGTACCTTAACGCGTACACAACACCGCTACAACGCCACCATCCTGTAGGGCCTGACTGTTGGCCCGTTCTCCCGCCGAGCGCCTTGTCCTGCTCTTAATGGGCGCTGTCTCTGCATGTCCCACTCAATCGCTCGCCCATGTCCATCCCCAAAGGCATCGTCTGCACTGCAGAGGAGTTCAACCGATCGCAGACCGACCCCTCTATCTACTGTCTGACTCGGGGCCAGAGCATCGGTCTCACCGTCTGTCTCGCCGTTGCTTCATATTTCAATTGCCCTTGAACGCACCGCCCTAGGTCACAGCCGAGTCAGGCTTGATCTCTGTGGTCGCAATTGTTGGTGTCTTCACGCTTATCATCGTGCGGGCCCTCCTATCCGCGTTGATTCTTATCACTAACGCGCACGCAGCGAAACGGCGTGCGCCATGTCCGGCGGACGGGAAAGTGGTACCTCGTCCAGGCCCCGACGGACGTGCTCATGCTCTCGCTGTTCGTCGCGGATCTGATCCAGGCAGTTGGCGCGGTCATGGACGTTCGCTGGGTACACAGCGGCAAGGTCGAGGTCGGCGCGTTCTGCACGGCCCAGGGCGTCGTGCAGCAGCTCGGGGAGACGTCGGTGGCGATCACGACCCTCGTACGCCCCCGCGCCGTGCATCTCGTCTCTGCTAACGCGCCAGCAGATGATCACGCTCTTCACGTTCGCCGGGATCTGGTTCCGCAAGGGCCTCGAATCCACCTACCTCGCGACGTTCCTCATGGCGCTGGCCTGGCTCTTCGTGGCCCTCATGGTCGCCCTGGGAAACGCGACGAACGACGGCCCGCACGACATGTACGAGTCCCCGACGCCGTACTGGTGCTGGATCGGGCAGAGCTACCTCGGCCTGCGCATCGCCGGCGAGTACGTGTGGTTCTGGGCGAACCTCGGCGTGTCCTCCGTCGCGTACCTCCTCCTCTTCCTCTGGGCGCGCGGGAACATCACCGTCAGCGAGCGCGCGTGGTGGCGCTGCTCCTTCCACAGCTCCTCCGGGAACGCGAGCCGCGCCGTGCGGCGCACGGCCAGGACGATGCTCGCGTATCCCGCGTGCTACTGCGTGCTCGTGCTCCCGCTGAGCATCGTGCGCTGGCTCGGCTTCAGCGGGCACACGATCCCGTCCGCGGCGACGTTCGGCGTGATCTCCGTGTACGGGCTCAGCGGCATGCTCAACGTCGCGCTCCTGCTCTACACGCGCCCGAACTCCGTGCTTTTCGGCGACGGCCGTGCCGCCCTGCATCCTGGGCAGGGGCGCACGCCGTCGGCTGTACAGACGTTCCGGATGGACGAATCGCAGTCGCCGTCGGACTTTGGCGGGGTGAGCCGCGATAGCAGCCTGCGCCTCGGGCGGCTGCCGTCGGCGCAGGACCCCGGCGGGTGGGACCCGCGGACCAGCAAGGGCGTGTTGCATCTGAAACTCGACGATGATCTTACGGTAAACGCCATTGTGTGAGACGTGTCGCCGATGCGCTCTTCGACCTTCCTCTACGACAGCGGGACACGCCCTTCACCGTGTCTGCTCGCATCACATCGGGGCTTTGACCCACTATCTATTGCCCCTACATTGGCAACACTCTGGCCAGGCTCAGGCCCAGGTCCTCATCCCCATCTTCTTGGACCCTTTCAAACGGTCTCAAACCCACCCTCAGTGCTATTTCCCTGTAGATACTACCTAGTCTCCCGTATATAATTCACTGGTGTAAGTATGTATCGCAGTCTAATTCTAATGGAAGTAAGTAGAATGAATGACGCCCAGAACCTTATTTTGGCTACGCCGTAAACCGAGACGGCGGATCATAGCAATATTTGTGGGGTAAAGAACATCATCTTGCCGCATCGATGGCGCACGTTTCTCTCAGGTTTCTCTCTATTTCGCCGCTTTCACTCGAATCCGATGCAGCAAGCCCACCGCCCGTTGTTCCATCGCGGATTCGCGAGCTCATCGCAGGGTCCAGTGGCGACGCCCACGAATCTCGCCCCCACTGGAGCGACACAACCGGGGACGATGCACGTCAAACGCGTCACCTTGACCTCAAAGAAAAACTGGTGGATGGGTGCGCAGCGCGCGCGCTTCGAGGCCTGTCTGACCCATGCCTGCAGTGGAGATGGACGAGGAAGAGGCGGCCGACCTGGGCCCGTTCTCGTCGGAGGAGACAGCGGTGGACAACATCGACTCACTGTACAACTACGACCACCACCCGTCGGACGTGCACCACTCGGAGCAGAAGGCGCGGATGCCGCCGACGCCCGCGACGTCGCAGCCGATCTACGCGCCGCCGCGGCACCCCAACTCGCTCTTCTCGTTCCCCACCCCGCTCGCCTACACCGCGCCGAAGGGCTCGTCCAACCCCACGGCCAGTCTCTCCCCCTGCGCGCACGGCTCTGCGTCTGAACTGTTCAAGTGCATCGTCAAGAAGCCCGACGTCGTCCAGCTCGAGATCAACGGCGAGATGCAGTCCAACGCGTCCGACGTCACCGTCCAGTTCCTCGCGGAGCTGCGCGTCTACACGACCCTCAGCCGCCACCGCAACGTCTGCGCCTTCCTCGGCTCGCTCGAGAACGTCGGCATGGTGCTCGAGTACATCGACGGCCGCACGCTCTACGACGTCGTCATCGCGCGTCCGCCCCTGTCCGCCCCTCAAAAGCGCGAGTATCACAACCAGCTCATGGACGGCCTCACGCACCTCCACTCGTACGGCCTCTCGCACGGCGACCTCTCGCTGCTCAACGTGCAGGTCACCACCGGCAGCGACACCGTCAAGCTGCTCGACTTTGGGCGCTCCGTCTCGGCCGACTCGGAGCTCATCTCGCCGCACGACGCGCCCGCGGACCCTTTCACCATGACTGCGCCCGCCGCGCGCCAGACGGAGCAGATCCACCCGGGCACGCGCCCGTTCTCCGCGCCCGAGGTCCTCCGCGGCGAGTGCACCGACGCGCGCCTCGCTGACGCGTACAGCTTCGGCATGATCCTCGTCTGCCTCGACCGCTGCGAGTGCGTCGACGTCAAGCCGTGGGACCAGCGCAAGGACCTGCTCCCTGCAGACCTCTTCGATGGCTGCGAGATCTTCGAGGAGCGCGCGCGCGAGTACCTCCGCAAGTGGGACGCGGGCCGGCGCCGCCTGAAGAAGGAGGACATGCTTGAGGTTGGGACGTGAATGCGTCTGCTCTGCCGCACTCGGGGGTCTGTCTGTTTCCTCTCCCTCTTTGATTGAATACCGATATTGGCGTGTGCTCGCACTCCCTTCGCTTGGGCTCGCCACAACACCGCACTGAACACGCACTGTATGTAACATTACATACGCCTGTAGCTTTACTTTATCTCCTCCACCCAGGACTCGGCCGCGGTATGTATACATACCAATTATGCGCGGAACGTTGAGCTGTGTATCCATCACACCAATCTGCTGCATTCTGAATGCCTTCGAGTCTCATGCTCTTGCTGGAAATTTCAGTGAGCGGCGCCGCCACTCCGGTGATCTTTGTCGAACAGAACAACGACATGGCTATATTGCCTCTAATAACGATGGGGCGATTAGACATACCACGGGAAAGTGGGGACCCTCGCGGATAGATCTGCCCTTATCAGACAAGATTCCATCGATTGTCAATCTGCCATCGCGCGAGAATTTGTCAGTCCAGGCCGGGCTTCCCAGAGCTTCGCAGGCGTGGGCCCAGTTTTCCCACCTACAAGGATATATATACCGCCGACATTGCCAGACAACACATCACCACATGGTAGCGAACGGAGCGATACACGCCAACGGCGCGATCCACGATCTCGACGGCGCGGGCATGGACCTACCCGCGCGCATCGCCGCGTCGGGCAAGGTGCGTGAGATCCGCCTCAGCCCCGACGGTCGCCACGTCGTGTACCAAGACCAGCACCAGTACAAGACGGGCGCGAGCACGGAGGCCGACCTATGGGTCGCGCAAACGGACGTGCCGGGGAGCGCGCGCCTGCTGGTAGGCGGCGGGTGCTACAACGGCGGCGTCGTGTTCCACCCCGACGGGCAGGGCATCGTGTTCCTGAGCGACCGCGCGACGCCCGGCAAGGCGGGTGCGATCTACATTTTGGCATTCAGGGCGGAGGCCGGCACGGAGCCGGAACTGCTCGAGACCAGCGCGCCCGTGCAGGGGTTCGACATCTCGCCGGACGGCAAGCGTATTGCGTTCTTGAGCCCGGCGGAGACGAGCGAGGCATACGCGGCGAGGGTCAAGGCAAAAGACGACGCGAAGGTGTATGGAGAGAAAGTCGGGCTGTCGCGCATCATGCTTTACGACTTCGCGACGGGCGAGACAACCGCCGTAAAAGGGATTCGGGATGACATGCAGGTCGAGAGCCTCGTTTGGAGCCCCGATAGCAACGAGCTGTTGTACCGCATGCGCCAGGATAAGGGGCCCGAGTACTCGGAGATGCCGATCCTGGTCGAGAAACTCGCTATAGCTGGCGAAGGGGCGGTCCCAACTACGATCGGCTGGTATCCTCGCTCGCCCTCGGGCCAAACTTTGTGGCTCTCCTCGGGACACATCGCCGACATGCAAAGCTACATCCCATCGAACACCCTCGATGCGCGGACGCTGTTCGTCCACCGCCTCGGGGAGCCACTGTACGATTGTGTCACAGGAGACGAAGGCGGGACGAGGCGGCTCTATGGCGCTACCGAAGACGCCGTCCGCATCGTCAACATGCAGGCGAACAGAGCCGACAACGCCGCCGGAGAAGGTTTCATCGCGGTGGAGGTGTGCAACGACATTGACACGCACATGGACATCATCGTTTGTTCCGCCGATGGGGTCCGCAAGTCCCTGACCATGTTCGAGACGGACGACGACGCTGTCTGGTTCAGCGCATGGGACGCAAAGCGCGTCGTGGGCGATTCTGGAGAAGTCTCGTATATTTTCGCAGCCATCCTTAGCTCCGCGATCCGTCACGAGCCACCCAACGCGTGGACTGTTCGTGTTGACAGCAAGGGGGAGCTAATCGCTCGCGCCAAGCTGTCATCGCATTTGCAGTGGCTAGCAGACGCGCCGAAGCTTAAAACAGAGGTCGTCCGTTGGAAGGCGAAGGACGGCACGCTTCTCAGCGGCCTGGTACGGTACCCACCGGGATACGAGTCCGGTATGCTCCCAACGGTGCTGTTCATCCACGGTGGTCCATATCGGTGAAGTCGTTTCTGTCGCCTTGACATCGAAACTGACTTGAAGGGGGGTCGGTCTGAAGCCGTATGATCCCAGGTATTAGGGGCTCCAGTCCCTTGAGGTTCAAGTCTTACAACCCATCCAGATTACATGCCCTATTTCTGCAACTGGCGCGAGATACTGGCGTGGTCAGGATATCTCGTTGTTTCGCCTAATTATCGAGGGAGTGAGTGGTGCGCTTTGGAAAAACGAAGAAACTTTTCTGACGACATCAAAGGCCAAGGCCGTGGCCACGAATTTGCACATGCTGCAAATCTCGGGGTGGGCGCGTTAGACTGGGCCGACTGTGACAGCATGGTCGATGTTATGGTGGAACGTGGGATTGCAGACCCCAGTCGCTTGGGCGTAGCTGGTTGGAGCCACGGCAAGTACCTCAACACTATGGTTTGAGGCACTGATTGAGAATGATGAAGGGGGATCCATAGGGGCGTGGGGAGTCACCAAAATCAAGACGCGCTACAAGGCCGCCATCATAGGCGCAGGAGCTACGAACTGGGAGGGCATGGTCATGGAATCCGGGTCGCCTGAGCTTGAGGTCGAGTGCATGCTCCCCCGTGTATTGCGGCGGTGCTGACAAGGACTCGATATTAGTCGGCCATTGGGCAGAGCACGCCGTGGGACCATGACGACCCAAAAGAATCGACCCGAAAGACGAGCCCCATCCACTCGGTGTCTGGCGTCAGCACCGCCGTGCTCATTCTTCATGGCGACAAAGACGAGCGCGTACCACTCGGGCAGGCCATTGGGTTCTGGCGAGGCTTGAAAAGACGCGCAGATGATAGAGGGAAAGAGGCTGCAGAACTGGTCGTATATCCTAGAGAACCTCACGGGTGAGTGGTGGGTTGCTTCGCCGCGGTATGCCGATCTCACCTCTTCGTAGATTCGTTGAAAGGAAGCACGCGGAGGATGTGCTAAGACGGGTGGTGGCGTATTTCGGAAAATGGATGTAGTGGCGTTGCAGAGGAACGTAAATAGCACACTCTAATCTACAGAACGAACAAGGTTAGCATCATAGTGTCGGTGGGAAGCTAAGATCACGCTCACATCTTATCGATCCGAACGATTGGAATCTTGTTTCTCGTGTTTAAACCCCAGAGGCCATCCTTGCGAGATCGTGCTTGGCGGCGAGAAGAACCTCCTAGAATGGATATCAGCAAGAACGAGCGACAGAACCACTCAAATTGCACACCGTCACCAGTGCTTGCCGCGCCTCATCCTTCATCTCCTTCCATCGCTCTTCGTAGCTCATCAGTAGACCCTCATAGAGCCTGACTTGCGCAGTGTCACCCCTCATAGATGTCCGAATGAGAGCTTGGAGCACAAGTATGCCAGCAACCCATTCCACCTCATCATCCTCCCAAAGTGCGTCATGGGCGACCACATTGCTGAACACTCGACCTTCGCCGTAGGTATATCCAGCGCTATTTTCCCTGTCGGACTCGGGAATCTCGTAACCGAGATCAAAGACCCCGACTTCGATGGCGGCGGCGTGGATGCGTGCCCACTGGATGTGTTCTTTGCGACGTGTACGATCTAGTGTGATTCGGTGCAACTCATGCGACATGGAGGACGCGTTCGAAGGGGAGGTTAAGTTGGGTGGAGCATACGTGGCTGGAGTAGCAATCCATTTGGCGGATTTGCGAATTTGCATCTGAAGAGCACGCGTCCCTGCGAGGGGTCCAGAAACGCCCGCGTGAATGATCGCTGGGGTAAAGTATGCCGCTGCACCGAGGAAGCGGGTGAGAAAAGGATTGGGCGGGCTCTTGTTCCTTTCGTACTCCGAAGCTATGGCTTGGAAGAGGGCAAGAATGACGGGCTTGAGGGCCAAAGATGATGGTCTTGATATAACGAATGCCTGTATTTGGGAAGCAAGTTGGGGCGCGTCCATATTTTGTAAAAATGCGTCTCGGAGTGAAGCAACGGTGACGGGAGCCGGCGGAGGTGGGGGAGGGGGAGGCGACGGCGATGGTTGCAGTGCATTCGCCAAAGTGCTTGGCATAGAATATTGCATCGGGATTCGGGGTGCCATTGTGGGCGACGGAGGCCCGGTGGTGGGTGTGTTTTCCGGGTAATTCGGGCCTGAGATAGTTGGGGGCGAGCTTTCTGCATGGGTATATGTCCCGCTGAGCGTGGAAGACCCGGATGAGCCAGGGTGGTCCCAGGAATCGTCTCTGTGTCGCGGTGGCCCGGCGACTGTTGGACGTTAGCAACTACTTGTCGGTGGAGTTTTGGAAGCACCTTTCTCCCCGACCCTTCGGGCAGACCTCGACCTTCCGTCAGCTTTACGCCTGTGCCTTCCTATCGTATTCTTAAACCAATTGTACAGTTGCTGCGTGCCATGCTGAGCTGACTTGTAGCTACAAAAACCGTGCACACACCTCTTTGAACCTTCCCTCAGCTTCCTCCCCAGTTTCGTACTCATCTGGGAGACCAAAGCGAGTGATGAACTCAGATGCGCGATCCAAAGCGAACTTTTTTGCATCCCCTCTAATTGGACCCACTGATCTTCGCTCAAAGTCTGGAAGGTAGCTGGGCGGATGGTAGTTGAATCTGGAACACTGCCGGGAAGAGATGAGCTAACCTTTTCAGAAAATTGAGCTGCTGCTCCGTATACGCCTTTGGCGTGGGCCGCAAACGCGGTCTAGGCTTGTAGGGGATAGTAGGGGCGGGGCTGAGGACAACTGGGGGAGTAAGGTTGTGCCACTGCGGCGCCATCGTGGTGTCTGGCCACTCCGGCTCGCGGCACGACGGGAGCAGTTCTGAAGGCTGACAGACTGATCCAAATCCGTCCAAACTCCTCCCTTGACCACATTCGGCCAACTACTCGCCGACTTGCATTGAAAGCATTGTCACAAAGGCTGCATCCACGCCCAAGTCGCCTGCGTCCCCTCGGTCGCCGCGCGAACTCGGCGATTGTCACTCCCCGAATCGGTGATAACCTGGGAGGACTCCTCGAGGTGCCCTGTCACAACAGTAAACGCCGTTTCGGGCTTGCCGTTCTTACCCCCGTTTCATGGCCAGCTCTTCACACAAGCTTCACGTTGAGTACGTCTCAGACCTGATGGCAAAAATATCCTCGACAGAAGCCTGCGATCTGACATTTATATGATACCATCCGTCTAGGATGCGATCCAGGTAGGTATGCTCACATCTACATCTCAAGCTGTTACCTGCTCGCTCAAACACGGAAGCAACTGGTGCTTAGCACTGGGGCGGATCTGATGATCATGGACGGGAGGCCATAGTATAAGTCCAGGCGCCGTTCTGTTGCGGCAAGATGGTTTTGGCCCACCTTCAAGTTTCTTGCTTTCTTCGAACTCCCTCTGTGAGGGACCCTTCTTCTTGGCGGTTCCATCTCTTTTAATTTCATCATGGCAACAACTCCGGTGCCGGTGCCCGTTGCCCCCACAAGAAGGGTTGGGGAACCTTTCATGTATGTCATGTTATCGCTTGTGGTCCAGACCTTTTTCTTTGGTCGGTGCGCTTCGCTCTTGATACTCTGAGGCTGACACGGGAACAGGAGTGTACTCAATTCTCGTATGCATGTCAACCTGGATGTTGCTGTACGTGATAATTCCCTGCCATGCATATTCCGAGTTCACGAGGACGAATTAGAAAACGAGGACTGAAGAGCCGGTCTAACTGGATCACATTTGGTGTTATCCTCTTCATGTACATCCTTTCGGCAACATACTGGGTATATTCTATAGTCTATGCTACAGAGCTGCTGCACGTTTATGTCGACCTTCGCATAATCTTCTTCGACGCGGACCATGGGCAAATCACCGAGCTCGCTCCCCTTTTCAACGCCATCGTTCTGGTCAACTTTGTCCTTGGAGATGCTGTAGTTGCCTGGCGAGCATGGGTTATAAGTAATCGAAACCTTCGGAAATACCTGTGGATCACGATTGTGTTTGTGTTCTTCACAGCCCGTACGTTATACCACGTCCCTATGGTTCTTTCACCGATGCTGACATTTCAGTGATCGTGTTTACCACAATTGGGTTCACAATCATTGATTTTGTTCAAACCACCTTCGAGAACGCGCCGGAGAGCAATTTTTGGCAAGCAGGAATCGATGTTTTGGAGGTTTCCGCTGCCATTTCCTCTGTCGCCTCCAACTTGGCTGCGTTAGCTGTTGTTGGGGCAACTACGTGGTCCGTCGAATTATCTATACTTGGAGAATATCATCCTCAACTCCAGCAGGAGACATCGTCGATTATTCCGCGCTGCTCTGAAAGATGATTGCACCAGAATATTTCGTTTGATGGTGGAATCGGGGGTTTTCTACTGCTTTTCAGGGGCACGTTTGGTTACACCGACCAGATCTAGCGGCTCACATATCTTAACCATAGATTGCAATCCTGATCGCCACGCTCATCGACTTCGAGTATAGCGCTATGGGGTGGCTGTACTATCCGATACACCTCGAGATCGCCGTGGGTTCCTTTCTACATTCTGAACGTATCAATGACAATCGTCCATCTCAATCTCAGGGCTCGTACCTCCCGATTATGCTACTCGTCAGCCACAAATGGCCTTCGACTGAACCATCTTTGGATGCATCCCCGTCCGAACTCCCCCCGTCGAATCCCCCTTATTTTGTCAGCCCTCATGCCAGTCCAACTCCCACCTTGTCCGGCCCTCCGGATGCTTTGGGTCCTTCTGACAAGATTACCGAGGCCGCAAACAAAAGAAAGACCCTGATGAGTCGCTTCTCTGACGACAGCTGGGTTTGATTTCTGCGCTTTCGACTCGGAGCACGAACGACAAAAAATCACTCTTTGCCTTAACACTCTTTTGAACTTTATATTCATAGTATCTATTGCGGTTGAAAGCGGTTGTAGAGCATATCGTGCCTGGATACATTCATTATGAAGCGATGATTCCAGATAGCGGAGACAGCGAAAATAAGGCGTGCCGCGTGCGAATGCGAACGAGAGAGAACATTAATGCTGATATCGTGTATTCTATGGATCACTGACGAAAAAAAAACAACCGACGTCTGTAACTCCGTCGCACCGAGGCTGAAAGCCTCACTCAGTGACTCTCACGTTTGGACAAGGTGCTCGAGAACACAACGATGCTCACACCCATCTTGGCGAGGAATCGCATCGTTATATGTTCAAGGTCGCCGATAACGACGCGGTCGGTGAAGTGGATGTTGTGCGAGTCGGACTCGATCACCTCGAAGAAAATGGTTGCGCCGCCACACATGAGCGGCACAAGCCCTTGAGGAATCTTGAAGAAGAATCGGACGCGTCCCAGCTGGCGGAGATTGTGCACCCCGTAGTGCTTCCTGACTGCGCGAAGTTAGTGGTCCTGACTTGATGAAAATCACGGAAAACCGTCGGTCAATGGCAGGTTAAAGCGAAAAAACCTACCCAATCATGCACCGTTCGCAGGTCCGCAGATCTTGTGTGTGTTAACGACGTCTCCGAAAGCAAATTCTTTGACGCTCTCGCCAATTCTGCTGACCTTTAGATTCCCGACATTATCATGGCCCAACACCATCTGTATCTCCACCTGCTTGTAATGCCCGTCGGAGCCGCATATTCAGAAGTGCGTGATCTTCACGCGGACTTGGTTTCCTGTTCGCACAGGATGTAATGTTTTGCGTTGTATGATGTTGGGAGGATCACTACATGAATTTGACGATCATATGAGAAGGAAGATTGGACGATAGTTGAAAATGTCTTACCGTCACCACTGGCAGACTGTAATAGGCTACATCTGAGTTTCATCCCAGATAGAATAGTCCTTGGTATGAACTGCCTCTTCGGCTGGAGGTGCGTTGAACGGTGTCCCGAGACCGATGGTCACCGCACAGAGAAAGTCATTCCATCCGCGGACCATCTACTGACCGCTAGCGAAGCCTTCGCCGGCACCAGCCTTCTACTTATAGTGGGAGACTGGGAGTTGTAATGCAAAAGCAAGGTGACAGTCGGTGCCGCGTCAGCCGACATCATGATCGGAGGCAATTGATAATTGCTAGATATCGGTCAACACCAACTTCAGCTTGATTCACAACATTCGCCGATACGCGACGGCAACTGGCACACGCACAAGATGGCTAGGCAGTCAAGAAGGCAGTGCAGCTTGCTTGGCTGCAACATGTACTGCTATGATAGGCTATGATGTTGGAGCAACATGCGGCGGTCGTGCTTTACTCAACCACTACACCGAAGGGCTCAATGGGATGTACACTAGCACCTGACTCTGGCAAACCTCTGGCTTTGTTGTACAAGACGCTCGCCTGCCCCACTTGAGTATCCGATAGTAATACTCTTCGGAATCTTCCACTCAACATCTGCGCCGCCGAGCCACTTGGGCACCCTTGGCGCCGCCCGTTGTTTGCCAAGAAGGATGCGACCGACTGGGTCCGGGGTTTTACGGTCTGATGTAGCCGACGATATTAAAAAGGACGTTGTCTCTACGCTCCGGATCTTTCTTATTTCCCTTCAATCCCCCATGGCCTGGCAGCGCACTCTTTTGTCCCTCTCGGCTCTCGCCTCGTGCGCTGTCGTCTACGCCCAGGAGCCACCTGGTTTTATTCCGCTCTCGGAGAAGAAGTTCAAGTATCCCGATGGAATTGTACGCCTCCGGTTAGCTTCTTCCACACCTGACCAATGCTTGCCGCAGCCTCTGAAAGTGGACACGGACGACTATGGACGAGGTGGGCTAGGCTCGTTGGGAAATTGATTCTGGCATAACCAGTTCACTCCAGGCGCACAATTCGGTGTCAACCAATGTGGGCCCAAGACCGAAGGACAAACTTCCGTCTGCCAAACCGCTCTTATCAACTCCCTTGACGAGTATGTAGTTGTGGACACTATCTTTCATTTCATCCTGGTGACGTTTTGTTTCTAGCTTTTGTTTATGGGCCCCACCTAAGTGTGTCCTAAATCGTATCGTCGTCGTAGTTGCTCATGAACCTTGCAGGCCTAACTCCACGATCGGAGATACCGAGGTCAGCACTTCCTTTCTGTTGAACCGCACTCGCTGAGAAACATACACTCCCAGGGCGAAGCTGTTGCTTGGTGTACGAAGCCAGGCCACGGGGCGCGCGTCATCCCAAAGGGCGCGCTGACTGGCGTCCAGTTCATGCGAACGCGAGTCCATTATAGCAGGTCTTACCACAATATTCTTACCTGTTTTAATCAGCCCGGACTACGTGCAAGTCGTTGGCACGATCGACCAGACTCAAATCAACATCGCCAAAGATGACTTTGGCGGTGAGATGGACTCGCATGGTGCTGACCGTGTACGTTTCCTTATTCTTGAATAGCGGAGCGGAGCTTACTCTAATCGTCAGCGTGGTAACCCCCTCGGCGGTATCTTCTACTCCAACGCCTTTCCCTCCAGTGGAGGAGACAAGAATAAGTACGAGCAGGTCATCGAATGGCACAAGTGCGCTCCCATCTTTTCCGCCTGGAGCTACCATTAGTGACACGGTTTCTAGCTTCATGGGCAGCAATACCTTCTGCCTAAAGGCATGTGACCCCGCTGGGAAGAATGCGGCGAAATTCTGCGAACACAGGTTCGACCGCATTGGGTGCGAGTTTAACGGTAATAATCCACTGTTTCCCCGATATTCCCATCATGAAACTCAACTGTACTGCGCCAGCCCCCAGCAAACCGTTCGCCTCAATCACAGGAACCTTCGAGTCGTGCAAGGGCGAGAACCAGTAAGCAGCCTCCCGACTTGTTCCCCGCCCCAGATCTAAGGCGAAACCAGGGACTTCCCGGGGGTCTACTTCGAGAACGGTAAGGAGAAGCTCTACGAGCAACCCCCCGAGGCGCTCGGCCCCATCACTTCGTGCGTACCGCGAATCTGCCACCCAATAAATCCACATATCCCCCTAGTGTTCCCTATACGGCCCGTATACCCGCCTCGAGCGACTGTGTTGCCCAGCCCTCCTCATTGCTCTACGCGGCGGCCGCGACGGTCACTGGCACTGGCACCACCACCACCTCCGCCGCCGCCGGCGGAACCACCAAGGCTACCAGCACCGGCGGCAAGGCCACCAGTGCCGGCGCAAATTCTGTTGCGCCCTCGAAGAGCAGCACCCCCGGCTCCAGCGACGCGCCCGCAACCGTCGTCGTGTCATCTGCTCTCGCGGGCATCTTCAGCGTGTTCCTCCTGTGCATATTCGCGCTCTAAAAAGCCGCTATCTCCCTCTGTAGTTTCCTGTGGACTTTTTGGAATTTTTCCTGTCCGGTCATTACACCTTTCATACATACGTTTACTCTAGGATTCTCAATGGATTGTTGCATCATTTATCGAATCCTTTTCGTTTGAGCGAGCATGACATGACTACTACATGCTATCTGACGCCTCGGATCCGTGAGCATATTGCGCACGATTTTCCATCGCTTCGGACCAGTGTTGATGAACGAAAGATGGCTCTGCTATCTTTCGCCGAATTAGAGATGTGTTGAAATCACTGCAACCAAAAAAATGAAACCATTGAGCAGCGACATGATTTGGCTACGTATCCCGCTGAAAGACTCATAGATGATGCCGGAATCACAAGCGGGAACCCTAACGCTGCACCACCGGGTATTCTCTCACGAATGTAGTCTTCGAGTCCTCCAGATCTAAAAATGCAACCGTGGGAACGGTTCGGTAACTTCCGCGATCGTCGTATATTCTCGTCAAGCATTGCTAGGGGCAGTTTTGGATCGATGGTAGTCCTTTGTAGTCTGTCTTAATCTATATCATGCCTTTCCATCGATTCTTTCGCTCATCGTTCATTTCGCCTCCTCGGACAACTCTAGAAATCAAGGCGAATATCTCTTTGATTCGGACGTTTTCAATGAGTATTTATGTATCATGTATCCTAGTAGTCCTAGTGCTGCCTAAGAGCTTTCTGTGGCAACCGTGTCAGCTGCATAGAAGAAGAACGTTGTGCTGCGTGCGACTTCTTATCATGCGCTGCGCCGATGAGTCTCAGGCTTCGAAAGGCATCAATGCTCGCTCGTCTAAAGATTGGATTCAGGTACTAAGAAGACGAGCTGGTGGACGTCATCTGCAAGTCATCTGAATTCTCAAGATTTCTCAATCCCAATCTACTCAGTAGCGGACTAGCTACTTATGTAATGACTTGAAGGTAGAGAACATACTGAGCGGTCTATTAATCGTAAATGTAACAAAGAGGACCTTCGGTCGTGCTCATCACGTCCGATAAAATTACCGGCGAAGTTGCCAGACCGTTCGTGGGAATCACCGAGTCCATCTACAAAAAATCGAATTAGCACCAATGAACAAAAAAAACGAATCGCTCGAAACCTACCGACAAAAAGGGGGGACCTCCGGTCTGATATCTGAGGAATGCGGTCGCATTTTCGAGGCGCTAGATCGGTGATACTTAGCAGGACTACATATATAGCCTGGATACGTCTGCCTACCTGAACTGAACCGCCGAAAAAGGCATTCTTGTTTGATTTGTGCTTGTGCTGCCATTTGTACCAGATGCGATCGACCATCTTACAAATGGTTCAGCGGATGGGGCGCGGAAGTGGAACCGGAGACGCACGGCATGGTGTAGGAAGAAGAGCGGGTCTAGGAAAAGGTGGATAAGTGGGCTGGTTGTAATCACTGAAAGAATCTACCGTTGGCAGAAAACGTGGGGGCCGTGATGCAATCAGGTGGCGCACCAACGGGACACACTCCCGCCATGTCGCTTCACCGAAAATGTCAGTGGCAGCCAGAGGCGGAATCGGAATAACGTACTTACCCGGAAACACACAAGTGAACGTACGTGTGGGGACCCTGCGAATGACATAAAGCGGATATTAAGTAGGAAGTGTGCGCGACTTACTGATTCTAGTGTCGCGTGGAAGTTCCTGAAGTCGCCCTCAAAGCCATTGATGATACCCTCCACCACCGGTCTGGTGAAATTATCGGTTGCGGGCATAGAAAGATTCCAGACAAAGCCAGGGATGGGAATGAGCTTGTCAAGCGGGGGGAAGAGCGTGTAGTTCCTCCACATGATGTGCGGATACGGGTACGACGGGCGGAAGGAGGACGATGCGGAGAACGCGCCATCGAGCACGTGGTACTGAGTAGAGGCAGCGCCCCAGCCGCCCAGCCCGCTAACGGGAAGATACTGCATTACTCTTACTCGACTAGAAGGCGAAGCTGCAGATCTGGCAGCTGACAGGTTCGAAACGGCAAGGGACGGTGATTCGGATCAAGTGTATGGCTCCGAAGGCCGATACAAACACTGGCAAGCTCGACCGCAGCTCTTCCTCTGCCCATCCCAAGCCCATCCTCGGTCGGCTCTACTCAATCTAGGGACTGCTTACTCCCTCAAACACCCCGCAGCCCATCCCCCTCTAATCCCGCCCACGAGCGAACGGCTACGCCCCATCACCATCACTACTCCAGGTTGGCCACAAGTCCGCTTTACGCGTCGTAAAATGGCAGGATCCCGCGCCCGGCACTGACACACCGCCACTTTCTCCGCTTCTGCGCGCCGCAGAGCCGCTGCCGTCCACGCGCCCGCGACTCCGCTGCGCGTACACGAAGCGTACACTGCCTCGTCCGGGCCCTGCTAGAGACACGACACCGCATCCGCGTCGCGTCATCACCAAGCTGCACGTCCAATGTGCAAGCGATGCCGTGGTGCCTAGCGCTAGGACTTGAGCGCAAGCCAGAAGCCCACCGCTGAGACTTGCCACGTCGGGGGCGGGTTGACACTCGCCGCCGCTTCCAGAAGCAGGCTCGCCCTCCCGAAGCTGTGGTGCGCGCAACTGCCCGGCTCAGAGCATCGTGTCCCGCGTCGAACGTCGCATGCCGCGCGAACGAAACCCGCCAGATACGCCGCATGGACGGTCCGCTCCAGATACCGCACATACTACTAGTAGAGATCGCTGTTTTTTGTGAATGTAAACAGTTTTGTTTCGCAAGGGACGAGTTGGGGACGGGCGTCAATCTGAGAAGGTCGCCCGGTTTTCTCTTTCGGAAGTGTTACATAGGGAGAACTTGAAGGCAGCGTTAGGTAGCTATGTACATTGGTCTAAACAGGCATGCCGGGTCCGGAAGGGGCTCTCGGCGCGGAAGTGCATGTCCGACAGCTCCGATGAGCTTCTGATTCTGTGGCGTTGAGCCGAGTGAGAGTAATGCACCCTCCCCTCCCCGCTAATGGGGCTCGATTCCTTGAAGATAGAAGATTCGTAGAAATTGGCTGCATCTGCTCAGGGTGAGCGGTGTTAAAGGGTTAAGATACGTAGCGAAACGCGAACCTTTCGTCCAGTCCCAGTACGGAGATGAGCCACGATATCCACAGCGGCTGCGAAGCGCCTGGTCGAACGTATTAATGTACCAGCGGTGCCACGGAAGGAATTGACCGGTGTAATGGATCTGGAAGACTGATGATTCAGAGGTAGGCAGGCCGAAATGTTACGAGGTAGACACACTCTGTGGTTCAAGTCTTAGAAAAAAGGAAGCCACTTAGGTTTACTACAACGCCTGGTACAACGATATCTCACCCATGTGTGCATAAACAAAATCTTGGCAAGCGAGTTCAGAGTTTGAGTCAATGAGCCAATACCGTCAAAGAGGGATCCTGAGGCGTTGTAAGGAGCAATGTCCGGCGGGTTGACACTGGGTTTGAACATCCTATCGTGGGGCAGTTTGGCGAGGCACTGTCGCCAGTCAGGATATGCTACGTGACGAAAGAATATGGCAAGATGAACGTTGACCGCGGTTATCCAGTCCGCTCTCTCTTTGTGTGGAAGAGAACGCCACTCTTTCCTGACTGCTGGATGGGAACATTTGCGTCTCTCTACCGCACCTCCCACTGGAGAAAGGAGGGAGACAAAGACGAGGCAGAGGGTGATCAAGCTCAGACTTAGAGGCATTTTGGGGAATTTTAGGGATGAGGATTGGATGTCAGTAGTCCAGTCAAGCTCGAGGCTTTTATGCTTGAATACACGCTTCATTATTAGGACGGTGAAAAGGAAAGTATTGCCAGTTTGAGCGTAGAACCGGGTCTTCGCATGCTTTATGACAGACGGCGACACAGATCTTGAGAAGCAAATTTATGTACGAATGGGTTGATTAAAGCCAAAATTTGCCCATGGCGGCCTGGAGCAAGGAGCAGATCTGCCTGCTGTTGTCTGCTGTGCAAAACGTGCAACTTGAACAAGGAACTCGAGATCCGTCGAGTGCCCAAGTAACTTGTTAATGATCGCGGACTGCGCAATTTCCGAGGCGGGGGCCTACGGTATCGGTGCTTTGATAATCGACATACACTCTAAGGCGCAGGGACATGGACGAGAGCTAGCAGAGAAAGCCGCAAAAAAAGTGGAGATGGTTGAATGATGAGATGTCGAGTCAGTGCCGGTCATTTTGCTCAGACCGCAATGAGCTTCACGTCTGCCTCGACAATTCCTGGCTATGTCCTCAGACTTCGGAATCGCTCCCATGCAATGGACGGCGTCTATTCTATCCTCGCCGGCCTCGTCCTGCGCCTCGTCGTCGATGCTGCCACTTTCCACAATGTCAAGCTAAGCGGCACCCTCATCGGCCTGTGGGAGGGTGTCGTTCTTTTACACTATGCCAACAAGGCACCAACGTCGACGGATCCCTACCTGGCGTACGGTGTGCGGCTTTTTGTCGATTTCCTCGTCACGGAGAGTGTCTTTCGGCTCTTGATAGTGCTGCTATGGAGCACAATGGGCATGGTCCTGGCGGACGTCGCGCCAGCGGTGTGGGCCGATTCGGGTCTCAAGCGCCAGTGGAGTCTCGTCCGACGCGATCTCTTTCGCTCTGCTAGGATCTTCGCGAAGCGGCGCACGACGACGGTCCGCTTCGCAGCGCCGACGATAGCGTCGATGTCGGCTGCTCCGTCGGTGGTGTCCGTATCAGCTTCGACCTTGAGCGGAAGCAGCGTTGGATCTACCATCGGGACGACCGCCATCCCTTCCTCGATGACAACCCGCCCCGACTCCCCAACCACCTCGGTCGCTCCAACCATCTCCGTGGCGTCTGCCCCCCGTCCCATCATAATCCGACGACGGTCTTCAGTTCCAGGGACTTTTCCTGGCACAGAATGGTCCGAGACGGACACGGACGCAGGGACGGTGGTAGTAGAAGACGAGGAAGACGGGCAGGGCGCGAACGCGCCCCCGCGACCGTCGCACGTCACTATATCGCGCATCGTACCAATACGATCAGACTTTTCGTACACCAATTCCCTCACAACGTCCCCGCGATCGTCGACCTACTCGCTGGACTACTCGGACGACCCATCTGCTTCCAACCCGGTCGACATCCCATCGGACGTCGAGGACGACCTCCTTACGCGCGTCAACGTTCGCCAGGCAAGATCGGAGTCGGAGCGCGAAACGACACCCAAACAACGAGTTTTGGTCCTTCCGCCCACACCCTCCGAGTCTTTGATCGATTGGGGAAGCGAGAGTGGCGAGGCCGAGGACGTCCCGCCGTCGCCGTGGATGCCGCTCATTCCTGATCAGGAGCCCCTCGAGGAGTGGGAAACGGTCGAGGTTCCAGCTCCTCCTCCAGCTGGTCCTTCACAGGAGCCTGAGGAAGAGGAGAATGATGATGCCAGCGTAGCCGCACCGTCTACAGTTGCGCCGGATCATCCCGCCCCCGTCGATGAGCCGATCCCATCCATCCCTATCCCTATGCCTGTCCCTGAGCTGGGACCTGTCCCTGAGCCGGAAGCTGCTCCGGTGGACGAAATCACAGCCGTGCTAGAAGAGCCCGTTCCAGCTACGGAGTCCGCATCTCCACCGAAACCAGATGCCCTAGACGCTCCTCAGCATCCTCCCCAGCGCACGCCTCCACCGTCGTTCGAGGACCTTTACGGCTCCGAACCCCCGCCGGATCAAGAGACCGCGCCCCCACCAGTCGCCACCGAGTCGACCGAGCTCGCCGCCTCCCGGCCCACGACCCCCATACCCAGCCCCTCCCCAGTCCCCTCCATCCGGCGCGCACTGTCTCTGCGCAAGGAGGCAATCGAGATCACCGCGCGCATCGCCGCGCTCGCCCGGCAGCGCAAGAGCTCGCTCTCGGAGGGCCACGGGGCTGCGACCGCCGCCGCCATGCTCGCCAAGGTCGAGATGGACCGCGCGGAGAAGGAGCTCGCGCTGCTCAACGAGAAGGCCGAGGGCGCCTTTGTCGGCGGTGTGTGCTTTCCTCTTTTCCGATCCCACATACTAAAGGTCATGTTGCAGCATACAATCCACCGACGGCTTCGCTCTACGAGCTGAACACCACCGGGCTGACGGGCGAGGAGGCCGTGCGCCAGACGGAGACGCGGCTGGGGAAGCTGCTGCTCGCGCCTGTGCCGCCGGCGGGCACCACGCCCGAGGACCTCGCGCACGACTCGCCGAACCGCGGCGCGCTCAAGGTCGTCATGGAGCAGAGCATCAAGGGCCGGATGGTCAAGCAGAAGCTGCTTTCTGCGCTTGGCGAGTACGTACCCGCACCTGCCCCCTTGCGTCCGTCCGTTTATCCTTTTGCGCAGGAACGGATTAAGCTGGGTAGACGACACGTCTCGTCCGAACATCATATACGTGATGCTGCCAGTCCAGCCCGAGCCCCAGTCTCCCGCCGACGCTGCAGACGAGCCTCCAACGACGAAAGACGAAGATGAAGATGACGCTAAGGAATACTAACTAGGCTGACGATGGCCCTCTGCACAGGCATGTTACTATCTCACCTAACGTATACCACCATACTACCTATATATGACACAGATCTCCGTCTGAAGGATATCTCACGCACTGTATACGCTGTACTCACGACCTTGCTTTCGTATTGCTCAATGGATTATTACTACTCTTGACCGAAAACAATGACACAGGTTGTCTTTCCACGTTTATCTTCTACCTCGCGCTGGCGAATCCGCCGGTGGACAAACTCTCGGGGAGCGCACCGAGGCAGTCGTCCGCCGCTGCCTTGTCCGCCGTCAGCTCGATGGTGACGTTGCCGCCCACCCTGAAAACGTCGTAAAAGTCGAGGTGGCACCGCGAGGCCGCCGGCACGCCGTTGATCGTCACGTTCGCGACGTACGCCATGACCCCAGGCGGGATGATCTTTTGCACGGAGTGCGAAGAGAAGCCGACCGTCGTGACGGTCGTCGATGTGCCCAGGAAGGAGTTGTGGATGGTGTACTTAGGGATGAAGGGAGAGAGAATGAGGTACTGCGTTGTCGAGGGTACTGCATGGCTGTCAGTTCGCGCTGGTCGACGACGAGAGGAAGGGCGCATACCTGGGTAAAGACCCAGGAGATGGAAAGCCAAGAGGGAGGCCATTGCGGCCTGATCGTCGTTGCCCGGCAGTCCGGCCGGAGCTGCGGCGGATTGTCAGCGCACGAAGGTTGCAAAGCTGCGGCCTTACTGATATCGAAGTTCTCGAAAACGACTCTTCTAACGCGGTCTACACTCTTTGCCGGATGGTTGGCATAGTGGTATCCGATGGGGGTCTAGCATCATAATCCTGAGCCATCAATATAAGTAATGAACAGCGAGACGAACCTGGAACGAGGGCTCATTACCGGCTCCGTAGAAGCCCGCCTGAGAGGAGACTGTCATCAGCTTGGCTGTGGATCCTCTTCTGGTGCACATACGGAGAAAAAGTGGTCGAGGCGCTTGATAAAGGTGTCCTGATAGGAAGTTAGTCCGAGCGTGTCTCGACGAAGCATATGGACACACATTGCCTCCCATTAACTCGATGAGGTGAGCCGTGTCGTGGGGAGCAAACCTGTATATCTTACATGAGCCATGCTACTATGATATGACAAAGGCACTGACTCACCAACTATATTCCCAGGACGAAGATTCATAGAACTGTTGTGTAAATTAGTACATTTATATGCACGCCCGCCTTTCGGATTCGACTTACCCCGTTCGTATTGTCCGATTGGAGCGAGCACTCGGTAGTCGTGTTATCGACCGGCGAGCAGTGCTTGGGGTCGGTGAAGTTGAATTTGCCGTTGCTGTACCGCTTTTGAGCGAATCCTGCAATGACAATGAGATTGATAGAGTGACACGACGGCGATCGCACCCTTGAATCCGTCACTGACGACCGTCGGGTCCCTGGAGGACAATATGAGTTATACGGTTCAATACCAACGTTACGTGCTGTTTACCAGACATTCCGGTAATTCTGTGGCGAGTCAGCGCCGTCCTAGTATATCGAAGAAAAGCTCACGTACGAAAGAGCGGTTGGTGAATATTGCTTCATCGTCGGTCTTCCCTAGCACCTGGGCAATTTGACGGATAGCGAAATCTTCGAAGGCGTACTGGAGGATACCGGCTTTACAACGGAGACGAAGAGAAGACAGGAGTACGGTACGGACCTCGAGTGTCCTGCTTCCCTCTCTGGTCTGCCGGCCAGTGCTGGCCACATCCAACACGGCGAACGGCACGTACCCGAATTGGCTTGGGAGTGGTGTCAAATTCAAGTGGGATTCGGTGCTGATGAGACGTACTTGTAGACGTTGGACTGCCGACCCTGGATATTCCACTCCGGAGGGTTGACCTCGGCATCGGTCCATGCGGCCGAGTAGAGTTCCTCGAGGTTAATTCCGAGCGCCGCAGCTTCGTTGTGATAGTGGGTTGCAAAGTGGCCGACGATGACGTCCCCACTGGAGCCTAGAGAAGAATAAGGGCTGATGAACACACAAGAAAACGGCAAACATACCTCCTTGGGTCCACCCCGGAAGATTGTTGGCGCGGCACCTACGTGTTGGGGTCAGGGCAAAAGTATACGGGGACGTAATAGGACTACCCACTCGGGCATCCATCCGTTTTTACGCCAGCCGTCAATGTAGGTGTCGACAATCTGAGCAAATTCCACGGGAGAATGCAGAGACATCAGGGGATAGAACGTGCGGAACTACGAAGAACGTCGTCAACTCGAAAAGGTGAAGAAAGTGCGAAGGCGAAGAAAGCCGACTTACGGTGTCCCAGCTACAATACAACGAGTCAAAGTAGAACGAAGTGGTCCCAGCGAACAACCCTTGGGTTTCACCCGTGGCGTTATTCTGCGAGAACGGATGTCAGCATGTGAGTGTAGAGGACATTGATTCGAGGGACTGACCGGGGTAAGCGAGGAGCGATATAGTGAGCTGTAGAGCATTTCGGTGACATTTGCCGGGGTGTTGGGAACGTCGATCTCGATTTTTGAGAGCTTCTCGTTCCACAGCGCCTTGGCCTGCGCGTGGATGTCCTCGAAAGAGGTGCTGCCGACTTCGGACTCGGCGTTCGCACAGGCCTGGTCGGTCGACACGAAGGAGACGCCGACGCGGATGGTGACCTGCTTCGGGGTGCCGTCGTACGAAAATAGCGCGCCGCTCTGATAGACACCTCCGATCAGATTGACGGAGAGGTTGAGGTGTGTTTGGCCGAGCCCTTTCGCGTCGAGTCCGAAACTACATACGGTTGAGTGGATAGGAAACCCTGCAAACTCGGGAGCAACTCACTTGTCGGCCGTCCAAACACCATACTCGCTTAACGCTTGCTTGCCCCCGTCAAGCAAGTCGTAGCACATAAAGGCCTTGTAGTTGAATCTTCCTGGCCCGAAGCTGTAAAGCAACCCTTAGCAGTCGTCTCGCCCCCCTATTTGAGATACCGCGAGCCCACCTCGATCCCCACGATCCTCCGATGGTGATCCGCCCAGCGGTAGGATCAATATTCATGGACCCTCCAGCGAAAGAGGCAGGGAGATCGTTGGCAAGGTCGAGCACGAAATATGGCTTGGACCCCTCCGGGAAGGTAAACCGCTCCAGGCCAGCACGACGCGTCGCGGTTGCCTCCATCATGATGTTATTGTCGAGCGTCTGCGCAAAATATCCGGGTGAGGCCACTGCATCAAGAATGGGCCAACACAACGCTTAAAAGTGATGGATAGGCGCACGATCCGTGTTGGGCTTGCGAAATCGCTCGCGGCTGGCGAGGCTCGTAGTACATGTGTCAAATCCCTTCGGGCACACTTCTATAATTAGTTTGTGGAGCCATGAAGTCCTGGAGAAGTCCACGAACTATATCCGACAGCAAGTTATTATAGGAATTAGTCTGACATGAACGCGCTTACCATAGAGGCATGATTTCGGCGTTTCCATACGTCCCTGGGATTGGGTTTAGAGCCAAGTAGGTTATAACAGGGTTAGTTTTGGGTTACCGAGAGAGCTCCCTGTGCCCGAATCATGGAGGGGGCTGAGCCCGCGGATCTTCTGGGTAGGATCAACGATATATCCTGCACGGCCATTTAGGTCGCGGACAAGAGGTACGCGTGGCACAAACCTGCTGGGGCGTAACCCGTGAGGTCGGTGGAGAATTTCACCTGCGGATGTTATTGAATAAAGCTTGGAGAATGTAAACGCGGTGAAGACCTCACCATCCCGAACGGGATAGAGGCTCCGGGGCTACACTGCTCAGCATTTTGCGGTGGTACACGCGACGTGTACATACCAGACATCCCCGTCGTTATCTACATGACATGGTCAAGTTTCGGCGTCTACTCGCAACAAGTAGTAGTGAACATACCAGTCCCGATGAAGGGGTTCACGAACGCGGTGTAGTCCAAGGTCGTGGCATTGGCGGCATTCTTGATGGCCGCTGCAATCCCAGCCTGTACAGAGGGCGCCGGCTGCGCGTGCACGGACGCCAGCAGGAGTCCTGCGGAGGAGAGGAGGAGGAGGTGAGCCATCGTATGATAACCCGTTGTCGCGTTCGCTTCCGCACCTTTCTTTTATAGTATTGATCACAGCTTGCTTCGAAGATGCGAAGCACGCGGTGGGAGAGTAGTGCGCACTGACGTTCATGCCGGAGGAGCGCGTCAAAGGCCAAAATGTTGAAAGTCAAGGAAGCGCGAGTCGCGTGATTATGCGACGGAGAAATTCATGCGTCGTAAAGATGCGATTCTGATACCACAACAGCAGGGAACTTGAGGGAATTGTCTCCAGCGTATGCACTCCTCATGAGCAGATCCCCAGGGATTTAGAGAGGAAGCACTTCCGAGACGGCGTCTGACGCCGTTCACGGTTCGGCGTCCTGTTTGTGGCCCGTCGATATTCCAAGGCGCGCTGGGTCCTGGGGCCTGACTCCTAACGGGGAGCTGGGAGCTGCCGCCTCGGCGTCCCCGTCTGCGTTGAGACAGATGGAATTGGGAAGCGACAGCGCGGACCAGAAGATAGATATTGAGGTCATGGTGCGATAACGAGACCCTGTTTATTCTTATCAACAACGCTCACCAATAGCCCTCACACGCCCGTCATATGTATCTGTATGCTCAACTACGCTCGACTTGTCCTGGCAGAGGGCGCGTGCCAGGCTGAATCAGATTAGAGCACACTGCTCGCCCAGCTTCTTCACCACCGGTCCCGCAATGAAAGGGCCGCTCCAAATTTGCTATCGGCGCGAGCTTGACCATATGCCTTTGGAGTCTGGAGCGCGCCGCTGAATCGCGCGATGCAACGAGTTGCAAGGGCAAGGAGTTGTGGGTGGTATGGACGGATGCAAGCCACAGAGCCGCGAAATATGACTCGGACAACCCCCTTCTCTTCCACCATGTCGCAGTCTGAGGGCCTCCCGAACAAGATCCTGCATATCAAGGCGGATCTCTTCGCCGCACCCGCAGGGGCCATCCTCGTGCACGCATGCAACACCAAAGGTTCCTGGGGCGGCGGCATCGCTCTCGCCTTTCGGCAGAAGTACCCCGCCGCGTTCGTGAAGTATAGGGACACTTGCAAGAAGGAAGGGGCGGAGCTGCTTGGGACATGTCTGCTCATTCGCGGCGAGCCCCACGACATCGCGTGCCTGTTCACGTCGAAGGACTACGGGCGGCGGGTCGACGCGCCTGCGGACATTCTCGCGGCGACGAGGCTGGCCGTTGCGGACCTGTTGAAGCAGAACACGGATCCTGTGAAGGAGCTACATGCGTGGTATGTAGATTTTTAATGGTTTGGCGCGCTGACGGAAAACTGTCGTTAGTCGATTCAACTCTGAGAAGTTCGCTGTGCCTTGGGAGGAGACGGAGAAGGTGTTGGTCGAGCTCGGGACTGACATGGTTGTCTACGAGCGGCCTTAGCGGATGGCTACCTCCACACTCGAAGACTCAGAATTGTGAAATTGAAAGAGCCTTGTAATTCCAGACACCCAAAAAAAGTGCAGTCTCGTACAAGCCTGCATTTTTTCCATTTCCTAGGACAACTAGGAGCTGGGGCAAAGGTTAAGCTGCACGAGCTCGTTTCACAGGGACTGAGTTCCTAGTACTGCGAACAAGCAGCTCATCACGTTCGGTGGGTAGGTAGGTATATTCCGACGCGGTTATTAAGAAACAGCCGGTGCCCGCACTACATACACAGCGTCAAATGTATGCTAGAGATCATGAGAAATGGTTCGATTGCAATCACTGCATGGTGAGGCTTTTCCAGGAATTAACAGATAGGTTCGACAGGCATGTACGACGCCACGGAATCTTTTATAGCAGATTGAGATAGATGGTGCTCACAGAATTAGTCTTGCCGCAGAGAGATGGAGTACCCCGCTTCGCATGAGACCTCATTGAACTAGCACGCGTAGAATGGATCTCAGTCATCGGAGTACAGTCAAGGGATATAGATGGTGGGATTGCTGGAGGCACTCTAACGTTATGTTCGTGCTGCAAAGGAGGAACGCCGGCCTGTGGCTGTGTTTTTCCGTTGTGCACGACCATATGCTGAAGAACACTAGTGATAGAAAATGGATGCATTTCTACCATGTTTTCCGACGAGGTTGTACAAATGGTACCACTCCAAGTGGTACGTTGAACGTTGGTAGTACGGGAATAACATAGGCCCTACCAAGGGCTTACGGGATGATACGCGAGTGATACGCGACTTTGGAGGGTCTCGAATGTCGCCCATTACCTAGCACGGCCCCAATATTGCTACGCTGCCAGCGACGTTGTAATATCAGAGTTCAAGTGCACCAAAAAGAACGAAATTCTGTACCCATATTTCCCTTCCAGACCTACTAAGACTTCCCGAATCACTTGTGTGCGGTTCTCAAGATACCCGGAGGCTATGCTGATTGTTAGCGCAGGCTCGGCGAGCTTGCGAGCCTGCCTGCGTGTTAGACAAGTTAGTGTAGAGAAATGAAGGATTGTTTCGTTCCGTTCCGGGTGGCAGTGTGATCACATCACACTGCCACCCATCGCGTATTGCTCTCCGCATATCTGCTTCAGCAAACCTCTCTGCTTTGCTCACTCTCTCGACCTCGCAAAAAGCTTTTTTCCCACCCGCCCGTCCCTGCTGCGCTACGCTTGGGTTGCTTTGGGGCTTCGTTCGCCGTCCCTTAGCGGCCCTTGTGTACGGGTTTCGGTCGTGCCCGCCCCTATCCGACTCGGACTTTCCGGTGGCTCCCACGCTGCCTCGGAAACCCACGAGCCGCCCGGGACGACCGAAACCCCCCGCAAAACCCCAAAAAAATCTTAAGCCGCCTCGCGAACACGAAATAATATCGAGGCCGCGTGGCGGCCGATACGTTCATACATATATTGATTGTCGTCGTTGTTCTCGTGATCCGAACACCATCAAGCTAACTTGTCGGCTATCCAGGGCCTCTCTGCTAGTCTCTCCCTCTAGTTCCCGCTCATGCCGAATTTGTCGTACGACGCGCCTGCCGATCGCATCCACCCGC
The DNA here is from genome assembly GCA_029282135.1 of Mycena belliarum. Classification (NCBI taxonomy): domain Eukaryota; kingdom Fungi; phylum Basidiomycota; class Agaricomycetes; order Agaricales; family Mycenaceae; genus Mycena; species Mycena belliarum. Next base: position 68,346 of record JARJCN010000019.1, read on the forward strand.
ACCCAACCCGCACCGAATAAAACGGCGGCGCCGGACGCACGAGTTGTCTCAGTCCCCGCCCACCCAGTATGGCGCGCTATCTCCGTCCCCTCTGCGCGGTGCTCGCCCTCGCCTCGTCCGCGCTCGCGCTCTCGAATGTCTGCGCCGACATCGAAAAACTCATCTCACCCGCGTCCGCAGTATACTATCCGAGTGCGTGCGCACGCCCTCACTGAACCGCGCTGCTTACCTGGTGCGGCAGACGACACGTCTGCTCACTACGCAGCGGACGTCGCGCACTGGGCAGCCTCGAGCTCGCAGGTCGCCGCGTGCTCGGTCGAACCTGGAACAGCCGTGGATGTTTCGAAAATTGTACGCACACGAGTCCTAGATTTCAGGGTCACCTTAACATTTTCAATGTACAGCTCAAGCTCATCGGCCGCACGAGAACGCCGTTTGCAGTGAGTCGCCGCGCCACCCCGCTTGATATGTACTCAACTCCCGTCGGCAGGTCAGAGGCGCGGGGCACACGATGAACCTGGGGTGGTCCTCCACAACGGGCGTACATATCGCAATGACGCGCTTCGCGAGCGTGCAGTACAACGCAGACAGCCAGACCGTCGACATCGGCGCCGGGCTCCGCTGGGACGACGTGCGTGCACCGCGCAGCGCCCGCGTTTATCGCGCTGACTTGTCTGAACAGGTGTATGCGGCGCTCGCGCCGTTTGGAGTGAACGTCGTGGGCGGGCGCGTGAGCGGCGTGGGCGTCGCGGGGCTCACTCTCGGCGGAGGCACGTCCCCTCATGCACACCTTCACGCGCGTATTGAATCCCCCCAGGATACTCTTACAAGACGAACCAGTACGGGTTGACAGTCGACACCGTCGTCGCGTACGAGCTCATCAAACCCAACGGCGCCATTGTCAATGTAACGGAGTGCTCGGACCCGGACCTTTTCTTCGGGCTGAAGGGTGGAATGAACAACTTCGCACGTATCGTGTACCCTGCCGAGTTTCTTGCTAATTTTCCGCCGTCTAGGGCATCGTTACGCGGTTTACTTTGAAGACGCATCCGCAGGGGGAAGTCTGGGTACGTTCGGACGTACCGTTTCTCCCCCCCCCCACTGAACACCCGCGCAGGGCGGGCTCATAGCCTACATCGGCCAAGAGCCTGCGGTCAGCGCCGCCGTCGCCAAGTTCTCCGCGACGGCCACGGACCCCAAGGCCGCGATCCTGCCCTCTTACATCTTCGCTCAGGGCCAGGTACGTACCCCGCGCTTAGCGTCGCCCGCGCGGCTCACATCCCGCGCCGCAGCTCGTCATCTCGCACTTCATGTTCTATGACGGCCCCACGCCCCCGCCGGGGCTCTTCGACGACTTCCTCGCAATCCCGAGCGTCGTGCAGGACGTGTCGACGCGGTCCTTCCTTTCGCTCGTGCAGGCTGGGCCCTCAGCGGTATACGCAGGTCATAGGTGCGTGCTTCGCCTGGGCTCCAGCATGCGCTGAACCTCCTGCAGGGGCGCGTTCCACAGCCTCTGCCTCCAGGCGTACACGCCCGCCATGATGGCCGCAATCGCGAACGAGACGAATGTGCGCCCCCTCCCTTCCCTTTCCGTCGCGGGCTCAATTCTCAATGTGCACACAGTTCTGGGGCGCCAAGCTGGCCCCCTCCGGCGTGTCGTTGATCTCGTACGACGTCGAGCCCTTCCTCCCCTCGCTCTACACACACAACCCGGACGGCGCGCCCACTGCCTTCCCCTTCGCGCGCACGGACCCGGGGCTCCTCCCGCTCATGCTCTACTACGCGTGGGCGCCCCCCGGCACGGTGGGTGCGCCCGACGGCACGTTCCACGCGGCAATGAAGGCGAGCGTCGCGCACCTGCTGCGCGTGGCGGCGGCGGACGGGCAGGACGTCGCGCGCGCGCCCCTGTACCCGAACTACGTGCTGGCGGACACGCCGCTCGAGCGCGTGTACGGGAGGAACCTGCCGAGGCTGCGCGCAATTCGTCGGCGGGTCGACCCGCACCGCGTGATGGGGCTGGCAGGCGGGTTGAAGTTTTAGTGTTCCTCTTATCTTACTAGCGTGCCTCAGTTGGATCTGATGGCTCAGATGCCCTACCAGTCGGCTGTCCGACAACATACTGGAAGGAGGCCGTTATACACCGTTCTTTCATGATAAATCTCAAGAGGAGTGCGGGATGAGAATCCCGGACACGAAGTGGATCGGTGGGTCCCCACCCGTCCCAGTGTTCGGGGTCCCATCCCAGCTTTTCTTAGGATCCCTCAGATGTTTTCTTGTGCAGATTGAAACCCTCCAAAAATTATATGAGCAGAAAGCGGCATATTAGCAGACCTTTTCCACCAGATATTGTGCCTCTCGGTGATTCAGAGGAAAAGATATACATAAAGTAAGGTATGTTTGGGATCAATCCGCAAATGGACATTGATTGATTCCACGAGTGGCTATGCGGTCATGTTGTCCGCACATTATCTGAATTTCTTGTGTATTTCTATCTAGCAGCCTCAATACCTCAATAGGGCCTCAATGTTGGCAGGAAGGAGCCTCAAATCCTGATCCAATGTAATGTCGTCCTCGAGACTATATTATGAGAAGAAATATACGATGAACTGGACGAGGACCCCATAACTTGCCCTCCTTCCCCATATGGTGTGACGTGTCCGGGATTCTCATCCCGCACTCCTCTTGATAAATCTTCTAGTTTATCACAGTACCACATTAATATCAATATTTGACCTTAAGTTTGGGTTATGCGAGCCAGGGTCACTCAGGCAGCCGACTCTTCTTCAACCAATTTAGTAGGTCTTTCAGACCACGGTTGCCATTCTTTCTTGTGAGTTCACCATCGATCTACACATCGCCTCGCTCAGCCTCGCCCTCTTTTAGAATCTTAGTTTGAACCGTGAGTCAATGAGTCTGAATCAACACTCCGAGTCAGAACGTCGTAACATATATGTACTGGGACACCAGAACCATAGGTTAATATAGACTAAGCATATCATGAGCTCCGGCATTATCCATGATGAATGCCAACGCTCGCCCCAGTACGTCGCAAGTCTTTGTAAGTGCACTTGAGACAGCTTTGGCGCATGTCGATATTGCAACACGTCCACGGGAATCACCACTATGAATCCGAGGCTAGAAAAGGGTTCGTCAGATCATAGTGCGCCCCAGATGTGTGCGTATTGATTCTGAATCTTGCTCTCCGGGCCCGTCTCGATATCCATTTAAACGGATAAACCGATATCGGTCATCGATGTGCGAAGCGGGGGTCGTGGATGGGGTCTCGAGAGATCAAACGAGCCACCGACACGTCATACCAGTCCCGCTCCCGCTCCTCAGCATCAGCGGCCAAGTCTCGCTCCTCAGAAGCAGCAGTAGCACCGTCGCGCGCCGCAGCAACAACGACCATCGGCGCCGCCGAGTGCTACGAGTAGTCCGACGCCGACGCCGAGGGGCCGGACGACGCGGAGGCCCGCACGATAGCCATTCTGGATTACCACGGGCAGCGTCGGGGGCGGCAAGGACGACTCGAGGTGCAGGAACGAGCGAGAGCAAGAGCGCGCCGCTGTAGTGGCCATTGACAAGAAGTGCTGGCGGATAGGTCTCGGATACCTATACCAGGTCTGTGTGCAGTGAGTTTGAAGCGATGCATAGTAGTGATGGCACGGATGATAGATGGGCTCGAGAGCACCGACGTCGCGCAAGAGGAATAGATTCGATATCGGGAATTGGCCAGATTTGCAGTGTCAGTCACCACTGAATTTTAGCTGTATTTGGTGTGAGAGCTGGCGCTTAAACGAAGGCATGGCGGGCGTAGGCGGTAGATTTCAAGTCTTTGCGGAAGACGGATCAGTTTCTTGAGGCGCAAATAGACTCTTATATTGGACGTAAATTTCGGTGCCAGAAAACGTTGAGGAGGGTAAAGATGAAGCCCACCAGCGTGCATGGTCTGGAAGAGGTTTGAGCGATTTACTTGTCCAAAGATGGCAGGGCGTAAAGGAGCTTTTTCGTACAGTTTGCGAAAGCCGGCGTCCCTTCTAGATCACACAAAAAGGATCATCTCCCGTTGCAGGCAGACAAACTGCTCGCCACAAGGGTTTGTTTTGTCTTGCAGCACCTTGTATGGCGCCATGGCGCCATGGCAATTCTGCGTGGCGTCCCGGAATACGTGGGACAGGGCATAGCATTGGGCATCGACGCTGTTGTTCTTTTCCTTTAGCACATGATCATCGGATTCATTCTTGCGACGAGCAGTACAAGGTCCGGGCACGCCGGTTCCGCAGATGTCCTTTCTTCCTCCCGAGCTGAGGAGATTGGGTGGATTTACATGGCTTCGAGCTGCGTTTGAACACGATATGGAGCAGCCATGCCACACAGCTGCATGGTCCGGAGCGAGAAAAGATCCTCGTTAGTAGTGCAGAGTCCTGCAGACGATTGTCTATCGTCACTGTCACGCCGTGACTCGGCTGCTCTATTGTTCGAATTCCATTTTTGGACACAAAGACTTTTCATTGTTTCGTACTGCTCTCAAAAGGATGTGCATGAATGGCATTTTATTCTTCCCCGACCGCCCTGTCTCACGAAGTCTTCACGACGTCGCCGGTCGACCATGTCTGCTACTAGCTGGAACGCAGCTCCCCCGACTTACGACGCTCACTCCATCGACTCTACCCAACTTAGACCCTACCTCCAGCTCCCTCACTTGCTTTCTCTCACTTGGCTCGCATACCCCATCCTTTCCCTCGTTTTCGTTGTCTTTCGGCTCCAGCTCTCGCTCGCTTCATCCCAGGATGCAGTGGCCAGCGCGAAGAGAGACCTGCTCACCAGCTGTAAGGCTGCGGAGAAGGCCGCCACAGCCGCCGCAAGTATGCCGCGCTACATGGCTGCCGCCACCAACGAGCAGTTTGCCAGAGCCGTTAATGACTCCATGAACGCCGCACGAGCGACCCTCGTCCTTGCCCTCACGATGATGGAGGCGATTATCAACTTCATCGTGGATATCTACCGCTCTACATTCCTCTGTTTTCTCGAACTCGTCATCCGAGGCGGCCTTGCGATTCTCCTCGCTGCTGTGAAGGAGGTGCGTTCTTTTTTTTTTCCATTGTGGCCTCTTCACTGACGCCCGCTCTTAGCTCAACGTCGTGGTACAGGCTGCTGCTGGCGGCATCAAGACTGCCGTCCAGGACACTGTCTCTGGCGCAGACAAGGCGCTGCAGGCTGTCGCTAGCGTAGCTGGCAAGTTTGGCATCAGCGTCCCGACCATCTCTGTCCCAGACCTATCGGGCCTTGACAATGTTCAGCTTCCCCAATCCTTCACCGACTCGATCACGAATCTCAACAACACTCTTCCCACGTTCAAAGAGCTCAAGCAGGTGGTCGAAAAGTTGTACGTCTGTCTATCGGAGTTTCGGCGTTTCCCTCATTCATATATTCAGCATCGACACTCCGTTCGAATTGTTGAAGGCGGACATCAACGAGACATTCTCCGGGCTCTCTTTCAACTCTTCTATACTCGCTGTCCCCGAGCAAAACACGTTGTCTTTTTGCGCAGATCTCGACACGTCCGTCATTGACGACATTGGCCGCGACCTCGTCAAGGTGGCCAAGATTGGCACCCTCATCCTCATCCTGATCATCCTCATCCTTATCGGGCTGAACTGCCTCCTGGAGTGGTACAAGTGGCGCTGCACCCGGCGCCACCTCGAGTACACCCGCCAGGCCTGGACCACCGACCCCACGCTGTACCATCAGGGCTCTGGTGGCACACCGAACGTCTCGCTGACGGACCACAATCTGCTGATGCTCCAGGCCAATGGCGCCCACCCCCTCTTGACCCGCATCGCCAACACACTCTCTGCCAAGCTGCGCCTCTCTCCCTCGAAGCACATCTCCCTCCAGTGGTTCCTCCACTACATCTTCCATGCGCCCGCGCTCGCCTGCTTTCTCATTGGCTTCTTTGGCCTGCTCTCCGTCGAGCTCCAGCTCCTCGCCATCCACCCGCTTGTCGACAAGTACTCTGCGCAAGCCGCGAGCACCACCGCCGACTTCAGCAACACGATCGCCACGAGCATCAACGGGAGCATGTACAATCAGAGCGCGGCGTACGCGTCGCAGGTCAACGGGCATGTCGACGCAATCCAGAGCACCATCAACAACGGGCTCTTCGGGTGGGTCAACACCACGACGACGACACTCAACTCGACGATTGAGGCGTTCTACGAGGACATTCAGAAGGCAGTGGACCTAGTTTTCAACAATACGATCCTGGATGCGCCGATGCAGGAGTTCATCAAGTGCATCATCGGGAGCAAGGTCGACGCGATCGAGGCCGCGCTGACTTTCCTGCACGACAACCTCCACGTCGACATGCCACGCGTGAATAACTCGGTGCTGGTGCTTTCGCCACAGTCTGTCAACGAGGCGACGCAACCCATCGCCGCGGCAGCCATCGGGGACCAGAAGGGCGACGGGGGGTTCATCGGGAAGCTCGTCAACAGCTACGCCGCGAGCCTGCGCAAGGAGCGCCTGATGTTCGGGGTGTTCATGGCCTTGTGGGGCGTTGTGGTGCTCATGGGCTTGGCGATCCTCTTCTGGAACTCGTACGGCCGCGCCTATGTGCACAACCGCAAACAGCGGAGGTGGGAGAGGGAGCAGCGGTCTCTGCCGTTTGCTGAGGAGAAAGGGTTCAAGAACGGAGGGGGAAGCGGGGGCATCGCCAACCAGCACCTGGAGCTGCCGTCCTTCACGCCGCTGCCTTCCCCCAGACTTGGCGGGTCATTCAATCCGTTCTCACGCTCCGCGTCTCCGCGCAACGCCGGCGCCAGCCGGTCGACGGACAGCTTCTCCAAGTCCAACAACCGCAGCTGGGACTCGTTCTTCGACAAGCCCAAGCCGAGCATCACCACGCGCGAAATCGGCAAGCCCATGAAGCTCGTAAGTGTCGCGAAGCGGGGCCGCGAGGTCTTCTTGGGTGATCGTACTCCATCGCCTGTCGCACCGCTCACTGAGAAGGAGCCGGAACAGTCGGAGCGTAGGAGCACAAAGTGGTTCGCGCGCTTTGCTGGGCTCCTGAGCAAGGGGCGCGAGTCTATCGCAACTGTGGAGCCGTACCCAGAGTTCTCGCCCAATCGTCACTCGGACTCCCGCGTGCGACCGACCCTGCGAATCACGACCGCAAGCGACACAGGTAGCGACGCTGGCCGCACCGCGCCCGTCGAGGGGCTGCAGCCCGGCCACGACCGTTCCAGGTGGTCACCCTCGCCCGAGAACATTGCGCGCGCGCCTCCGCGGCCTCGGACAGGGCTCCTCTCATCGCCCACAGCTGGCCCTCGGTGGCATAAGCACCAGCCGAGCGTCCCCGTCTCCGTGGACGCCAACTCGATGTACGATGTGTCGATGGCGTCCATCCCAGCGATGCAGCCCTCGCCCCTCGCGATGCCGCTTCACTCTGGCTTTGACATTCCGCGCAAGCAGGCGATCGTCGCGCACCACCCGGCTTTCGCGTATGCCCCGCGGTCACAACACCGGCGCTCCATGTCCGTTCCCGCGGTGAACAACGACGGGAACGGCACGGCGTCGTCGTCGCGGCCGCTGGTGGTCCGCAACGGCGATGTGCCGCCCACCCCGGACCCCTTCAGCGACAAGAACCAGCTCGTTGTGCCCGCACCCGACGACCACTCCCCGTCCACGCCGATGACGCGCCTGCTGACGACCACGCACGCGCGCCGGTCATCCTCCGTCGACCCCTTTGTGACGCCCTTTGACGACGAGCACCGCGTGGTGGTTGCGCAGGCCGACTCCGGCGCGCGTAGGAGCGTGCAGACGAATCCGTTCGCTGCGATTGCGATGTAGGATCCGGAATCCTCTCGCTCTCTTCACGACTTCCATTTCTTGATTGATATTCACGACAAGACCACGATGGACACAGACACGCCCATATCACCGATCTAATAGATGACCACCCAACTAAACTAATGGCACCCCCCACATACTGTATACTTCGCGCTTCTGTTCATCGTATGCTGTATTTTTATCTCCCCTCTTGTCTGGATTACTCGAGTCTTGTATCATATCCTTGAATTGAGTTGCTTTGTGCAGCCTGTCGTGGAGCTTGAAATAAACCTAGGGCGTGTAGAAAACGCTTTGACCACGATTAGTTACATAAGCACCTACGAAGCATTCGGTTAACGGTGCAGATCAATCGCGGCATGTCTCTGCTTTTCACCATCTTCGCGCTCGTCTTCTTGACGCAGCTCATTGCATGGATTGGCCAGTCCGTTCTCCTTGAGCTGGTGTGCCGGTTCTTTTGGCGACGCGCACCGCGCAATTTTTGACAAATTGCAGGTCTACGTGGCCTATTTACGACTCTTCCATTCCGCCACCCCCGCGAAACAAAAGAAGCTCAAGAGCGAAATACTCACTCTCAAGGCAGAACTCCTCCGCACTAGCGCACAGGACCAGTTTGCCAAGTGGGCGAAGCTGCGGCGCAGCGTCGACAAAGGCCTCGCGGACCTCGAGAAAATTAGTGCGTGGCGTATCGACGGCCGAGCCGGGAAATTAACGCCACCCTAGATGGGGAGATCTCCGCGCGCAAGAGCTCGTTCTCGATGCAGTTCAACTCGGCGGTGTGGGTGCTGACGACGGGGCTACAGTTCGGTGTAGGGTGGTGGTATCGGCGGGAAGCGGTGTTCTACCTCCCGAAGGGCTGGTTTGGGCCGTTTGGGTGGTGGCTCGCATTCCCCTTTGCGCCTGCAGGTTCGTGGCATGGTTCGTTCCGCATGTTTCCTGACATGCACGCAGGGTCCGTGAGTGTTGGGGTGTGGCAGATGGCGTGCAAGCGGGTGCTCAAGGTCGCAGAGCGGGTGGTGAAGGAGATTGCGGGTAAGCGTGTCACTCCATCATCATTGACCTGTCGCTCATTCAAAGGCAGCTCCCCACATGGAGGCGCCGGAGAAGAGCTCAGAACCGGAGAAGGTCTCCAAGAAATCTGACTAGAGCGTATATATTGTATGCATGCGAGCACGATCAGTTTACTTTAAACTTGCTCGCTGCCTCTGACATCTTCGACGTAGGACCAACACTCTTCTGTATGCGACTTTCCAAGAGTTCTCGGCGAAGCGGACTTCCCAATCCCCCCAAGTCCTCATCTAGCGAAACTGAAAACCTAACAGCGCATCGCTGGCCCCCTTCACCTGCGCCCAGTCCGCTCTTATATCCTTGAAACGGTCGCTCAACGGTTCCTTCTCGTCAGTCCGTTCAAAGCGGATGATATCTTGCGACGCCTTGGATCTGTGAGCTTGAGGCTCGATGAACACAGTCTTTTGAACAAGAATCGGGCCATGCGTGTTAGGACTACTGTAACGGAGTGACCGACTCGCTCACATACTGAGAGGGGGCTTCGTAAGAGCGTCGTCGTCCGCTCAGCGCTCAGCGCTCAGGCCTCATCAGGCCTTCAGGCCTTCAGGACGTTTCGGTACAGTATAACGATGAGAAGTTCAACCCTACCGGCCGGGCGTAGCCGGTACATCGACAGGTATTATGTTCGGAATAAGCCGGTCCTCGGAGATCAGTCACTTCAGTCACGCCAATCATTGCTCGCTTAGGCTGCTCACCGATATAAGTACCGGCAAAATGTTGGCAGACGTGCGTGCTTCTACCCGTGCAATGTCTGCATTCTCTTCCAGTATACCGCTTCCACTCATCCCGGACGACCTCACACTCGAGCAGTTTATACTCCGGGACACCGGGGACTCGGGCCGTCCCCGGCGTCCCAACTCTGCCCCATGGCTCATTTGTGACACTACAGGAAGAACGGTGTATTTGAAAGAGGTGCCTCACGTCTCCTTTAGCACCCTTTCGTCCTAATCTGAGTCGGATACTCTTTAGATCCGTGAAAGGACAACGGGCCTAGCAAACAGTTTACACAGCAAATTTGGTATCGGTAGGTCTCGGACCTTTTTGCTGTGATTTTGGGGACTAAAGTTTGATTTTACAGGGGAAGACGATGTTGGTATGTTGTCGACTTCTCCGTCTTGCGAACAATGTGTAAAGCACATCGCAAGTGCTCATTTTCAGCAGCAACCACATCGGTAAGGGATCTAGCTCTACGGTTGACGTTTACTGTGATATTTTATTCTGAGTAGACTATCCCATCTGCATCTGGAGCGTGCATCGCTTGGGTGCGATTGTCTCGTCCGTGATTCAAACATATCAGATTGCAAGGAGTGATCATTTTACGCCCTAGGCCGTGTAATCCATCCTCAACTGTTCCCGAGCTCACGCACCAGCTCTCGCAAACCTGTCCATCTTTGATCATAGCGCACGCTGCAGTTATGGATGTCGCATTGGCCAGTGCGTGCGAAGTTGGAATTCCCCCCGAACGGATTGTCGTTCTGGAAGGAGATGGCGATTCTTATAGAGACCGCGTTACAATCAATGACCTGGTTTCCCAAGGCTTGCGCCTGCATTCGCTTGAATTGGGAAGGAAGTGGCGTACGGGTGAAGGTGAAGGGCGGACCAGGATTGCGTTCTTCTGCGCCTCAAGCGGTACAACGGGGAAGCCCAAGGTGATTCTCAGCCCGGCCTATCTTTAGGTGTCTAACAATTACCAGATAGTCGCCATCTCACATTTCGCTGCGGTGGCTAATGTGTTGCAAATTGCAACGCACAATAGGGTGAACGACGAAACATATGGAAGTGCAGAAGAACGGAGATATCGGCCTGGAGACGTATGTCTTGGGGTTCTGCCCTTTTATCGTCAGTCAGCTTTGCTTCATCTGGTGGATGCCTATCGCCCCGCTGGTAGACATATATGGCCTCGTCGTCGTTGTGATTTGACTCAACTTCAAGGATATTGTTGATACTGACTCGCTCATAGATGCATTTCGTGTTATTCACCGGGGTTCGCATCCCTTTTCTATAGTAAATCAGTTCTCATCGGTTCTATCCAGATGACCGTTGTTGTGGTCCCAAAATTTAACTTCAAGGCGATGCTGGACAGCATCGTTCGGCATAAAGTAAACCAACTGATGCTCGTTCCTCCTCAAGTCGCTCTTCTGTGCAAGGTCTGCGAGCCGACGTTGCATTGACTGAGATAAACCAGTGAGCAGGAGACTATCGTACAAAACTACGATCTGTCCGCCATCCGTGCGGTACTATGCGCCGGAGCCCCTCTTTCAAGTTGCGGTCCCTCGCTTCACTTCAAGGCTCGGAACTGATCGAATATTTGAGCAGTGGAACTCAACCAGCAACTGATCGACTTGCTTCCAGACGCACAGATCGGCCAAGCTTACGGTCTGTTTGTTCACGTTTGCAGATGGTTCAAGCACTGATTCAATTATCATTCTGTTTCTACTCTTTCAGGGCAAACGGAGTCCACTGGGGTTGCTTCCATGTGCTCGACCCGCACTAAACACGGCTTCAATGGAGGTGAGCTCGTGCCGGGGGTCACTGCCCGTATCGTGGCATCCGATGGCACTCCTGCTGGCTATAATCAGCCAGGGGAGCTACTTTTGAGAACCCCTGCTACCGCATTGGGGTACTTTGGGGATCAAGACGCGTAAGCCAATTCGCCAGCACAACCGATAAATTTCAACTGTGGAATGCAGCACGCGCGAGGCATTCGTAGACGGGTGTGCATAAATCTGCCTACCCAGGATTCCGTCTGACCGCCCTGACCTTAGGTGGCTGCATACCGGAGATCAAGTTGAGATCAACGAGAGGAATGAGATCATTTACATCGACCGTCTGAAAGTGGGCGAGCTTTTCGTATGCGAATCGCCTATTGCTTACTTCTACGGCACACAGGAGATTATGAAGGTGCGCATGACGTCTCCCGGGGTGCGTATAGCTTTCATGACAGCTCTAGGTTCGAGGATTCCAAGTAGCTCCTGCCGAGCTCGAAGGCTGCATGCTGGGATGTGAGGTGGTTGCGGATGTATGTGTAGTTGGGATCCCCGACACTTTCAGCGGAGAAGTTCCCCTTGCATTCGTGGTTTTGACAGCAGCTGCCGCATCGACGGTTCAAGATAATCCTGAAGCCGCTGCACAGCTCAAGGGATCGATCATGGAGGTACGCCTGCTCTTTTTCGCTCTCAAGCTGGCGAGAAAGGATTCCTAATCCCTCGATAGTATGTTGCGAAACTCAAGTCGCCATACAAACACGTCCGCAGGGTCGAGTTTCTTGACTCGATCCCAAAGAACCCCAGCGGGAAGCTTTTGAGACGCTTGTTGCGAGAACGGGCCAGGCAGCTGATCGGTACCTCGGCGAAGTTGTGATGCAAGCTTGCACCGCTGGTACTACACGGCAATCCCGCCAGCCAATGGATTCTAGCGGGTTTGATGGCCATTGGATTCCAACGGGTGTTTCCTTAGGAGACGTGCGAGGAGCAGCGCGTTAGATTCCAATGGTCGGCCCAATGAGTGTTTGCCGAGCCCCTTGGGAGCGCCAAAATCAATAAAATAGGTCCATGATGGGATTCGAACCCAAGACCTTGACACTTCCTTAACACTCATAGTTGCAGAACAACTAACCGCTACGTCAAAGTAACATTGACGGAGGAAAATAATGGGGAGATTGATTGGGTGCATTGGACATCTGTGTCTAGCCTTTTACGTTTCTTTGGTTGCAAGTCTATTCCGAGTGAGGTCTATTCGATGCTGTCATTCAATTTAGAGATGTGCGGTCAAGTGGCGCAGCACATATGTAGCACTAGTCCGGACTTGAGTGTCCATGACATGGAACAGTGATGCTAGTAACCTATCTGCTGTGATATGGGAGACTCATTGGAATCTTATGGGTGATTCCTACTCTAATGGGCAGACCGGTGAGATCTTCCAAGACACCCATTGGATTCCAACGGTATGCCTATGTCCCGGTATCCGAAGGACATCGCTTAAAAACTTGATGAGGAACCCATCGGATTTCGATGGGTATCAAATCCTATCAAATTCCATTGGCTGGCGGGATTGCCGTGTAGTCATAAGTTTGTGTTGGAATTCAATTTCTCTCTCTTTGCCAAATCTTGCGCTGGCAGTCCGCCAGGCTATCACCGAACCTTTGAATGCTGAGGCCGGGAGACGGCACTACGACAGCGGTGTATCATAATAATGATAAGGATCAAGATCTAGATGCATTAAAATTGCAGCCTTCAGGTTGATGATGTGCAACGAAGGGTGAAGGCGCGTTCCTGTTCTCTGACACAAACAAATAATATAGCGCTAGCATTTGCGAGAGCCTACAGTCGTCCTGTCTCACCGTCACCGTCTTTGCCCTCGAAATCTGTATCCCCGGCGCCCGCTATCGTTTTTCGTCATTTCGACCAGATGGGACACGTTCACGGCCAACTGTCGATTGCCCATCGGATTCCGCTCGGTTGGCTGACTTCTAAAAAAGATCGTCGACGGCGAGGATATCGCTGTTTCGTGAGAGCTCAAACCAAGACTGACGCGCAGGATAATGGCGGTGAAGGCGATGCCCTTTAAGAATCGCGTTAAGTATGACGCTCGTGAGCATGGAAGAGGTACCTACGATTAGAGGTGACGTCTGCAACATGAAAAGCAAAACTGTTCACATCTGCCAGTCCGACGATATGGGAGGACGACTCACAAAATCCAGTACCGTGTATTGAGCGTTGGAATTCAAACAATACGCTATAAGAAGCGACAGGACAGAGAACGAATAGAGCGCTGCGGACTCCACTATAATGGCGAGCACGTCAATGGCCCACTGACCCTGGCCGATGCCTCGAATTTGTTGCTGTATCCGCAAGATGCGATACGCGAGTAGTGCTGTCCTGCTATCAGCGCATGCTTCATCGCAGCTGGATATCTCACAAGTGCATAAAACATTGGTGCTGAACGTTAAGGATAGAAAACTCGTGATCCACGGAGCAAGGTTGGGCAGAAAAACTTGTCCGCCCTGCGGCGTTTTTGAGAAGGCCACGGTAGCGCCATAGCCTCCCACTAGGAGATTCGGTTAATCTCTGAGCTCCGAAATTAGGCACAAATATTCACCGGCGGTGCCCAGCCACAGGAGAATCGGGACGAAGGTGATATGCCACTTCCGTCCCCAGACAACGAAGCAACGGTATATCTGCAATTTTTCGGTTGGATGATTTCGCTCTGCAAGTGGTTTCTTCAACTAACCACAAAGGCGTCGCCAACAAGAGTCAGAGTGACGTACACTGCCGTCTTGGCCGCTTGCAACGGATTAGACAAATCGAGATAGTATGCCTGGGCAGTGCCGTCCTGAAGATCAACGAATGCCTGCGTTGCGCGGAGGACATCGAGAACAAAATGCTGTCATGGAGTATCAGCTTCAGTGCCGCTAGGGTAAGATGGGTATGAGGCAACAGTACCGCTGTAGCGAGTATCCAGATTGAAACCACCGTTATGAGCGAAGCAGGGTTCTTCAGCGTCGTTTTTTTTGACCTGATGACCCAAAGGGCGGCTATGAACAGAGCGAGGAATACTCCTGCACAGAAAATCAGACATTGCTAGACGGGAGTCGAAACGACTCGGTCCACAACCATATAATAGGGTTTCGAGGATGAGAGCGAGAAACTAAGTAGTGCCAGTGTGGGTGATCAGAGATGATCGATCAGCCAGAGGGGGTACTTACACATGCTTTGTCAAGAGGTAGTGCACCCATGCCCCGCCCCAAAACGAGTTTCGTTCTGAGGCATCGTATCTTATATCCGGGGATGACTTGCAATTAATGACTTGGCATAATTACGGAAGCAACAATTGTTGCGCAATTGAAATTATTGCCGACTCACCTGATCAACTGATCAGTGTGAGGGAAGTGCCCACTGCCAAACCCTGCCAAACCTATTAGCTTGTGCTGTACCGACTCTGGAGCAACATCCATATATACGTCTTGTGCGGCCTGCTTTCGCTCTGATTGAATTCAATCTTGGTTCAATCATACCAGTCGTTCAACCCGGCGTTCGCCGAACTGGCTAATCTTCGCTTACTCGCCTTGTTCCCTGATCAAACACCAAAAAAATTACACTGATGCCGCGTGATGCGATTCCCGCACAGACGGGCCGTCAGCCGCGTAGCGAGTCAAGTGCTCGCCAATGTTGCTCATCGCAGGTGCTAGCAACGAGTCTAGCTCCCGCAGACGGTCATGTCGTCCCTCTCTTTGATTTGCAGTCACTCTCCATGTCTGCCAGCTATATTGCCACAAGTACACTACGTTCCCTTGCTAAGCGCGAATGAGTCGCCATTGCCGGGCAAGGATGTTTCCTCAAGATCCGATCAGTTCGATTCACATCCGCCTGAAGCCTTGAACGTTTGAACTCTAAAAGACTTCACGAGACTTCACACTTCCAAGTTCCGAACGCTTCAAATTTCATCAACCTTTGCTGCTATAGCTAATTAGGGGCCTTTAAAAGACTACCCTCGAAAAAATTGGGTCGTTGCTTGATGTTCCTTTGCAATGTTGGTTGAACTCTTCAGAAAAAGAAATCACCTCGCCTGGTACTGTGTACGCCGAATCGTAGCGACCTGTACACGCATACTCAGTCTAAAGTGTATATCTAAAGTCGGGCGCCCTGTCTCCCATCTCCCTCAGTTCCTTGTTAGTGTACAAACTCTTCTCGCCTCTCTCCGTTGCCGCACGGAACGCCTCGTCGCGGCGAGCGTTGATACGACTATAGCTCACGACGGCAATGGGCACGCAGATCAAGCCAATGCCAATGAACATGAGCTCGCAGCCATCTGCAAACGAGAGGTGAGGGAAGGGGCCCTCAAGCGGCAACGGAAAATTCCGTACGTCCGATAAGGAAGCGAGGCTTGTCCTGCGTGCGATAGATGTTACTGGCTATCGCCCCACCAAAGTTCCCGATGCCTATGAAGATGGGGATGTGACCATGCAAACGGAACTGCGCTAGATCTTACCGATGTGCAGCGCCATAGCGATGCCCCTCTTGTACTGTCCACTGACATTGTTTCCCAGCCTTGAAAAATCAGTATAGAGCAGATGATGACGGTTAAACTAACCAAGCGACAACACCCGGGAATGCTGCGTAACTACCGCCGACACAGAAAAAGGTTCCGAAGTACTTGACCCCTATAGAATCAATGAGCTCTAAACGTCGATTCAGCTATAAACCGACCTGCAGGCGCATTAGAGATATTGATGGCGAATCCAACGAGCAACATCAAAAGACCCGCGTATATGAAGGGGGCTCTTTTCTGGATTCTATCGGACCAATACGCAAAGACGAAGAGCGTAATGGCTAGAGAATGGTCAGTCACTACTTTCTCCGGACTCGTTGAATACACACTGGCAAAAACCTGGAGTGAACAGCAGACGCACGTGAGAACTCTCACGGTTGGAATTAGATAGTGCTTACGTAGGGAGGAACTGTCAGCAGTTGAGAAACTGGCACGTTGTGTCCAAAGCTTCAGAGAGTCAAATCAGCTTGCAGTAGTAGCAGAAAGGACGTATACATACGTGGTGATAATCGTTCTGCCGGAAGTTCGTGTACGTACTTAGTTTTTGTGTGTTGCATGTATCTATCTCACTCACGGCAAGAACAGAGTTATCCCGTACACTGTCAAGTCGATGATCAACACTCTTGATCGGAAGGAGATGGGGAGTAGTTACGAGGCACAATAACAGAGAAATATATGAGTATGTGCAGCCAGACCTAGTCGTGATGAGAGATGGCTGGGAGCATCGGTAAAGAGACGTACCTGCCAGTCCGTCGAGGCCGCAACAAGGTGTCTGATTTCGAAGTGCTCTTCCTCTCCCACAGAAGAGTTGTCATATTCTATGTAGGAGATCCGTAAATCTCTCGGGAGTTTGGGCAAGGTGCAGAGACGCACTTTTCCTCCAAACGATGAAGGAGCGCTCCTCGAGGGTCAAGAACTTTGCGGTGGCCGGGAAATCAACCAGCACTCAATGCGCGGCGTTATTAGCACCGGAGGACACTCGAAACGGCAAAAATCTACCAAAGAACGCCAGAATTCCGACGATAACGGTGGCAATCCCTTCCTATATCGGAGTCAAACGAGGTTAGATTGCGGGAGGACGTGGCACGAACCAGAATAAAGATCCACGACCAACCCAGGAGGCCTTGCGTGCCGCTCATGAAGTTTATTCCATACGCAAGGAGTCCGCTGAATGCACCAGCCATGCTAGCAGCTCCGAAGAACAGGCCTGTCGCCCGAGTCAGGACCGGTACGATGGGCGGAAATAGGCACTTGCCGACGCGCCACTGCAACATATGGCGGGGGTACCATAGCGAAAGGCTACACATGGGTCAGCGAAAGCAGTATGGAAGTGTAGCCGTCGCACAAATAAACGACACCTCTACAGGCGCCAAAAGCAGTCAGCAAGCATGACAATGGATTGAGGGAGTTCGTACGGGAATAGTCCGGCTTCAGCTACTCCTAAACAGACTCTTACGCCCACAAGTTGAGGATAACTATGATACCAGTTCCAAGTTGAGATCGCAGGCATAAATCGGGACGACACGACGCACGTCTTGACGAGGCCCATGAGCGTCCTGAAGCGCGTTCCAATGTCAGCCAAGGAATAATAGCCCGCAATGAAGATGACGCACATCACAATCCCCCAAACCACCTGGGCTGCCGTCAGCGGGGAGTGGGAAAATGAACAAGGCGCGGTACCGTAATTCCTGGGAGCCACCTAAAATCCCCGTAAGTCGCGAATCTCTCTCTTATATAATAATAGCAGCGTACTTCGAAGGTCGGAACCGCTTGAGAACCAGACTGGTCGTCGCAAATCAGGAAGAGCAATAGGATCAAAAATAAACGAACTTCGCCGGGCATTCGAAAAGACAGTACGGCTTGGTTGAATCTTAGACTTGTCTAGCGACTCGGAGGCGTAAGAAAACATACGACGAAGTACATGGTCTTCATTGAACGATCATCAGCGAAATTCAACTTGCATGTCTGCGTATTCTCAAGTTCTCACCAGGGCAATGTTGTATTTGTTTCCCGTGAGATTCAACTGATCCTGGAGCCCGTTCAGCCTTGCATTTCCTGGGAATTGCAGGGCCAATTAGCCCGGTCCAGCCTCGCCTCTTCGCAGACGCACCGATGTTTCCTGGGGAGCGAACGCGTCGTGAGCATCACATTATAGGGAAGCGGGCCACACTTTGCGCACCTCGATCCAAAAACGAGACGAGGTACATCAGCGACAGGATGGGCATCAGCCTCAGGTCGACCTTCCACCACAACAGGCGCTCTTCCTCGGTCGAGAGCGTAGGCGGGGGCGGCAGCGTCGAGTCCCCGGCGAAGTCCAGTTCCTCTTGTTTGACCTGGACATCCTCAACTTCTTGTGAATCCGACGCGTTCTTTTCGAGTGAGGGCTTTGTGTCGGGGTTCTTAGACATAGTGGCCCAGGTAAGAAGGGTGGGGGTCAGCTGCCATTCTCTGGCGTGTACTTATTATGCGATTGCGGAGGCTTGGGCGCTTCGTTGACAGATGTGGGGAAGGCGGGGTCCCGTCAGTCACCAGTTGCGACCTGAAGTCGGCTGACAAAAGGGATGTTCTCACGGTCTTCCGAGTCGAGGCGTGGCATGCATGGCGCGTCGTTCGCGCTCTCACAGATTGAGCATAGATAGACAACATTATAGATACTCTATACATATATAATACAGTGTCAGTGTTGGATTTTTTCATCCGATTCTGGTGGCTCGGTGCCTCGCGCAACAAGGCGCACCAGGAAGCGGAACAGCCTTCGCACACCCTTCGCGACCCATAGGACGCTGAAGACGAGAAACTGGAGGCCCATCAGGAGGCCAACCACGAAGCAGCCGACGATAACCGCCATGGGCCACGCGCTGAAAGCAACAAATGCCAAGAAAAGCATGAGCGATATCGCGGAGGTCAGCATTAGGACCGCCGGGATCCGGGCTGAGAGCGCGAAGAAGAAGTAGGAGGGAGTGTCCCCCGATACAATGTCCCTGGCGCGAGCCTGTATGTTGACATTTGGAGTCAGCTATCGATGGACTTGACCCAGAGAACAGGCACTAACGATGAATGTGTGCAGATCGGCCCATGCATACCGGACCAGAAACCACGCAGCGCAGGCGACCCCGAGCCCGGAGGATATGCTGCTAGCCGCTATCGCACCGCGAGAAAAGCGGTTGATAGCGAATATAGAGTCGGGTGACATGGAGAACACGGCGGCATCAACCGCAGCCAGAGCCACAAGCTACTCGCGTAAGTAGCTGAGTCATGGGCAGATATACGGAACTTACAATCCCAGCCGCATACGTCCATTCCTGCTGCAATCTAAAATATATCTCCTTGAACTCGTCGTCGCATTGGCGGCATTGCGCGCGCTTCAGTTCCTTGTACACAGTAAAAGTCGATATCGCGCGCTCGAGGAGATTGAGCTCAAATTCTGGGGGATAGATCCGCTCCGTGTATTGGGGAAGAACGGATGGGAAGATCCATCCCACCGGATTAAACGAAATTTTTATCGGCGACTGAGGCGCAGGGTCATCCTCGTCAACCCACGAAGGACCACCCAGAACAGCCTTGGTTTCGTCATCCTCAGACTCCGAGTAGGACTGGGGCTCGTCGTCCGAGTTAACACAGTAACCGCGCACGCGACGGCGTCTCCTTATCGGTGGCGGAGGGTACTCCGTGACCGAATGAGGCCCCAGCGTCTCGCTTGCTGGAAGATGTCATCAGCATAGCACTGACCCGAGAAGGGACGACATCTACCTGAGCTGGAGGAGCTCGATGATGAGCAATATCCGTCCTCCGAGGGTATCGGAGTGGACCTGGAGGCGATCGAAGCCGGCGGACGCAGCCTGAGATGGAGCAGTGCTCCATTTTGCGGTCGTCCCCGACTCGCGACAGAGCGATTGGCCGGATTTTGGCACTGGAGGCGTAATTCTAGCTCTGGGGGTCAGATGGATGTGGGTCGGCGTAGAAAGACGAGAGTAGTGCACGCACTCGGATCCTGCCCGTACTTCCCCCACATCTCGCCCAACGAGCAGCTGGCGCTCCCGACCAGGTTCCGCTTCTTGCCCTTTTTCTTGCTCTGGGAGCGATGGAAGACCTTGACTTCGACCAATGACGTGAGGGAGGCGTCCCGACTAGAAAAGAAGAGTTGGAATAAGTTGGAACGCGAACGGTAGGACGCGCGTCTCACAGTGGAAATGAATCCTTCAGGTTAATGTTCTGGCCATCGCAGCCAAGGACCGTCTCGTGCAGCTGAAGCTTATCAAGCTCAACGGTCACGATCGGCCGCCAGGATCTTTCGCGGCGCATAAGATGGAGTCCATGGGCACGAACCACTATCGACTGGTGAGCGAACAACACGGAAGGCGAAGGGAGTCGCACCTGTGCATGTCCAAGGTCTTTTTACCATTGCTCGGTCAACAGCGTCGATTTAGCGAGGTTGGGTAACTCACGCTTGTTCATCCATAGCTTGGAAGTGGGATCAAACCTTCATTCCTAGCACAGCTGTAGTGCGTATAAAAGAGGAACGAAAACAACGTTGCAAGCAAATTACAAGGCAGCAAGGCGGTCCAGTGATCGCTATTAATCAATAGATTTGCACAGCTTTGTGTGGATCAGAACTTCGGGAGTGTGTGAATCGTATGCGCCTTGTTTGCGGGGTAAGATTTGGGCGAAATATCGTGGAGCGGCGGAATATCAGTCAAGCATTCTGAAGCACCAATCTCACACGTAGAAGTTTCCTACAGAGCCACTGCTCGCTACAGACAGTAACAGCCTGAGTGTACACCTGAAATCCGGCGCTCTGTCTCCCATATCCGACCTTGGCAGCATTTTCGCACTGTACGTCCTACCCTCTCCTCCCACCACAGCATTCCGCGCAACAGCTCCATCCCTAAGGCGATTCACACGGCGGGAGGCCAGCGTCGCAACGACGACGAAGATCAAGCCCAATGCTGCGAACATCAGTTCGCAGCCCGGCAGCCGTCTACGAGCAATGTGAGCATACATAGATGAGGTATAATTGTTATTCGATGGAGCCGGAGAGAGCTCACGTCCGATGAGGAGCCGCGGCTTGTCCTCCGTACGGTACAGATTACTTGCGGACGCACCGCTGTCATCAAGTTGAAGATAGGTCTTGTTTAGAGCTTATTGGCAAGTGATATAAAGATTTATACCGATGATTTTTGGGTGGAGCCCTAATCGAAGTGGACTCCACAAAATGCGTCATCGCCAAAAATACGATCACACTCTTGAGTCTGAACGCGCTTTCCGGCCGGCGCACTGCTTCGCTTCAGCGGAGGTAAGCGGCGGCGGCGACGCGACAGACGACGAGCAAGTCTGCTTGGGAGAAGCCACAGCCGGTGTCCAAGTTTGAAAGTCCCGCCGGCCTCGTGCTGTGGCGGGAAATATTTTTTGAGCGCTCCACCGAGCTCCACAATCGAACTGGCGTGTCCTCTAGTATGAAGATTTTGAATTTATACGACTTGCCAATAAGCTCTTTTATCTGTGGAGTTGAATACGGACCCAATTAAATAAAAGTGGCCGATACCAATCTAGAGGGAAAGAAGTGGAGCACAGCGTTTGTACTATTCCAACGCGCGACAAAAACAAGGTGATTCCGTAGACTGACTTCCAGTTTTTGTAACCCGTCATAGATCCTACGATTTGTGATGATAGACAGGTAAATCATCATGTGAACCCACACCTAATGATCTGTTCAGTTCGGCTCGATGGTTGAAAAAAAAAAAGAGGAAAGTCTCATCGACTATCGCCCTCCATAAGATGGTGAATTTCTCAAAGTGCTCCTCCTCGCCAACTGATGGACTGTCGTACTCTTGGAACACAGTTGAGTCCTGCAAACAGGTCAAGACGAGGACACATACTCTTCCTCCGCAGGACGAAAACGCGCTGTTCCGGCGTCAGGAATGTCGCGTTCAGGGGAAAGTCGAACAAGACTAGTTGAATCTTGTAGGCAGGAACGGGGTGCACCCCGCAACAGCGGCGAATGACGGACTGAAGAATGCTACGAGAGCCACGATGACTGTGGCGATACCTTCCTGTGCGGATATCAGTAACCTCACAGGAAACTCGCTACTCCACCAACCAAGATAAAGATCCAAGACCACCCGAGCAGGCCGCGGGTGCCGCTCATGAAGCTGATGCCAAAGGCCAGCGCACCGCCGAAGGCGCCTGCGAGAGATGCGGCCCCGAAGAATAGCGCGATGCGCCATTGCAGCATGTGCCGAGGGTACCAAAGCGTGAGACTGAGGAGAACTTAGATCCACTCAACGAGGGAGATCGGGCAAATTTACTAGTAGACGTCTTTCAAAGCGCGTATAATTCAGGTGCAGTTGACTCACGGAAATAGTCCCGCTTCCGCAACGCCGAGCAGTATTCTGACCCCTACCAGTTGGGGGTAGCGGCAAAAAAGTTTTGTAGAGGGCCGTAAATCATGCTGAATACCGCTCACGTCTTGACGAGGCCCGGGAGTATCCTTGAGACAATTGAATAAGAAGTGATAGAATCGTAGGAAACAAAGGACGTGCATGATGACTCCCCAAACGACCTTCAAACCTTGACTCGTAAGGCTCCAACCGTTTCGTTTTCGTTTGTGGTTTTGCCCAAACTAAATGGAAACGGTTGAAAACCGTTTAAAAACTGTTTAAACAGTTTATAAACGGTATTTATAGGGGTAATTATATTTCAGTATGGAGAACATGATTACAAGCTGACTGACCAGCAGGAAGTGTTTAGAACTACTACTGGAGCCTGCCTGTCATGATTGTGGTCGATTTTGGCACTGCTCCAGATCCACAAAGACCAAGTTCGTCGGTGCGCGGCTACAGCTTAGTAATCAGCGAGCTGTGCTGACCTCTATCTAGGCTTGATTTTGTACCTGCAATATGATCCTAGGTAAAGTCAGCAAGCCTGGGGGGGTATTTTGCAGACCTTTGCCACCAATTGATGTGGCTAGCAAGCCCTAGAGGCTGCAATAAAAAATAATCGTTTAAATTATTTAAACCATTTGTTTACTAACCGTTTATCGTTTGCACAGGTCCATAAACGAAACGGAAAAAGAAACGGTTATAACCGTTTAAAACGTTTATAAATGGAAACTGTTGGAGCCTTAACCTGGTCCTTGAGTACTTGGCTTGTGGGGAGAAGAAGAAAACACGGACTGTGATCCCAGGAAACCACCTGCACCCAATTCAGATGAGTTTGAGGAGGCAAGGTACGACTGACCTGGAGGGCCGGATTCGCTTGAGAACTCGATAAAATAATGCTGAGTCTGACTTTGCGGGGCATTCAAAGATACAATACGGCTGCCGATTCGGGCTCATAAGATACTTGCGATAGATGCATGATATACCCACAATGAAGTACATCGTCTTTGAAAATCAGATGACGAACGAAGACCGTGCCAACTACTTGCACCTACCAACGACCAACGCAATGTTGAACTGATTTCAGGTGAGGTTCAGCTTTGTCCCAAGCCCTTGAAGCCTCGCATTTCCTGGATGGAATTGAGGTCAAGAGTCGTACGACGCACCGATGTTCGCGAGGGACCCAACGAACGGTTTGAAATCATACTCAGGAGGGATGGCACATGGAATACTGCGGTCGAGGAAAGACAGCAAGTACATCAGCGAGAGGATAGGCATCAGCCTCAAGTCGATCTTCCGCCACAATTTGCGCTCTTCCTCGGCCGTCAGCGTGGGCGGGGGAGGCAGCACCGACTCTCCCCCGAAATCGAAGTTATTGTCTGCTGCCATTGGTAGCGAGTTGGACGATTTTTCGACCTTCTCTTCGTGGCCTGTGTCGGCCTTCTCCTCACGGATCGACATGGCGGGCTTAGAGAGCAGGCTTGGACAGGCACATAAAGCTCGTCAGCTGGTATTTCAGGCCTACGTACATCGAGGCAGGCGAGTCCAGTTGTCGGATGTGCGAAGACACGATCTGGCAAGTATACTAGGCCGGCTATCCATAGCGTTTAACGGAGCGCCGGCAGAGTTTGAATCTGAGAAGAGAGAAAGGGGAGGTCAGGATTCTACTTATTTGGCGGCGCGACACTACGATGTCGACGTCAGACTCACCTCTGCTTGTTAGCAAAGGAATTTGCGTGAAAAGTTGGACGTAGAAGAAAAGGTAGCCATGCAAATCGTGGCGAAAGCCTTCTAAGGAGAAAGGGCATCTCTTTTCGGTCTGCCGTTGCGGCGAGATGGTGCAGGAGTAGAGAGTAAGTGAACCGAGCGGACGTCCCTGCCACTCAAGTCCAAACATCAAGTTTCGGTATCATCCAAATCTGTAAATTGCGAATAGTAAATAGAATCAGAATGGAGTGCTCTATGGAACAACATGTAAATCACATCTTCTCCATGTTGTCCCAAAGGATGGGGCGAATGTAGCACTGGACCGGGTGGTTCGTGACCGTCTCGCGCGCCGTCCATGTGTTGAATTCCTCCGGCAGCGCGTCAAGGAAGAAGTTGACCTGCACCATAGAAAGGAACATGCGCAGCTCGATGAGCTATAGAAAAGATTGTCAGAGAGACGCGAAGGTGAATAAGACAGGGGAAAAGACGAACAGCGAGCTTTTGCCCGAAGCAACCCCGGAAGCCGGCCGAGAACGGCAGCCACGGGCCCGCGGTCGCGTTAAACGACCCGTCCTCGCGAAGCCACCGCTCCGGGTCGAACAGGAGCACTTTATCCGCCGCCCAGTACCCCGTCTTCCTCCCTCGCTGGCTCGACGGACTCCGCACCGAGGCCAAGCCATCCGTCGCGTCCTTCGACTCGTCGCTCTCCATCTGCTGCACCATGCCGATAGGCAGTATCATCTGCGTGCCCTTCGGGATGGGGTACCCGAGCAACACAGTGTCGCGCGTCGCGTCGCGCGCAACGGCGGACGCGGTGCGTGAGCAGCGCAGGATCTCATAGAGGACGGCGGAGAGGTACGGCAGGTTCACCTCGTCCGAGATCTCGCTGTATGTCGGCGGGCGCACGGCGATCGACGGGAGCTTGGCTAGGAGCTCGGCGCGCAGCTTGCGCTGGACGGCGGGGTGGTTGGCGAGGATCTTAACGCTCCACTGCATGGTGGTGGCTGTCGCTACAAATTCCAAAGAGTCAGTCAAGCTCGGGAACATGCACATGAAGGACGACGCACTCTCAGATCCACCCAGCGCGAAGGTCATCAGCTCATCGATGACCTCCGCCTCGGAGAGCGCTTGCAGGCCCTTCTCTTTGTCTTCCCGCTCGCGCTCGAGAATCATCTCGAGCACGTTGTCCGCCTTGTGCGCGGCCGGCCTTTCCGAATTGCCCTCGAGCGCATAGTCAGCCTGCGCCGTGTACAGTCGCCGCCGCAAGTTAGCGTGCGTTTTTGTGATCGCCTTCAACCACTTGCGGTTGAAGGTGCGCGTCAGCCAAGGGAGGAGGCTCGGGAAAGGAAACATCACGCCGTCGCCAATCGTGTCGAGGAGAGTCTCGAGGTCCGCGGCCATCTGAGGGATCTCGGGGCGCGAGGAGGCGCCGGCGGAGGGGTTGGCATCGAGGTGCTCCTGCGAAGCCTTGACACCGTAGAAGCTCTGGCCGAATGTAATAGAGGCGATCACGTCTATGGTGGCGAGGCGGATGTCGTCCAGAGCGTTGATGACGCCGTTGTTTTCGAGGCGCTTGGCGCTGGTGGCCCAGAGATCAATGAGCTCTTGCATCGAGTCAACGATCCTGGGCGTCATGCGCGCTAGGTAGGGGTTGCTCATGGTTATCCCAAGGCTGTGAGAGGATGAGGGGCAGCAAACAGAACGTGGGTAGACTCACTATCGTTTGTGGTGCTTGAATTGCTCCTTCGTCGGGAGAGCAAGCATACCCTGGGGCAGTGTGCTCGCGAAACTGTCGCGTATAAGCATGCGTGTTAACGAGCGTGCACATGGGACATACAGAGCGGAGATCATCTTCGACCGGTCGAACTCGTCGGCTCGATTAACGAGCACATCATGTATCTCTTGCGAGTCCTGTATTCACTAAAATTGAGAACGCTGTGCTGATGGAGGCTACGAACGCACGGAAAGAACGACGATGGCCTGGCCGAACCCTAATATTTTGTTCGCCCAAGAATCGCCCAGGCCAACAACTACCTGCAGACAACATGAGCAACAGCTGACATGATGTATGCTCATAACATACGCACCTGAGAGACAGGTCCGAGCCGCGCTGCGGTATCATCGAACGCATAGCTCGTAGAGCCCTTCTCCTTCGCCATCCGTGCGAGTAAGGGAATGTCGCCAACGAACCATTGGAGTTTGTTGTGCGGGATGTGCGGAAGGGGCTTCGGCTTTCCAATTTGATAGATTGCGAGTGAAAGAGCGAGAACAAGGGACGCGCCGATGGCCAGCGTCGTGGGATCCATAGAGAAAGTAGATAGGTGGCGGAAAGCTAGAAAATGGGACACCTGTTGGGCTCCACTTGTTTAGTGTAGTATAAAACTCCTCCCATTGGCGGGGCGCTGATGAAACACGATGAAACCAGGAGGTCGGAGGCTTGCGCGTTTGGGGTCGGAGAGTCGTCTAGTCCATTTGCGGAGCCGACGCGGAGGACCAGTCTGGATGGTGGCGTGAGGCAGAACATTGAGATGTTGGGATGCGAGTTGGATGCTAGCCTCTCAGTGAGACCCGCACCTGCGGCCCACACAGTAAGGGTGGTCAATTCTAACTTGCTGGCAACCTGCCAGCTGGATATTCGCACTTCCTTTGCAATTGGCGGCGGTGCCAATTTGCTGCCAAGTTCGCTTATGTTACCGTGGCTGACAGCATGATATCCGTTTTAGCCGTTCAGTGGCACTGCACACTGTACAGCATCGCCTCTCGGAGGCCGGAAGGCTCCGCGGACTTGACTTGTGGTTGGAGGTGACACAAGTCGCTGCTTGGTAAATTCAATAACGCTCAGCTGAGCGAGTCAAGTAGAAACAAGTAAGTTGGAGACTTTCAGAATTGCGATCTCGGATCTCGGATCTTCCAGTGACCTACCTTTTGATGATCAGATCAACATTTATTCATGTTGTTTTCGCGATATTTTGGCGATTTTGGTCGGACCAGTTGATTCCTCAGGCCTCAGGCACTGTGCAATGACTCCAGCAGTTCAAAGGAAAGCCATTTTCTGGTGGAAGCTATGTGGCGAACTGGGAAACGACGCGTCCGACGGTCACAGTTGCGTGTCAACGGGTTAAAATTTATGAGACTGGGCTGGGCGTGCCTGGGCGTTTAAGCTTTCAAGCCGGCCCATAGCCGACATGCAATGGATGCATGTGCCGGCACGAAGACCAGGCTCTCAGTGTCAACAGAGTCTGTCGCGGCCAGGCAATGTCGAGACTGTCACGGGGCTTCGGCGCAAGTTATCACGACTTGTCGGCAGAACTGTGTCTCGGCCACCCTGCCCTGGCAGTGCCCACGAACGCAGTGAAACGAGTTTTCACTGTCCGATTAGAAACGAGCTTCCCAGGCTCAGAGACTTGGCCGTGGTTGAACCTGGATAAGATGAAAGGACCAGAGAGGTAACTGAGATCGAAAAGCATGTAGTTCCAACAAAGAAATGAAAACTAAGGTTGAACTTCCTGGGGTCCGCGACATTGTCGAAGGTCGCAGCTGAAGCGAGAAAAAAAGAGAGGATTCCAGTGAGTAGGTTCGTCGCCCAGGGTCAGGCGCCGGCGCAGAATCACATTCTACCCGAGAGTTGACTCCACAGGCTAACTGGGATCTGAACACTCCAAAACTAGGCAGCATTCAGATATGTCCCTGGGACGCAGAAGATCCATGGCTAGAATCGAGTTCCCTGACACTGCAGTTGGTAGCCAACAGCAGATGATACAGAAGACTCATTCTCGCAGAGAGTTGGACGTCAAACCCCGTGGTTCCAGTCTGAGCACCGAAAGTTGTAAGATTGTTCACATCTCGCAAAGGCCCGAGTCATGCAATGGCACGCCAAAGAAATTCGCCGGACCCAGTTTGAGCGGAAAGAGACGGCGGTGATATGATGGCGATACACATGCATGAGCGAAAACAGTCGCTTGTCAGTGCAAGTTTTTGAGGAGTCCCAGACGATCTAGGTTGGGTACGCAGCGAAGGTGCTGCCAGGTGTAGCCACAACTGAGCGATTATTATTGAGGTAGCACGGTGCTGCCTGAAGATTAGATCATTGAATCAAAAGTACCCTCTATGAGCGAATGCATCTCGAAGCAACGCAGCTGAACGCTGGGCCTGACGCCGGGCATCAAAGGCAGGGGCACATGAGCGCGGGTGCCCGTGAAGCGGGTAAGTACGGGCTATAGATACATCTGGTCAGAAGCAAAGTCAACCAAATGTTTACTCACCACTGTCTATTCCGGGTTTATTCCGGGTGCTACTCCTTTACGCTCTTCGCGATCTTTTCAATGGCGGCGGAGACGAGATCGACGCCGTCGCCACTCCAGAACTGGCGCTCGTGCGAGCTGAGCTTCCCCAGGACGTAGTCTGCGAGGTCCATCGACGGGTGGCGGCCCACGCCGACACGCACGCGGTGGAAGTCCTGCGCGCCGAGCGCAGAGATGACGCTCTTTATGCCGTTGTGGCCGTTCGCGCTTCCGCCGAAGCGGTACTTGAGCGTGCATGGCGCATGGTCCGTCGAGTCGGAGACGACGATGAGCATGTCGGGACGCAGGCGGCGTGCACGGCACGCCGCGGCGATGGAGGGTCCAGAAATGTTCATGAGGTGTTCTATGGTTGTCAAAGCGAGTTCCGTTGTTTGCAGGTAGGACTCACTGGACTTGTAGAGCGTCAGGGTGACGGGCGTCTCTCCCAGCGTCACCGTAGCGTCCCCCGAGAAGCCTTCACGATCCGGGGACAGGCGGATTCCCGTGCGAAATGCTAGCTCGTCGATGAGGAGCTGCCCAAGGCTGCATCGTCTTAGCAAACTTGCTTTGTTCGGTCTCGGAGTGTAGATACCTGTGGCGCGTATTCGGGAACGGCATATTGCCCAGACCAGCGACGAGGACTCTGGGGATGTGCGACATTTGTGTGACAAGATGGCGGTTTAGGTGGAAGAGGAGATGATCCAGCGCAGGAGTCAGACCTGCGGCGTCGCGTCCGCACTCACTGCTTTTTTCTGTGTCGGCTCGATTTCCGGCTGACATGCATGTGGCGATGCATGGCACCGCCACTTCATCATTTCTTTCCTGAACCCTTCAGAACCGATCACTTATCCCTTACTCGAATCTATCCAGTCATCCGCTGAGCCCTTCGGCGTGGATGAAGCACGCGGCATATACACCGGAATCAGCTGCCTGTATAGGATTGATGTCCGTGTTTCATAAGGACACATAGTCTGAACCCTATATCAGATACAGAGGTGTGGTGAAAAATGTTTTTGTATCCGAGTCAACTGATTGGCTGCTCCAGAATTTTGAACAAGAGCCTGGTAGGATTGGGCACCGCAACAAAAGACGGTGTGCGCACTGGGAAAGATTGACGAGTTCTACCCGACCTAGGTGCTGTAGGAGGGCTACAGCCAAGCTACAGCCCATCCACTAGATTTGGTCCTGAGCCGAACTCGGCTCCGCGGTGTGATGGCCGCGGAGTCATCAAAAGCCGAGCCGAGCTAGAGCCAACACTAATCACAACCACCATGGATGCATGTATGCTATAAATTCCAACGAGAGTACTAATGTCTCAGTGTTTTAGCCCTTGCTCGGCCCTCCCCCTTCAATGACCGCTCCGGAGACCGCTCGCGCAACGACTGTGGCATTTGTGAGCATTCTCGAGAATCGAGGCTATAGACTCGGAGACACTCACGATGCTAACTGTTATGTTGATCGCAGTATCCTGTTCCGGCGGTCCTATTCTTCCTATCTCTTTACGTCTCTGGAAAATTTACAGAGCTGATCCTATCCCGGTACTCAATCGAATTCCCCAAACTGTCCTTCGAACACCGACGCAACACTGTCGCATGTGAGAGATACGCCTTACTCCCAGCCTCCAGAATACAAATTGATTCTTTGTTTAGACTGCCTTAGTGCTCTATGGACAACCGTCGCCCTCGTGTTGCAACTTTGCGCTAGTCCACTGTTAGCGGAGAAGTACACATTCAATCGGATAGACCTTGTGAAGCTTGCGGGTCTCGTTATTTCGGGTTTATGTGCGTAGTTCACATCCGTTCGCAGGATGTTCAAACGCTAATCTGATGCAGATATCTGGGAGTTGACATACCGCGCCAGTTTGAGGCTTCCGATCTTGATACATCACTTTTGCGTGCGCCGATGTCTTTTGGCTCCTGCGGACTTCCAGCGTCTAACCAGTCCCCCAGACCTTATTTGCGACCTTTTTGATCATTGCTACGCTGCAAGAGACGCAACACGCTGCTCTTTCCTCACTCGGACTTCTCTGGATATTTTACGCCAGCACGGAGCAGTCCATGTTCATTGGATTGATCATGTGTGAGCCGTAGCGCCTTATCCCCCCCCCGCGGAATGTTCAGCCTATTGCAGACCGTCTTCGGTGCCCTAAACACCTTGTTCAAACCATGCTGTATTTCTCCGCCGTTCAATCATTGTAAGCCTATTGAGGTTGAAGCCCGACATCGCTCATTTCGCAGCTTGTTCAAGTCCGTTTTCTCTTTCTATCTCTATATCTGGTGGGGGCTAAAGCTCGCTGGCCACTCTGAGCGGACGATCGACATCGCGTTCAGCGTTCTGTTCATCTTGACACTCACGTGTCTCGTGGTCACCCAAGGGTGCGTGCTCAGAAGCTCGACCGGTGTATCTTAGCCAATGTGTCGTACTCAGATATGGATCCTGGGCGGCCTGGTCCATCGCTAGACGGATGGCCGTTGTCAAGAAAGAGTTCTTAAGGGGACACACTCAATTCATTGATGTTCTGATCCCGTTCCACAGTAAGGAGGCGACACCCAACGACCTAGAATGTGATAGCTAGCGGCCGACGATCACGGTTGGTTGAAAACACGAACACATCAGAGCTCTTGACCGATTTCAGTGCAGGCGCAATTTCCTCTTTGTTCGGTTCTCACATGGAGCCCCGCAACAGAATACCGCGGTGGATTGATATCTGTAGGTAGCCAGAGTACTGTTACTTGGATAAACTAAATTGCACTCGCTATATGATAAATCATATGTTCCTTCAACTACAGTACTTCAACTACAGTCATAACTCTGAATCACTATCTTTGAAGTAGGAGCGGATTCTCCGCGAAGGACGCTAAACGAGGCCATCAGCGCCCCAAGCGCTAGCGAGCTTCAATCTCTCCCGAATTGCTCCTTGTGGTCCCGTTCACAATTGAGGGACCGCAAACTTGAAGTCAAAATTCTGGTCGATTCCTGACTAGTTTAGATTCACTTCTTCATACTCCACCCGTTACACTGTCTTGGGAACCGAGCGAACTGATATCAATATGCATCGGGCAATCGGCTCTCCTCGCCCTGACGCGGTTAGTTGCCTAAATTAGCAAATCGAAGATATTAGCAGGTATTGATTCCGCACCCCAAATTACTCTCGTATGACGGCTCGTACGAGTACTAAATGCGAAAGAAACTCGTGAGTTGCAGTTGCTTGTTCCAAGATACCCGAGCATTGAAAGATCCGGAGCTTGCCGAGAACATTCCCACGGTTCGTTTTGGACCAACTTTCACTGCCCATGCGCCTTGTGCGAATTTTGGTCTCAGAGAAGAGCTGCTTTTAAAATTGAGATGATGTATATCAGGTGCCGTGGTGGTTCACGAAGGAAACATAGTGGGCGCCCAATCAACAGGGATCAGCTTCTATCCTGGTGCACGAGCGTCTATTATCATCAAAATTCCCTCATCGTCTCGGAGTCGTAAGTAGCCGTTCTCTCTGCCGTCATCTCGGTCCCACTAGACTTTACCGCCCGCTTGTCGCACCATGCTCGTTGCATTCATCACTGGCTGCTCCAACGGTGGAATCGGGGCTGCTTTGCGAGTTGGAGCGCTCTCCTCGACGATACACTACGCTAACTGGATCGTAGGTGCACATCGTTCCTCGCCAAGGGTTATATCGTATACGCCACGGCTCGCTCGATCGAAGCCATGTCGGCTCTCGTTCATGAAAATCTTCGAAAGCTTGTGGTAGACGTAACGGACGACTCCTCCGTAGCTAAGGCTATCGATGAAGTATACGCGGACACAGATGGAATCGACGTCCTCGTTTCAAACGCAGGATTCGCGCATATAGGTGAGGGGCAGCCGAAATATTCGCCGTTAATTCAATGAATCCAGTAACCTTCCAGGCCCTCTTCTGGATACCCCATTCGAAGAAGGAATGAGAGTCGTCCAGACCAACTTCTTCGGATTTGTGCGGCTGGTCAACAATGTTGTGCCTCGCATGGGAAAACGAGGAAAAGGCACTGTTGTTGCAATCGGTTCAATCCTGGGGGAGCTCGCTACCGCGTTCCAGGGCTTTTATAACGCCAGTAAAGCCGCGCTGCACTCGTACACGGAGACGCTGCGCATGGAATGCACGCATATAGGTATCAAAGTTGTGCTCATCGCGCCCGGGTCCATCCGAAGCAATATCTCGGTGGTGAGTGTGTCGGTCACTTGAAAACAGTGTTCCTTCAAGTTTTGTCAGAAATCCACCTACACTGTCCCTCAAGGCTCGTTCTACAAAGCTTTGGAAAAGCAGATCAAACATGTCATGTGCGCATTATTTCCTGGTGAAGGTCTCCGGCCGGATTTCAAACTGTTTTTCTAGGTACCAGAGTCAAACGAAAGAATTCGGCGTAATGGACACTAATCAGTTTGCCACCACCGTTGTGAACAAGATCACTTCGACCAATGTCGGAAAAACCCCAGATTGGTTGCAACGGATTCACCCGGCTTGGTGGCTTGAATGTGGTTGCAACTGGTTCAAAGTCACAGGTAGGGTGGCTGGGAACGAATTGGAACCGGTTCCAAGACGTTAGAATGATGCAAAGCCATCTGGAGGCTGGGGACAGATTGCAAGTCACCAAGGGTGGTATTTTCTTTTCTCTGTCCCGCGGGACTCCGAGTCCTGAGTCCTCCCGCCGCCCCGGCCCGCCCGCGCTGATCAGTTAAAGTAAGTACTAGTAGTAAGACCGTCTACAAATAGGACAGTCCTGTGCATCTGCGGACCCCACGAACAACACCTTGACGTCTGACCCGAAACTTGAAAGACATATGTTAAGTTCAACTTAGCGTACCGCACAAGTACCGCAAGTGTTTGTGCAACGTGATCGTTACGAGTCACAGTGCTGTGACGACAGTGACGCTAGACTTTGCGTCATCGTGGAGCGACCACCACACTTAAGACAACGACTGCAGTTCTACGCTTTACCTTCTACCACCACCACCTCGCTAGCCCTAGCCTCACCGTTTCTCCTAGTGCTCAGCGCTCAGCGCTCCGCTGAGCTCAGTGAGCGCTGAGCGCTGAGCGCTGAGCAGTCACTCAGTACTCAGTCGTTCGGCCGCCGACTTCGGCGGCGTCGCCCTACGCGTTTACGCCACAGTCTCAGCCGCCGGGTCAGCCCCCGCTGGTATCTCTTGCTCTGTCCCAGTCCGTGTCTGCCGCCGTCAACATCTGGTGCAAGCAAACCAAGCGGTATGTCATCATTGCCCCCGACTGACCGCAGGCATTGATATGGAGCACCAGGTGGGGGCCGCAGCGGCAGCGGCAGCGGCGCGCAGTTTCGCACCTCCCCGTTCCACACGACCCACTTTCTCCCTTTCGAGGACGCCGCACGCGCTCTTAACCCCGCGGGTGCGGTGTTGGCGCGTAGTCTCGCGGTGGCAGCACATCCTCGTCTGTTCCGCCGCGTTCACTTTCCCCGCCCCGCCCACTCCTTCCCGCGGTCACGAACGACTCACCCACCACCGTTGTTTCCTACCCTGCTTCGCGATCGTATTTTGACAATTTTCAGGCTGCGACAACAAGTTCTACTTCGATGACGACCACCGGCCTCGTGAGTACAACCAACATGCCTCGTTGTCTCGCCCCCATACCCCCAGCGCGCGCATCTGGCACTTAGCAGCTCACGCCATCCGCCCAGTTCCTAGCCCACTCAATCATCAAAAGCCATGTTACGGACGGGTGAGCAATCTCCCTCTTATTGCCAAAACTTATGGAGTGCTCCAATGATCATTGTGTGCACCAGATGCCTGTATAACTACATTGATGCTGTATTAGGTACAGATTTAATATGTTTTTTTTGCTTTTTTTTTGTTCGCGCTGCCCACGTTACTTCCAACGGCCTCAAACATATCTCAAGGTCTAATTTACATTGCAAAGCTTGAACGGCTTGGAACCGCTTTGATGAACCTCACCTATTACATGAAAGCCACGAAAAAATTTTGACCATAGAACGCCATGCGACCGGTTGCATGGCGTTCAAACCCGCCTAGGATTTTTCCGACAAACCCACCGCAATATCTGATTTTAGGAGGATTTACGACACGGTGGCGGGTCCTGAAGTGGCTTCCGCGCACCGTTGCTGAGGCGCTCCTTTGGACTATGGCGCAGAAAGAGCCAAAGTCCGGAACTTATGGTCCAATGTAATGTCGAATCATATACTTATGCTGACTGGGGCATCTATCAGACTGATCGTCCTGTCTACCTCATGTTCATGGTCCACTGGGGTTATAAAAAAAAACCAAGCAGCGGTCCTTGTAAGCCTCGTCTGTGTGCGATAGCTGCGGCAAGGTTGAACACAGTCTAGCCTGTGATACCCGGGAAGGGCGCATACCTTCACAATCGCAGTCGTGGCGGAAGCTTATTAGCAAAGAATTATACAATGGAGGAGGAGAAGGAGAAGCCCGAGGAAATTCAAAGAAGGAAATGAGTGGAGTGGAGATAGTGCAATCCCGCCGAAACTGCTTGTCTTACCCGCTCGTCCAATACCCCGACAGACAGGTCAACAGCCTCGAAACCATGAACGATAAACTGAAAATAAATTACGGATAAGTATGCTACAATTCTACAGTTTGGCATGCTCAAGTAAGGTGAGACTCTCAACGTAGTTTTCCCAGGAGGACTGCGACTTGATCGGAGCATGGACGCTGGACTCGCAGTCACTCTGATCGAGGAACGTGTCGAGCTTTGCGAAAGCCTCCGTTAGAGCAGCTCCCTCGGTCGCCAGAGCTTCCTTTCGCGACACAACCCCATTCTCCACATACCATGCAAGATCCTGGATCACCGCGCTTGCCTGATACAGCGCGAGAAGGGAAGGATGATCCTTCCACTTGCGCGTCGAGGGCCGCCTCGTATGCCATTCGCTGGCCAATGGCTAACACCAGCGCCACTGAACGCGGCAGGAGCAGCTGGTTGAATTCCTCGGACCGATGCTTGTAGTTGATGGCCTTCAAGATATCCTGCATCTCAGCAAAGACGGCTCGTTCATGCCGGGCCAAGGGGGAGTTGGGGTGTCTCGATTCGGGAAGTTTATATCGCCCGATTAACAACTCGCTAGCAAGACCTAGAAGGAATCAGGAATGCGCTGGCGAGTATCGATTAATCTTGTGCTCACGGATGCAGATAACGGTTACGTCCCCTTCAAATTTATAAATACGAGGAGAAATAAGAGGATAAAAGAACGGGCTCACCCTCAGCGATGGTCATCCCACGAATTTCCATCTGAAGCACGATGAGCAAACTCCGCTCGACACACGACGGACTAGCACAAACCTCCAGCGAGACTAGCTGATTCTCGATGAACAGACCCTGTGCGCCCAGCCGGTCCGTCAAAGCAATGCTTGATTCTCGGTAATGATTAATCGAGAGAGCCTTCAACATAGAAGCAAGCCCGTTACGGATATCCAGCACAGAGGTCAGGTCTAGATTATCGGCGGACGAGAAATATGGCCGGATCTCTTTATAAAGGGCCTCGAGAACAGTGGCCTGGCTGATGGCGCGGAGTATCGGCACCTGAGTTGTGCGGAATGAAAGTATCGGAACGACAACGCCCGAGGAGTTCGTCACAGTGCGGCGCTTAGCGTATTGGGAGGCAATGAAGGCTGCGATTCGGAGGGAGGGGATACAAAGCGCGGCCATGGTCGCAGAACCTATGCCAAGACGCCAGATACTGGACAAAAACTGGATTCTGGGCCGAAGGGTTGAGTTTATGTCGCCGACGAGTGCGGTTGACGGAAGTCTAACATGGTTGAAGGAAGTGATTGCGTGCCCGACAGGTCGCGTCCCAGAGCGATCAGGTAGAACACTGGTTTAATTTTCAGCACGGAAATATGTGGACCGATCAGTACAAGACATACCGACATGAAACCCCCTCATACATCGACTTTCCGTCGTTTAATGGAACGATGAAGGGACGAATGCCACCGTCCTGACCCTTCACGAGTAGACGTGCCATCACAATCGCGATCCGCGGCACACCGCCGGCTGGTATGCTAGCTGGCATGAATCTGATTCAACATCAGAGGCCGGACAGGGACATCGCTAGATTTAGGAACACGGACTTGGAGGCTCGAGGATTTGGAGAGTGGATTTCGAAACTTCCATCGGCGAGTAGTTCGACGGTCGTTTCAATATTTTGAGAATCGAGCCCGTGGCCGACCTCCGTCAGCATATAGTGCGCCCTGAATATACTAGATCAGCCACGAACTAGCTAAGGGGTTGAATACATACGTGACCTCGAACGCAAGGATCTTCCGGCACAGCTCGTGTATCTCAGGACGAGTAGCAGCGTATGGGGACAGAGTCCCGCATGCGAGGTTGACGTGGATTGTCCATAGCGCGGTTGCAGCCCCGTCGACCATAGTGACTGGAGGTAAAGTAGAGTCCCAGAATTTCCCAGAGCAAGTCAGGACATCATTTATTGTTAGGTCTGGATGGAATCCCCTCAGAAGATAGACATGAGAACAGTGGAATGTCGGCTTACTGAAGGACATTGCGAGAGCCTTCGCTCTCGCATGAGTCACCTCCTGCCGTTGCTCCTTCGAAAGTCGAAAGTCATAAACAGCGCGTGTGAAGAGATGGCTCCGGGCGAGGGAGCTTTGGAGAGCCATGGGATTGGATGAGGTGGGACACGGACGCGCCTGTCGTTGGGCTTTTAAGCTTCAAGCTGGACATGCTTGCGGTTAAGTTTGACCGGGGGAAGACGATACATAGAAGACGATGCGTGGTTGGTGGTTGCGGCAAGAGATCTTTGATGCCCGGCGAGATCAGCCATCTTCACTCTGATCAGCACGGTTCCGGCAGGTTCCGACGCCACGCTTGATCCAATTTTGAATTCTGAATTCTGTTCAACGATCTCTCGGTTTGAGTTGAATCGAGTCGAGTCGAGCCGAGCCAAGTGTCTCCTCAATCGCCAACTTGATTGGGCCAGCTGAACTCGAGTCGATTGTCCATTGACAGCACTCGGCAATCATTGCGATGCGACGACTAAGTTCTATACCGATCTCTGACTATCTCTGACCTTTCGGCGGGAAGTATTCGCGCTCTGGCAACTACAGAAAATCGCTTCATGTACGTACGGCTGATGTACATACGGAGCTTGCGATGGATGACTTGCCATACCGTTCAATTCAAAATCCATTTGAGCACACGGGGGCCCATGTCATGATTTGTCATCGCGCTATATGTAAGTCAGTAAGCTATTTCAGGCTTTCCAGCGGGGGCGGCAAGACAGAGTATGAGTTCACGGGGTGGGATCGGTAGGCATCGGAGTGCCAGGAGGTTGTGTTGTTCCAAGTAAAACGGGGATCACTTGCCATACTGAATGGGGCCGAACGCGGCGTTGATACACATCGAGTAATTTCCAGCTCCATTAGGTGATTTGGTTCAACTTTTTTTCAACCTGGGCACCCACCGGCGCATCATGCCATGTGCTCAAGTTCAGAATTCTATCATCTGGTAGTAATTGAGACCTTCAAGCGATCCAAGACCTAGCACGTATACTGATCCAGACCTTGTCGAAGTTGCCGGCAATACAACTATGCGAGGTACGAGCACCAATCGGTTGTAGCGTCTGTTTATAAGAGACTACCGACAAGTTCAAATTGATGTGGTTTTGGAATTTTCGAGTTAGTTTTCTGGAGTAGTTCCCAGGAGCGAGCGGGCCGTTGGTTCGTTGATTCCACGTATCAAGCGGCGCCCTGAGGTAATCACACGAAAGTGGCGTCTCGCGGCGTATTGACTACTGATAAAGCCTTCGTAAACATATACGGGAGGGGTCTGGAGGGGTGTACCCGCCGGCAATGTCGCAGAAGCTAAAATACTCCTCTAAATCGAGCAGGGGGTGTTTATAGTACTAAGTACTAGCGGATTTACCTGCTCAAGGAGAAGTCGAGTCGTAAATTAGGCTCTGAGTTTTGAAGAGAGCAAATGACCACAGGATTTGGACGATTCAAGGTGATTGAGCCCAACAACGACATTTTTTCTAGAACGATACGTGAATAGTTTCAAATTGCCTCCTCGTCATAATCTGGTCTATCGACCAAATCATGACTTTCGCGATAAAAGTCCACCTGCTTTCAATGTAACTGTCGGAAAACTCACATTGGCCGCAGGTCTTCTCGATCAGCAGGACCAAGCGCAGTACTACGTACAAGCATGCCGTCTGGGCGCGGAGCGCGCTGGCCCATGCTGATATGTGATGCTTTCCCTTGCTTTCCCCGTACGAGGAATTTCAACTAAGAGATGTACTTAGTATGGAGATCACTGATGCGTCAATGGAACTTATCAGACTTTCAAGTTCAAACTCCTTTCGAAGCTCGGTCCATCCGCTGACTGTGAACACTCGTTGCAGTCGTTTCATGCAGCGACGGACAGCATGGAACAACGCACTAGCGCGAGAGCCTGCTCGCGGGATGGCGATGGGAAACCCCGGGGGCTTGATCTCCGTTAATATATTGATGTGTCTGGATCTGGCGAGGGTCCATCCTGGTCCATCCTGGTCCATCAGGTTACCGTCCATGGGATTTGCGCTCGCCGCATGTTGTTCCGCGGCGAGGCCGGAGCCAGACTGCATAATTGGTACAATGGTATCCGACTCGTTGAAGTTCCTCCATGTGAGGCCCGGAAAGACGGAAGAAGAACTTCTCAACACAGGCTATGATAATCATATTGGACGATCGTCTGGCTTCAGTTGGTAGCAGATTGGACAGCAACGCGATGGGGTCCGAGCCCCTGCCAGTGGGTATGACAGAAGATCGCTCGCGCATTGACGGCGGGGCCTAGGCGAAAGTCTCCCTGGGCCTGTAGGCCACTGAGGCCCGGTGTTATTCAGGGTTATTTGAGTTCGAGCGATGCTCGCAGGCCAGCAGTGAAGCTGGTGAAGC
The DNA here is from genome assembly GCA_029282135.1 of Mycena belliarum. Classification (NCBI taxonomy): domain Eukaryota; kingdom Fungi; phylum Basidiomycota; class Agaricomycetes; order Agaricales; family Mycenaceae; genus Mycena; species Mycena belliarum. The sequence goes on from JARJCN010000019.1 coordinate 107,596, forward strand.
TTAGTCTCTCTTGAAAGACTCCCTCGCTCGTTGCTCGTCCCGAAAGTGAAGCTTGAGTCTCAGTGAAGCTGACAAGGTTGAAGGCACGAAATGGGATTGTGACCAGATTGTGACCGGTTGTGACCATCACTTGTTCGGCCCGTCCCGGGCCGTATCCCGACATCCCGACATCCAGATAACGGAATGCTTATCTGGTCAGCGTTGGGTCAGCGTCGTCCCAGTCCCACAGCTCTGATAGCAGGAAACCAGAACCTCCATTACCTAGCACCCAACCAGCATTGGTTGCACCTACATACGTATAAGTAGGCATCTACGCCTCTAACCAACTCTACGCTACACACCCCATCTAGTACTTCTATCCGCCACCCAGACCGCCCACTGCACACCCCGCGACCCCCGCCCTCCGGCCCATCTCCCTGATCCCCTCGCGGTGCGCTCGCATCGCAAGCACGATGCACACGTGCCACACCGCGTGGCTGCCCATGCCCACCGCGTCGAAGGCGCGCTGCACGCGCGGCGAGAGGAGGCATTCGGGGACCTGGGCGGCGTAGATAACGAGCCCCACGATGTAGAAGAGCAGGGAAGAGCCGATGGGGCCTGTGCGTTGTGTTAGTCAGGCATGAGAGGCGGAGATGAGGCGTGTGCGACTCACTGACAAACCGCAGCATGGTCCCCCACCCCTGCATCGCGGCGATGCCCGCGAGCGGCGCGAGGGCGGAGAAGGAGATGCCTACGAAGAATCCGAGGCGCCAAAGCTGTGGCGATTATCAGCAATCATGTAGTGGAATGAAGCAAAAATGCAAGAGAAAGGTGTTAACAGGCGTGCTCGTGCAGCGTGTGTGCGGAGCGGCATGAACGAAAGCTCCAACACGCACGGTGTGCAGCACGCTGCCATTTACCAACGAATGAAAGACGGCAACCCACCCTGTTCTCCACCCTATTGAACCACTGGCAGAACGGAAGTATATTCCCGGACACGCCGCAGACGAAGCACAGTGCAAGGCAGGCGCCGCCCACGGGGTGGTACTCCAGCTCGCGGAACAGCGATGCGATCGGCTCCAAGAGGAACGCGCTGGTGAAGTCATACAGCACCGAGAGTGGCGTGAGAGCCCAGCTTAGGAGGGGGACGAGAGGATCGAGAAGCGCGAGCACGAAGGCGGGGAGGGGCACGAGCGGCTGTGGGTCGACGGCGTCAACCCACCCGCGTGTAGCCAGATCTTTGACAGAGCCCCACGCATAGGTGGTGGGGTGCAGCATGACATGCCCGAGCGGCGTCGCATCCACGGCCGCCTCAGCGCACGCGTACCCATGATGCACGATAGTCGCGATGGAGGTTGCGATGAGCCTGTTCGGCGCGTCAGTTATCACGAAAGAAACGGAGGGAGCCGATGCACACACCATCCAATCCCGACGTAATCAATCCTCGCGCACGTCTCCATCGAGTCCCGATGCGCACACCCCGACATCGTGTGCCATAGCGCGCTGCTCGCAAGGCACGCGAGCGCGAACAGCGTGAAAAGCACCTCCGCGCCGTCCCGTCCGCTCTCCTCCCCGCTCGACAGCGCGAACGCGGCGCCCCAAACGACGAGCGGGAGGAGGTGCGTGTGGATATTGAGCGTCTCGTTGTGTAAACGGAAGACGGAGAGGAAAAGGAGGTGCGGACGGTGCAGGGGTATGAAACGGTAGCCATGAATGACGAATGGGTTGTTCTGCCACGCGACGGGGAGGTCGGTATATGTGATGAGGCCGGTGCCGTCGGCCGAAAGAGCGAGGGCCCGTCTAATATCAGCCTCCTCGTCTGCAGACGGGAGCATGTTGATGCCGCTGCTGAGTGCACGCGGAAGAGACGGGCGCGGGAGCTCGCCAAGGAAGGCGTCAACCTCGACGAGAAAATTGGCAAGCGCCGGTGGGGCGAGGGCTTGCGCGGTAATGTCGAAGGCCGCAAGGTGAGCGTGCAGGCCACGGAGGCGCGCGGAGAGGGTCGGCACGTACGAGGATATGTCTAGGTCGTGCCAGCGCGCGGCAAGGGCTGCGAGGTCGATGTCTGGGAGCCGCATGTCTGGGAGGTGCATCTCGGGAAGATGAAAGTCGAAATCAAAGTCGAAGTCCATGTCGGGAAGACGCAGGTCTAAATCCCGGAGGTGAGACTTGAGGTCGATATCAGGCAGATGCGACGTTAAATCGATATCTGGCAGATGCGATTTCAGGTCATCCATGTCAGGGAAATGGGATTTGAGGTCCATGTCCGGGAGATGCGACTTGAGGTCGATATCCGGCAGGTGAGAGCAGACGTCCGCACGGATTGCATGCAGCATGTCGAGCGCAGTTGATGCCCATTCGCGCGCGTCCTTGGTCTCGAGTGAAGACAACCTGTTCTCAAGATGGGCGAGATATGACAGCATGAGGAAGCGCAGAGAGGCGAGGGCCTGCGCCGGAGAAGCCGGGGAAAGGTCGAGAGCATCGAGGGAAACAGGGAGGGGTCGACAAGGTGGGAGCCGCGGTGGCGCGTACCGCTGAACGGGAGCGCTCATGCGGCGGCGGCGAAGGCCAGGCTGGCGGACAGCCGCTCGCTGCGGAAAGTCCGAGGGCATCGACGAAGAAGACGGCATGACCATTGTGGCCTTGGTCATCGGTACGATAGCTACACAACTATTCAGCCCAAAAGGTTTGTAGGAGGTGAGAACGAGACATACTGAGCACCTGGGTCGATTACGTCGAGCGGAAGGGAGAGGAAATGACAGGAAATAGCAGGCCTAGCGGCTGCCGATCTGGTGAGAAGGCATTTGCAAAACGGTACGACGAATACATACATACAAGTTTCTCAAGTAGCTTCACCCGATGCTGCAGCATGCATGTCAGATCCAGCGCAGCAGCGCAAGGCGTTATGTTCACCTAGTAGTCGGCCTCAGATGTTGTTCCTCCGGGATCCGCGTATGTGATCGTAGGCTGTAGCGAAGCTGGAAGTCCTGAAAGACGAGGTCAATTCCTGGTAAAGCTGCTTGCTAGTGGTCTTTCGAGGAGTGCATGTACCTTCGCTGATGGTGGTAGTTTGCGGCTAGTAGTAGTATGGTGTGGAGCACATGAATGTCCGCCAAGGGTCAAGGCACGTGCTCCCGCAGCTCTCACTTGCCCCCACGTTGGTTGTTACCCGACCACCACCCGGCGACTCGCTCAGGTCCAATCTATCTCACTGAAAGTTCGCCGTGCCTTCTATCTCTGATTATCCTGTATTCCAGGTTCTAACCAATCCTATCCGACGCCGCCGTCCGCGTCGGTCAAGGCCTAAAGCTCTTTTTATCTCAATTCGGGTTACATTCCAGCGTCCTTTCCATGCCCCAGCGGCTCCATAGGAGCCTTCAATATCAAAGGTCTCACCGAGTTCTCCTGTTAAATCACATTCTACTGATTTCTCTACACGCAAGGATCGGTCGATATATCTACGCCATCGGAAGGACTCCCAAGAGGAGCATGTATCATCTAGCCGTCCACACTTTCATTTCTGCCTTAGAGCTCGGAGCCTTGACTATCCCAAAGAATGGCGCGTCACGCCAAACATGCATGCCGCCAAATGGAATCGAAGCGCGGCTTCCGCATTTGTTTTGCGTCTCAAAGGACAGGGCATGAAATCGCTTCTGGTCCAGTCATGAGCACTCCGGTCCGCCGAGATGCAGTTCTTGCGCAGTGCCCCAGGCCCGCAGCTACCAACTTGAAGCACAGGCTCGACCAAATGTTCAACGTTCACCTTTGCTTTCTACTGTCCACAGCCGTCACGGCGGTCGATCGTTTCGCCACTCTATCAAAACTTCACAGGTTATAATCCTTTCTGAACCTATCGGCTTTGGTTCTTCTCCAATCATGAAACCGCTCAATCCTTTCTGAACCTATCGGCTGTGGTTCTTCTCCAATCATGGAACCGCTTACCTTGAAGTCATGCGCCCATAGTATCTCCGCAGTCGACGGTAAGATGGCCAGGGCAATGTTGTCCCTTATTCTTGGAACCAGACTGCGTCAGGCGACCCCGGGGGGCCGATCTGATTGTCCGAGTTGTTGACGTCTTTCTCTCACACCGCAGGATCCCAATTAAAAGGCCGCCTGAAGTTTGATTTTTATGTGACAAAACCCAGGCTCAATCGGGTCACTTTTTATTAGGGCAAAAAAGGTCGTCCAAAAGCAGACTAGTTCATGCACTAAAGTGGAAAGCCTGTTTTGTACCAGAATATCTTGAATAAAAATGAAACTTCGGGGGGCTTTTTAACTGTGGTCCAGCGCCAAAGAGTACCAGGTGCCTGCATGTTAAGTAGCAGAAATGACATCACCGCGGGGAACCCCAGTTAAAAAGTCCCCTGAAGTTTCATTTTTATTCAAGATATTCTGGTACAAAACAGGCTTTCCACTTTAGTGCATGAACTAGTCTGCTTTTGGACGACCTTTTTTGCCCTAATAAAAAGTGACCCGATTGAGCCTGGGTTTTGTCACATAAAAATCAAACTTCAGGCGGCCTTTTAATTGGGATCCTGCGGTGTGTCTACGGCTAAGGCATCTCCCAACCTCCGTCGTTTCGCCTGGTTCTGGTTCATTTCCAAAATCGACTCGACTCTCAACTATCCGGTAACTGCGAGTCGGACTAGCTGCCCCGCATGCAGGCACCTTTTCTCTCCCCGATAATTGTAAGAGCACGGCAGGTGTTGCAACGTGATTCCCCAGCCTTGCTCTCCAAATCTCCTCTCAGACCGCAGCAACCTCCCAACTGGTGCCGCTTATCCATGCGGGCACCATCCGGTAATTTATGATATCCCAGACGGCTGCAAATGAGTTTAGTTGCGAGTGAAAAAACATTATTACCAAGTATAGTGCGATCAATGGCGCTTATATTCAAGTTTGCCTTCGCGATTATCCCCTGCGCCACGCCAAGTCATACGTTTTTATAGTATCTCTCGAGGGTCCCTCCAGAAGCTCAATAAGCTGGACAAGGACCTGGACCATCGTGCAAGCTGCTAGTGGATCGTGTGTAACAAATTGAAAGACGGCCCGAAGCTACGTGCGCAACGTGACGCGTGACGTACTGCTGTCACCTTGCGGCTTTGCTCTCACCACCATCGTCTCCGAGTCCCTACCCTTTTTCTTGCTTTCTTGCTTAAAACCTTGCCATCATGTGGAGACCCGCGACCCGCCAGATATCTGGTACAAACGAGGGTACGTCCTTCGTCCCGTGGTTCGGACATTCGCTGCACTTTTTTCTCACATACCATGTAGTTCCGCTTGGAACACGCCGTCGCTTTGGCCCAGCGCCCACGGAAGAGGCTTCCCATCCCCAACTCGCCCAGCCTTCTCCCTCTGCTTACCCTCGTCCTCAATCCGATAGCCTGGGCAAGAGAGGCAGAGACGAATCCCCGGCCGATGTCAAAGGTGAGATTCTAACACCTTAGCACAGCGATCTCGAGGCCAGTGTGTCGACTAGCGGCTTTATGTCTCTTCTTCTGCGACTACCGTCCATTCTGACGGGACTAGCGCTCCCACTCGCACTAACCCTAACCGATGGCTAACTCTAACTATTCTTTCCTTTTTTTCTATCATCCCTGGCTAGTCGATCCCAATGCTCCTCGCAAACGCCGCAGCCGCTGGGGTGACACTTCGACCGAGATCCCGGGCCTTCCCACCGCCATCTCCGCCACCGGCGTGTCGCAAGCGCAGCTCGACAACTATGCGATCCATCTACGCCTCGAGGAAATCAATCGCAAGCTGAGGCTGAATGACTTCGTTCCCCCCGAGCGCGAGCGGTGCGTTTTTGTCCACGAGTTGCCTTGACAGAGTCTGATCTCCGTTGAAGCTCCGCCTCCCCGCCGCCGACCTATGACGGCCAAGGTCGCAGGGTCAATACCCGCGAGGTCCGCTACCGCAAGAAACTGGAGGACGAGCGTATCAGATTGGTCGACCGAGCCATGAAGACCGACCCTAATTTTCGCCCTCCGGTCGAGTACCACCAGCAAAAGCGCTCCCAGCGCCCTTCCGAACGCGTGTATATTCCCGTCAAGGAGTTCCCCGAAATCAACTTTTTCGGTCTGCTCGTTGGACCACGCGGCAATAGTTTAAAGAAGATGGAACGAGATAGTGGGGCCAAGATCAGTATCCGTGGCAGGGGCAGCGTTAAAGAGGGCAAGGTCCGCGACCAATTCGCTGATGATGCGGAGGAGGATCTTCACTGCCTGGTCCTCGGAGACTCGGAGGAGAAAGTGGCCGCTTGCGTGAAAATGATCAATAAAGTCATCGAGACTGTGAGTCGTTTGGGCACTTGTCTCTGCCCCGCTTACGCTTTGTCCCAGGCTGCATCTACCCCGGAAAGCGACAATGTCCACAAGCGTGAACAGCTCCGTGAGCTCGCTGCCCTCAACGGTACCCTCCGCGACGACGAAAACCAAATCTGCAACAATTGCGGCGGCGTCGGTCACCGCCAGTTCGCCTGCCCCGAACAGAAGAACTTCACTGCCAACATCGTTTGTAACTCCTGTGGCAGCGCCGGCCATATGGCTCGTGATTGCACCCAGGGCAAGGGCAACGGTATGGGACCCGCTGCCCAGCAGAACGGTCGCGTCTTCGATTCAGAGTATGCCAGCTTGATGGCGGAGCTTGGAGAGACTCCTGGCGGAGCGGCTGCTGTCGGCGGAACACAGTCATGGTCAGCTCCGGCGGACATCACCGGCGGCGGATCGAGCATCCCACCTTGGCGTCGTCCCGAATCTTGGCAGGCGCCTCCCCAGCAGCAGAGCAACCAGGGGTATCGCCCCCCTCAGGCAGGCTACGGCGGAGGCTATGGTGCTGGCGGCTATGGAGGCGGTCCTGGTGCGGCGTGGGCCGGTTATCAGCAAGGTTCAGGGTATCCTCAGCAGTCGCAAGAGTATGACTACTCGTCGTATTACCAAGGGCAATACGCGCAACAGGCCTAACTATAGCCGAACAAGACTGACCACATCTTCTGTTTCTGTTTCGGATCTCCTAACGAAGCTGACGCGAAAAACATTTAACCCACACACCGCCGAGATTATTCATGTCCTCTCACCTATCTCAGATTTCTCCTTCCTATCGACGACGGCGTCACCCACCATCACCACCGTTTCACAGTACTCTTTCCGATTCGTGTGTCCTTGATCATTTCCAGCCAACGAATTCGAAGGTTTGGTCGACGGATAGGGCAATATTGGGGTCAGGAGTACGTATCTATACAACGAGACTATCGAAGGGACGTAGGTGTACTCAACTAGCCTACTGACCCTCCACAGGCGCGTTGATGTTCTTTTTCTTCCGTATTCTATTGCCATTTGTTCGGGATTGAGCCTATCAACGAAATGTCTCCTCAGCGCAACCTCAGCGTCAACCGTCCGCATCGAGACAGGTGAGAGAATAGACTGTGAACGGCCCTTCTCGTTCACATCTAATAAAAAAGCCGACTCAAAGCTGTAGAGCAGCGAAGAAAAACAAGGATGGTACGGTGTCGTTGCGGACTCTGGCAACGTTTCAACCCTCAATGTGGTCATCGCGAAGGAATAAACGTGCCAGTGTCGCAAAAATCCTAAACAGCACGCAACGTCTCCGGAGATGTTCTGAGCCGTTGTGTGGTCATGTGGTTTTGAGCGGCTTGCAGCACACATGTCAGGTTCACAGAACATCTTGTAAGGGAGGTAAATTTCTTATAAGCGGTCCCGAGCCTCCCTGTGCCAAATGAACTTGCCGCACGTCGAGAGGCGTCTCCAGCCATGATGTGCGCGGACAGTAAGCCGAATCTAGCGGCTATATTGCTGCTAAAACAGGGCACTAAAATCACAACAACAAAACAAACAAGACATGTATTCATCGAGAACTACAGGGTACAACGGTAACGAGCAACTAGCATTGATATTTACAACTGTAAAGGATAAGAAAGTGGCAAGGGTACGATGACAGCGACATACCACTAACACAATGTGGGACCACGAAGCACTATCAGGAAGAGGGCGAGGGCAAGTCAGAAAGTAGTGCTCTTGTGATGAATGCGACGTACCGGGCACTGGCGGGATGACGGCTACGAGGACAGTCGTCAGCAGAGCAAGTGGACTTGAATAAGGTGTGCGACGTACCGATGGATGGATGAGTTGGGACGATGGCAGATGTCTGCCTTGCACGTCGGCGAGTAGGGATGGATGGGGTGTGCTACTCACCGCGGTGGTCACAGCGACAGCGCTGAGCGCTGAGCGCTGAGGACCGGGCGTGGGTGGGGGGGTGATTTTACTCGCGAGGTCCGGTGGTGGTGGTAGAAGACAAGGAGCGGTGGAGTCACACGTCACAGGGAGGCGTCATGTTATACAGAGCGATGCCAAACAAATGACATCAGGCTCCACTTCCCTCCTCGTTGGCGACTTGCATGCTCACTTTTTTCTCGTCTACTGTCCACCCGTCCTCCGCCCACCTGCCGCTCGTCTCCCTCAACGCCGCCCTCAGCCCCTGCCCCTGCCGCCCTCAGCGCACGACAACGCCGCCGACACTGTGACACCGTTTGGACACCGTGCCGCACGCGCAAAATCGCCCGCGCATCCGCGGTTCGCTGTGCTCGTGCGGCTCGGGCGCTGTCCGTGTCGTTTACGCCGCTGCCGCTGTCCGCATCGCGATATGTGCGTCGAGCTCATGCTTGTTGTAAGGCTTACTTACACTTGCGCAGCCGCATTGCAGGCTGCTCAAGTCCACGTCGCCCCGCCCCGACGCTCAACAACTTCAAGGCTAGATCCAATCTGCCCGCGCCCGCCCTGTGCCCGCACGCGTCTACAGCGTCTACACACAGCGCGGTATGTACGCCGACCTCATCCCAAATGCTTACTTACACTTCGCAGCGCCCGATGCCCGAACCGCGCGCCCCACGCTCCACGCCTCCGCACAAGATGCCCGCACGCTCAGCGTAGTCCGTGGGTGCAGAGACCTCTGCCTGCCGTTTACGTTGCCCCGCTCGCCCCGTCGCTGCGTCGCCTGGCGTCCGTGCACGCCCAAAACGCCGCCGTTCTCTCACAGCGCCGCCTCTGCCCGTGTCCGCACGAACCTCAGCTATCGAACCCTTCGCCTCCCTTCCACAGCGCCCCGCTGCCGCCCTCATCGCTCGCGTCCGCGCCCGGCTGCCACGACCTTCGTGCATGCCGCAAGCCGTGCCGCCTGCCCTGCTCCAGCTTGGGCGCTCGTTCCCGCTTAAACCCACCGACGGGCCGCTGCGTTCGACGCGTTCGATGCGCACAGACCGCACGCTGCGCTCAAGGACACATGAAATGTGTCTCCAGAACGCTTCCGGTACGCCCAGCTCCGCCACCCAGCGCAGGTACTAACCAAATATCCCAGTCTCGGAGTCTTGGACCGCGTTCCCCCCGCAGCCGAGTCCCACGTCGCGCAAAACCAGCGTCGATGCGCACAGAGCTAGACACGGGTGCAAGCACCTCGCTCGGGCTCCCGCCGTCCGCTACAAGCGCTCTCGCCACGCGCGTCGCGAAGTCCTGAAAGGATGTGTACATTGACTACCAGCCTCAGGTTGACTGGAGAGGCGCCCTCGATCTTTGGTGCTCGACACAATATGCACTATCTGTATCTACGTATACATGATTACAAATAACATCGGTTTTTCCTCAACATGACTCTCTTCGGCAGCGCTCTGCCTTCTGTGGGTCTTAAGACCCACTGAGCCAACACTCACCTTGGGACATCTTGGAACTGCTTGAGTTGGAACGCTGACCTTGCGTCGCCTTGCGACTCCTCGAGAGGCGCGGCTGGCTGACTTGCAAGAGCTCCGGTGCCGTCCCAAGGCCTCAAGCCTGTTCAAGACGTTGCAAGTGATTTACCTTTTTTGCGACAAGTGGATCCATTTAGATGTAAGTAACATGTAGGAAAGATATCCCGTACTATAGTGGGTCTGAAAACAACCATGGGGAGTCAGATGTATGTGTATGCAGTAAATCTTCAAGCAAGAAGTATTTGGTGCAAACACTGGGTGACTTTCCACGGCGGGTTAAATATTCTGCGCCATATCTGAGCTTGTTTGAGAGTACCAGTGATTGGATCAACTGAGATACTCCTGCATATTCTGCGGGAAACGCGCAAGAACAGTTTTTAAAGTTGATGCGCAATATTTATTGTATTCTCGCTTGAAGTCTATGAGCCGTCCGGGCCGAGTGCTTGAAACCGATGAGGTTGACAAATAACACGTCTCGGTTCTCTTTAACAAATCCATTCTTACTCCATCAGTTGGACGACAACCTCAACATAGACGAAAAAAAACATCGAGCTGGCCCTCATCGCGACGGCCGTCGCTTCCATTGCCCTCAGAGCACACGAGGCGCGTCGTCGCGACGTGGACACGCCGAAAGGCAAAACACGGCCCGGGGGACCCCGGTGAACGACGGAGACATTTGGGAGTAATGTGTTGCTAACTGAGAGTGAAGGCTGTATAGCTTGAAGCGAGTAGCTGTTGTTGCTGCGATGAGGACGAGCGCGCTGCATATGTCCCGGGAGGAAGTAACTTTGTCACGGGTGTGACATCCACCCATTTAGGTAGGATCTTCCAATCATTGCGTAAAATGGTTTATTCCAGCTTGAATGGATTGAAGAAATCTGGACAGGGGGTCCCGACCCCGTCTACAGATTCTCGCAGGCGTACAATAAATTCTGCCCCTTTGAGCTGACAGCTTTTCCGGGGTCCTGACAGCTGCCTCGGCATCGACGGCCAGAAACGTTCGGATACTCCCCAGAGTATTTAACCCGCCGTGGAAAGTCACCCACTGATCGTGCTCGGTTCCTTGCCGCAATTTTGAAAATTCACCAAAAAACCTCCGCGGCTCGCTCAGCTGTGTGGCACGGACGGACAACGCTTTCCGCCCCTACAGATGCTCTCCAGTCATATCCTATACCCGGCCTGCGTACTACGGCGCCGCATTGCAATAACTCTTTTGCGTCCTGTCCCGTGTCCAGGAAGATCCGAGCAGGATGCCTTAAATTCTCGAGAATCCTACTAGAAGGCAACCAACATCATCCCAAGCCATCTATCCTCATCCAATCAGCTCAATCACGCCGACGTGGACTCGCTGTCCTGGGAGGGCGCCAACAGCCTGAGCATGCCCTTTGTTCTGCACAACACGCCGGAAGCTACCTGCTGATGGTCCAAACAAATCGCGAGATGTTCCTCACAGCGGTGAAGGATTACAGGAACAAGGGCTAGGAGGCGGTCCTCAGCCGAGTTGTGCGTCCATTTTCCCGATTAAAGATGTTCTGGGCTGAAAAAGTTCGCTGTCAGTTTGCTCTACCTATCTAGGGTCGCAGTTCGCTCCAGAATCGCTCCAGACTTGCCGTTCCACTGTTACGATACCTAGAGTGCTCATCCAAAGAACTGTGCTAATGATTGTCGCAAAGTCCGTTGTCCACGCTAGGCGCCACGTCTTTGGGCTCGAGAAGGTCGGGTGCTCTGAGTACGTATCTTCATTTTGGCTGCGGTAGTCATTGAACTCGAACAGGGACCGCTTCCGTCTCGAGATTCTCGCGACTGGCCCCGCGATCAAACCCGGTCCCATTTTATCCAGGGAGGGTACTCGACCCTCTTCTCCATCGAGCAGGCCGTCGCCTCGGGCCAGGTCGGGTGCTTCTACCATCAGACTACTACAACGGTCCGTTATTTGCATGCTTCGCTTTCATGTGTAGCACATACTCAGCCAGCCACACCTCAGAGAAGTCCGTGCGCACGCCGAACCGCCGCTCTGACCGAAGCTGGATCCTGCGCTCGAGCACCCGATTACGCACCGCATATTGCAGACCTACAGACAAGCGCCTCTGCTGGAAAGCTGCAGCCCATCATCAAGTCCGCCACGCCAAGTACACTTCTTCTCTGCCGCTGCGCCGCCCCAGCTTTATCTTTTGGCCAGAGGCGAGATGCAGACGCACCACGCGACCAACTCCGCAGAGGTTCCCGTCGAGCTCTGTGCGCAGCCCGCTTCGCCCTCCGCGTCCGCGCGCATCCCTGGTGTCGCTCGAGTCGACACGACGAAGCCGACACGACGAAGCCCTACGCCACCGCGCCGTACCAACATCTCTAAGAGGGACCTGCTCGCGGCGATCTAGAGCGGCAAGCTAGCGCACGGATGTTGACTTCGCGCGGCACCCGTGCAGTCGGACGTGGTGGGCCCGGTGACGAAGCAGCGGCTCATCAAAGCGCCCGAGCTCTTCCAGGGCGGGAGATCAGCAGCAAGGCGATTATCGAAACGGCGATCAAAGACTTCAAAGCCTCAAACGCTCAAGACGTGATTGGGGTGCATGAACCACTTATTTTTGCGCGACCTCCTTCACCTCCTTCCTTCAACAATGATATCTGCGAGACGACGTGGGAGCCTGAAGCTGTCTCGGTAACACCCAATAAACCCATTGGCAATGTTACTAAGATCGACAAGAAGGCCACAGAAAAGGCAGATTGTTACCGACAGACCGACACACGAAGCGGTTGACGAAGGTCGACGCCTGGAAATCCCTACTCTCTCTTTTTCCACCGATACCACGACGAACCCCCACGCAGCGGATACCCTGACAGCTATCAAACCGTCTCACTGTGGGACATCCTTCGAGGGATGCACTGACACGCGCTTGCTGTACACGCCGTACTCGTAGTATCCGACACCTTTTCTGCCGCGGACATACATGGCTTGCGACAGCGCCAAACTTCGACCTCCATCTCCGCCGCCCCGCGCTTAGGAACGGTGGCCGCTAACAGCGTGTTTCTTGAGTGCCGAGCCACAGCCCCCCAGGGCACCGCCGAAAGAAATGTACGGCATCAGCACGGCGGAGATGCTCACAGCGGAAATGCCGGCCGATGCGTCATACCCGTCATCCCCGTTGCAAACCGACATGGTCGGCGCGCAGGCCTGTCGTGTAGGGGAGACGAAAATGTGCCGACTTCGCCCGCGTGCGCAACGGGGTGCTGGCTAAAAGCAGGCAGTGACGATGCGGCCGCACGGGCGTCCTCCCGATGGCCAACGGCCTTTCATGTCGCGGGTGAGGCTGTCGGTGATCGGGATGGCAAGCGGGCCAGAGATGAAGCTTGTATGTAGGCGGTGTACGGCATCGGGTTAGTGAACAACTTTCGAAGGTTGGTCGTTGTGGTTCATTCAGTGTTGAAAAACGCTGATCATCGCAGCTCGGGGAGAGCAGATTGAAAGCGGACAGACAGACATCGACCGTAGTAAGGTCGGCATCGACAGTAACTGGTCTCTCCTAGACAGACGCTAACAAAAAAAAAATCGTTCCTCGCTTGTGAATGTGAACTCCTTGAAGATGCGGTGAGTTTTTCACGAGTTTGGCGCGGTAAACATAAGCGAGCGCTGTTGGTGGTTCTTGTATTTGAGGCAGATGGTTGGCTACCATGATACAAATAGCACGGGTTGACTTCGTGAGCGCGGCACGCCCTAGATGGATCTGGAGACAAGACACTGCAAGTGAGATAGGCGGTATTTTGTGAGGATAGTGCAGATGTAGGTTTCCAGGCACTGGATGGAAGCGCGACAGCACACGATCCCCACAGCAAGACGGCGTCTTCATGTCGCATTTTGAAGCAAGGGGCTGACTCTTGGCTCACTTACGCGGCTGACTCCACAGGTGTGAGAATCTGACATTGACATGATCGATCATGTCGAGTTAGGCGAGTCTCCTTTTTTTGCTTAGCTGCCTTTATATAATGCGCTGGCCTGAGTCCCGCCGTTTCACCTACCCGCCGCCACCATCGCACTCCGGATGGGATGCTGTCTGTCGTCGCCCCGGCCGTTGAGCTCAACTCCCAGGTAGCTCGCCTCCGGCTAGTCCTCCGCGACTATGTTGCCCTCCACTGCCCCGCCAGCCGTCTCCCCATCGAGCTCTGGGACCTCATCTTCCAGGAGTGTGTCCCCCATCCAGCAGAGCCCAGTCTCCGCGATGCACCCGTGAACCTGTCTCAAGTCTGCCGCCGCTGGCGCAACATCGCCCTCTCCAATCCGGCTCTGTGGTCGACCATTGCCATCACCACCACTCGCAGCCACAGCGAGCGCGGAACCGCCCTCGAGCCGCTTCACCGCATGCTGCAGCTCTGGCTCCGGCGCTCAGGCACCCGGGCGCTCTCTGTGTCTTTGTCTCAGTCAGACACGGTCAAGTCGCCAGGGCCCATATCACTCCTGCTTGACGCAGTGCTTGCACACGCGACCCACCTCCGCAGCCTTGAGGTGCGCGCGCCCGAGCTCTGCCTTTTCCCGTTTGCCTCGCACACGCTGCATCTCCCCGTCCTCGAGCACCTCAAAATCGACACGCCTTGGCCGCGCCTGGCTGCCCCTGGATTTGCCTTGCCTCTCGACAGCGCGCCGCGCCTGCGCACTCTTTCCCTGCTTGATGCGACGTTCGCCGCCGCGCACATCAGTGTTTTCGACGCCACGCGGCTCACGGAGCTCACACTCCTCCCGCACGCGCGCGCCCCGCCAGAGGTGTACTGGAACTCTGACGACGCGCTCACCCTCCTTGCAGAGGCCACCCACCTGCGCAGCCTGCGTCTTGCGATCAACGACGTGATGCCGCGCCGCCGCACACTCGCGCACGCTCCTGTGCTGCGCTCGCTCTCGCTCGAGTTCCGCGACGCATTCACCAGCGTCCCACAGCGCGCCACGCGCATCGGCGCCCTCTTCAGCCTCCTCTACACCCCCGCGCTGCAGCTCCTCGCTCTGTTGGACCGTGGCGCCGCGCATGGCGGGCCGCTCAACCCACTTCTATATGCATGGCCCCAGGCGCAGTTCCTTGCGTTCCTGGGCGCGACGCCATTGCGTGTGCTGCACCTCGAGGCGCTCCCGCTCTACCAGACGCAGATCGTCGAGGCGTTGCAGCGCACGCCGCGCCTTACCGCGCTTGTGCTGGCGGCGCGTGCGCGCGGCTCGCAGCGCAGCGTCGGAGACACACTGCTCGCGGCGTTGACGGTACTGCCCCTCGCACCCGCGCTGCGGCGCGTCGAGTTCCGCCACTGTGGGACGCGTTGTACGGAGCAGGCGCTCATCGAGATGGTTGAGGCGCGGCGCGGCGCACTGCAGTACCTCCGCGTGCATCGTTCCGCGCTGCCAAGCAAGGACCTCGTCACGCGCCTAGCACGCTGGAACACGGTCGCCGACCTCCAGTATTGACGCGGGACGCTGCGCGCGACACTCTAAAATGGAGCTTCTTGAAATGTCAAAAACTGACAATTTTTGTAGATAATCTAGTGTACAATACTCACCTATCGTATATAGTCGTATCTCAGCGTACGTGTAATTTTTTGCTAGCGAGGGTGAATACGACCCGGATCTGCGCAGCCTGAAGGCTGAGCAGCTTTAGACAAGCGTTGCCCAAGACCTCAGATTCTGAGAACACTGAGGAAGACATGAATACATGACGGGGAGGCTATCAGGATTGTGCCCCGTGCATGGACAAGGCAAAGAAAAGTTCGAGCTGAGTTATATCCTGAGTCTTATCCTGCAGCTGCTCGAACTTGCGGTACGCTTTTTAGTAAACTTTTACAACAAGCACCTTCGTCGCCCAATTCAAACCACACCACACAAGCAACTTGAAACCTAGCTCGATTCTCATGCAGGGGATCTGGTATCCAGCTCCAGCACGCCTTGCCCGTATTTCAGCGGCGGTATCCAGCGGATAACCACCGTTTCAGCCCCACGCTCGACTGCGCAGCGCCGTATCACTATCAGTCGACGAAGAGTTCTCTCCGGGTCCCCTCAATCATGGCTGACAAAGGTCCTGAGGATGTGCCCGAGGGTGAGTGGCTTTTTGTCGCAATGGCGGCGTGCCAGTCTGCTTCGCGGCATGGGCGCCGCCAGGTCGGAAATAGCGCACAGTAGTTCTAACCACCCCGGCGCGCAGGCCAGATCGAGATCGATGAGACTACGGACTCCTTCGACAACATGAACCTCAAGGCAGAGCTCCTCCGCGGAGTGTACGCCTACGGTTTTGAGCGGCCCTCCGCCATCCAGCAGCGCGCCATCATGCCCATCATCAAGGGTGAGTGGCCTCTGCCTCCGAATCGCGCAACCGCAATTTTTGGCGTAAACCGCAGGTCGCGATGTCATTGCGCAAGGCCAGGCCGGTACCGGTAAAACGGCTGCTTTCGCCATCCCCGTCCTCCAGAAGCTGGACCACAATGTCAAGGCCTGCCAGGCGGTCATCCTCGCCTCCACCCGCGAGCTCGCCCAGCAGATCCAGAAGGTTGTTGTCGCCCTGGGCGACTTCATGGACATCGAGTGCCACGCCTGCATCGGTGGCACCAGCGTTCGCGATGATATGAAGGCTCTCCAGGACGGAGCCCAGGTCGTTGTCGGCACTCCCGGCCGCATCCAGGACATGATCAAGCGCCGTGTCCTTCAGACGGACCAGATGAAGATGATCGTCCTCGACGAGGCCGACGAGATGTTGTACCGTGGTTTCACCGAGCACATCTACGACATCTTCCAGCTCCTGCCCCAGTCCACCCAGACCGTCCTTTTTTCGGCCACCATGCCCCAGGAAGTGCTCGAAATCACCACCAAGTCCATGCGCGACCCCGTCCGCATCCTCGTGAAGAGGGACGAACTCACCCTCGAAGGTATCAAGCAGTTCTACATCTCTGTCGAGAAGGAGGACTGGAAGCTCGACACTCTGTCGGATCTGTATGAGACCGTCACCATCCCCCAGGCCGTCATTTTCTGCAACACGCGCAGCAAGGTCGACTGGCTCACTGAGAAGCTTACTGCTCGCGACCTCACTGTCTCGTTCATGCACGGCGACATGGACCGGGCTCAGCGCGATGTCATCCTGAAGGAGTTCCGTTCCGGATCAAGTTCCCAAGTCCTCATCGCCACCGATGTCCTCGCCACCGATCTTCTCGCCACGGGTCTCCTCGCCCGTGGTATCGACGTTCAGCAGATCTCCCTTGTCATCAACTACGATCTGCCCGCCAACCGTGTGGACTACATCCGGCGCATCGGGCGTGGCGGTCGTTTCGGCAGGAAGGGTATTGCCATCAACTTCGCCACCCCCGACGATGTCCGTATGATGCACGAGATTGAGCAGTTCTACAACACCCGGATCGAGGAGATGCCCATGAACGTGGCTGGTGAGTTCTGATCCTTTCTCATGCCGCATTAGTGTGCTCACGAATCCCAGACGTCATCTAATCACACTGTCGACTGAAGCATTGGATTGTCGTGGCCCACCGGTCCGTCAAGAACTCGGCCTGAACTTCAAGAGATCGTTTCGGAATGCGTCTGCTCGGTCAAATGGCGTTTCATCGTATCGTTTGGACAGAAAAGCAACTCGAGGTGAGACGCGGTGGCTCATACATCCGTAGCATCTCGGTAGCTGTCATTTTCTTGTGCAAAGTGGCCCTTCCCCGGCAGTTTGCGCTTGTAGAAAAGTGCGGCGAATCCTTGCCAGTGGTGTGCGGGGTTTTATAAAGTGCCTTTCTCTTCAGCTCATCGCCCATTCTGTACTCGAGGATCTGCTGTGGGTCTGAAGTGATTGTCGTGGCTTGTGGCCGCGATGAGATATCATCTCCATGGCTATGCGGAGCTAGATACGGTCGCAAGTCCTCTGCTGAAGACTGAAGTGAACAATCCGAGTCTATCGTCCGCGTCGTTCCTCACACTTGCCTGATCGGCGTATATGTAATCTGAAGTTGCTCACAATACCTCAGCAAGCCTGCCTCCGCACCTCAGGCCTCACCGGCACCACTGATGCAATGGTATCATTGCCCGCTCTCACACGGCGCGCCGCCGTCCTCATCCTCTTTCCAGACCGCCATGTGAGCTCAAGGTCGTGCTCGCCATGCGCGCGGCCACGCTGCGCACTGGCAATTGCGCGGGCCAGGCCGCGCTGCCGGGAGGTACGCTTGCGACACCACCAACCACAGCCCTACCCCAAGCAACTGAGCTTAAGTTTTGGCTGATTGGTGGAAACCGTCTTCCTGTTATATTTGAGGCTTTTCGCGGAGCTCTGTTAACGTTCTATCGTAAATTGTTGCTCTTGCGCCTGCAAAGGGCCGGAGAGCGCCGTTTATAGAACAGCTGCCGGTCCGGCAGCATCCGGACCGGCAACACATTGACAATTCTCAAGCCTTGCGTCGCCCGGGGCGCAATATCATTATGCTACTCCGACAGTGTTGGCGCGTGCACTTCGCGAAACCCGGGGTACAAGACTATGCGTGGCGTCGCGCCATTTCGGTTGAGCCGAGGCGCCCACCTTTAAAAAGCTGGCAAGAAGACGCTATCCAGGCGACTCTGAATGCTGTCGCGAACGGCGTACCCAGAATCGGCTTGCACATATGCGGGTCCGACAAGATCTCCACGCTTGCCACCATAGTGGATCGTATGCAGCCACCAAACGCAACTGCAACAGGACTCATGCTGGTCGCGGTGAGCGTGAAGCGGGCGGAAAAACTGACCGAGATGCTATCCAAGCAGCGAGGGTCGGCACCTGAACTAAACGTGTACGTGGCCGTGCTCTCACTTTATCCTCCCGAATTTACTTCCTTTTTTTTTCTTGTGTTGGTAGACAAATAAAATCATACACTCAGATCCTCAAGTCGCGTGCCGTGCAGAACTATGATGAATCTAAATTCAAAGCGATTCTCTTATTGGAAGCCCATCGTGCTCGGCCTGAAGTGTGCGTGTGCCCCATACTTGCCCAGAAGGGATGTGTGCTCATTCGCCCAGTTTCGACATCATTGCGCCGACATTCAACTCCGACCAAGATCAGTCCAAGGGCTCCTTAACGCCGTATGTTCCAGTTATAATCGGGTCTTCCTCGAGCGAAGATGTAAATGCGCTGGAACGCACACATTTCTTTAAAGAGATCGTCTATAGGCGAACTGTAATCGACGCCGTTAAGGACAAGGACCGATGGTGGGTCTTTGGTCTCAAGTACTCAGGCCCTGGCGAACATCATTCTAGGAAATGTGGTGCACGATTTGTAGCTGTCTCTGCACCAATACATATCTCCGGTCTCAAAGTATCAGTCAACAAAACGCAGCCTTTTCATAAGGCATCTGGCTCAAAGCTCATGTCCCAGCCCCTTGCTCTTCAAGCCACCATACAGGCTTATCTTGATAACGCAGGTAACGGGAGTATCTCTTTACGTGATCTCGTTGGCTCATTTGACGATGCAGTCACTCGGAGAACGACTTTGGTGTACTGCATAGATGACAGCCATGCTCAGGCGCTGTTACAGGGGTTCTCGGATGCGAACATCGACGCCCGGAGTGTAACCCAGTTTGCCGCCGGCTATGAACGTCCCAAAGATCAAAAGAAGCTGGATTACAAGGCTACACTGGGTGGATCATCTGTCCATATGCATTAAATTCGACCTATTGACTACGAAACAGCCGCCTTCAACGAAGGAGCTTTCCCCGTCCTCATTGCTGCTTGTAAGTCCCTTTCGCAAAGTCTTTGACTCGGCTAGATAAACATAACCTCAGACAATCTCAATCTCCCGATTGACTTGCCCAGCATCGATTGCGTCCTAATCGCCTCGTTGACCTTCACTCGGGATGCTTTGCTGCAGATGGTAATTTTCCAGGCGGGTATCAAATGCTGGGGCTTATACCCTCTAGATCCTTCCAGGGATGAAAGCGTCGCCGGAAACACAGAAACAGGACACCCTCGTTATTCAAGTTGTGGACCACAGCAAGAAATATCATGGTTACGATATCTGCGACCTCCTTCGGCTCGACGTCGGGCAAGTTGACGGTAAGAGGTTCTAGCCACCAGAACTAGCACACCGCTCAGATCGTCGACTAGGACAGCCCCTCGACGTCCTCCAACAACGTGCGATGGAGAAGGCACAGCGGGATCTTGAGATTGGCGAAATTGAGCTACCTCAGGAGGCAACGCCCGCACTAACTCAGGCTCAGATGCTTCAAGCTACTTTGCCAATAGATGTCAGGGTGCCGCCTCGGCTCGAATCTGTCGTTCTGGCTAGAAAAGGTTGGCGCGTGCGTCCCCTCATATCTGTGCTCGCTCACGCCCTCCTAGCACCCGACGAGCCGCCCGACACACTGGACACATTCGCGCGCGACGTCTTCTCCAAGAAGCGGTGGATCGAATGCTCGTCTGGGGTCTTTGTAAACGATTGGGCGGACCACGGCCACGCGATCATCCGCGCTTCCCCGCGTGAAGGTGCGTATATGCTGCCTGATGCGCTTGACGCTCGCTCTTTGTTCACGCACCACTAGGTCTGTGGGAGGCCTTCTGGATTCCCCGACGGCTCGATACCGGGGGATCCGTCGTCTTGGGTGCAGAGCGCAAGCTGTCGGTAATAGGCTCACTGCCCGATCTCCTAACCAAGGTATCGAAGTTCCGGGGCCCTTGGTCGTGCGTTCTCAGCTTCCGTTCCACGGATATATGCTAACTCTACAACAGAGTGAGTCGAGAACATCGAAATAGCAAGAAAGCAACGGCCGCGCAGCTCGCCGCACTGCGCCAGTTCTGTCCCGACACGATCAAGGACCTCGAAAGTGAAGGGAAACCCCTGGCGACGGACGAGTTCCTTGAGTGGCTTACGGTTGGCGATGCGTCGAACGCTCTGGCTCGTTTCAGATACGGAGGGGACCATGTAAGTATGAGGATTCTCCCCACTGTTCTGACTGACTGGCTCTCCTGCTAGATTGTCGAGCCCTTCACGTTCGAGGAGCAAACCGCCATTTTAAAGCGAATGAGCACGAACACAACCGTAACTACCCCGTTCTACGAAGGTTCTTCTATTCTGACAAAGTCCTTTTCTCGCAGCCCTGGGTGACGAGTCTGACGATCGCAGCGGCGCAAGAAGCCAATCGCGAACGCCAAAAAGAAAAGAAAGCGAAGCGTCAAGAGGAGAAGAGACTTCGGAAGGAGGCACGCGACCAGAAAAAGGCAAGAAAGCTAGACCGATTGTCGTCTAGACAGGCGACGAAACCGCGGATAGAAACCTGGCCAGCGTAGAGATTTAACAACGGCACAATAGCCAACGAGAGAAACTATGCAGCAGGGGACGCTTTCGGTCTGAAGAGGTAATGGCCCAAGCCCCATCTGCCAAGCGTCAGATCGAACGCGGGGCACACGCATGGAAGGACTGACTGTTGCCCCTTGTCCATGTTAAACAGCTCCGAGCACGCCATGTAGAATACCCGGAATCTAGAGTACGGGCGTCAAAAGAAGATATACTTTGCTGAGAAATAATTTGCCTATGGAACGTGGCGGTTGCTTCCTCCGGACTCCTGCCTTTCGCCGCTGCGTCCTCACGGAGCTCCTGGAGCCCGGCTGGCAATGCGCTTCCGAGTCAGTTTGCTGCAGAGCTAAACGTGCGGACACTCGCCTTTCGCATTCTTATCCTGCAGCTTCAGCCAATCCTCGAGCGACCGCGAATAGTGCGTTCCGGGGATATACCAACTTCGCACCAGGGTGAGATCGGATTGGAAGTATAGCTAGAGCGCAAAAAGCGTTAGGCAGGCCGGTACCGGTATAGTAGAAATGCACAGACCAGCATGTCGTGGGAGGGCATTGTCCCCCCTGCGAACGATCGTCAGGTGCAGTCACTGATGCAGGAGGACGAGGGAGCGCACCAGAGAAAAAGTTCTGCGCCATCCAGCCATCGTCCTCCACGAAATGATACGGAGTCGTGCGGTGGCAGAAGATGTGTATGAAGAGAAGAGCTTCGTCAGAATCGATGGCTTTAACTTGCTTGACGTTTGGTTTGAGCCATGTAGACACTTTGGCAAGGAGAACTTGGTAGTTTTTCATGTGCTCGAACATCTTTAATTATCGCCGAGTCAATATCAATGGTAAAAGAAGCGCATACAACATACCTCGATGGACAGAATCCTATCGAAACTGGAAACTACGAGTTTAAGAGACGGGCAGCGGGGGAAAGAGGATGACGCACTGCTTCGAGCCAGCGAAGTCGTAGACGTTCACATCCGCCGTGATAATCTAGCATCGAGATTATATATCCGGCTGTTGGGTAGACAAGGAGACTCGCCTCCAGGTTGGTGAGACCGCGCGCCTTGGCAGTAGCGTCAATATGGGCTTTCTGCGTGGAGGAGTTGGAGAGACCGGTGATTCTGGACGTTGGGTACTTTTGGGCAAGGAAGAGCGACAAGCTGCCCCATCCGCATCCGAGGTCGAGGACGTCCTGCCCGTCCTTCAGTTGGGCCTTTTCGCAGTACGACTCGAGCATGAGGATCTCTGCCTCGGCGAGCGTCTCTTTGCCGGTGGGATAGAGGCACGATGAGTATTTAGCGCACGGGCCCAGAGTCGACAGCATGAATTTGGTCGAAACCTGGGGCCACATGAGACGAGGCGCTCTCGGAGTAAAGGTGCAACGACGGACTTCATAGTGCTGCTCATTTGCCTTGTCTGTCAGCTCTGCGATCTGGACACGAGCGCGGACGTCCTCGATCCACTTCATCTTCGCAGCATGGTTGGCTTCGAACGACCCGAGGTCAATTTCGCGTCTTTCGCGTGTCAGTGTGAGCCGGTGCCTGCGAGGACTCGACCCACAAACGCTGGCGCAAAAGAGCGCGTATTACACGCCGAAGAATGAAGTCGGGGACCAGACCCTGTGAAGACTCAGTCGAGGAGTTGCTGAAGGGCAAGGAGTTGTACGCGGTCCAGCCATCGGTAGCCTATCTGAAGAAGAGCGTCGGACATTGTGGTGGTGTGGTTGAAGGAAGAAGGAGGTTATGTACCGTACTCGTCGTGGCGACCCGGGCCAGCAAAGTGCATCACATCGAAATTGTGTCCGCGGCGATTGGGTGATCGTTCCTCATCTCCGACGTCGCTGCGGCTGGGATAACTCGCCCCGGCCCTGCCCTCCTCACACCGTTTAAGGAAGGACTCAAGGTTGTACAGACATTCGTCGGATTCGTGCGTCTCGTCAACAATGTCGTTCTCGGGAAAGCACCGCAAGAGGACTGTCGTTGCCTGGCTCATCCTACAAGGGGTCGTTCCAGGGCTTCAACAGCGCAAACAAATCTGCATGACTATCTTTTACCGAGACCCTCCGCATGGATTGCAAGCCGATTGGCGTCAAAGTCGTCCTGGTCACGTCCGGGTCTATTCGGAGCGACATCTCGTCCATTCACGAAACAGACGACATCTATCCGACCGACTCTAAAGCAGGCCTGTCGGCCGCTGTTTCCCTTGAAGCTAAGACGTCTTTGCAACTACCACGGAGCAGACGAAAGAATGGACCCAATTCGCAAACATCCACCGACGGTCCTCCGAGTCGTAAAGGTGGCATCCTTCAGCGCTGCCCTCCGCAATATATCACCCTAGGCAGATACACAACAGCTTTCACAACGCGGAGGCATGTACTTCAAACGAGTCGTCCGATGGAGAGCATCATCTTGTCCACTCCGCGGCACAGGAGGAGCCTAAGTCGGGAAGGCCAAAACCTTGTAAGTAGTCCTCTCCTCTGATAGCATGACTTGACTAGTCTCCCGTAGGCAGAACTAGATAAATTCCTTGAACCTTCGTGCCTCAGGATATCCTTGATCTGACCAGGTATCCTGAGTTCACGAAGGTTTGCGCCGATTTCTTACGTCTGCCTCAGGGAGACCAGTGATACTGTCACCTTGCCAAGTACTGGATGTGTCTACATAGAGGTACCTTTTTTTTATTTCGACTTGGCAACCCCCTTGGTTTCGAGCACATATTAGTATCCCACAAGTCATCCAGTACTCCAATTGCGCTCCAACTTAAACCTATGTATCTCAAGGTCGGGCTCGTTCGGTTCGTCTTCGTATACATAACACGGTACTGACGACGACATCATCGGGCCACGCGAGCGGCGAAACGCATGTGCGCCCTCCTCCGTCGCCACCAAGCTCATTTTGATTCCTCTCAAACACGATCTCGGTCCAAGCTCCATCTGGCCATAAATATTCTCGGTGCCTTCTGGCGTACCTGTTCCGGGAATAGAATCTTACCGGTCCCCATCCCGATCATACTATCAGGTCCCATATTATAATGCATAAGATTCACTGAGCCTTTCCTGCGCACACTAAATACTGTTTCTAGCCTACCGTGTCATATCATCAACGCACCCAGGCGGGCCGCCCTATATAAGTAGATCCTTGTGCTGCCGTCACAGCGAGCTCAATCACTGTCAGCTTGGTTCGAGACGACTTGATCAAGTCTCACGCGCGCAGCTGTCAAGGTTCAACGTTCACATCTATAGTCGAGCTGGGTCGGGTCGCGCATGAGTCGAGCCAGCTCGTCGCATGGTGAACATTCGAATCTGATGCTGATTGAACCGACGCGCCAGTTAACCCCTATTCAAATTAACCTGATGATGAGAAGGTTCCTGCGATTCAGATGAAAATCATCTGTCGCATCACTTCAAGACCCTGCATCGGACACTACCGTACGCATCCATGGACTCCCTTCAGCTGCCAGCTACCCCAGCCCCGCAGGTTGAACTTCACCCACTGGGGCAGGATGTCTACATCTCCTACGGTGACAGAACGAAAGCAGACCGTGACGATCCAAAGTACGGCTCGAAATATTCGTCAGGCATCCGCATATTGATTCTAGCAATGGCAGGGTCATAGTCTTCTTCGGCTGGAGTGAGTTCCCAAGTCTGTTAGGCGCCTAAATCTGAGAAGAACTTTTGCGAAAGTGGATGCACCCATACGTGCTGCGACAAAATTCGCAGCGAAGCATCGACTCCGCTGGCCTTCTTCAGACATAGCGATCGTCCAGTCCCATCCGGCATTCATCTGGACGAGCCAGGAACGCAGGGTAAGTACTTAGTTGCCTCGGTTTTTTCCCCCAACTTCGATTATCCTCAGGACGATGTATTGCGTCCCCTGGCAGAACACCTTGTCTCGACGGTTTACCAACAGCCCGCGGGAGCTAACAAGGGAATCTTACTACACGCAATTTCCAACGGCATGTTTCCCCATCCTCTCCGTCGATACTGCTAATAAATTCATCAAAAGGTGGCGCCTTCCAGATGATAACTCTCTCCAGAGTATTACACTCCTTAATTTCTTCTTCGAGCGACATACCCCGCCAACCCATACGCCTCGCGACGATAATCGACTCGGCCCCCGGCACCGGCGAATACGCGTCCCTCCTCGCGACCTTCAACACCGGCACCAAATCACCCACCGCAAAAGCCCTCAAAAGCGTGCCCGTCGCCCTCATCTACACTGGCATCGTCCTGCGCCGCGCCGGTATGCCCCCCCTCGGAGTCCCTCCATCGCGCGTGGTCTCATCACATCCCATCATTTCCAGCCCTCTGCGAACAAAACCTCTTCACCAACCTGCACGCGCGCCTCCAGGCCCCGGGCCTTCTCCCCCTATCCGACTACTTCGCACCGCGTGTGTACATATACTCCACGGCCGACGCGATGGTCCCCTTCGCCTCGGTGGAGAAGCACCTCTCCGTCTTACGGAGATCCGGCCCGCCCTTCGACTTCGCGGTGGAGAAGTACACGAAGTCGCAGCACGTCCTCCACGAGCGAGAAGACCCCGCGCGCTACTGGGCAGCCGTGCGCGCCGTCTGGGAGCGGAGCGCGCCGGTTCGCGCAAAGCTTTGATACTTTTCCTGTGTATTTCCTGTCCTGTATAAGTGCTTCTACCTGGGTATAAATGAGGGCGCCGGTCTTCAAGACTTCACTGGCATGAACTGGATTAGTCATTCTGGAAACGTGGGATGAACTAAGTATCTTCGAAATCTTGAAGCTTGGAGAAGAACTACTGATTTTATGAAGATAGTGTTCCCACATCCGCTGGGTACAGACTGATGCTATTCCGCTTCACATGATCTGCCACTGGTCTGAAGAATAGTAAAACTTGAGGCCTTGAGATCCTGAGAAGGCAAAGTACACTACGAGGTTCGCCAAAGACGGATGCAACTTACCAAGAAAGATTATATATTCAACGTAAATTACGGGGGGCATCGTACGCGTACATATATACTGACCGCTTGCAATGCGAGCTGCAACATCATGTATCTAGTCGCAACGAGTCAACGAACACAGATCCGCCGTTCGCAAGGCCAAGCCCTTCTGTGTTCGTTCCTCGCATGTGCTGGCTCCAGCTCACCCGGTCATCTAAGCCTGAACACCCC
Source organism: Mycena belliarum (assembly GCA_029282135.1). NCBI lineage: Eukaryota > Fungi > Basidiomycota > Agaricomycetes > Agaricales > Mycenaceae > Mycena > Mycena belliarum. The sequence continues at coordinate 133,717 of JARJCN010000019.1, forward strand.
TTCGCTGAGAGAGGTCAAAAATCGAGGGCGGGCCCGGGCTGGAAGACGTCATACAGTCCGCTTCCGTTCTCGTACGCCCCTCGTACGCGCGCAGACATCGGGTCGACGAGCGTCCGGAGCGTCGAGAGCACCGCACCCGCCGTCATCTGGAGGCTCCACAGGCTGACTGTCTTGAGCCGGCGGTTCATATTCGCCTGCGTGACGTGGTACGCCATGGCGTCGTAGACCTGCGAAGGGACGATGAACGAGGGCTGGAAAGAAGAAGAAAGGCTACAAATCAGTACCTGAAGCGATACCTCGTCCATAAGGCCGGCTGGAAACGGGCTCGATGAGCGGATAGATATGAGCCGGAGAGAAGATGCTCTTACACTCCCACATGGTCCACGATCCATCAAAGTCACTCAGGTCCTTCACCACCCTACAGCGGATCGGAACCAAAGTACGGTTAGCGCTGAAGAAGGTATATTATATAAGTGTGGAGAAGTGAAAGGATGAGACGGAGCGTACTTCATGAAACCCACAATAGGCCGGATAAGAGCGTAGTTCACATACGAGAGGTCGTTCGTGAACAGAGGCACCGCCGCCTTGAGATCCCGGAACCGCAAGTCGATGTCGATAATCACCCGCGGCTTGTCATCCCCTGCGATATTATCGCCCTTCGGGGCCTCCAACGGCGGTTTCGCCAGCCCGCGCTGCGCAGGGATGCGCTCCAAGATGGGGTTGCTCGAGAGGGACGTCGAGATCGCGTCGGCAATCTCACCGAGGATCGCATTGAGCTGAGACGCGTCCTCTGGATCGCGCGGGAACTTGATGTCAAGGACCGCGTCGACCTTGCCAGACGTGATCCAGGATATCGGCCCTTCCGTCGTCGTCGCACGCTGGACGTGGTCGATGTTGACGCCATCGATTCTGATGCGCGACATGCGACCCCAGTCGCCGTCCTTGAGATCCATCTCCGTCGTCCGCCCGATGCTCTGCGGCTTGTGCAAGCTGAACAGACAGTTGTCGAACTGGCCGACGATGTTCTCGGCGCAGAGAAAGTCGTAGAAGATCCACTGCTTGCGGAAGCAGCGAATGTCGGCCTGGAATATGGAGGCGGTGTATGGGCGGAATCCGCCTGGCTGGTAGACTGTGACTAGGACATCTTCCAGCTGAAGCGACTCGAGCTCAAAGTCCCCTGGGCGCAGCACATGGCGGAACGCCGCCGGATCGAGCGGATTGTCGGGATCCCAGTACACGGATCGTCGGTCTGCAGCAAAACCGATGAGGGACTGTCAAGGGGAGGAGAAATGCGTCATGCCGAGTGTGCCCCGGACGCCTTTTATGACCGCGTCCTCCACTAGACCCTTCCCGTCGAGCCACCTCCACAGTGACAGTGTGACGTCGATCGAGTCGATGTTGAGGTCGAACATTGAATAGTTCAGGTCCTCGTCTACTTCTACCTCTACGGTCGAGAGCCCCTCGTCCTCGTCGCCGACGCGGTGGTACCCGGGGTGACCACTGATGTCGTACCCGCTGCCGGCAAATCGTTCCGTGTTAATCTGGCGCGGAGCAGCAGGCGCGGCCGACGGGCGGCGCGAGATGTATACATTTTTGAAGGATAGTCGCGAGTCCTTCCATTTTGGAACAATGGCAGACTCGAAGATGACGGTCACACCGGTTTCGTCAGTGAGATAGTCGCTGATGGCGCGCGCCATATAACCTAGAGGACGAGTCAAGGTTTTGATGCGTTCTGTGGGAAAGGTGGAGCTTACGTTGTAGCCGTAAACTATTGGCAGTTGCAAAAACGACTGAGAAAAAAGTGGTCCTAAGAGATAAGGTTGGCGTAGGAGCTATAGATTAGACGGAGAGAGGTACGCACGTCCCAATGAATATCCAAAGCGTCTGGCTCATAACGAACCAGGTGATGAACGCTGAGATGTCGTCCGCGTTAAAGCGTCGAAACGACTTGATTGTGAACCATTTGAATCGGATGCGCGCGCGTGCCCAGAAGCCCGTGGAAACCTTGAGAAAATCGTCGCGACTCGGCCGGGGGAGGTGCGGCAAGGACATGGCAAGACGCCGAAAAAAAGGAGGGTAGTGGTCGTAGTTCTGAGGAGCCGGTGTATCGTGTTTGACCCCACCGGTAGGGGTAGAGTCTTGGTCATTGGCGGGAGGCTGCTGGGTCCCGGGCGGTTTCAGGTCCGCTGTTCTCCGCGTCCGTGAGGCATGAAAGTGTCGTGTGAGCGCCGAGCGCGTGGCTTGGTGCAGGCAAGGCTCCTGCCGCTTTGCAGGAGGCGCAGCATGGGCACTGAAGAAATTTCGTATAATGTCGTAGCGGTCGAATTTCGCCGCGGTTGTGCGGGGAACAGAGCCTCTAGCCGCCAAGACGAGAGGGGTTCCCCGCGCAGTTTTCTTCAAGACCTGGCTCAGAGACATGGTGGATGGCCGCCTAGGGAGTTTGGAGCTTTTAGTATACTGTACAGTTTCGTTCAATTCGGATGTCACACGTCACAGGGCCCAAAATTTACGAACATATTCGTGCCTGTCACGGGTCACCGAGGCCATTTATGAACTTTCAATAGGTGTCACGAAATCGCGAAAATAGGTCAAAAATCACAATTTTTCGCCCAGCGCGCGCATCGCTCGGTTTTCGAACAGCGCGTGGCCAAAAATGGCGAGTTTGACGTGACTTGACCCAAATCGGGCTGTTTTCTGCTGCTTTCTGCCGTTTTACTTCCACACGGACACACAAAGCCTGCTCCTCATTTGCTAAGAAACAGCTTCGTGAGTGCATGTGAGAGCCTCCTGGCTGTTTACCGGTTTCTCCCGCAAAAAAAAAAGGGGCATTTACGAATTTTTTTTTGCGGTCACGGCCCAACCGGCCGATTTACGAAATCCGAAGTTCGGATGTGTCGGTCACAGGTCACAGGCGCGGAGAATTGAACGAAACTGTACAGTAGTGTACGGCGGTATGCAAAGGGTTAAATGCATGAGACCGTCGCGGCTATGGTCGCGGCTGCTGCAAAAAGGATGACGCCCGATTCGGAAGTTCGGCACGCGAACAGACGCGAACGGTCTCAATAACCACTTCGCTCTACTTCGCTGCCATTCTCGTCGGCAAGCACCTGGTACCCAAGTCTTGGCCGAAGCTTCAAGTTTGTTGGACGAAAAACGATGCGATGGACTCAGTTGTGTTAAAGGTTTTGACACGCGCTGAAGGGGACTTGCCAACATGCCAATGCAAATACATTATACATACTCATCTGTGTTATGCTCTTGATATACGAGTCTAAACTATGGCATATATGCGACGAACGAGAGAAAAGGATACAGTAGCGATGGGGCCTAATGCTATAAACAAGGATCGCTGGGGATGGGCCCGGGCAAACTAGGAAGCTGGCGCATGAAAACCCGAGCACCTCCGACAGCAATAACCTCGGTGTGCTCTGGCTCGGGGCTGAGGAAATCCCCGGCCAGGCGCGTCTCCATCGCTTGGAGGGATGGCGACCATATCGCGTAGGGCCTCGCCAAAAGTTGCTCCTCGTCGTCCTGCACAAGCTCCTCGTGCAGGATCCGGAGGGCTTCGACCGTGGGCGCGTCCTCGTTCGAATTAGTGGCGCGCCACATTCCCTGGAGCGTCAGGGTGGTGAGTTCCCAAGTGTGAACTTTGCTGTGACCTGGGATAGTGACGCGGGTGGCAGTATTGAGTGAGAGGAAGGGGTCCATTTTTTTCTTGGCAATCGTGTGACGGTTGCGCAACATCAGTTCTAGAACCCCGTGCATATTTGGCTCGTACTTTCGGCCGAAGGACGTCCGAAAAAGATCACGAAGGATGCGTGAAAGTAGGTCCAAGATTGGCTTCGGGTCGTCGTCGATGCTGTAGGTGTACCAGGGATCGAGGAACTTGTGCCGAAGGTCGTATCGTTCGGCAAATTTGTCGTCTACGAAGGCGTGTATCTGCAGCCGAGTTCGTTAGAGGAGGAAAACAAGAGAACAAGCAATGGACTCACCACAGATAAAGCTGCGCTGTTTGCTACTCGGAGCGTACCCGCCAGTTGTCGATCATAAGTTAGAGCACCGGCGTGGTAGAGGGCATTCCAACGGACAGCTCCAGCGTCAAAGCCGAGGGCGGCATCCGTTTGGCTGACTTCCACCGCACCAGCGGCAAGGAAATCAATGAGAGTCGTGATAGAGACAGTGCCCTGTACGTCGGAGAGCTCTGGGAGCAGCTTAAGGATGTTCTTCAGAAGACGGAAAGAAAAGTCTTCAGACTGCGGACATCCTGAAGATAGTTTGGAGATCCATGTGATGGTCTGTTGCGGATGGAGAAGAGTCTGGGCCAGGTCACCATCGGACGAGAACATGTATCCCCCGTTTGAACGCTGGAGTTCAAGAATGCCGCCAGGCGTCTCGCCGAGCACCGCTTGAGCAAGAGTGGTCACTTCTTGCTCCGTAAACCCACAAGAGAGCTGAAGGCTCGGTGCAGTGCAAGGCTGCAAGTGCTCCAGGGCTGGATAGTTCACGAGAAGAGCTCCGGTCACAAACAGCTTGTCGATGTCCCCGGATTCCGCGAGGAGAGGACTCCAAAAATGTGTATTCACTAGACATTGAACATCCTGCACAGACACGAGGCTTTCGTGCGCGAGGGTTGAAACACGATCGAAGGAGCACGATTGAACGGGCCAGTCGTAATTATCCACACCGACAAAGAGGGTGTGACCGCGCGCTTTAACAAGCTTCTATACTATCGTGTCGGTAAGAAATTAAGATCGTGCACTAAATGATACTCACAAACACTTTCGCGACCATATCAGCGCCATCACCTGTGCAAAAGCTTGCGGGACTTGATAGCCCTAGTTCAGTCGCGTATCTGTCGACGAAGTTTCCCAGTGGGCAGTATAGTTTACTACTCAGCCGAAGCTTCAATAATCCGATATCCGAGGATATGACGATGTGTGAAAGGTCGAAAGAAAGACACAAGTGTTGATTGTGTCGGGGAGCCAGATCGGGAGACTCGGTGACTACCGGAAGGAATCCAAAGCGCCGAGAAAAATGCTTGGCCTCGTGGATGTCGTAATAGTGGTAGAGAGCGGAGAGAAATAGGGATTTCCCGAATTGTGGGGGCCGTAGAAGGAGATATTGGTATTTATCGGGCAGTTCTGGGATGCGTTGTGTCTTGTCGGCAAACGTGATCCCGGGGTCATCATGCAATTCACCGAATGCTTCACCCCAGCGAGGTAAGCGGAGGTGGTGCTGGATTTTATCAGAATCCCAAGGAAAGTATTGAAGTTGAGGATACTCACATTCAAAGGCGTCGAAGGCGACCGCGACTTGACCCGTTTTCGATCAAGTTCAAAGTCACTGTATGCTTCTTCGTCATCACTCCATAGCGATGACCGGTCGCGCTTTGAACCAATGGACCTCGTGGATGAACCGCCGGCGGGCAGTGGGGACAATGAGGGTGAGGACGATAAGGGAGAGCCTATTGCATGATTAGGTCGGTGGAATAGTCGAGAGCGCAGAGACTGTACCGGGCCCGGGCTTCGAGGCTTTTGAAAGGAGTCTTGGGGACACTGGTACATCGTGTTGGATGCATGGAGAGCTGTCAGAGGACGACTCTATCATATGATCGTATTTGTTGGCAGCAAGAGCGGAAAACACGTCGAGTTGAGTGGCCATGGCAGCAGAAGCCAAGAAGGAGTTGTTTCGTCTATTGAGCGCAAGGGTCGCCAGAATATATATCAAGGCCGAAAAGGGTACACTTCAAGCTCGCGTCCGAGATAGTGTCGAGAATTTGGATGATTGGAAGTGAATAACCATTATGAAAGATGTCGACGCTTCAACGATTGACAATGAGACTAGTACAACTTGAAGTAGTACACACGCTTGAAGTACTTGACTCCATTGTAACACATGTACAAAGCGCGGACGGTTGCGGGCGGACATGCCCGGGCCGGAGGCCCAAGCCCAAGAGTGGCTCCGGCTTCCGCGTCTCATTTTGTCGACCTCGATCTCCGACCCTGAACACAAGGGGCCAGCTAGTTGTTCCCTCTGAATCTCAGAGACCAACTCGTTGCAATATCCTGGTTTTTGTCACCGGTGGTGTCGTTGAAGAGGGATAATCACTGTACTGTGAGGAGGAGCACGGTCGAGAGACTCTTTCGGTCGCACCGTCTCAACACCCCTAGAATGAAGCACCCATGCTGCATACCTCGGGGTACCTGCACTTAATCAGAGTCTCCTCGACCGTGACCTACCCACCCCCACAAACCCCGCCATGGTGCCGCAATTCCCTCCGGAGATTCTTGAGCTGATAATAACCACCGCCTCTTGATTTGCCACAACTCATGGGTCTGCAAAGCCAGCCTGATCGAGCTCTTGCCTTCTGGGAGTCCGTGATGATGCAAATAGTGTGCGCGGACGTCGTCGGCGCGCAGGTGGGCGCAATCGTCGGGCTCGCGTTCGAGATTTTGCGCGGCAGAATGATCAACTGTCCACTATGGTCATAGACAATGATTGAACGACGGACGGGAAACAAGACATATTAGTAGTGGTATTGAGGTATGGGGGGTCGATGTGACCGACAAGAAATTAGAGACTGCTCCTTCACTAACATATCGCAGACGCCTCTCTTCGAAGTTTCTCCTTTCGCGCGGTGACTATGGCGCAGAACCTGGTAAGGAATGAGAAAAGTACAGGAAGCAAGAACGTTAGTTCAAAACCCACTTATCAACCAGTCTCCGCAGGGTGCATTGTTGGCATTGTGGTGGGTCCGAGCATCCACAGCTGTATAGCTCATACCGGGCGGCCACGACGGCGGGAGCATCCATCGGGAGGTCCGGCACGTCGCGAGGACGCGGAGGAGTGCGAGGTTTCTCGATGCGTCCCGAAGCCACCGTGGCTCGCGTTCTTGTGGGGAGAGGCCGCGACTTCGTAATGAGCGCTCGCGGCCTTGCGAAAAAAGGTCCCGCGGCTACCGACGGCAACGGTTTTGCGCCCGCAGTGATACGCCTCGTGGGGGACAGCGAAGGTTTCACGACGATGGAGGCGGAAGGTTCAGCGGTTGCATCGTCGGCGGTGTCGCGTGGATCAGCTCCACGGGAGATGTGTTTGGCTTTAGAGCTCGCAGAGAAACAGGACAAGGTGTGGAGAGAGCGCTGCTTGAGTACGTATTCCTTGCATCGAGGTTGGATGACAATCGCGATTTTCTTGCGATTCGCGTCGCTGTGGATTGGTTGAGAATGCTAATGCCTGCAGGGAGATGGAACTGACTGGATATTGGGCTCAGGACCCGCAGCATTCGTACTGGCAGACAGAGAGAGCATCTCCTCCTGGACACCCAACATATCTGAGCCAATCTTGGCTCTCTGGAAGGGAAACGCGTCGTGTATGGTGGTCATGTTGGTTATAGCGATGATTACGGAGAACTAGCGTGATAGTGGGTCAGATTGTGATATAGCAGGGAGAACAGGCCCTTTACACGTGTGTATGTCGAGGTGGCACAACCGCACGCAAGTGGCTCAGGCTATACTTGGGAACGACGCCCGTGCTATATTAGGTGAGAATGACGAAGAGGATAGATGGGATTTAGAGCATGAATCGGGGACAAGGAGCGTCAGGTCACAGCGCTCGAGGGCCAAAGCGCTGCCGGACAAAAGACAAGACAGACAAAAGGAAATTTTTGATTAGGTCACAGTGCAACGCGTGGCGTCACAGACTAGCTGGCGCATTCTGTATCTGGAGATGACCACAACGGACCATAAATCCAGAGTAGGTCATCGTCGAGGAAAGCAGCATACATCTGAGGGAAGAGGGAGGAAGAGGACGGGGGGCGTCGGTCACCGCTGATTATCAGATCCAAACTAACGGCATTGGCTTAGAATGGATTGCAACTTCTGCTTCTTGATCGCCTCCTCCCGACTGGCTCGTCCTGGACTCCTCTTTGTGCTTGAACATCTCGGATAAAAAGTCGGCCCTCGTCCTTGCCTCCTACAAAGTACAATCCCAAGCTCCAATTCATCAGGCTCTGTACGATTCTCACTTGCTTCCAATCTCCCACGAGTTGCAGTGGTTCCCATACACCGTCCCTGCTGGTGGAACTCAAGGCTGAGCCATCGGAAAGTTGCAAAGTTGACTATCGTCCGCGATGACTTGTGTCGTTGTCACGCATGTGAATATCTCAGAGCACCGCTGTTATGGACACCGTCCGCGACCTTGTGCCAAAACAGGTCTTCTTTGTCTCTTCAACTTTTTTGGAGGTCGCCTTTGTCTTCGTGCGCCTCATAAACGAGGCGGGATTGACCTCCTCTCTTAAACAAACCCTTACGCAAATCCCATCATGCCCTCTCTTCCGAGCTTTGTCCCCGGCGGGTCCGGACCTCCATTCGCCTCCATATTCAAGAGAGAAATCTGGGAGATCGCTACTATCGGCGTGTGTCCTAACGAAATCCCCGGACTTTTGCTCCTACCGGAGGACGTCGCGGCATGGTATGTGTACCCCCTTCTCGGCCGTGAGCTCTCCAGTTCTGAGTTGAAAACTACTTAGGAAGGAAGCCAAGAAGTACGCAGCCGTTACACTCACAAAGTACGAACAACGACGACCGACGGCCCAATTCATCCGCTCCATACCCCAGAGGTTCTCCGGTCCGGGGTTCGCTATCTTTGTTGCGATGAGATCGAGGACCCTCAGAATATCTTGCGCAACTGCAGCGAGCTTGTTGATCTCTTCTTCATCCCCCCCAAAGACACATTTCCTGGCACATTCATCGACCAGATCAATTCATTGCACAACCTGCGCCGCCTGTCCACAGTCCTCGGTGCCCTTCTGGACGCGCCTGACACTTTGAAAAAGGCTGTGTTCTCGAACATCACGCACCTCACTTTGTTTGACAACGTGGAGGGGGCCCAGGGCAGCTGGAAACGATGGAAGGGTCTCGCCTTACTTCCGTCGCTCACTCACCTGTGCCTGAACGAGATTGTGGCCCCGTCGTTGCTCCACGGCGCCCTCAGGAACTGCAAGACCCTTGAGATCCTACTTAACCAAGTCCGCTTTTTCGAAATGGTTCAGCCTCACACGTATTGCAAGGACGTTGGCGTCACCGACCAGCGATATGTGATGCTCAAGACCAGTGAGCGGGTGTACGAGTGGGAGCTCGGCGCCGGCGGAGCGCGCGGTAATATGTGGGCCCGTGCAGCGGCATTCATTGCTGCCAAGAAGCGCAACGAGAAACCCAGTACGTCGTTTCGATCCCTGTCACATTCATACTTACGCCCCACAGAATTGCAGTTTTGGGTGGATGATAACGCCTACCAGTATGACGAGCCAGATCATTACTGCGCCCCTTCTCCGTCTGGCTACGGTTCAGATTCTCTTGACGACGAAATACGAGATGCGAGACGATGATCACGATTCAAGTTATTAACGTCATTCACACACTCCTTATCATACCAACTAATCACTTACTTACACCGTCTACTCCCTACATCTACGTATATCTCGAACATTGCTATTCCACGCTCTTTGCACTTGGCACGATCGTTGCAGTATACTCAGGGGTGTCTCGGGTCGGAAGTATTTTACACCCGCTGTCTTACATGGGCGCAGCTATAAGAGCACGTCGTGTAGCCCCGTTTGTCTCAGCCCCCCAGCTCCCAAACTCTTGCACGCCACCATCTCACATGGTTTCTCCCAAGCGTTTTTCATTGAGCCTGAGGGTATGTAATATCCTGCTTTACGCTCACCCCGAACTCACAACAACCGTCAGGATCTCATGCGCAGCACGCCAAAATATACCTGCGAAAAGTGCAAGGTGACCGTGCACGACATCGAGCAATGGCTGGAGGTAACTCATCCTACAGCCCTATATTTCGCAACGTTGATTTCGTGCTGCAGCATCTGGGACACGATCCAGTAACCGATGCGCTAGTCCTCCAAAGAACGGATTCATGGGTCAACGAGCATCCATATTTGGCAGACGACCCAGAACTTGAACACTAGTCATATCATGTCGACGACAGCTACCATCACACTTTAAGTATCTGTCCTAAACTCAAGACCAATCCGCGGCGGGGGAGAGGAGTACAAATATATAGGAGCTTCTTCTGATGTCTGGGATCAAATGGATGCGCGGAGCTTGGTTGCTGATCCGCACTTCACGTTCGCGACGCGCGTTATGTATCTGTGCTTGTATGCCACATGCCATCACGTGCTCAACGCGTCTTTGCTCTCACTCAGACTAACTCCCGATTTCTTGCTATCTCTTGACTCGCGTCGTGCTTTGGATTGACCACGACGATGGACCATAATGGATTTGACTACAAGGCGCTCCGCATGAATACTGCTTCTGGCTCATCCAGCAACCCTTCATATTCGAATATACCTACCCACCTTCCTATACCTTCAAGACCGACTCACTCGCGGAAACCGTTCGCTTTCGTTCACACTCAAAGTAGAAACACCTCTGAAAACCAGTCCGCCCCATCGACGTCCCAGATCCCGCAAACGTCTAGCCTGACAAGACGTCATGCTGACCCGCCCCGCTTGAAGGACAATTCCGACCGTCTGCTCTTCAAACAAGAACCGAACGACAACCCCAATCCAATCTTTTCCAACGCGCGAAACCCTCACTCAAACCTACAACATACCATGATTCCTCAGCATCGTAGCGAACTCAAGACACAATCCAAAGCCCAATCTCAAACTCATAAGCTTCGCGCATTCACTATGATGGCCCCGCCGTACGATGATCACTCTTACCCACAGACTTGCAAGTCCTGTTCCTGGCCTCCGTCCAACGTCCTTACCCTATCTCCTAGTCGATGCCCCGCAATATTCATCCTCCCCTAAACCCGTTTCCCAGAAATTTCGCCCAGAAAGTCAAAACTATCCTCCTTCAAGTCTGATTCAATCACAGGAATGTGCTCAAACCCCTTCAGGTCTCATTTCCAGATCACCGTCGATGCAAGTGGATGCAGATTTCGACGAAGAAGATGCCGACCTCTCTCAATTGATGACAAAACGCATGCGGGAAGCAAAGCTGGTTAAGTCTAAGCTGGCCGAACAGGTCCGCTGAACCCACATCTTCGTTTTACGATGCATATACTGATATCACGGCCAATCTTCCAGCGCATCGCTACCGCCGCGCTGGAATCCCGGCTCTCCACGCAAGCTGCCGCCAGCGATGCTTCAGAACTCGCCCTCAAGAGCCGCATTTCCGAGCTCGAAGCTCACGAGGCCGCGCGTCAAGCCAGGGCCGCTGAAGAACTACGAATGGCCAAATCACAGACCGAAAACGCGGAGCGAAAGCTGCAAGAGGCGATCGCGATGCTGAACGACAGTCGAGCTGCGGCCAGAAAGGTCTTGGATGAAGTTGGGCGCAAGTTGAGTGACATCTCAGATTGTCGTGCGGACCTTTACTTTGAGACAGCTACGCCGATCTCCAGGCTTATTTCAAGGATCTGAAGGCCGACTACAACACTGCGCAAGATGTCATCAAACACATGTCTGAGGAACTCGTCGCAATCCGCCGGAGCGTAGCAGACGGCATCAAACGTGTGCTTTTATTGTCGTCGTGGCTATATCTAATGCTCTCGCAGAGATCGAGGAGTCGGACCAGCTCAACCGAAATGCGGAGGCGAGGGCCTTGATCGATGAGCTGCAAAACGACCGTGCTAGTGGTGCGTCGTTCCCGTTCTGCAATGTCCCGTTTTCTCAATACGTGCTTCCGGTAGCACATCAAGTCATCGATATGCTTCGAGATAAGCTCCACCTCCTTAGCACCCAAGTAGTCGAGGCCAGAGAGCGGGTGGCAGAACTCGAAGCAATCCGAGAGGGCAAGATTGACCGTGTTGGTGAGTTGTTGTATCCTGTACACGACGGTGCTTGCACCTCATCCAATCCCAGAGTCCAAAGTGGAAGAACTAGCCGACAAGCTTGTCAAGAAGGAGGCCGAAGGCGCGCGAGGGCTCGCAGATGCGGTGGCATTGGAGGAACGCCTTCAGGAGACTACTCAAAGGCACTTATGCCTGCTTCTCCGTTATATCTGCTAACTTTGGTGGTTACAACTAGACTACTTGAGGTGTCAAACACCTTGGAGGAGAAGGAGCGTGAGCTTGGGGCTTTTCGAGAAGAGTGCCTCGTTTTATGTCTCGACCGAAGCAGATTACCCATAATCTCTAGGAAACTTGCCTGGAAATGGGACGTCAAGGAGAAATCTACCCAAATTGCTTCTTTGCAAGCCTCGTCAGCCGATAATGCAGCTCTCAAAGAGGAGTGAAGACCTACCCCTCGCATCAGTCCCCTATACATGCACCCCTGACTAAATTCGCAGGAAAATCGCGCTCGAATGTCAGGTTAAGGACCAGTGTTCCCGTATCTCTAGTTTGCAGTCCATGGAGGTGGAGGTGGCTGCTCTCAAAGAACGGTGTGCCCTTGAGCCTTTCTTTGCTAGTCAAACACTGACTTTCACGAGAAAAATCGTGTTGGAATGCGAGGTTAAGGAAAGCCGTTCGAAAATTGCTGCTCTTCAAGGCTTGGGGTCCGACTTGGCGATTGTGAGGGAAGAGTGGGTCCAACGGCCAGCCTTTCTTTGTGTTCCAGCTCACTCTATACACAGGAAAGTCGCTTTGGACTGCCAAGTGAAAGACTTTCGCTCCAGAATCACAGCTCTTGAGAGCTTGCAAACAGAGTAAGCTAGCATCTTAGTCGTGTTCCGTCGTTGACTCCTCTGTCAAGGACATCTGCCAAGCTGCAGCAGTCAGCGGATCAAGTCCACCAACGAGACACGCAATTACATCAGTTGCGCGCCGAACTGAACAACCTTGAGAATGTCAAGGAGCAGCTACAGTTATCGTATGTCTTGTCTGACCACTATACGCTCACAACTAACTGCTCTCCCGCAGCCTTGAAACTTCCCAGGCATCCACTGCAAAGCTCACACAAGAGATTCACGCCTTGACTCTGCGAGAGGCAGTCTTGCAGGGAAAATCCGGCGAACTCAATGTGCAATTGAGCAAACTCGGGGCTGAGCTGAGCAACCTCAATACTGAGGCACTGGCGCGGGAGGACGAGTAGCTCTTCACGGAATTGCCATCTATCGAGACTAACTCGACTTTACAGGCTCAGACAGGTTAACATCAGAAATTCTGTTCGTAGATCATCTTTTGCGCTATGAGATGCTCATCGGGCTGCTAGGTCCTCCAAGAACGATTCGATGCACAGGCATTGACTTTGAAGCTTGCCAAAGAACAAAGCGGAGATCTCCAGGTGCGATGCGAAGCTGGACTTGGCCTCGAGTCCTGGTTAACCGTGCCACAGGAGCGCCTCCTGGTGTCAGAAAGCTCTCATGCGGTGAGTCGAGCATACCTGCGCAAAAAATGGACCCTGACACTTTTCAGACCAAGCTGGAGTCGGTTGCTGGCAGGCTCAATGTCGAAATCGCCGTGCTTCAGGAACAGAAGGGCCACCTCCAAGCAACATTGGATCAAGTGACGGAAGACGCAAGTACACAACGAGCTGCCTTCCTCGCCGCTTCGCTCGACTACGAGAACAAGCTTCACAAGCAGGAGGAAACGCATGTCAAGCTTGCTCAAGCGGACGAGCTAAGAGCTGTTGCTGCTGAGCGTGATACGGCTGATGCGAAAAGACTGGTGGATGATCTCATGCAGCAAGTTGACAGCGGACGGGCAGAACTGGCGGACATGAAGCACCGATTGCACGAGGCAGCGTCACGCAAGAGCACGGGCATGGAAGGAGAGGTCGTCGTATTGCGGGCACGGCTTGAGGAGTTGGAAGGGGAGAACTCCAAGCTTCAGTATCGGGCGAGGGCGTTGAATAAGCGTTACAAGGACGGAGACCTGGTATTCCTTCTCTCGCCTATAGCATGACGCTACTACTGATCATCCCCACTCAGAGCGACTCAGAGAAGAGTTTTGTCAATTCTTTGATGCAGATGTCTCAATCCATTCACGAACAGGACATCGTAGCCAAAGAAAACGAGCTTCGGCGAGTACGTCGCCCTTGCGTTCCGCGGCGGATATCCTGTTTATTATGACACAGCGCGAGAACATGATCACCTCTCTGCAAACGCGAATCGACGCTCTCGAGTCAACTCTCGCCCGCCTGCTCAAGGAGCGGGGAAAAGAGAACGACCCGAACAACAAATCTATGGTGGATCTGAACCTGTGGATGTCCTCCAGTCCTCGTTCCGTCCAAAAACGGGTTTGGATCGTCTGAATCGTCACCTAAAGCCTCGCATACTGATTGTTATCAAGGCGGAGGCCGCGACCGAACCGGTCGCTTCCACATCTGCTCGCCTTCTATCCCCTGGTGTCTTAGTTCCGGAGACGCCTCCCGTCAAAAAGAGCTCCAAAGCAACGAAACCCACCGCCCCGCCGCCGCAGCCGCTCCAAGCAGTCGACCATCGCGCACATAAGTCGCTAACCGCCATCGACGCGGAGGACGAGCCACTGACGGATTCGGACGATGACGCGCCGTTATCCACCATACTCGGGAAGCGCTCAAGACCCCCAACCTCCACGAAGACCGACGACTCCGACCGTCCTTCCCGTCGTCTGGTGGGGAACGCCTAGATGGCTTCATAGTTCCTATACCTTGACTCAAATACACCCTAGCGGGCTGCGCCGACTCGAAAGGTGGATCCAGAACCTGAGAAAAAGGTAAAGATAAATGCGACTGCTCGCCGTTGTTTCTGAATGCTTTGATTCAGCTTGGGGAGGGGACCAAATCTAAGCAACGCAAACGCAGATAGTAGTCCGCCGACTTGTAACGAGGATAATCCATGGGACCGGGGTTCGTCATTCAAAATGACCATGCTACCTATGTACCTACCTACCTGCTGCAACCTTGCTGTGTATTCTTAGAGAAAAATGATTATATGATGTTTTGCGTCCTGACTAAGTCCTGACCAACATAATGACACGCGACCGTTTGCAGCTACCTCATTCTTCCTACCTCCTACACTCTGTCTTTACTCCACCAAGTGCGTCCGGCCACCAATCCTGAGAAGATGTCCCGCCATGCAAACCCACACTCCTTCCTCAATCTCCGTCTTCCTGGTGCCTCAGGGCAAGATATAACAAACTGCTCGCACCGTAGACACAACTCTGAGCCTCTGATGATCACCGGATATCCAGCTGAACGACTTAGGGTCGCCAACCTCTCCTCGCGTATGGAGAAACGACGAACCTGCCTCATCCGTGGCGGTATTGCCTCAGGTCCTCCACCAGATCGAGTCCCCGCCTTGGCTCCCCCAGCCCCAGTGACTGTACGACTCAAACCTCAATACTCTATTCGTCGTCCAAGACCCAACACCGAAATATTTGGTCTGTACGGTCCCCCAGAGATCGTCTTGGGAGAACCAAAGGAACACGTCGGCCACCCAAAAACATTCATCGGGCAGCCCGCCCTCAAGCTCGCTGCGATCAAGGAACGCATGGAGCAGCTCGAAGCCACCAACGAGCGCCTGCAACATCGCATCGAGTCGTGCAACACGGACGCCGAGATGCTCAGCTCCAGCGTGACATACTTCTCTAGCGAATACTACGCCGGCCTGCTCACAATCCGCGACCTCAGAGCGCGATCCCGGCAGGATGCGGAGATCATGAACAACCAGGAGCAGCAACTCTTCCAGCTCAAGAAGTTCGTGGGCCTGATGATCGAGATAGGACTGCATGAACCTGTGCTGGAGCGCGCCCACGGATCAGTGCTCGCGGGGAAGAACTTCGAGCCGGACCTGGTTGAGGCGATCCGAACGGCGGCTTCCAGACGCGGATCGGCGTGGGCCGGGATTCTCTGGGCCGTCAATACACCTCTGGATCTAGCGCAGCCTGTCCCCGAAACTGATGTGCTCGACGTGTTTGAGAGCCGCGAATCTACTGTGGATGATCTCTTGAAAAGCCTCAAGAATGGTGACATCCCGTCTGGGCGGCATCGGTCTGCGACTGTCCGTTTTAGCCACAAATCTCCCCTGCGTCATCGGCCGGCACCACCCAAGAACTCGTTGCCCTCCCAGACTCTGAAGCGTCCCGCCGTTCCGATTTCCCCGCGTTCCCCCGTGCGATCCGTTCTGGCAAAGCTCGACGTCAACCGGAGTCCTTGTCTACAGAGCCGAAAAGGCGCTCAGAAGGGTGGTGACCGCCAATTGCCAGGACGTTCCCACAAAGTAAGTCCTGCTTGTTGATGCGATGCTCCTTCGCGTGCTTATCAATTTCTCCAGGCTGTGCCGCGCACGATCTCCTCGACCAATGTCGGGACCGCATGGCCAGTGGAAGGACGCCAAGCAGCGAACCCACCCAATACAAATACACTGGAACCGGTTGATACAGGCGCTATCCCCTTCTCCACCGGACGAGCTCTAGCCTCCTTACAGCGAATACTGGACAATTTTAGCAGCGGAAGCATTGGTTCGCTTGGGACGACGACGGAGGGATCTCAGTCGGCCGATTGCGATGCAACCACACGAACTCCAGGACGTCCTACATCGACTGTCAACCTTACTACAGCTCCCAGGTCCCCAGCCCACTTGTCCGTTCGGCCGGCCGTCAGTTGTACTACCACGACGAAAGCTGCATCCCCGGCGCGCAGGGCGAGGCACCTGACTGCGATCCCTTCCCCCGCGAGCAAGTCGATGGAGTCGGGCAGCCCTCCCGGGCAGCGGCGTCGCACATCCGACTCGGGGACGGCAGTATATGGGAATCAGTCGAGGAAAGGTGGCTGGCGTTGAGTTAAGTTGTGGCCAAGATTTAACCAGATGTCTCTGCTGGCTGTCTTGACGTCGATATATATGTATTCAGCCATCCTCCATCCTATGTAACATACATACTATGTACTCAAAATCCTACAGAAGCGTGCAATCTAATCAGCGGATCAAATGACAGCTTACACCGCCACACCGCACTCCGTTTGTTGCAAGTTTGCTGCACAACTTTCAGCTTTCATGCACCATGTCTCCAGCGCTTCAGCGCTCAATATTCAATATTCGCTCAATGCTTAATGCATGAACCCTTCCTCATTTGCCTGCCATCTAGGTGTACGATGAACCAGGGCACCGACAATATGCTCCAAGCAACGAGGCTTGACCTTGGCTGCAACCAGTCGCACCGCCGTGACTCTTGTGGATTCGGCTAATGCGGCGAGACTGTGTGTATCCGGTTGGTACCCGGTCCCCGCATGGGTAAAATCGTCCTCGGGGAGCGCTCAAGCAACGCGACGACTCCCGGCGACGAGCGGACAGCACGGGAACGCACCACATGATATCAATGGACACTGCAGAATTGAGACAGCCTTCGAGAGCGCATGGGATGCAGACGCCTGCAGACGCGCGCACCGCGTGGCCAGCGAAGACTACTGTTGCGGTGAGCGGCGACTATCTGCTGCCGCTCAATTTGATCGCGACTCGGAGGATCCGCACAGTGCCCCGCTAGGAAACGCTGTATCCAATAAATAGTAGAAGCTTGGTCCATCTCCGCGACGCCTCCCCTCACGCTCGTTCATCGACCCTCCCTCTCCCTCCCGTCCCCACCTTCTTTGTGATGTATCCGTCCGCTCTCTTCGCCGTTCTGGCCCTCGCCCTGCCGGCTCTGCTCTCCGCAACCCCGCTGACTGTTGAGACGGTCGAGAAACGCGCCGTCGACTTCATCAACCCCACTCTGGCGGGCGGATCCTGGCTCGACAAATCGGCCGGGCTCGGAGAGCCTCTCAATGTCCGCAATCCTACAAAAATCCGACTCGCGACTCGACTAACCTGCGCCCATAGGTGGTTATCTCGGCCCAAAGCTCCCCCGAGGTCCTCACACTCGATGGCTTCCTCCAATACGCACAAACCATTGGCTTGTCAGTCATTCCGGCCGCGTTGGCGTACATACATGTGTTTATCTGACTCCATCTCTAGCAACATTGAATGCCTTGGACTACATCTTGGCGACCCTCAGTCAGCCAACCTAGGCGATGGTCGGGGCGATGTCAACGAAACGGTAGATTACAGATCGACGAGCACTGTCGCTTATATACTAAGGTGTTGCCTCGTAGGAGGTCCTCCGGGAATCGTTTGGCATCCCGGGTATTGGGACGTGTATCGAGAGTCTGACTGGCGGAAACCACTTTCGGTGCGCCCAGTCTTTCTTCGCAAAGCCAACGCCATCCTGATCTACCTTCTCTTGTAGTGTATTCCCCCAGGCGGAAACAGGCGCCCTCTTCCTTGCGTGAGTTTAGCCAGCCCCATCCACGCGCCGGACGAGACTCAGCGATTTCTCAGTGTATCCAAGGAGGAGGATCTTGAGGATAAACATACCATAGTGTAAGGCCGGACACCTCACAGCGAACCAACTTGCTTACCTTAGGCCACAGTCCGGACGGCTATAACATCGGGCGCGACCTCCTCGTCGCTGGTGCAATCGGCACGAAGATCGGCTTCGACGGGAAGAAGTTCAAGTTCACGACGTACAACACTGTGTCCCAGGATGTTACGGGCCTCATCGCTGCGGGCACCGAAGGTATCAACCACGGTGAGCACCAGCCACAGCCAGTACACACATCGCAATGTATTCACCTCCGGTCAAGGGATCGCACAGGACGGAGTAATCAAGGTTCTCACCGTTAAGATTACGAAGACGTTCCCTTGAGTTCAATCCCCGGGTCGTTCCCTCACCGCTCGTCTGCTGTTCTTGTTGCATGATCATGATCCACCCTTGCTTTCTGTATTTAATAAATTAGATTTCTGACCAGAAAATCACTTCAAACGGTGCGGAAACTGGGTATAGCCAGCGCGTTTGAATTCCGGGCGCAGAAAGTGGCGGAGTCAACAGTTTCTTTGTGGTCCCGTTCAGCTTCATGTTGCCGTCGCCATCCGTGGCGGTGCTGATCGCATCGAAAAAGTGGCCAAAGCGAGGAATCGCAGCGTCCCAAGTACATGATTACTCGACATCGTGGACCGATGCGCGGCAATGTTTTATGCCGCGGTGGTCAGCTTAAGTAGGCATCCGGTTTCGGGTCCAGACATTGCCGGCGTTCACGAATGTTGAGAGATAAGAAGCGCATTCCATCCCTGCATAATGATATATCGCTGAACCGTATCCACATTCATATGCATTCGGATCGCCATCGTCCATTATTCAATAAATAAAAAGAGAATCACAGCGGTTGTGGCTGGCGCCGCTCCAGCTCGTCCTCCTCCTCCTTCACCCGTATCGGCTGTGTTAGCACAGGCGTGGCGTAGTGTTCTCGCAAGCGGTTGGTCGCTTGCTTTTGAACCTGCGCATCATCGACATCAGGTCCGCAAAAACAAAGGAGGGACGAGAAACACACCTCGCTGCCAATCGTCCTCGTGATCTGGAACAGCGGGCCCGTCAGTCCGAGCTGAACCACAGCATACCTGTACGCTCATCAGCCACAGAACAATCGACAGCCACAGAAGGGAAGCTCACGCAGCGCCCATAGCGACGAGCAGGAACGCGAAGTATATTGGGTTGAACAGCACCGTCATCGCCTCGTTCCAGCCAAGCACGACGAGCACGCCGTACATCCAGTACGGAATCTGCGCGATGCTCGCGACGGTGCTCCGCTTCGCCTCGACGTAATGCGCGTCCGCCTCGCGCCGGAACTTCTGGGAGAGCTCGAGGCCCTTAGTCTCGCTGAAGATGACGAGCGTCGCCGAAAAGTCGAACTCCTCCGTGTCGCCCACCTGTGACTGCGCGTCATCGGGCATCGAGTACTCAAGCGCGGAGTCCACGGGCTGTATGTTTGAGTACAGTGGTATCAGGTCGAGCGTCTATGTGATGCTCAGCGCGAACTCGGGGGATACTTGAAAAGATAACGCACTTCGTCCTTCGCCTTCTTGAACGCGCTGTCGATATCGTCCTCGGGCTTCCACACGCGCGGGACACCAGTCTCGTCGTACCGGAAGCGCTCTTCGAAGTGTCCGCGGAGCTTGCCGAGGATCACTTGGTCCGCAGTTTGCTCGTCGATCTTAGCGCGCAGCGCTTGCCATGCGCGTCGTCGCAGGGCCGCGAGCGACGAGCCGTTCTCCTCGTCCGTGCAATCAAAACCTAGGACTTGTTGGAGAACATTCACAGGAGGCAGGTGGACGCACTGGTAGCCTTAGCGAGGTACGCCGCTTCCGCCTTGCCAAGCGTCTGTCGGAACGCCCGCAGGATATCGTCCCACATGTCCGGCGCCGCCTTGTTGAGCGCAAGGTCGACCGGCTCCGAGATCTGCTTTTTGAAGTTCCTCTGCGGACCTTGAGCGAAGAGTAAGGCGAAGGCTGATAATAACGCACCTCGATGTGGTTGACCATCTTCTTCGTCTCGTCTCGCCTACATTGGTCGGCGACGCCCCTGACCTCCTCCGCAAGCGAGTTCAGCTCGTCCTCCCACACCCAGTCCGTGCCCTCGACGAGTGCCTCCTTCGCAGCGGTTTCGAAACGCCCAAGACAGCGCCCGCGCGCAGCAAATACGACCTCGCCAAAGTTGTACCCCTCGCCGCGCAACCCGTTGAGCATTTCACTCTTGAACGTTACGAGGCACGTCTTGTGTAGATTCTTGAGTTGACCGAGGAAAAGCGGGGAGAGGGAGGCGTCGAGGGCGGCGAGCAGGTCCGTGCGTTTACGCTGGTAGACGCCCGCGTGGTAGCGCGAGGCGTCACGGTCATACCGTGCTGCAGGTGGGACACGTCAGAACTCAGTAAAGAGTGTGTAAAGGCACGTACTGAGCGCGTCGGTGCGCCAAGCGCGCATCATGGCACCAAGGCCGTCAACAACCCGGCCAGCCTCGACGGGTCGGCGCTGCGACTTTGTCTGCTCCGTAAATTCAGCG
This sequence comes from Mycena belliarum, assembly GCA_029282135.1. Taxonomy (NCBI): domain Eukaryota; kingdom Fungi; phylum Basidiomycota; class Agaricomycetes; order Agaricales; family Mycenaceae; genus Mycena; species Mycena belliarum. The sequence continues at coordinate 154,525 of JARJCN010000019.1, forward strand.
AGCGCGACGGTAGAGATCTCATCGCAGCGGAATTGCGCGAGCAGCTCCTGCTGTGTGGGGAGATCAAGGTCCTTGTTCGTCTGGACCTGCTCCCAGATGCCCTCCATATAGAAGGCGACGCCGTCCGCAGGGATGCGCTTGTGGTACGCAGGCTTGAAGAGAAAGCCGGGCGCATCTTTGTTGACAAAGCGCGATCGCAGAGCGACGACCTCGGACTCGAACTTGTCTGCGGCAAGGACTTTGTGCGGGAGCGCGGTAAACGCGAGGTCAAAGTAGTCCGCGAGCTTGCGGTCCTGGAGCTCCTGAGGTTTGGAAAGGCTCTCCCATATGCGGTTGAGGTCCGCGGTGAGCGTCGCCTGGAGGTTCGCGAGCGGGGTCTGGCCGATGTGGTCGCGGATAACAAACAGCAAGAGTGTGCGGCCATCCGTCGCGTTCTTGCCGAATAAACCGAGATTGACCTCGAACACGGTCTTGAGTAAACCCATGTTCGCGCCCTGATATAGGCCGACCTGGTGCTCCCAAAGATTGATGATGAGCACCTCGGAGGACGCGAGCGAGAAAAGGGCGGATTTGCGTTCAAAATCCTGGTCCTCGCCACGTTCCCGGCCGTCCGTGCCCTCGACATCCATGACCATGACGTTCATCTCTTTCCCGCGGCACATCCAGATGCCTGCATGCGTTAGACGCAAAATGAAATTATGAGGTTCCGCCTCACCTTTGGTGGTCTGCTGCCGCTGTGTCTCGTCCATCACATCGAAAGTTGTGCCAAAGAGGCGGTTAAGCAGGGTACCTAGAGGCTGCTTAGCGCAATTCAAGCAGCGCACGAACAGCACCGACTCTTCCCGGTGGACTGTGAACCAAAGACTGCCACGATATTATACCCAAAACCGGCATCGCGCAGACCCCATCGCTCTATCTGGGCGCCCAGTTCAGGTCTGTCGACAAGCTCAGCACATATGGCAAAAGGGAAAGATGCTGACGGCGACGAACGTGAATTTCTTTTCGTCATTGATAATTTGGAGGCGTTCTGACGCGGCGGCTGGTGCATGGCCGTTGGCAAGGGCGTTTATACGAGATTTGGAAAGACCATTGGGGTCCATTAGGTAGAATTACAGTCCAGGGAGTGTGCGCCGGGTAAATTAGAGAAGGTCGTGGTTGGGTGGAGAGTCGTTCGTCACAGCCACAGACACGTCTCTGCCTCTCTCCATCCACTCGAAAAGCCAGATCGTACCCTCGACAGCTTTAACTCAACACCTGTCCTCGGTCCGTGCAACGATTGCACACAATGCGCACTGCATGGGGATGAAAATAAATGGTTTCATAAGGACGCAACCCTGGTCCCCAGGTCTAAAGTTTATATCAAGCCGGACGGTCCAGGGTCAGGTCTAGGAACACGAGCTTCGACAACAATGCCCGTGTCGCAGCTACCATAGGCCAAACCTCCTCCTCCTCCTCCTCCTCAGTCCACTGCCCTGACTCAGACCCGAGTTGCAAATCGAATATTTGAACACCCCTGATTCGTGAACGTGGGCTTATCCATATGGAGCCTTAGGCCTTAGACTGAGCAGAACTGCATAACCGTGGCGGCAATGCGGGCTTATGCCACTCTCCGCTGTGCAGTGTGCTCTCATAACAGTATCAGCAGACACCAAACTTGAAGTGCGTTCGTATCATTTAAGTGACGCACTACTATCCTCTAGCAAAAGCAAGATATTCCGACAGTACACTTCGAAGCCGTGCTCTCCGACGAAACGACCCCCGGACGTGTCGACCCCCGACTCTGCAAGGGCCTGTCATCCGCGCATTTGAAATTCGATGCACTTCCTGCGTTAGACCGCTCACCAGCATCCACCGCGCAGATTCGCTGGCAGTCGCTGGCTCCTAGAGAAGGGGCGCGTCCTGCACTCGTCGGGAGATGAAGGCGTGCTTCCTCGCCGCGGACACCGACGCGAAGGAGGACTTTTCTCTGAGAATGCATGCTCGCGATCGTTGATCTCAAAGACGCGCCTGGCGATGCGCCAGGGCGAGACGCGGAGGACGGTGGCGCTGCGCCTCGCGCACAGCGGCGAGCCCGCACACGCGGACGTGAAGCTGCGAGCCTCCTGCACAACTCCGCGTGGGATACGTTCGACGCGGGAACGCGCAGGCCACGCTTGTCCAGTCCACTGAAGCGCGTGTGTTGAGGAAACACGCCTTCGAAGCAGATAATAGCGCGAAGAACAAGAAGGACAATTGAATCTCGCAATGGGCTATAGCAAAAGATTCGAGAGGAAACCCGGCGCGACAGTAAGTACCGCATCGGGCGAGATATCGCTGGCTCCAAGCCTACCGGGTATCAAAGTAGCTGCACCGACGCGTTGCTAAGTCGATGTGCTGTCGGGGGGAATGAATGGCGCGACGGCGATTGGGGGGAAATAAAGCAAGAGAATTGGTTCATATTCGCTGTATTGCTTATACAGTGTGAGTAATAAGAAATGAGCTTGATCACATTCCGCCTCCAGTCTCAGCCTTTTGGCGTTTTCGCCGTTCGCGAAGCATGACATCCACCTTTTCCCGCATTTCGCGCATGCTATCCGCCTCTTTCTCCGCGATTTCCACCTGTTTCTTCACGCATTGCGCCATATTCTCCAACTCCGCATCGTCCAAATCCGCGGCGTCCATCTCAGCTAGTTTCCGTTTCAGATCGGAGGTGTGATCCTTGGGTGTCGAGGGCATCCAGGGTTCCAGGCGCCTCGAAAGTCCAAAAGAATCTGGTGCCAAGGACGGTGGACCTCGAAGGGCTTGACGAGAGGTCGGAAGCGAGGCGGAGGCGGGTATCGAGGGAGCGGAGGGAGCAGTAGCTAGTTGTTTCTCGATCTCAGGCGCGGTGACGATGGGAGGCACAAAGGGCTTTGCGCCATCGGGAACAATGGGCCAATCGTCGCTCTTGAGTGCTCTATTGAAAGCAGCCAGGACGGACTCGTGGGTAGCGGGAACGCCAGTCGCGGCCATGGCGCACGACGATGCTTGATTGTAGAAAATGAGGGATAATTCACGGACAAGTCGCGAAAGCGGGGGGTTGCTTGGGAACAAACCGTGTGGCCAGGGCTGTTCCAGCCAGAGCAGCTTGGCACCAACTGCGTTATAATCCAAGGATCCATCGAAGAGGAGGGAACAGGCGGCGTCTCCGGCCTCACTTGCATGGTCCGCGTGGCGCAAAAGGGTCCAAATGAGAACCCAATAGAACGACTCGAGGTCATGCTTGCACTCATGCTGGCGCGTGACACCTTTCCGGCGCGCTTGCAAAAGATCCAATGCCAGGAACGGATATGTGCCCTGGAATTTGGAAAGATATGAATACGCGGAGTATCAGGAAAAGATTAAAGTACTAACTGTCATGTCCTTGAGGCTCTTGTCGAGGATGTTCGGGCTCCTGTCGGGAAACAATTTGTGAAAGCGGGCCAAGCCCTCCGGCGTGAACTCGCTGTAGTCCCAGTCATGCAGAAAACCAAGGAGATCGGTTTCGCTGATGAGAATATTTCCGATGCTGATGTCGCGGTGCAAAACACCGGCTTCAAATGCGGTCTGATGGCCTGCGATGGATCGTGTGAGCAATTACCGCGATGGAAGGGGACTGACTAACCCTGTATAGCGTGCCACAACGCTTGCACCAGGTCGAATGTCGATTTGTAGTTTTCAGGCGAGGAACCTATATCCTCCGAGAGTGTGCGACAATGGATTCGATCCTGGAGGGTGATGCCTCCCGCACGCAGAGCCGCAGCGATTGTTCGGTGCTCGTGATAGATTTCGCCTAGATTGTAGCTCCCAAGGCAAGCCGTCAAACCGACGGTCTGTGCTTTTCCGACGGCCTGTGCTTCTTTGACGTAGTCTTGGATGACGGCGAGGAAGTCGGATTCAGGGTGGCGACATGCCTGCTGCCATGCGTCTTTCAGCACATTCAACTTGCGAGATTCCGGGTCTTCAACGAGAACGCGATCGGTACGGGTTCCCCGACAAAAGAGGCCCTTCGACTGGAAGATAGGTTCGCCCACCGTGAAGCAGCGCTTGACATGTGTGTCGATGGCGACGTTGACCCAGCGACTACGGGCGGTGGCCTCTTCGAATGACATACCGAGATCAGGCTTGAGGGCAATGACTCGATCATACATTTGCTTCTTCTCTTCATAGGAAGGGATGGACAAGGTAGTGTCGGCGCCGAGGATCCCCCCAGGTTGACCTCCGTTGTAGAGCCGCCAGCAAAATTCGGGGAAGACCCTGGGCGACGTGGTCCAATTAAAGGCTTCTGTTACGATATAACCAGAGCGGTCAACGCGAAAGAGGCGGGCGTTCTTGCCAAAGACGCTGACGACGAAAGCGAAGCAGCAGCCCGATGCCATGTAAATGCGACGCGCGTTCTGGAGGAGCTGAACGAGATCTTCAAGGGTTTTTTGGTTCTGGCGGGGTTTTCCGTTGCGGTCTATCGGATCGTCCTCAAATTTGAACTCGAACACGGTGCCTGTCACGTCCCACGTCCAGGTGACGAACGAGGGGAGGCCCGGTAATGAGCCCGAGACATCCGGAAACGAGTCGTGATCGTTGGGATGGAGACGCTCGAACTTTTGCCTGTCTGTAGCCGCGAAGATCGGTTTGGAGGGAAAATCTTCGACGATTTTTTGCAGATAGGAAACCTAACGAGTACGTTTATTGAGCGGTCGGTGGCATGGGCCATGGAATCTGCATATGAACTCACAAATGATGGATACATCTTGACTTCCAACTTTGCCTGCCGGATTTTATTAGTGGCCGTTTCTAATGCCGGCTGGGCCTAAGGATCGTTGAAGGAGGAAGATGAGGAATAATTTAGAGAACGCGTGAGTCTAAAACACACCTGGCTGACAATTGCGTCGATGGTGGCATCATCAGGAGCAGGAGCATCGCCCTGCATGTGCTCAGAGAAGAAGACAGAGAGAGATTCCGTCCGGGAAAAGCCTTCGTTGACACGCTGTTTCCACCGCGCCATCTGTTCGAGATCCTGTTTTTTAGCGACGCCGGCGTTCGACGCGTATTGTGTGTTGGAATGGGTTTTGGACTTGAGCGGGGTACTCCCCAAGTTCGTGGACTGCGACTCGGACGTGCCGTCGTCTGCCAGTGACTGTCGTAGGCTGGCTCTGAGTAAGGACATGGTGGTATAGAGAAAGAATCGGCGCGGCTCTTACCAGTATATAAAGCGCAAGGCCACACCAGGTCCAAGGCCACACACAGTCCAATTCGGGCAGTTGCAAGTGATGGTGGCTTCTGACTCAACGATTCAAACAATGGCGGTTCAACGTCACGCGAGGTGTGACCGAGCGCGCTGGGTCACGGTGCCCGAACTGGATATCTTATGTAAGCGGGTCTGAATGCGGCTGTCGGCTATAACGGCACTGACAGCCTCTAAGTATCAGAGTCCTCCGCTGTCCTCCGCCCGCTTGCAGCTCCGTCTATGAGCTCCCACTTCGAAGACTCCGCGCCGATATGGCATCCAACCAATCCCGCATGGTGTGCCAGTGAGCGACTGCGCCGACTCATCAACGGCAAACACGGGTTGAACCTTGGTGACCATGTGGCTGCTCGGGCTTGCTTCAACTTGTACTTAGATGCTCTGCAGAGGATTATCATGCGCTTCAAAGATACTCGGTCGAATCCTACTCGTTCTGGCTCGATCTTTGGGAATTCCTCGGCATCATATCGTCGGTCCCACCTGGCACGAAGGTCCCTTGCCATATTATCTCTGTCGCTGGCTTCCGTTCAATGTGTTGAATCGAGGATAGATATTTGAGGCCGGCCGCATACCCGAGGTTCCCATTTGGTTTCCCGACGCGAGGCTGAACTACGCGGAGAACCTCCTCCACCGTACTGACGACGCAATCGCGTGCACTGCGGGCGGTGAATCCGGCGTTGTGCACCACTATACATACCGCCAGCTTCGGGCTCTTGTGCGCCAGATGGCGCGCGCGATGCGTCGCCACGGGCTACAGCCCGAAGACCGAGTCGCGGGTGCGTCCATCCGCTGCATGCGTTACACCTGACCTGCAGCTCCCAAACTCTAGCTATCGTGAACAACACTATCACATCCGTCGTTATCTGTCTCGCGACTGCCAGCATCGGCGCGATTTACTCAAGTACTGCGACGGATATGGGCACCCACGTAACCCCCGCGCTTCGACTCTTGCGCGGGAACTCACTGTTCCTGCGATGCAGGGAATCCTCGACAGATATCGCCAGATCAGACCGGTCTTTGTTTTTGCTGAGACAGAGGTGGCATATGCCGGAAAGGTCATCGACTTGCTCCCAAAGGTCACTGAGGTCTTCCGCGACCTGCGAAAGCACGGGTTGCGACACGCGATTGCGTTGCCGAGCCTCATAAGCGGAAAGGAAATATCTGTTCCTGAAAGGTAATGCATCGAAGCCACATTATCTTCCTACTTAACAGCCCGCAGTCTCTCACTGTCGAAATTCCTGGCTATGGATGACGGCGGTGACCTAGTGTTTGAACAGCTGCCCTTCAGCCAGCCGCTCTTTATACTATACAGCTCCGGGACGTCAGGCCCGCCAAAATGCATCGTTCACTCCGCTGGTGTAAGTTTCCCTTTGTTCTCATCTTTGGCGCCCGGAAAATTATATCTGCTCAGGGGGTGTTGCTTCAAACTAAAAAGGAGCAGAAGATACATATGGGGCTGGAGCCAGATGACACATATTTTCAGTACACAACCACGGGCTGGATGATGTGGACTTTCATGCTGACGGGCCTGGCTAATGGATCCCGTGTCATCCTATACGACGGCTCGCCCTTCCATCCTGACCTGCGAACATACCTCAAGTTTATTAATGACCAAGGGTAGTCTTTTATTCTTCAAAACTCCTTATATATGTTCAATGGATACTCCCCTAGAGTTGTATTATTGGGCACTAGTCCCCGCTTCTTGTCCGAGATTCAGGGTCAGGGAATCGAACCGCGTAAGCCAGGGAATAGCCTGGGGCCTGTCATGCACTCGCTCACGTCACAAAAGTGAAAGTGGCGCCTTTCGAGACACTCAAGAGGATAGCCGTGACCGGCGCCGTTCTCACCAGCCCCATGTTCCGCTGGACGCAGCGCGCGTTCGGGCCTCAAGTACATGTGGCCTCCACCTCTGGCGGCACGGACGTATGCACCGGCTGTACGTCAAAATTCCAACTCCGGCATGTACTCAACGCGTGGCAGTCGTGACCGGGGTCCCGAGCTTGCCAAATTATGCTGGAGGTGCGCTCGCTCTCTTGGTCATGGTCTCGGTCTCGGTCTGAAACCCTCGAAACCAGAAATCCAAGGCAAGTCATTGGGCATGAAAGTCGAGGTGTTCGATCCTTCGGGAAAGAACATCGAAGACACCGGGACTGCTGGAGAACTGGTGTGTTTGGATATGCGTTCGTCCACGGTGTTCGAGTTGAACTTACCAGTGATCTAGGTGTGCACGCGGCCACACCCGTCGCTGCCCGTATGCTTTTGGGGCGACGATTCTGGCACAAAGTTCCGCGACGCGTACTACAATATGTATCCCGGTATGACCCTTCTTTCGCTGAGAGAAGTATTACTCATCCTAGCTACGCAGGCATCTGGCGCCAGGGCGACTTCATGGTCGTCAACCCACAGACCAAAGGTATGATGATCCTCGGTCGGAGGTCTGTTTTATGATTCTGAAAAGAACATGCTCTTATTCTTACGCGCGAAAACAAACAGCGACGGTGTCCTCAACCCGTCGGGCGTGCGATTCGGCTCGGGCGAAATCTACACTGTCTTGGAGCAGTTCACAAACGCGATCAATGATTCGTTGTGCGTTGGGCAGCGCCGGCCACAAGACAAGGACGAGCGTGTTCTGCTTTTCCTCAAGATGCGCCCCGGGTTTGCGCTCGACGACCGCTTGATCGCACAGATCAAGGGCGCCATTAGGAGCGCGCTCAGCGCGCGGCACGTACCGGCCTTCATTATCGAGATAGAGGATATCCCGGTAAGCCCGCCGCCCGCAAATAATCCAGTCCCGTGTTGACAACAAATTCCAAGTACACCGTTAATGGCAAGCGGATTGAGATTGCTGTGAAGCAGATCGTGTCGGGCTCGGACCTGAAGCCCAGCGGGACCGTCGCGAACCCGGAGTCGCTGCAGCTCTATTACAAGTTCCGCGACCTTGAAGAGAACGCGCCTGCTGCTGCGCCTCTGAAATCCAAGATGTGACAGTCGCCATTATAGGCTCGATTTCAACAAATCTTATGGGTGGGCCAGTCCTATAACGGGATGGAGCTCATCGTGTGGATCCGGATGTGGGCAATTTGAAAGGGGCGTATCAGTTGTATAGGTAGACTCAGAAGTTATCCGAGTTTCTTTACCTTCTCTGAAGCGAGTAAGAACGATTGTGGCCCAGTGCTCAGTCAAGCATTTGCAGACTGTCTGGAAAGTTTGCGGAAGGTGCGACGTCGACGCGACGCGGTGTTCACCTCTTTGATGTCCGACTCGGACGGTTTCGGCAAGGCGACTTTTCCTTCCTACAACCATGTCACTTTTGGCTCGTCTGCGCCCCCCCACCTACAGCAACACAGGCTCCGTAGCGCGCGACCACCTCGCCTCTGAGCGCACCTTCCTGGCGTGGCTGCGCACCGGCCTCGGCTTCGTCGCGCTGGGCATCGCCATCGAGCGCTTCTCGCAGCTCGATCTCGCCGAGATCCTCCCCGTCAAGCCCGCGCACGCGCGTCGCGGCGGTGGGCTCGCCGACTCTTCCGACGTGCTCGTGGGGGCGCTGCTCGGGACGGGCGGCGGCTCGATCGCGTACGGGACTGCGCGGTACTTCTCGACCATGCGGCTGCTCGAGCGCGGCCAGTTCCGGCCCGCGTATTACGGCGCGGGGGCGCTGGGGGCTGCGGTCGCGGGGCTTGCGGCGACGGTCTATTGGTCCGCGGTATGGGATCGGCGGGCTACTACTAGCAGGGGAGACGACACGGAGCGTGGTAAATGAATCATATGAATGACTTCCACCCGTAGGCCTGAGTCGCCTACTCGACGGAACCGGAGGTGCTTGTCTCAGGTGAGTCTGTCTAGTTGCGGGGGACTTTACCTGCGTCGTGAACTTCTCCTCCTGTATTACAGCTGGAATAATCCGTATCTGCTCAGTATTTGTTTCTGGACCCCACTCTTGCGATAACCAGATTAATTACCTCAATCGCCCCAACCGCACCCCAGGGCATTGTCATAATTACAATCCAAGCTGGACTCCAAGATACCCCCTACAAGTTCGAATCCCTCACGTCAATCAACGGCTCTCATTCGATCGCCCAATCACCCGCCTTCCAATGCTCTGAATCTCTATGCCGACGTTGAACTCAAATCATCTATCTCGGAGGCTTTCCAGTCCGACATGTCAGCCTTCTACATACACAATTATCAGGGCTTCCCCGCCATCCGCAGTCTATGTCAGCCGAATTCGCCGAACCATTTCTGTGCCTCCCAGTTCAGCCTCTGGAGTTCGCGACGCCGCCTGGTACATTCGTTTATCGAAGTTCAAAAGATCGAAATGGCTGGCAAGATTGAGCTCGCTTTCCTCACGAAGTAATTGGACGCAAATCTCCCTCATGGTGCTTCGAAATAGAACTTGCATCTATGTGGGTCTATTCTCGACGCTCTAATTTGGGACGCGCATTTACTGGTTGCCTCGTTCGTCCCTAGATCCGTTTTGCCAAACAGTGTCTGTGCCTGAGCATGTCATACGGTGAGCAAGGCGCACTGCGCAGGCTTTACTGGCCGCTATTTCGAGCTAAGTCGAGCACTCTGTTACTCTCTTTTCTTCTGCGCCCACCTATTCAGTGTTCGGTCAGGACTGACCAATCCTGACAGAGAGAGCCTCGCGGACAACACTTCTTTAAAGAACTTCTTACTTATTTCGTGGTGCTTGACACGAGACCTCTACTTATGCCTATCCCGTTCCCCGCTCTATGCCGCTGATTCGCGTTTCACGCCGACAGTTTTTCTCGAGAATGTGAGTCACAGCAATTGATCAACAGTTCTCCGCTGGCTGTGGCACGCACAACGACCTCATTGTGATGGGTGCTACGCGCCAGTCCCGTACTGACAGACCCGCAGTGCTGGGTGGAAAAGCGCCAAGCTGGACTTGGGTGGGCTTGGGCGATGGACTTTGCCAACTTGGCTGGCTGTTATAAAGTTACAAAGGACGCGGAGTGTGCTTTAGTGTGCTTGGGCTGCACTTGGATGTATTTATGGGTCCTTGATGTCAATGAGAGCCGGTTGTTGTCGTGACTGAAACGATACATGTAATATAGTGCACAAGCCGCCGCTGATGCGGTATTCTTGTTCTCTCCCTTTCTTTTATTCTCTTCCGCTCACGGCCTTTTCCTTTCCTTCCTTCTGTTTTCCAGCCTTCCCAGCGCCGCGCGCCCCTTTTAATGTCCTCGTTATTCCTTGCGTTATGCTCCCTCCTTGTCTCGTCCACACTCGCTCTGCCCGCTGTATCAACGCCTAGACGATTCTCTGCGAGACATAATGCTGGCCGGAGCGTACATAGCGTCGGGATGAGGGCGGTCACTGGTTCTGTCGGCCTCGGAGACAACTCTGACCTGTGCGTAGCGTGCGGTACAGTGTTCTAATCGCGCTGAATATCCCATCGCAGGCTCTATACGGTACCGATTCGGCTGGGAAACACTACCACCCTCGTTAATCTCGGTGCGCTGTCTCAAGCATAACGTGGCCCCTACAATGCTGAGCTGCTCCCAGATACCGGCTCGTCCGACCTATGGGTCATCTCGACGGACTGTTTTGCCAATTCGTGCGCCAAAGCGCGGACCACCATGGTGCCCGCTCAAGAGCTCCAGACCACCGGAGCGTCGGTCATGATGCGCTATGGGGACTCAACCACGGGAACGTACGCCACCGGCCCCATAGCGATGGAGACGGTGTCGATTGCGGGCGTCGCGATTGAAAAGCAGATGTTCGCTGCCATCAACGACACCACGAACGCAGGTACGGCGGTTCGCCCTGTACCACCGATTCGCGCAATAACATCGCCCTAGTCGTACAGTTTGGTGCCGCCGGCATTTTTGGACTCGGATTCCCTTCGGGTTCGCAAATCCAGGGTGCATCGGTCATAAACCAGTTCGGGAAGTCCAGCACAACCGACCACTTTGTCGCATCGTCCTATGCCGATGGTCCTCTCATTTCCCGTATCGCGCAGTCCGGCGCCCTTGACATGCCCATGTTCACGGTGAATATCTTTCCTTAGAGTGTGTCAACTGGCTCATTATGCGCGGTAGATATCGCTCCAGCGGTCGACGATTGACATTTCCGGGACCGGTGCACTCACTCTCGGCACGCTCCCCGCCGGTGTCGACAACTCCAGCATGACCTGGGTGCCCGTGCGCCTGTACACGCCCAAGGACGGTGGAATCTCCCCTCCGACATTCGCGCCTAACGAGGTGTACCCGCTGCGGTGGGAAATCGAGCTGGACGGCGTGTTCCTCAACGGCAAGCAGCTCCCCGCTTCCAAGGTCCCCACCTCGGGCGGCGTCGACTCAACCAAGATGAGCGCGCTCATTGACACGGGCAACTCGATCCTGCGCGGGCCGGCCGACACGGTCACCAGCATCCTCAGCACCATCTCGCCCGAGTACGATCCGGCGGTGCCGAACAGCGCGACCCTGGCCTGCGCCAAGGCGCACGACCTGAGCTTCATGATCGGCGGAAAGGTGGGTAACTGCTCCGCTTACGAGGGCGCATGCTTATCCTATAGTATTCAAGATGTTTCCACTCGACCCCCGCGACCTTATTGGGCCCCAGAGCGTCAACAATGCACAGACCTGCATCGTCGACAATCTCGTGGAGACGGACGCGCCCGGCTTCGGCGCTCTGTTCCGCTGGAGCTTGGGGGATCCTTTTTTGAAGTCGTGCGTCGCATCCGCTCGCAATCTGCCCCATCCCTAACGCATTTTCCCCAGCAACCTTGTCGCCTTCCACTACGGGAACCTGACCCACCCATCGCAAGACCCGCCTCGGATCGGCTTCAAGTCCCTCGTCCCCGCCAACGCGGCGGAGCTGTTGAAACAGGCTGTCCAGGACGCTCTAGAGGACGGCGGGAACTTCGAATGTACGTACATCCACCGGAGCCCGATGGCCTGCGTCTGACCGGCGCCCAGCGACCCTCGTCGTCGCGCCCACCGGGACCGAGTCGGGCATCCTGCCCCAGGTCACCGTCCGGCCCGTCTCCGCGTCCGCACATGCCGCGGAGCTCACGGACATAGACGACCCGCCCACGAGCACACCCGCCGCCAAGCCGACCAAGGCGCCGGTCCCTGCAGCCTCCGCGACTGCGGGCGGGAGCGCAGGCGCAGGCACGCCCACGAACGCGAACGCGAACAAGGACACCAAGAACGCTGCGCGCAGGCCGGGCGTCTGGGACCCGTGGTGTCTCGCGCTGGGCGCGGCGGCCCTGGGCGCGGTGTGGCTTTGAGTTTGAGACTGGCATTGAGACTCGCATCATCGCATGGACTTGCTACGGGCATGGCATTAAGTATCGCTCAGGACATTAATTCGCAGCATCATATCATTCGCTCTCTGGTCGCGTACATCTGGTCGCATACATATCGCATTGCATTCGCACAATCTTTTTCCGCGGACGGACGGACGCTGGCTCGGTTGGACGTACCAGGTAGGATTCTTCATTCAGGCTGCATTCAGGACAGTCCCTGCAGTCCGCGGCGCGCCGCCACGCCATGGCACCACGATGCCGGTTGGACTTGCATTTATCCTAGTCGCGTATAACAAGCGACCTTCTTCGAGCCGCAGTTACAACGACTCCCGTAAAACTGATACTGAGTGAGCACGCACGGAGAGCCGGGATAATTGGTTGCAGTTCACTGACGCGGATCATCGTACTTATGTGCCGACTGGCGGAGCCCCAGGCATCGGCTCAGACCCTAGACGAAGCGATGGTTTTCTCATTGCAGGCTGCAGTCTGCACAGTGCAGTTGATGAGGCTTGGGCGATGGACCGGAGCAGACCGGAGCGCTGTCAGTGTCCGCTTCCGCCCCGGACCGAATCACGGGATTGACAGGCCACGCGAGAAACACGGTGTGTACACAGGTGTACACACTGTATTTGCAAAAAAAACCCGCCCGAACCCACGAACCCATGATAAGTAATCCCTGGACGTCGGACAAGTAAGCGTCCGCGATCCTTGTCACCACCGTTGCGTGCTGATAGATACTAAGATAGTTGCTGATTCAGCTCACCAGCAGCCACCAACCCACAAACAACAGTCGATTTCGGATTCGCGGGGACGCTGGCATAGTTCTGGACAGCGTCCAAGCTCGATTCAAGATATGTGAGGAATTTAAGCGGGCTGGCAGTACCTGTCCGCCAAGCATCACTTGGATGTTCGCTATCCCATGCAAATCCCATGCAAGAGATATGTAATCCTCGGGAGTAGAAGCTGCACACACATATCAATTGACCATCCAGGTTGCTTGATGCGTAGAAGGGTGGAACTCCGAGGCTCGGATAGAGGACTTGAAGACGCCAAGCTGGCACAAAGTCTGTCCTTGGTCTACAACTTGTACAGCGACCGTGTGTCCACATCCTTTGTCCACTCGTTTACCGCTTTTCTCCTGCGATGAAGTCATTGCGATCTACCCTGATCTGCCAGGATCTACCCGCGTCTCTGCCACTGCAATGCAGATCCGGACACAAAAATCTGATCATCATCTCGCCCAGGAATGATGAATATACCTGCAGCCTCTTTTTCCTAACAAATCTCACAGCTACAATCATGCCATGAGTAACGTGTAAGTCTCTTAATTGCCGCGAGACGATAACGCGCCAACTGTTTTCATCCCATCCATGGCCTCCTCCTACTTCCCAGAGTCAAAGCCGCTCTGGAAACCTCTCAAACCGTCCTTCACTACTGTCGACCGTTTCCGACAGCTAGTCAACCGCAAACATGGGCTGAACCTTGGCAAGTCCTTTCTCCTCAACTTATCTAGGGCGTGGCGAGTTCAAACCGCTTTGCAGAGAGTTACGAGGATCTTCACAGATATTCTGTCGAACGCGAAACGTTCTGGCTGGATCTCTGGGAGTTCCTTGGGATAGTATCCTCCGTTCCGCCTGGCACCAGGGTTAGTCCATGCACAATCTACAATCTCGAACACGTGGGCTAATTGATGCGGTAGGTAATGGTGAAGGGTCCCGTTCCGGAGATTCCGATCTGGTTCCCGGACGCGAGAATGAACTACGCGGAGAATTGCATCTATCGTACAGACGATGAAATTGCTTGCACGGCGGGGGGCGAGACTGGCGTCGTGCGGCATTACAGCTATCGACAGCTGCGGGAGTTGGTCCGGCAAATGGCGTGTGCAATGCGGCGCCACGGGTTGAAGGAAGGGGACAGAGTCGCTGGTGAGCTTCAAATGAGTCCTCTCCCAATTTTAGCCAGAGATAACGCGTCCAGCCATCGTCAACAATACCATTACTGCCGTTGTCATCGGGCTTGCGACGACTAGCATCGGTGCCATCCATTCCGGCACCGCTACCGACATGGGAGCCCTCGTAAACTCCTCCGCACCCTGGGCAGATTCAAACTCATACAGATGCAGGGCGTCCTCGACAGATATCGCCAGATTCGGCCCAAGTTCATATTCGCGGAAACGGAGGTCGTGTACGCCGGAAAGGTGGTGGACCTCGTTCCGAAGACGAAAGAGATATTTTCGGAGCTCGAGAAATGCGGGCTAGAATTGGCTATCACGCTACCAAGCCTGGTATCGGGTAAAGAGATCGCGCTACCCAACAGGTGCTCGTTCTCGAAAAGCCTTTGTTTGGAGACTTACATATCACCTAGTTCGACGCTGTCCACGTTCTTGGAGAAAGACGACGGATCGGCACTTATCTTCGAGCAGCTGCCATTCAGTCATCCCGCTTTTATATTGTACAGCTCTGGTACCTCCGGGCCCCCAAAATGCATGGTTCATTCCGGTGGGGTAAGTGCCACTTCGTCTCATCGTCCCGCTACGAAGGCTGAATATCCGTTGGCCAGGGTGTTATCCTGCAAACCAAAAAGGAGACGAGAATCTCATTTGATCTCAATCCCGGCGATACATTTTTCCAATACACGACAGTAATATGGCATCCTTTCTTTGCGTCATTTGCGCTGAGCTTTCCGATAGACTGGCTGGATGATGTGGACTGTGATGTTGTCGAATCTGGCGAATGGATCGCGACTCATCCTTTACGACGGCTCGCCGTTTTACCCGGATATGCGGACGCTGCTGAAGTTTGTCAATGATCAACAGTGTGTTCTCTTTGCTTACTCGTATCTGCACTTTTTCATTCAGATATGTGCCGCAGAGTTACGACGTTTGGAACTGGCCCCCGGTTCCTTGCGGAGATTCAAGGCTTGGGAATCAAACCTCGTAAGACCCACGCCGTGTCTGCTGCTGCCGCGCCCGAAACTCAGCGCTAACGCAGATGACATCGGCCCGTTCGAGGCGCTCAAGTGTCTCTCCAGCACAGGCGCGGTGCTCACAAGCCCCATGTTCGAATGGGCGCAGCAGGCCTTCGGCGACCACGTGTTTCTCGTGTCGAGCTGCGGCGGGACGGACATCTGCGCGACGTGTGAGTCTTATCCTATCTGGCGGCGCATGATCGGGATGCTGATAGTGCATGGGGTGGCTAGTCCTCACAGGGAGCAAGGCGTTGCCCGTCTATGCCGGCGGTTGGTTTTATCCCTCCGTTGAAACGCCGCCCGCTAATCCACCTGTGGGCATCAGAAACGCAGTGTAAGTCACTCGGCATGGACGTTAGGGTGTTCGACCCGCACGGGAAGAACATCGAGCACACGGGCCGCCCCGGTGAGATGGTGCGCCAATTTCTTAGTCCGCATCGAATGCCGCAAATCAGACGTTCAGGTATGCGTGCGGCCGCACCCCTCGCTCCCGCTGTACTTCTGGGGCGACGAGTCCGGCAAGAGATACCACGATTCGTATTACAACATGTACCCTGGTATGTGGTTGCATTTTCGCGGATCCCGGCGGCGATCAAACCGAGCCTCGGCACAGGCATCTGGCGGCAGGGCGACTTCATCGTCAGGAACCCCGCCACGGGCGGGTTCAAAATCCTGGGGCGCAGGTACGCGCTGCGTTCCCTCCCCACGTTGCCTGCACACTCAATCATCTTTGCAGCGACGGCGTGCTCAACCCGTCGGGGGTGCGCTTTGGCGCGGCGGAGATCTACACTGTGCTGGAGGAGTTCTCCGGGGACATCGGCGACTGGGTGTGTGTCGGGCAACGGCGGCCGCAGGACACGGACGAGCGTGTGCTGCTGTTCGTCAAGATGCGCACGCCGAACACGCTCAGCGACGCGCTCGTCGCGCGCATCAAGAACAAGGTGCGCGCGGGCCTCAGCGCGCGCCATGTGCCCGAATTCGTGTTCGAGGTCGCGGATATACCGGTCAGCCTGCTCTTTTGTCCGTGGCGCGCTGATCTGAACGTTTTCTTTTTGCTTAGTACACCGTGAATGGGAAGCGGATTGAGATGGCGGTGAAGGAGATCGTGTCGTGCATAGCCAGCAAACCCACAGGGATGGTCGCGAACCCTGAGTCGCTCTTGCTGTATCACAAATACCGCGACCTCCCGGCGAATGTACCGACTAAGGTGAAAGCAAGGATGTAGGCAATTCCCTACTATAAGTATTAGTGGGACTGTAACATTATTATACATCGTTGGTGGGCGAGGATCTACTTCGTGCGTGCCAGGATGCAATCTAGTAGAGTCTTGGGTGCTATCTTGAAGTGTTCATACCTCTATAAGGCGCCGTGGACCGCCGTTCATTTTTTGAACCAAAAACAAACCAAGCTGAAAGTCGAACATTCCGTTCGCGGCATGATTGATCCGATGGTATCCGCGCGCACTATCACGTCGCGTGATCGTGGGTTCATCTGTGACTGTGACTTCTTCGATTTTTGCTCCGAACCCCTGTTCTCTGCAAGTTCTCTGCCACCATGGCCACTCTATTAGACGGCGCGTTGTCTACGACTGCTCACGACGCCGGGGTGCACTACGACTGTCGCGATTGCATCAAAAGACCTACATCTCCCGAACTACTCAGCAATGGCCTGTCTCCACCCATAGTTATCCGCGATACTGACTCCGACGATTCTGGTACGTCAACATCTATGGCTCATTGCATTCTGTACAGTACGCATCAGGGCCCCCTTCGTTACCCCCGCCGTCTACTCCATCCGCGGGACCCGCAAGCCCGAAACGAGCCCGGAGATGGTTCGACGACGACGACGGATCGGCCGCCGAAAGTGAGCTCCAACCAAAGCGAAGCAAGCTTCATGATGCACATGTCCGTGCTCGCAGTTCTTTCTTCCACAAAAGTCATGTACCAATATTTGACAGCACAATCGCCGCAGGCGGGCTGAACTTCTCGATTTTTCAAAGAAACACAGGACGGCAGTGGACAAAACCCGGTGCATACGACAACTCCCTGACAGGTTCCGGTATCTGCTTCTGCGCCCTCAGCGATTCGGCAAAAGCTCATTTTTATCCACCTTGACGGATTACTACAACATCGAGGGAGTCAATAATTTTGGTCTCCGTTTCGGGTCTCTCGCTGTTGTTAACCAAGATCCGGACTCCACCCCGCAGCATAGCCAACACCTTTGCCTGTGCTTCAATCTGTCGGTCGTCAGTGTTAGCATGGATACCAGAGTCTTTACCTCTCACTTGCCGAATCGAATCCGTCGCGTCCTGGTTAATTTCCTCGTCGAATATGCCGAAGAATTGCAACTCTCCGATCCTATTGGATTCCTGAGATACCGCGATGAAAATATGTTCGCGAAGGTATTTGTAAGCCAGTTCCATCCTATCCGACTCCTGTGATTATTGACATCAATAACAGGGGCTGGTGAAAGCTCAGGGCTACACACTTTTCGTCGGTATAGACGACTACGATGCTCCTGTACGCAAACGGTCTGTTGCGCATTCGACCGAACCACTCGGCCACGACGCGTTTGCAAGCGTATCGGACATCGTGCGCCTTCTCGATATCCATTTTTGGTGTCCTCTGCTCGCCGGAGCCGACGTCATTGAAAAGCTATTCGTGACGGGTACCCTTGCCGTGAAATATCCGGCTCTAGACAAATTGCACTTTGACAACATACCGGGCCTCCAACTCTCCTGTGGATTCACCGAACAAGAGATTCTTGACTTTTCCCAACCGGAACTTCATAGCACGCCTACCGTGTCCGAACTTCAACGCTCGTGTGGGGGTTATATTTTTCCTGCCACGGAGGTTGATCGTGCCGCCGCCCAGCCTCTCTTTCATCCTGAACTTGCCTTGGCCCAAATTTCTTTGTTATATCCCGAGCTCCCCAGCGCCGACGACCCTGCGTTTCGCATCTTATCGGACATTCTCAAGCTGCTTCCAGAGATGTCGGACGTACCGGGAGCCGTAAGTCGTGCTGCACTCATCGATCTGCTCGCTGCTGGTGCAGTCCAAGTCGACGAAACGAATGCCGGTTTCGATTCCACACTCGTAACTTGGAATGACCTTTACCATGCTGGTGCTCTCACATATGATTCACAATTGGTGAATACACTCCGGATAACGAACACAAGAGCTCTGTCTGTGGTGAGTTCGCGTTCTGGATCTGCGTAACCTGTCTTGATTGCTCTTGCCACAGATACACGCTGCCGTAGACACGGTTTTCAATGGATGGCATAACCTTGACCTTAGTGAATGCTTCCACAACCCATTCACCGGCTACGTCTTGTCAAGCGAGCCTGAATCATTCGTCGGTCTGTTCTCCCAGGTCCTCTGCGACTTGGGCCGGGCTACTGTTGGCAGGAAGCATGAGCCAACCATGCATGGCGTCCTCGAGCTGGTTATGCGCAACAGGCGTACACACGGCGAAAATATGGCCGACCCCATCAACTTCCCCGTCCTCGGAAAACTTGTCAGAGTCACTGGACATCTGGCAAAGGTAACACACATCTGGGAGCCCAAGACGGTGACGCTCCAGGGACTGTGGCGGGCCGCCAATCCGAAAGAGGACACGCCGACGGTCGAGGCCCTCCGGACGTTACACGAGGAAATTCTGAAGGATGACGAGGAGGAGCTGTTGGCGAGGCCCTGTACGCTCTGGTCGTCGTCCCCCCAAGCGATGGAGATGCACCTGGTCGGGGATTGCTTCGACCCCCAGCCGGAGTATCCCCAGTTCCTCGCGGTGGGAGGCGCTAGGGTTTTGTTGCGCCAGCGTCCTAGTATGCACGTCCCGAACAAACCTTCGTTGCCATGAATGGCAACATACTTTTCAACACGAATCAAGACTATCTGATAGATGTTGGCATCGTGTGACGACGACTCGGAGAGCAAACCTAGCGATGTAGCATCAGACTGAAACTATGTTCTGTCCTTCCGCCTTCCACTCACGACCTTGCCGATGCATAGTAGTAGTTAGTCGTCATGCCAGAGATCAAGATTTTCTTGTCGATACAACTCGGAAAGAGCCGATTGGCCTCCTGAAGCCTAGAGATTCATAATTGATATCGGTAATTCTGGGCAGTGGGTACGTGCCCAGCACGGACCTGAGGGCGACCCGAGGGCCTTTAAGTTTGTACCTGCTTATCGACTCCGAGTCGGACCCGGCGGTGTGTATAAGCACGTTTCTAATAAATATGGGGATATACAGCGGTACCAGTCTAATTGACTATCAGTTGAAAGTTCGAGAAACACCGGGCCAAAGACAGGCATCGTGACTGCCGCGGTTCTAAACTGAGGGAGATACTTAGAGGCTGAAGGATACGTTAAAAATGGGAATATATTCGGTGACACCCGTTCAATTGAATCTTGGGCCGAGAAACTCGTAACGACAGGCAGCGCCGCAGCGGTGCCGCGATGATAGACGGATCTAAAGGGACTCCTTGAACCCTCGACGCATGTCACGCACCATGAGAGTTGAGACAATTTTTCTTTCGGTGACTCTAGCAAGCCTGAGCAACCGCCGAGTTCAGAAGCGGCCTTCTTGACTCCAAGTCCCCGTTCTCCGAGCCTACTAGTCGCGTTATCAGGATTCAGATGTAGCGCCCATGATTCGGAATTTCGGACTTCCTCACAAAGAAAGCCTCTCTGCCACTTGACATCGGGGCAGTCCGAGTCGCTTCGCCAACGTACTTACTATGCGCCGATGTCCATCATGACCTCAAACGGCCTCTACGCAATCGTCAAATTAAAATGTTGGACACCGACACCGCCACAGAAATCGAACCACCCACGTGCTTCGGCTAAGCGATCGGACAACAGAGGCCGCTGTTTCGGGATGCCCGTCGGGCAGTATACGATTTCCGCTAGGATAAGGTTGCTGGTGGTTTTGGAGTTCACAACGGTTCAACGGGGCTTGGCTTGCATTTTTTTTTGGACAAGGAACAGAGGGAGGAAGACTGAGGCTCAAGCTCAACCAAGACAGCAATTTGAAAGGGATCTGGAGAAATCCGATGGACTTGAACCCCAGAGTTGCCCGAACATTTTTAATTATGTTGTCGCGCAGCGCCGGGTGACTATCGAGCGGCTTTGGGCGTGGCCGTCGGGCAAATGCATGTGGTGAAGTCTGGTGAAGTCCGAATCCGCAAGATCGCGGAACAGTTGAGACTGATTGGGCGCTTGGAAGAGACCGAGAGTCGGGCCCGGGAGTGTGTTCCACAAGGGAGGTGAATTGCCAGTGGGACGGGCTCGATGTCCCAGAGTCCAAAACCAATGTGGGGATCGGCGAGAGATGCACAACTTGAGTTTTAGAACGCGGGAGGGAGAGAGAACAGCAGTAGATCATGATAAAGGGAAGATAAAGGCCGTCCGAAGGTCGGACCGGTGTGTAGGTTCTTAACCGTTCGTTGCGAGCCATTGTGTGGCCATCTGGTTCGAGAGACAGTTAGACGGCGACCAGAGTATACGTGGCTGCGGTGAAGCCGGACGGAGAGACATCCTACTTTCCTTTTTCTTTTGAGTTTCTATCAAAAACCACGACGGGTCCTCGGTCCCGGAAGGATGATAGATTCAGAGGGGGGATGCCCGCGGCTCGGCTGATGATGACGAAGTTGCTACGCAGAAGCTCAAGGTGCTGCATTTTCGATTTCGCGCGGCGTCAGACTAGTCTTCGAAAAAAATATAATGGACAGTGAAGGGGCTTCTGGAGGGTAGACATGCAGAGGGAATCAGATTGAGAACAAAAGCAAGCTAGAACGAGGATCCGGATTCCTGGGGTACACGCGATTCCCTGCGTAGAAGTCTGTTGGAAGATTGGATGGCCGCACTCAAAAGTTTCCCTCGCCTGTACTGGCCGCGATTTCCGGGCCTCTGCACGGTGACCGTCTCGCGGGGATCGCTGCGGCGTCGCAACCCGCGTTTCGCGGCGAGGTACCGTACCAACTCGGTGGCCGGCTCCGCGAACGCAGGGAGCTAGCAATGCCTAGTGTCGATTTTACATGCAGGTTTGCTTCGCTCCGTCAGGTAGGCTTGCATCGTGGGCGATGGTAGCTGCAATATAGATTGCGTGGGCTGTCAGAGAGGGTTGGGTGCATGCCTCGGGCCCGCCCCCATAACCGCGGTTGTTCAAGTTCGCGGGTGAATTTTGAGAATTATAGGTGTGTGATTGGCGACTGACACAAGATGTCAGTGGTGATCGCTTGCCCATCAATTCGCCACGTGCCGGTGCCCTTGTATTCTTCCACAGCGAGCAGACCGTCCCCATTGTCGTCCAAGCCCCCGGTTCACCGTTGACGACAGCGAGCAGCCCCGCCCCATGCTGTGGGCCTCAAAACGCAGGAAATCCCGCCCCGATCTCCAGACAAAGGCTCCACCGCAGCCGCAGACACGCCGCTCATCTTTGGGGAACACCCGTCTGCCGTTTGCCCCGCTCGACCAGCACCAGGCGCACGAAATGCCCGACGCTCATAATCTCTATGGGCGCGCGATTCTCACTCTCGACGAGCAGCAGCAGGTTGCTCGCCAGCACTCTCCGTAGGTCGCGTTTCTTTTCCGAAGACTTTGTCTTATTCTTCCGGAAGATCGCCACCACCGAATTTTTCGCTGCCGCGCAGGGAAAACAGCGCCTCGTACGTCGTATCTCTCAACGTGGTCAATCGCTGACCATGTCTCAGGTCCTCGAGAGATACGCCCGATATGATGTACAACGCGGGCGCCTCGTACGTCGCACTTTTTGGCGTAGAAGCACTCGCTGACTGTGTGTTAGGTCCTCGCGGGATGCGCCCGATAATCTTTACACCACAAACTCCCTTGCTTCCTTTGTCTTTGGGCCCGCAACCGCGCCTCCACCATCCCCTGGGCGCAGCATTGGGCCTCTAGATGAGCTGGATGAGGAGGACATGCGACCTCGAGCCGACGACACCCCTCGCCAGTCCCTCGCCAATACCGCCCGTGTACGCAGGGATCCTCGTACGCCCTCGGCATATTACTCCCCACCGCGCTCCGATAACGCGTCCCACCACACTTTCGGCACCTCATCCGCATCCTCCCTCTCCAGCCCCAGCCGCTCCGGCTCGCGCAGCCGCACCACCAGCAGCACGACACACACCTCTGTCGACGACCGCGAACTTGGCGGGGTAACATTTAACCCGCTCCACCACCACCCGACGCGGGCCGACGTCGAGTTTGACTCGGAAGAAGAGCTCAGCGAGGAGTACGATTTCATCGAGGTCTCGTCCGCGCGCGGCGGCGGGAGCGTCGACGGCGCCGCATTCGAGGCCGCCTTTGAGCGTCAGATGTACTCGGACCCAATGCCCGCGCGTCGTCCCAGCCTTCCCATGGCGATCCCCGGCGTGCCTCCCGAAGACGTCTACCGTCCCCGCGAGCGCGAAGGGAGCCTAGCAACGCTGCGACGACCCAGCCGCAGCCTCGACGATCAGATTAGCATCCACACGCTAGCCGCCCCAGGCAGCAGCGATAAGCCAGCACACACCTCTTCGCCAATCTCTGTCCCCGAGTCCGACGGCGATTGGCGCTCACTTTCCGCCCGTGTCGCGACCCGCGGCTCACCACCCACCATCCCGACGGTCCCTACCTTCGCGTCCTCTCCACCGCCGCCCGTCGCCCCAGCCGGCGCGTTCGACGGCTTCGGCTTCGATCTAGACTGGAGCGCGATGCAGGCGGGAATTACGGGGCTCGACATGAACGACGTCGCCGTGCACACCCGGGCGTCGCGCGAACGACGGCCCAGTCAGCTGTCGTTGATGCTCCGAAGACCCAGTACGGCGAGCGGGGGCAGCGTCATGTACGACCCGGACACATTCACCGCTGCGGTGCGAGGGTGGGGTGGAGAGGAGTATGAGCGTCAGAGAAAGTACTGGACGTTTCGACGAGATGCGGTCGATGGACGGGGTGGCGTGCCCCCGCGCTCGCGTGGTGGTACCGGCGGGGGCGGGACCCTGAGTCCGGTACGGAGCATCACTGCGGGCCGCGTGGGGATTGGGCTTGGAGGACGGGAACGCGGGACTAGTATATTGAGCGGTGTTGGCAGCTCCGTGCAGGAACGGCCGAAGCATGCCCTTTGGAAAGGGATGGCGCTAAATGCGGAAGAGATTTGGAACAGCTCGCTTGTGGGGAGCTTCAAAGTCCGGCGAAGTGAGTTCCTCTTCCTTCTCCTCTTCCTCCTTCTCTTTTCCGAGTCCTAACACCCTCCACAGTTGAGCTTCGCCCGCAGAAACCCCAGCAGCGCGTCACTGTTGACCCTTTCCGCGGCCCGTACACATTGGGACCGAAGCCGCCGCACGACGGAGCTTATACCAACATCCACAAGCACTCCAAGGTGATGGCGTTCTCGATACACCGTCACTACAAACCCACGCGCTCCACTGAACCGCGAGGCAGCATCAGCACGCGCAGTGTCGGTGGTGTGCAGTCGAGAGGAAGTGTCAGTGGAGCGAGCCGCGGGAGCGTGAGCGGACAAGGCCGGGGGTACGAGGAGAGGCGGCGGCCGACGGCGATGATACTCCTTGCGCCCAGGCATGTGCAAGAGGCGTACACGAGCACGAACACGACCAAAGGCTTGCGCTCGCATGGGCTGCTCGATGATGGACGGGAGCAGCGCGACCGCGAGCGAGATAAGGAGAGGGATCGAGGGCGTGGGGGTAGTAGGGGTACAAAGGAGGAGGCGAAGCGACGTGAGAAGGAGCGGGAGCGGGAAAAGGAGCGGGAGAAGGAGAGGGCCCGGAATGGGAAGGGGAAGGCCAGCGGGAGCAGCAGTCAGACGCAGCTGAGCAGCACTGGGAGCACGACCGGGAGCGCTTATCGCGACGTCGTAGCGCCGTCTGCTCCCCCACACACGTATCCGCCGGCCCCAAACACGCCGTTCGACGCCCCAGCTCCGGGCCTTGGCACGCGCTCGGCGTCTGGATCTAGGAGACGTCGGCGCGACAGCCTTGACGACGACGACTCGGACTTCGAGACGGAGCGCATCTCGTCGCGTACGACGCACAATGAGGCCTTCTCAACAATGGACGCCAGCTCAATCGACCAAATGGTGCTCGCGCAGGACGCACGGCACGGCGAGGCGAATGGCGTGCTGTCGCGCGTGCTCAGGCGCCCGCCTTCATACTCACCCGGGCCCGCGGCGCCACACTCGGTGTACATCCCGCCTTGGGTTACGTTGCAGAGTCGCGTAAAGCAGGAGGAAAGGAGACGGCGGCACGACGTGTTGAGCAACTCATTCGAGGACGTCGGGCTCCTCCCGCCGAAGAAGAGCGGCGGCGGTGGGGGGCGCATCAAGAAGGCGCCTACAGGTGGAGTAGATATCTTTGCGCAGGTGCCGTCCGACGCGCTCTTCATGCTCCTGCCACTGTGGCCTGGCCCGACGGACCCTGTGTCTGAGCGTGCGGCGACGAAGCAGCCACACGAGATCCCGACGGAGCAGCGGCAGTACCTGCTCGTGTCGTACAAGCCAACCGACGAGCGTTTGCCGGCAAACCCCAAGGGCGAAAGCGGCACCGGGCGGAAGAAGGGAAGCTCCCACAGTAGTCCGACGAGCAGCGCGGACGGTGTGACTGGGAGCGGCATGCGTGGTGGCTGCGACATCTTGCTCTCGTCGTACCACATCAGCGCGAGGCTCGTCTCCCATGCGGACTTGCAAGGCTCAGGCGTGCGCGTCCCGGACGAAGGGCTCGCGGTGCTCGGGCCGTGGCACGAGGCGTGGCTCACCATGCCGCAGATCGCAACGCGCGACCACGGGTTGCTGGTTATCGGGACGTGCGTCTCGCGCGAGGCGGGCGTCGAGTTTGATCCCGAGGGGCTCGTCAAGATGGGCCTGTGCATCCCCGTCCCGCCGGACGCACCGAGCGCCACGTCCGATGAGCCAGAGGAGGAGCCCGTCGCAGAGCTCACGCCCATTGGCAAGGCCGTGCTCGAAATGGCGTGGATTGGGTGCATTGCCGTCACGAGCTTTGGCCCCGCTGGCTCGCCTTGAACTTGAAGTTGAGGCGCGCCTTAGTCTTAATTTGCATCTACATACACATATTCCTCCATTTTTTTTTCAACGCGCATATCCGTTCATTCACTATGGATTCAGCCTCTTGATTTGTGGATGGGACGGAGAGGGATAGAATCGTAACCAGCTATGTGTACATTTGTGACATGTCAAAAGATGATGTTTTTTTTGTCCATCGCTGGATTGCGAGCCTATCATTCAAGTAGACACCGCTGAGCCGAAAAGCTTTCATAAATAGTGCAAATGTTTCTGAACCTACATACCTACAATCCTAGTTACCTTGAGACTATATACCTCGATCTCCTCCCATGCTACTCTATGAGAAAAAAGAACGAATATAATAGTACGATTTGATGAGAGGCATCACCCCCCAGGGCATCTTGAAAAGGGCTCCGACAGCGGAAGCCGCGTCCTCCTTGAAGAAAATCTCCAAATTCGTCGCCGACTCCTTGCCGCCCACGTTCGCGCGGTTACGCATGAGCTTCTCGTACTTCTCTAGCGGCATTCTTGAGATGAGCGTCTTGGCGAGGTCTGCGGCGTCGGCCATGGCGAGGTTCACGCCCTCGCCTGCGAATGGACTCATAAGGTGGGCTGCATCGCCCAGCAGCACGATGTTGTCCGTCGCTGGCCGCGGCGCCGCGTCGTACGGCAACGCGTAGATGGGCCGCAACATGGGCGCCTCCCCGACACGAACGAGCTCCCGCAGCGCGTCGTCCCAGCCCTCGAAGTGCTCCAGCATCCGCTCGATCTGCTCCCCAGGCGTCTCCGCGCGCGCGACGGCAGATGTCTTCGCCCACTCTTCGGGCACGCGCACGGCGGCGTACATCGTCATCATCCCGCTCGCGTTCTGCTGCGCGATGATCCCCTTGCGGTCTGCGAGCGCAAGCATTATACCCTTCCCGACGAGCGGCGCGAACTGCGGGAATTTTGCCGTCTCGATCTTCGTCTCGAGGAAGGTGATGCCGCTGTAGATGGGGTTCGTTCCAGGCCAGACGAGCGGGCGCACGTGCGACCACGCGCCATCTGCACCGACCACGACGTCGACGTTCTCCGCCTTTTCGCCGGAAGCGAACTCGATGGTGTATTTGCCCGTCGCTGTGTCTCTGTGAACGGCGGTCGCCTTGTGGGCCCACTGAACCGTCCCGGGCTCGAGCGAGTTGAAGATGATCTCGCGCAGCTGGCTCCTGTCGATTTCGGGGTTGTAGAGATCCATGCCGTTGCCAGTCTCCTCATGATAAACTTTGCCCGCCTTATCGAGGATGCGCATCTCCTCTCCGACGGGGCGGCAGAGCTTCATGAATTCCGCGTGCAAACCCGCATCGCGCATCGCGCGCTGCCCCGACTCGTATTTCAGATCCAGAGACCCGCCAGCAGAGGCGCGAACGGAGGCGTCGGCGTCGGACTCGTAGATGGTGAAGGATAATGCAGCGCTTTTGTGAAGCTGCAGAATACGAGCGAGAGTGAGCCCACCGATACCTGCGCCGATGATTGCAACGCGAGTCGGAGACGAGGTCATGGTAGTTGAGGTTCAAGTTGGGTGGCGGATATAGTTCTACGAGAATGCGTACAGTCTCGTACAGTAAAGCCGTCTGGGTACCGGTAAGGGGTTGGTGCTGAGGGAGACCACTTTTGGTGGCTTTTTATAGCTGCAATTGAATGTTTCATGTTTCAACTTGACTCGGAAGCGCCTGGACTTGCACGGCTGCGCCAGACTGCGCCGTAGTGCGTAGTTGAGACGAATGACAGCGGCGGGATGTAATCACTGATCAACAGTTGCGGGAGGATGCGCATGTTCAGTTCTGAGATGCAGGCTTTGTGGTTCAGTGGCAGAGAGAGGAAGGACGTGAGTCACGCTCAGGCTGGCTGCTTTACAAGGTGTGGCAGTGCCGGCTAGAAACCACAAAACAATGCGCCAATATTATTTGGGATGGGCCCCAGTCTTTAAAATACGTGCGGGTATCGCGACTATCGAATGCTACAGCTCATCCGATTCGTTCCCCGGTTCATCGTTTCCCTCTTCGACCTTGCAGGCTATTCGTGTGCCAACTCGAAACATCTTAGCAACGGCGCATACAGATAAGGAAGGAACAAGAAAGGAACTTACAGAAGACCGTGACGAAGGGGCGGGAGCC
The DNA here is from genome assembly GCA_029282135.1 of Mycena belliarum. Lineage (NCBI taxonomy): Eukaryota > Fungi > Basidiomycota > Agaricomycetes > Agaricales > Mycenaceae > Mycena > Mycena belliarum. The sequence continues at coordinate 182,189 of JARJCN010000019.1, forward strand.
TTTGACCTCCTTGAACAAGATCTTCTCTGTCTTGCACGCGGCGACGACAGGCTCCATCTCCTCTGCGTCTTCGCTGGCCGCCTCCACGCCCGCGATCTCCAGTGTGCTTATCGAGATGCAGCGCGCAAGGGAAGCCATAAATCCCTTCTTCGCCGGCTCGGGTGTCCAGAGGCCGTAGTAAGCCGACACCGTGAGCGAAAGCAGAGATGCGGGCAGGACGCTGAACGCGCCGGACGCAAATGATGCGTGATGCGAGACATGGAGGTGCTGAAGCATGGGGAGGTCGTGGAGGAGGTGTGCGTAGCCGGAGGAGAGATGGCTAAGAACGCTGAGGTTGTCGAGGCGCAGGGTCCGGATGGCGTCGCCACCTTTGCGCGGCTGGCTCTCTCCAAAGAAGAGCGGCGCGGGGAGCTGCAGGCCGCCGATGAAGCGCACGTCGAGCGCCTCGACGGAGTTGCCGCAGATGGTCAGCACGCGCGCAAAATGGGCCGATGCGTTCTCGTGGCTGCTGTCCAGGCGAATGTGGCGCAGGCGATGCGAGGGGAGGGTTCCGGCGAGTGCCATAACGTGGCAATCGCGCAGATGCAGGTCCCGCAGGGCAGGAAGCCCTTCGAGGAGGGACGGCAGAATGCCAGGCGCAAAAGTGGTGGCAAACCCCGCAAGACGCGTTGCGGAGAAGTCCCACAGAGCAACCGGGCATTGCGACAGGAAGAGATGGGTAAGATTTGGCGCTCGCAAGAGGAACTCTTCCAGGGCCTTCTCAGACACCTCAGAATCGGTACTAGAGAGCTGGAAGTCCAAGGCCGCAATATAGATGTATCTGCCGAGCTCCGGCCGTTGTTGTAACGTGCGCAACAGCAAACGGAGAGAGCCTGCAGGCCATCCGGTGTGTTTCCGGCCCTTCCACCCCGTGAAATCCAGCTGGATGTTGCGGTACAAGATGCGCTCAGTGGCATGCCGCACGCTCGAGCACACCTGGCTCAGCGCGCTGAGAGAGAAGCGCGCCTCCGAGAAATCGGAATATTTCTCGGAGATGTACAAGGCTGCCGCGTCCAGAGGAGGCCGTTGGTCGCGTAGTGACATCGCGATGTGTTCTATGATTTCGAGCGGAAGATCTAGGAGTTCGATTCTCGGACTGTTCCAGTAGTCTTGATAGGGTGAGATATGGATAATTCAGTCTTGTATTGACGCACATAGGTTCGAGGTAGCTCTCCGATAACCAGGGGTCACGGTAGGCTTCGATGTGGCCTCGGGGGAAGATTCCGAGTCGGACGAACGCCCTTCGTCCAGAGACTCGTCATCGGACGCGTGGGATGCGTTGTGGTTGCCTTTCGGGGCGAAATGCAGACGACGGAAAGCGATACGACTTTTGATTCGAGTCGAGAGAACGTGGAGAGCATTGGAACCGGTGGAGAAGAAGGTGGCCTCGGATTTTACGGCTGTAAAGCGGTGAGTAATCGTACCATGCTAATAAATATAACGCACAAGGTTCGACGGACATGGATAACAGAGAAAACCCAAGAAAATGTCAAGAAAATGTACCAAGAAAACGGGGAAGCTAACGATCCAACAGCGTCACACGCACGTGCCCTGGTAACGCCGCGTTTCGTCCCGGCGGGCCGCCCTGCCGTGGCTTGCCTTGGGCGCAGAGGTTATAGCAAGATTTTGGAACTATGCACAACGGCGGAAACAAGTCTCTATAGATCCTAGAGGCTGACTACGATACCAACCTCCTCCTTGTCCCCGTTGTGCCTCCGGCGACCCGCCTTCCCGCCCTTCACGACGACCTTGCGCGCGTCCCCCACCGGCAGCTCGAACCAAATGACCTCATACGGCAGCTTATAAGCACCCTTCACCACCTCGCAGTCCACGATGACGGCGTCCGAGCCAGACGCCGTGAACGACACAACAAGCTCCGTGTACGTGCCGCGGCCTGTGTGGTCGTTGGACACGCCGTCGTCTTCGACAAGCGTAAAGGATCCGCTGGAAGCGCCGCTAGGCGCAGGGAAGATGAGCGCTGTGCGAGACGCGATGCCGTCGTAGATGTTGCGTTTACAGGCACCACCTAATACGAGCACTCCCCCGGCCCGAACCAACGTCGGTGTCCGTGCAAGCGGTGCATCTATATGCGCATTAGATATGATATACGAATGGAATCAATGAGGCTACACACCAAGCTCGACGAAAGCGCCATTGCCGGTGTGCCACACGCCTGTGTCGAATTCACACCATTGCAAGGCTGTCTCGCCGTCGTTGGCCTGCGCAGGGAGGTACACGAGGCGCGTCGTCGCGCCTTTGGTTGTCACGGGCGCCACGAGCACATGCGACCCAAAGAGGAACTCCTCATCCATCTCCAGCGTCGCGGGATCGACCGAGTGGTGCCATAGGAGCGGCTGCATCGAAGAAATCAATGATTGACTGCGTAAATCCCGAAATACCGACCTTCAGAAGCGGCCAACCCCGGCGCTGGTAGTCCGTCACATAGAGCGAGTAGAAAGTTGGCGCAAGACGGTAACGGAGGGCTAGTGCTGCACGAATGATCTCGCTGATCCCTGGCACCTCGTCGTACATCCACATCGTTGTCGACGTTTCTTTCCACGAATGCTGCAATGCTGTTGAGATCGATTGCAGGATGGCAAAGGAAACGGACGCACGACGGTAAAGCGCGAGTGCCACGCGCCGTTCTGACACCACCGAACAAGCAGCTCGGGGCTCGGATTATGTTCCCCAGCGAATCCTCGAAGTAAAGTAAGCATCCGGTTGCAACAGACGCGCGTCTCCACTCACCGCCAATATCGTGCCCGTACAATCCGGGCCCGAAACTCATTCCGACACTCAGAGTCATCTTCGTCCCCCACTTGAGCGCCTTCCACGTCGTCGAGTTGTCGCCGCTCCACGTCGCGTGTGCGTACGCCTGGATGCCCGGAACGCCCGACCGTGACACGATTACCGGGCGGTGGTCAGGGCGCGCAGCTAGAACCGTCTCGTATGTGGTCTGATGCGAGAATGAGGGTAGGATGCCGCGAAGTCGCGAAAGCACCTACACGCGCCATGCCCATCGTCTGTATCGCCTTTCCCACGCTCCCGAGGCGGATCTCGCCGCCGCCCCACCCCATACGCTTCTCCACGCTTTGCCCCGCGGGACCATACATGCCCTCCTCCCCAGCGAAGCGCTCCTCGTCGTCCAGCATCCCCGCCATCTCGTTGTTATCAATCCTGCACCAGCGGTGAGCACGCAGGGAAAGCGGACCGCAAGCAGGACGCACCACATGCCAGTCAGCCCGTTCGCGAGCAGCTCTGCGCGGATCTGCGCGCCCCACCACTCGCGCGCCGCGCGCGCGGAGTAGTCGAAGTACGAGCCGGGCTTGTGATCTGCGAAGCCGCACGCCCACACCCAGCTGGTCGACACACCAGACCCCATGTCGAGCGCCGCGCGCACGAAGGCGCCCTTCGCGCGCGCCTCCCCGTATTTCGGATGCCCCTCAAGGAGCCACGGCTTGATGTTTACGATGAACTGCACACCGAGCTCCTTCTCGACGATGCGCCCGAGGTCTGCGGGCGAAGGGTAACGTGCGCGGTTCCACACGAAGTAGTTGCGGTCCCCATTGTTCTCGTCTGCGCACGTTAGCCGGATCTTTTGCACGAGCGGTTGGGGGGCCAACCTTGACACCAGCCGGAGGAGAGATAGAGGCCGTCGACGGGGAAGCCGTTGGTCCGGCAGTCCTTGAGAAATTGGATGACGGCCTCTTGCGCGTGGGGGTCGGCAGAAAGCCCGAGGCTGGAGGAGAGGTACCCGAATTGCGAGAGGGGCGGGAGAGACGGAGACGCGGCGAAAGTCGACGAAGGATCTGTAGGAGAGACAAGGCGTGCATACTCTGTCAGCACGGAGGGCAGGGTCCCATCGCCCAGGATCACGTAGTAATCCAGCTAGAATGACGTTCATTGGCGTCTCTTCAGGCATTGATCAACGCACCGGTCCGCTATTGGCTTTGTACGTGCGGAAACAACCCCAGAGTACGTCGCTTTCGGCGCCTATTTTGGCTCAGATTTTGTTGCTTGATTATTTGATAGAAAACGTACCCATATCAATGGTAGAATCGCTGAGGTTGTTGTAAAAGATGCCGTGCCACAGATTGGTTTTCTTGTTATACACAGTGTAAAATGGATTGAGCTTGTACAGAGGATCACCTGAGAGGAGTTGGTAAGAAATAGGCAGAGGAGGACGCGCGACTGTGTACCATGTTCCCAATCGTACGAAAGGGCGTCGCGACCTTCCATGATGAATTTCTTGCCCCCCTTCATGAGCCTCCCGCGCGACTCGCCTAGTCCGTAAACGAACTCGTTCCTATTCGAGTGCACATAGGGCTCCGTCGACGTAAATTCGTCCTCCGAGGTAGGAAGATAATTTTCCCGCTCAACCTGGGTCAAATGAGCTCCAGAAGCTCTTCCTGGGAGAAAAAGCGCACATAGTGGTGTACAGCGCCGGATGCAGCGTCAAACGCGTACGCGCGCGTGCGGCTGTCGGCATGGAATGGCGTGCCGTCCTTGGTAAACCATTCGAGCAAGGGGCAAGCCTCAAAACCGACTTTCACGGTTAGCGCTGCCGTCTTGACTGTCGCGCTTGTTTTGGAGGTCAACTGAGACTGGAGTCAGCTCCTATTGGTCGAAGGTCACTGAGACATACGGCAACGGTCGCGGAAGCTGTGGGTGGCTCCCATGCAATCCCCCCGTTCATTTTCTGCGGAAAATTCTGGAGCGGGAGCTGGTGGACGACGCGGACGACGGTGTCGGATATTGGCTGGATCGACAGGGCGTGGCCGCTTGGGTTACTGAGCTGGAAGACCGGGGACTCCGCGGTGGGGGAGTCTAGGGAGAAGGATCCGGGGAATAATATGCGAGGCATGGAGATCGATGGGTTGGGTAGTACATCGTAATCGAAAGTTGACTAGAAATAGGAGGGATTTGTACCCGGTCCGGTTCGCCGCTCGGCGCGTGATGGGCTTCGACCAACTTGAAGATCTTCAAGTTCATGTAGATCTCGAGAGTTGATTCCAGCATCTCTGGCCAGAGAAACTGGAAAGTTTTATGGGTTGAGTGGCTGAGAATTCGAGTCCAGTGGGAACGAACAGGGTATTTTGGCCTTTGCAAGTTATTTGGATCCTGCGTGCGATGCTGAATGAACGGAAAGATCGGTCCGGGTTGCAGGCGCCCCTGTGCACCCTTTCACTCGCTATGTTGAAGTTCGGACCTGTTCCCGTAGTCTGACCAGGTTCAATTGGCTCTTACTGTCAGGAGGAACGACAGGTTTCATGCCAAGAGGCGGTTGTCCTCCGGTCCTCGGTCCGCGACTCCGCGCAGACACATGTGGTGCAGTGTTGTCCCAAAAGTTGAAGAAAACCTTTGAACGGGTTGCATCGAGTCCAGGGTCTTTGTGTTCACGTCGTGGTCTTGCGGCAAAGTTATGACAAAGTGATTCGGCCGTTGTGCTTATTTGTTTGCTCAGCGCTCAGTAGCGCTCAGCCTCTGCTGCACCTTTCGAAACAGGACCTGATATCGCTTTCTTGGTAGGGTGAAACTTCATCCTAATCGCATATTGACGGCCCGCAAAAAATACCCCACAATCCCAATTCCAACAGATCACAGGGCGGGCGTGTCATTTGCCAATTCTTCTCCTTCTAGACGAGATTGCCGACATTCAAAAGCCATGAAGGTTTATGCGCCTCACAGCGCTTCATCTTCACCACAATGGCCACCAACATGAGCGACGACAAGGCTGAGATGGGTCATCTCGAAGCCATCACATCTGCCAGCACGGTCGACCCCAAGCGTCCAGCTGCCTTTGGCGACGCGGCGCAGGCTATTCTGGGGGACAACGCGCACGCACCCGTTATAATTTCCGCCGAGGACAATGCCCGAATCTTGCGCAAGACGGATCTATGGCTGCTCCCCATCATGTTGGGGTGCGTTACTTGCATTTTTCCCTTACGGTTACGTGCTAACTTCTGTACTAAGAATATATTTCCTGCAGCAACTAGACAAGAGCACGCTTTCCTACGCCTCCGTGTTTTCGCTTGTGCAGGACACTGGTCTAGTTGGTTATCAGTTCAGCGCACTCGGAAGCATCGTCTACGCAGGTTTGTCCATTTCGTTCCAGACACAACCGTCGTGCTTACCTTCCCCTAGCGCAGTTGATATGGCAGCCTGTCTCTTCTTTTTTTCTTGTTCGCCTGCCCGTCGGTCGCTGGCTCGCATTCAATATCCTTTGCTGGGTACACAATCTCCATATGTTTTCTAGCTATTGTCTGACCTCTGGTTAAAGGGAATCACTTTAAGCTGTATGACCACTGCGCACAACTTCCGTACGCTGATCACCGCGCGCTTTTTCCTGGGGCTCTTCGAGGCTACGGTGGCCCCGACTTTCGTGACGATAACTGCCATGTGGTGGCGGCGCCGCGAGCAAACTCAGCGCACAACTCTTTGGTATTCCATGAACGGCCTTACCACTGTTGTATGTGCTGTCTTCCCTTCTTTTACTCGTATTCATTGTTCAGATCGGCTCCATCATGTCGTTCGGGCTTGGCCACATCCACAGCAACACTCTCAAGCCCTACCAGGTGAGTTCTGCTTTCTTTTTCCGACCTGCTTCAGCTGAGATGTTTTCAGATTATCTTTCTGTTCACCGGAATTCTGACAGTCGTATTTTCCGTCGTTGTATAGTAAGAGCCCTCCTCTGGGTCCTGCATCACCCTGAACACAAGCCTGTCCTAGTCTGGTGCTCCCCGACTCGCCCACAACAGCGCGTTTCCTCACGCACGAGGAAAAGATCCTCGCCGTCGAGCGTCTCCGCGCGAATAACACCGGTACTGAAACCAAGACGTGGAAGTGGGCGCAAGCACGCGAGTCCTTGCTAGACCCGAAGACATATGCTTGGTTCAGCATGCTCTTTCTCATCTCGTACGCCTCCTCTCTCTACACAATGCGCGCTCCTGCTCATGTCGCGCCAGAATCCCGAGCGGTGGCATTTCTACATGTACGCCCATCTGTCGTGTCGAACTCGAACTCTAGTGGCTGACCGGTCCCGCAGTCGGCCCTCTGATCGTCAAATCCTTTGGCTACAATCAGCTAAACACTATCTTACTGCAGATGCCCTTCGGCGCGGTGCAGATCTGCGCGACCCTGCTGGGTGGTTATGCCGCGACGCGGTGGAAGCTCAAGTTCCCCGTGCTCATCGCGCTGACCCTCCCGCCTATCGCCGGCGCCGCTGCGCTCCTTCACATCCCACGAGGCGCGGCCCACAAGGGTGCGCTGCTCGGCGCCTACTACATGTACGTGTTCCGGCCTCCCTGCGAGCAGTCGCCTGACAAGAAGCTGCAGCGTGTCGTTCTACCCTGGTATTTCGCCGCTCATCTACACATGGTCGTCGCAGAACACGGCGGGCCACACGAAAAAGACGCTCACCACGGGCATACTCTTCGTCGGGCAGTCCGCGGGCAACGTGCGTGCACCCCGATGCGCGTCCGCGTGTCCCTGCTGACCTGCCCCGCGCCCAGATCCTCGGCCCCTTCCTGTACACGACCGAGCAGGCGCCGCTCTACACAAAGGGGCTCACGTCCAGCCTCGCGTGCTTCGCTGCGCTCGCGGCCGTGTTCGTGTACGTGCGCGCCGCTTCCGTGCGTCAAACAGCCTGACCGTCCTGCCTCTCAGCGCGACCGCCTTCTATCTGGCGCTCCTCAACCGCTCGCATGCCGCGCGTCGCGTCGCGATGGGCCGGAAGGGCGCGCTGGTCGATGCGTCGCTCGAACGCACGGAGGATGCGGGGGAGGCGCAGCGCGCGAACGGGGCGCAGTATGGTGCGAATGCGTTTGACGACCTCACGGATTCGGCGAACGAGGACTTCATTTGTGCGTGCCTTTCCTCCCTCTACTACTGTACACGAGTATGATACTGAAAAACCTCCCGTAGACGTACTGTAACGAACAATGAACTAACGCGCGCTGTATGCGTGGATACGATACTAGTAGTTGGATTTTAGCGAGAGGCATGGGCATGAGTAGTGAATATGGTAGCTATGTTACAAGTCCATTTCCACAAAAGACCTGGCTCACTCCTTGCATCCTTCAAACTGTTCCTCCCACCCGGGGACCGCCAGGAACTTGTACTTGGTCGTTTGGCTCGTCGGTTCCACAATCATCGTCACGATACGACGACCGACACCACACATGACCACACCAATCACGTCCTCCGCGTTTCGAGGATCCTCCTCCACTTTGATGCGCTGGTCTTGAACGCCTTTTTTTTTCTGGGGTACATCTGCTGCGCCGCTAGCAATGGTATCGATGTACGACAGCAGCTGTCCCTTGGCATCAGTCAACGTTTTCCTGATATCCGTCTCCACCAGAGTTGCCTTGCCACCCTCCACCGTGGATTTCGCCCAATACCGATACTTCACATCCAAGAGTTCCTTCGTTGACTTCTTATCCAGATATCCTGCTTCCCGGTCGATTTGCGTCCACGAAGGCTTGTTCAGTGTACCGCGCGCGCGAAGTATAGCCTCGATCGAAACGTACTTCAACTCAATGGCGACGACCCGCCCACGACGCACATGGATGATTGAGCGGATGAAAATGTCAAGAAATCCGTTGCGCCCACGACCAACCCCAGCAGTGGACGGCCCAGCGGACTGATCCGGATCCGTGTGGAGGGCTAACTGCGGGAAGTAGTTGTTCACGTGCGTTCTTTCTTCGTCGTCCATGTACCCGTCGACCATGGTTTGAAAGACGGCCTCGTTTATGTCGTACAGGTTCTGCGATCGAGTGAGGGTGAGCCGCCGAGCTATTGCCTCTGCCATCGGACGAGGATTGCGGTCGAACAGTGCCCGCAGCTGCACGTCCCGTGGGCTCTCCTGCAATTGCGGCGAGGGGATCTGGGTAAATTGGGAGAAGAGCTTGAAGAGACAGGGATTAATACGAGAGTTATACACCGCAGCGATCAACACACCTGGGTATGCGCCCACGTGCCACAAACTTTCAACTCCCATAGTGGATCGGGAAGTGTGTCCTGCTGCTTAGATACAGCCAGTGCGCCTAAGTAGAAGAGCAATCTCCACAGAGCGTCCTCTTTTGTTGAGAATTCAATCAGCGGAGCGGTCGTGTGGAACAGCAAGTCTTGCCCCGCGCTTGATAACGGAGGGAGTAACATTGAATATCCTCTACGTATACTCGAGTCTTCAAGCAACTTCCTGCTGAGCGTCGCAATCGCACTTAGTTTTGGCGAGGTTGGTAGATTTGCATGGTCATTGGTCAGGCCGAGTGTGGTCGCGGCGTAGTGAAGGACGACGTTGAAGTTGAGAGTCAAGCCCGGACGTTCGTCGCCGGCATATAGGCGGGGAGGATCGAAGGCCCCGAATGTATGGAACAAGGCAGTGGTCGCCACGAGGTTCGTTCGACGATTGTGGGACAGAACAGAGTAAAAACGCAAGACTTCGGTGGCGGTCATTCCGAAGGCGCCCTTCAGCTTTGGGTGTAAGGATATGTTCTTGATTCGAGCAAGAGAGAGCCCGGCTTCAAGTTCGCCATCGTAATCGAATGGAAGATTGCCAAAAACAAGCAGTTTTGCCACCTGCTTCGTCTCGTTGCGAATCACTAACTTGTCCAGAAAACCAGTCAAGTGTGTTGCAATTTCGGTACCATTATTGGATGCGAGGGATGCCAGGATGGGATGATCCCAGTGATCTATCCCAATAAAGAGTTTACGCTCTAAGGATGACGCTCGCCGCTAGGGAAACAATTACATCCACAACTCATGCAGATAGAATTGCCACGTACACGAATTATATCTATCAACACAATAGGGTCGGTTTCCTGGCTCTTGAATATCAGAATGTTGCCTAAAATGTCTTTATATTTGACTACGAAATCTCGAATAGTCTGGCAGAGATAGGCATCGATATACTGTGAGGTTTGAACGGCATTGGCCCCAGTCTCAACATCTGCCAAGTTGAACAACAAACAGAAACATGCTGCAAAAGACGTGCGAGGTGCCGATGGGTCCGTGGTGAAAATTTGAAGCGGATGAAAGAGCTCTTTTAGGGGAGCTGGGTTTGAAAGATCATAATATGTAGCGAGCATTGATTTAAGAGCGGTCTTTCCGGTCCCAGGAGGTAATGCTATGATGCATCCAGGGTATTCATCCAGTAAAGCATCGAGAGGCTTGATAAATCTTGATTTATCTACGACCACCACCCCTGTGGCACCAATTTGAGAAGGAAAGGTATATGACGGGGGCATCATTCCTATCTGGGTCGGGGCCGTTGTGTCTGCGTTCAGGATGACCCTTAAACCGACGGGTTGAGGACACGGAGTCGGAATTGATTTGGGCTTCTTCAAGGCAAGTTCCGTCTCCGCGCTGGTGCTGGCATCCGACAGCCGTCTCGGCACTGACGGCACCATGTAAGATTTGTCGGTAGCTATAGTTTTTGTTGAGCAAGGAACAGATCAAAGGGTCCAAGAAGGGGAGAACCTACAGTCAAACAAGGTTTCGAAGATTAGATGTAGCTCATTTTCTGTTGGAGGATATCTGATATATCTGCTGAGTCGTTGATTCGGAATCATAAACAACAGCCCGGGAGGGCTACAGTGCGCGAGTTCCAGGTTATTTGTTTTTTCTTCAAATCCCGTAATCGGGATGTTCGGCGGACTCCGCCAACCACATTTTATGAACATGGCCCCTGAGATAGTACAGTGTCAGACCAAATCAAGACCGAGCACCGTTGAGCTAGCCAGCCCACCTGTACAACGGTCACACTTTCCGGCCTTGCAGATCTCGCGGTGTTGATCTTGAACTTTCTCTAGGAGCTCTGCCACCCGTAAAGTCTCAACGTCCTCAAGAGTCAACCGAATTTTCCCAAGAGTACCACTCCTTCGATGGGGTCGGTCCCAGAAACTGTATATATATTCCATGATGCCGATGGATCGTCTCGGGGGTCCAAGTTGAGGGCGCGGAAAGGACAGCAGATATACGTTGAGAACAAGAGTAATGGCAGTTGCCACTCCGAGTCTCTGACTCGGCACCCATTGTACTATGTCACGACCCGTGACCGTGTGGGTCCAGACGTGACTCAACGCTGACTTGTCCTCTGCTGCCATGGCCACTCAACTCGACGCGTTTTCCGTTCTTGCCGCCGACAAATATCAGACGATAGAGTCGTCCTATGATAGCTTCCCATGCATCCAACATGATATACCAGCGTTCCCAAGACGGCCCATCTGCCTCAGCAGTCCCTCCAACTCCGATGATACCGGTACAGTTTCTGCGCTCGCGCTCTCGACTATGCCACCGACGTAATCATCCAATAGATCCTCCCTCATTTTCCCCACCGTCCAGTCCATCCTCGTGGACTTTCGGTTCAAAGCGCGCATGGTCATCGCGATGTAGTGATGACGAAGAAGCATACAGTGGCAATGAACTTGACCAAAAGCGGGTTAAGTCGCGTTCGCGTTCGCCACCTTTGGATGTAATTACCCTCACTCTGGTTACTTTCCTTGGATTCTGATAGAATCCAGCACCACCTCCGCTTGCCTCGCTCGGGTGACAGTTTTTATGATGACTCCGGGATTGCGTTTGCCGACAAGAGACAACACATCCCAGAATTGCCCGATAAATTTCAATTTCTTTTCCTGCGACCCCCGAGATTCGGGAAAACCAAATTTCTCTGCACTCTGTATGACTATTATGACATTCACGAGGCCAAAAACTTTTCTCGGCGTTTCAGATCCATCCCGACCGAGCCTCCAGACTCCATCCCTCGACATAATCAACACCTGTGTCTTCCCTTCGACCTTTCAGACATCTCCCCGCATTCGGATATTGAGGCGTTCAAGGCTAAGATAGCAGTCATATTGTCCACCGCAATGGTCATCTTTCTGTACGAATATGCGACCGAGCTGGGGCTATCGGATCCCGCAAGCCTTTTCAGAGATGACGGCGCTGAAATGGTCGTTAACGTGTTTGTGAGTGTTCTTCCTCGATGTGGAGTCTCGTCCACCTATCAACACAATATCAGAAGCTCGTCAAGGCGCGCGGCTTCACCCTCTTCGTCGGTGTGGATGATTACGACCGCCCCATTCAAAAGCGCTCCTTCGATCGTGTTTCACCCCTCGCGCACGAAAGCCTCGTGTCTGCGCAAGACATGCAAAGTCTACTGAATACACATTTCTGGAGTCCTCTCCTCGCGGAATCCGGGGTCATCGACAAGCTGTTTGTGACCGGAGCTCTTCTCGTGGGGTATCCAGCCCTGGAGCACTTGGACCCTTACTCTGTCCCCGGCCTTGAACTTTCCTGTGGGTTCACAGAGCAAGAAGTAACCACTATTGCTCAAGCGGTGCTCGGCGAGACCCCTGCTGGCATCTCTGAACTTCATCGTTCATGCGGGGGATACATTTTCCCGTCCGATGGTGGCATGGCCGAAACTCTCTTTCATCCGCAACAGGCCATCACATGGATCTCCGAATTGTCCTCAGGATGTCCGGAGTCTCAAGACTTTTCTTTCCGTCTCTTGACGAACATCCTCAAGCTGCTTCCAGAGCGCTCCGACGTACAGGGCACTGTCTCAATCACGACCCTCATTGATTTCCTTGCCGCTGGTGCGGTGGAAGTCAGCCAAACGGATGCCGCCCTCGGCTTTGACGCTGGAGCTGTTCGTTGGAATGCACTCTACCACACCGGTGCTCTAACCTATGATCCACAATTGCCGGGTACGCTTCGAGTAGCAAACAGCACAGCTTTATCTATGGTGAGTCCATTACTTGTTCTTTTCTTTCCCTCCTCTAACGGCCGCAGATACACCACTTCGTAGACGGCACTTTTGCCGAACGGTACAACTTTCGGCACGCGTTCTTCAGTCCCTGGCACACCTATAACATTGACGACGACCCGGAACCATTCATGGACCTGCTTTCGCGCGTCCTTCGGGATCTTTCCCAGACGTCCTTAGGCCGAAAATACGAGCCAAATATGCACGGAGTTCTGGAACTGACACTGCGCAACGGTAAAACGTTGACTGAACGAGGCATATCTCCATTCCTGTCGCTCAATAATGCCACCCGCGTCATCATCCCAAGCGGCGGCAAAGTTCACACTTGGGATCTCACCACGCTGACGCTCCAAGGCATGTGGCACGCCGCTAATCCGAACGAAGACGCGCCCACGGTCGAAGCCCTTCGAGCACTACACGAGGAACTTGTCCAGGAGGGTGAAGAACAGCTTCTGGCGAGGCGCTACACGTGTTTATCGACAACGGAGACACGCTTGGTCGGGGATTTCTTCGACTCAGAGTCAGAGTTCCCCCAAGTCATCGCGGTGGGAGGTGCTCGGGTTTTGTTCCACCAGCGTCTTAGCGCTAAGCCCATCCCCTTCGACCCTTGCTTGTAGTCCATCACTCTCCTCCGCTCTCGTCGTTTTCCATGCAATATATCATACCTAGTTCAGGCTCGTAGCTCACAAGCATAACACGGACACGTTTGCGTTGTCGTATCCAGCAGCCGTCAAGTTAGAAGTAGGTAAGTAAGAAACAAACGGGAATGTAAGACACACTTCGGACACACTACTCGGGCGCTGGGGCACGCCCGCGACATATCGCTCGCTGCGAACTGCCCCGCGTCAACCATCGTCACATCCCTGATGGGCGTGCGATAGCCACGCAACTTCCCGCTTACGCTCGTGCTGCAGCGCCCGGAGCAGCATCGGGGGCATCTCAGGGCTGAACGACTACCGCACGCAGAGGTGCGCAACCTGCTCCGGCAGCGCGTCGCCGTAAGGGTGCTGCGCGCGAGTACGTCGTCGAATCCCGCGTTGAGGTACTCGGTCGCGAAAACTCGGGAGTCCGGCGTGAGCGGGCGCGTCGATGGTTTCGAGAAGCTCGTCGAGGGCGGCTGCCATGGGCAGGCGCACGCGATTGTGCATGATGATGGACGCCGGAGGCTCGGCGACCCCCGCTTTACGCTGGACGTCTTGCACGACGTTTTGTTGGCTCGTGGGCCCTTTCGTCGGTCGACTTCTCGCTAGCGGAGCGGACGCCAAGACGATCATCTTGCGGAAGTCGCTAGAGACGAGCAGTTCACGCGCGCAAGCGCGGAGGAGGCCACGGACGCGGCGCCCGAGGTCGCCACCCTGTTCAGGTTGGGGCGTCGCGCCGCTCGTCAACTTAACTGAGTCAATCTATCATCTTCGATCCGAGAAATTGAATCTGAATCATGTTTTGAGAAATTGTCGTATTCGTCCAGACTCTTGCGTCCCGCGACCGCCCGGGATCATAGGGTTTGCACCAAGTTTGCACCTTGGTACTAGTTGAATTGTTAGGTCTACGTCCGTTCCGGCTTCAGCTGAGTCCGACGGTGTAGCGGTGGAACTCAAAAGAGCTTGACTGCCGAGTTCAGGGGTGGGTCAGATTAGGTCAGATTCGCCCGGATCCGACTCACACAACCGTTTGAAGCCTTGCCTCACGTGCTGTCCTCATCATGAACGATGTAACTGGGCCCACCTCCGCCCTCGTCCCTCCGAGCAAAATCGCCGCCTTCGCTTTCCCAAACAACGCATAGCGCTTCGCGTCGCAGCTCGCAGACAAAACTATCAGACTAGTACTAGCTCGCAAGCCCTCAAGGCCGCTGGAAGAGGCCTCGAAACGACACCCACCATGACGCTGATGTGTGTGTCTATCCAGGTTCGTTTCCTACTCAAGAGAATGAACCACCGCGTACTGGCGGAACCTGGACGAGCCCGAGCTTGACTCGGAGTCGCCCTGGGGAAAAAAAATCAAGGCCGCCCGGGCAAAGCTCAAGAGTCAAGGCGATTGAAGACGACGGCGAAGAAGGGGAAGGATGACGAGCACGAGCACGAGCACGCGTCCACCGTGCTGTCGAAGTCCGCTCCGAGAACCCTGAGGCTGAAGCCCGCCGCACCGTCGCCTGCGCAACTTCTGACACACAATTCACCGTAGTACGTGCGGGTACGTTTACGCACTCGCCCCCGTCCCTGCACTTATTTCGCAAACGAAGTACACAACGGCGGCGCCCCGGTTCAGGGTTATTTGCGACTCGCAACACCCCTGCTCCAAGTTACCCTTAACGATGTCGAATCGGCCATGTTCCATGGACTAACCCTTCCCCGCCTCGCTCGCTCGACCCCCCTGCGCCCGTTCCCAGCCGCGCGCACGGCGCCGGGTGCTACACGTCCGCGCGCCGGGCAGCCCATCTGGGACACTCACCTCCACAATGACTTCTCAACTCACACCATGACGTAGCCCGCTGCAGCTCGCCCACTTTCCAACTTCCTAACAAACATGCCTCTCTTCAAATCACTCCCACCCGCAGACGATCCCGGCTTCTTCACGCGCCGCCGGTCTGTGGTCGTCGTCCCTCCAAGCCATGAAGACGCGTCTGGTCGGGGATTCCTTCGACCCCAGCAGCCTGCAGGACTTTCTCGTGGTTGAAGGCGCTCGGCTTTGTTGCGCCAGCGTCCTAGGCATAGTATGCTCTTCCCGAACAACTGTGCTCCAGAGTATCAGTCTGATGTTACATCGCTATCCGTTGCTCTTGTCTTTAACATATCTACTGAATACATAGTCCTGACTTGGTCTCAACTCGTCTTTCACAAGTATAACACAGACATCTATAGTCTACGCGATTTTGCACGACGGTCTTCAGAACATCGCGCCGAGCGTACTATATGTATATAGAGCCTGAACCGAGCCTTATAACCTGTGCCATGCGCATCGAATGAAGTCCACGGGATTGATGGCTCTCTCCGTGTTTGTGTACTGGCGACTCTGGCTGAACAACGCTTTTCAGGCCGCCCGGCTGGACGATACACCCCTCTTCTACGGCGCTGCCAGTGAAACCAAGAGGCTTTTCATGGGGAGCAAGGCGCGCCAAGCAAGCTCCGAGCGCGTCTCCGGAGGTCTCTAGATCTCTCCCGGTCCGGGCGCGCTTTCCGACTCTCTACCTTGACCCGAATCTTACAACCCTCAAGACTACCGTGGGCCCCTCAAAGACGCCTCTTGGACCAATCATCTTCCTCCGTGACCTCTCCGAATTTTGTTACGAGTCCGAGCCCTGCTTCCTGCCGCCATGTCCACCCCATTAGACGTGTTGCCTCCGACTACTCACGACGTTGGGGCGAACTACGACTGTCGCGATTGTATCGAAGAACCTTCATCTCCCGAACTACTCAGCAGAGGCCGGTCTCCACCCACAGTTATCCGCGATACTGACTCCGACTATGGTACGTCAAAATCTATCTCTCATTACATCCTCTACAGTCCGCATCAGCCCCCCCTTCACTACTCCCGCTGTCTACTCCATCCACGGGATCCAAAAGCCCGAAACGAGCCCGGAGATGGTTCGACGACGATGATGGAACGGCCGCCGAAAGTGAGCTCCAACTAAAGCGAAGCAAGCTCCATGATGCGAATGTCCGTGCTCGCAGTTTTTTCTTCCACAAAACTCCATGTACCAATATTTATCAGCACAATCGCCGCAGGAGGGCTGAACTTCTCGATTTTTCGAAACAACACAGGACGGCAGTGGACAAAACCCAGTGCATACGACAACTCCCTGACAAGTTCCGGTATCTGCTTCTGCGCCCTCAGCGATTCAGCAAAAGTTCGTTTTTATCTACCTTGACGGACTATTACAACATTCAGGGAGTCGATAATTTTGGTCTCCGTTTCGGGTCTCTCGCTGTTGTTACCCAAGATCCGGACTCCACCCCGCAGCATAGCCAACATCTTTGCCTGTGCTTCAATCTGTCGACCATCAGTGTTAACGTGGATACCATGGACATTACCTCTGACTTGCCGAGCCTAATCCGTCATGTCCTGGTTATGTTCCTTATCGAATATGCCAAAGAATTGCAACTCTCCGATCCTGCTGGATTCCTGAGGTACCGCGACGAACACATGTTCGCGAAGGTATTTGTAAGCCAGTCCCATTTAACAAACTCCTGCGATTATTGACATCAATAACAACAGGGGCTGGTGAAAGCTCAGGGCTACACACTTTTCGTCGGTATAGACGACTACGATGCTCCTGTACGCAAACGGTCTGTTGCGCATCTGACCGAACCACTCGACCACGACACGTTTGCAAGCGTATCAGACATCGTGCGCCTTCTCGATATCCATTTTTGGCGTCCTCTGCTCGCCGGAGCCGACGTCATTGCAAAGCTATTCGTGACGGGTACTCTTGCCGTCAAATATCCGGCTCTAGACGAACTGCACTTCGACTCGATACCGGGCCTCCAACTCTCCTGTGGATTCACCGAACAAGAGATCCTCGACTTTTCCCGATCGGTACTCCATAGCACGCCTACCGTGTCCGAACTTCAACGCTCGTGTGGGGGTTATATCTTTCCTGCCGCGGAGGTTGATCGTGCCGCCGCCCAGCCTCTCCTTCATCCTGAATTTGCCATGGCCCAAATTTATTTGCTATATCCCGAGCTCCCCAGCGCCGACGACCCTGCGTTTCGCATCTTATCGGACATTCTGAAGCTGCTTCCAGAGATGTCGGACGTACCGGGAGCCGTAAGTCGTGCTGCACTCATCGATCTGCTCGCTGCTGGTGCAGTACAAGTCGACGAAACGAATGACGAAACAAATGCCGGTTTCGATTCCACACGCGTGGCTTGGAATGACCTTTACCATGCTGGTGCTCTCACGTATGATTCACAATTGGTGAATACACTTCGGATAACGAACACAGGAGCTCTGTCTGTGGTGAGTTCGCGCTGTGGAGCTGCATAAACTTGTCCTGATTGTCCTTGCCACAGATACACGCTGCCGTAGACACGGCTTTCGCTGCATGGCATAACCTTGACCTTAAGCTCTGCTTCCGCACCCTATCCGCCCGCTTCATCATGTCAGGCGAGCCTGAATCATTCGTCGGTCTGTTCTCTCAGGTCCTCTGCGACCTTGGCCGGGCTTCTTTTGGCAGGAAGCATGAGCCAACCATGCACGGCGTCCTCGAGCTGGTTATGCGCAACAAGCATACAACCGGCTTAAAGATGGCCGACCCCATCATCTTCCCTGTGCCCGGCAACCTTGTCAGAGTCACTGGACAGCTGGCGAACGTAACCCACATCTGGGAGCCCAAGACGCTGACGCTCCAGGGGATGTGGCGGGCCGCTAATCCGAACGAGGACACGTCGACGGTCGAGGCCCTCCGGACGCTACACGAGGAAATTCTGAAGGATGACGAGGAGGAGCTTTTGGCAAGGCCCTGTACGCTCTGGTCGTCATCCCTCCAAGCGATGGAGATGCGCCTGGTCGGGGATTGCTTCGACCCCCAGCCGGAGTATCCCCAGTTCCTCGCGGTGGGAGGCGCTAGGGTTTTGTTGCGCCAGCGTCCTAGTATGCCCATCCCGAACAAATCTGCGTGATAGTTCTAGTCTGATGCTACATCCCTATCCATATACCCTATCCTTTGCTCTCGTTGTTGCCTATCTATTGAATAAACAGTCCTGATTCGTGTTCATAATAAGTGTAACCCGGATATCGTTTGCATCGAGATTTGATGTGTGATTCTATGTACTGTCTGTCCTTGCCTTCCACTAACGCCGTCTGTCCATCCGCGATGACCTCCGACTCGCGCTGCCACTGAAAGCAAGAGGGCTCTCCGTGTATGAAGCTCCCAGCGACGTGTAAGCGCATCAAGCAAACTCCGTAGATCGCTCTCCAGACGCGCTTCCAACGCTCTGCCATCCACTCCTAATCTTACAACCGTCAGCGCCTCAAGCGAGGCCTCAGGCTCAATTCTTGTGGGCCGCTTACCGACGCCTTCACGTCCCCGGACCAACTCTCCCGCACCCACTCGCTCGAGCCCCTACGCTCACGCCATTCAGCCACCTGGAACGTATTGACACCGCCCCTGGACCAACTCCCTCCTCCACCTCGCCCGCTCGCGCTTCGGGCCCGTTCCTATCTGCGACGCTCCCTCAGTATGGATCGTATTACTGCAGGCAGACCCAAACACGGATCACGAAGCACGTAGCGCCCGCATCTCCGAAACCCACGCTCCACCGCCTCTGCCTCCGCCTCGCCGACGTCTGCTTGTCCCGCCGCCCTCCCCCGTCATCGAAATCCAGGCCCGGGCCCGCGAAGTCGGCCAAGCCCTGCGCCGACGCCCGTGCACCCTACTGAGATCGCGGCGCTAACACACCTCGACCTCGCGGAGCCCGTCGAGTTGCTCACCGACAACGCCGCCGTGGCACTCCCGAGGAGGTCTGCGTGACACTCACGCATGTCGACCGCTCCAGGCACGCCGACGACGCCCGTGAGCGTCGAGCGGTACGCGTCTGTGATCGCTTCGCCCGCGCGCGCACTTCCCGGAGCCTACGAAACGCACTTCACCGCGATACGTGTATGCGCCCCTGCCGCCCCTCGTGCCTGGCACTCATGTTGCAGACGAAACCACCAGCGGCCTCGTTTGAAAAGCCGGCACGACCACGGCTGAGAGGCGCATTTAGGTGGACCCATTTGCATCAACGGCAGTTCCTTCCTTGTAGCATGCTATGTCCACGACGCCCGTAGGTCGTTCCAGTTGCTCGTCACACCGGCGACGTCGAGGCGTTGGCGGCGTCGGCGCATTGAACAGCTCTTCGAAGAATCAACGCTGGCGGTCGTGACCCTAATCTCAATTTTTGCAACGCTCAAGCTGAAGCCCGACTTCCGTGGGCCCCTCGATGACGTCGACACCTTCATGTACCCTGAACCGACGCTCCCCACCTCGCCTGCTCGTGCTTCTGCGCCTGTTTCGCCATCCGCGAAGCCGCCTCAGCCTATCACATTCCTGTAGGCGGCCCCAAACATGAAACATGGAGCATCACACAGGGCCCGCGCCTTCCGCCGCCTGCCCCACGTCCACGAAAACCATGCTCCGCCGCCGCATCTGCAGAGGTTACGCTTCTCCCCCGTCTTAGGCCTGCCCACCACCTCCCTGCGTCCTCGAAACCCACGCCGCGCCGCCTCCGCGAAGGCGGCACGCCTGCACCGATGTCCGCGCGTCCCGCTAAGATGCCGGCGCCGCGCGGCAGGCGCTGAAAATCGGAGGGGGAGCAAGTACCACTCGTACTACATTTGTGTCACGGTGACAACTTGTGATTGTTGTCGCGTCGCGACCACATGACCGCGCCCCTGTGTGACAAGAGTGACAGGGGATCTTGTTTTCCACCCTCTATGGCCACTCCATTGAGCGCGTTCCCCGAATCCGCTGTCCAGGAGGACGCCCACACTGGATACCGCACAGACTCTGGTGATGGGCCATTGTTTGCGGAGCTATGCAAGGCCATTGGTTATGATTCCGATTCCGACTCGGACGATTCTGGTAAGAGCTTCTCCTATGTTGCTCACCCATTGTTGGAATATTTATCAGAATTTTACTTCTCATCTACGCCGTCATCTTGGTCCACGGGGTCTGCACGCTCGAAAAGAACCTGGGACGACAAATCAGACAGCAATAACGAGCCTAGTCAGAAGCGCCCAAGGAGAGGCCAGCCTTCCCCGGTCTCTAGCCACTCTTCTCTACAAGTCCGTGCTTTGCGCCTCTCGATAATCCTGTGCTCATCTCCCATAGCAGCGCTGCTTGCCTCGCCACTTGGATGATGCATTTCTCAACTTTTGCAGACGGCCAGGGACCGCATTCGTAGACAAGACACAGTGTATCAGACAAATTCCCAACAAATTTCGAAGTTTACTCCTGCGCCCTCCCCGGTTTGGCAAGACAGTGTTCTTGTCCACATTGATGGACTATTACGACGTCTGCAGGGTCAGAACGTTTGATCGGCACTTTGGATCCCTCGCGGTTGTCACGAGGGACCCTCAATCTATTCCAGGACACAGCCAGCATCTTTGTCTGTTCATCGATCTAGCAGATGTTGGTGTTTACTCGGATACCGCAATAGCGAACAGCATTTTGCGCGTCGCGAAAATGTTTCTGTTCACCTATGCCAGTGAGCTACAGGTCCGTGCACCCTCAGGATTCTTCAAAGACGAGAATGATGATGTATTTGCGAGACTGTTCGTGAGTACCGCCCTCATTACCGTCCTGCGATAATTATAAATAGACAACAGGAGCTTGTCGCGAGCCGTGGTTATACTCTGTTTGTCGCCATAGACAACTACGATGTTCCTCTGATGCACCCCACCACACACGACACCTTAGCGAGCGTGGGGGACATTGAACGCACTGTCGACGAATATGTTTGGCGTCCTCTACTCGCTGGATCCCACGTAATTGACAAGCTGCTTGTGGCGGGGGCTTTTCCTGTGAAGTATCCCGCCCTGGAAAGCATGGACCTGAAGTCTTTACCGGGCTTCCAGCTTTCCTGCGGATTCACAGAGCAGGAAACTCTCGATCTTGCTCGATCGGTCCTCGGTATCACACCTGACATGGCCGAAATTCAGCGCTCATGTGGGGGTTACATCTTTTCTGCTACGGAGCCGGATCGTGCCGCCGCCCAGCCTCTCCTTCATCCCCAACGCGTAATCAATCGACTTTCATCATTATCGTCTCAACATCTGCATCCGGATGATGCCGAGGATGTTTCATATCACCTCTTATCGGACATCCTCAGACTTAGATTAGTACCATCTTCGAACGTGCCAGGAGCAGTAACTCCCGAGGACCTTATTGGGCTGCTTGCCGCTGGTGCAGTGGAAAACAACGAGAGGGATACCACTCTCCCGTTCAATGCTGCAGCTTTGACCCTCTACCATGCTGGTGCTCTCACGTATGATCACCAAATGGCAAATACACTCCGAGTTGCAAACGACGCCGTTCTTTCTCAGGTGAGCTCAGGACCGCCCCGATGGTTTTTCTCACCTAAATGTCTCTGCTGCAGATGTACGCCGCAGTGCGAGCTGATTTTACTGAACGGTACGATCTCGGCACCGAATTTGGTGCTAAATTGCGCGGGCACAGCTTCTCAGACAACACTACGCTACTCGCCACTGTGCTCTCCCGGATCCTTCAAGACTTGAGCCAGGTCTCTTTTGGCAGAAGATACGAGCCAACAATCCACGGCTTCCTCGAGTTGGTTTTGCGCAGCGCCGTTGCATGGTCCGACACGAAGGTCGACCCCAGCATCCTCCCTGCCATCAAGCGTATCATCAAAGTCCCCGGATTTCCGATAAACCTGGAGGATGTCTGGGAGCTCAGCACATTGACACTCCAGGGGATTTGGCGGGCCGCTTACCCTAATGACGGGGACACACCGACGGTCGAGGCCCTCCGGACCCTGCACAAGGAACTTGTGCAGGACGATGAGGAGCAGCTCTTGGCGAGGCCCTGCGCGGTATGGTCGTCGTCCCTCCATGCGATGGAGATGCGCCTGGTTGGGGACTTCTTTGACGCCGAGCCAGAGTATCCTCAATTTCTTGCGGTCGGAGGCGCTCGGGTTTTGTTGCGCCAGCGTCCTAGGGATAGTGCGCCCATCCCAAACGACTCTGGTTTGTAGTTTCAGTCTGATGCTAGATCGCTATCGATATACCCTATCCCTTGCTCTCGTTGTTGCATATCTAATATTGAATAAACAGTCCTGATTTGTACAAGGTATTCCTGATCACAGGGCCCGCGCCTTCCGCTGCCTGCCCCGCGTCCCCGAAATCCGCGCTCCGCCGCATCTGCAGAGTTCCGCGCTTCTCCCCTTGCTGTAGACAAGGGTCGCGCTGGGTTGGGATGGACGGTCCAGAACCCTATTTTGGACACTCACCTTCGTCGCTCTACAATGACTTCAACTCCTTGAGATACACAGCATGACGCAGCACGCTGCTCCATGTATCATTCTTCGTGCAACAAGCTTTGACTACCGGGGGACTTGAAACTAGGTGCTTGCTTGCTGGCCGACGCGCGCCGTTTCCCTCCCGGCACGCGCAAGCGACGGAGGCGCGCTCTGCGCTGCAGACGCTGGTCCGTGCACCGTTCCTATCTCATGTTCGCAAGAAGTGCATACGGTCAGTAATCGCCAGAAAGACATGGCAGGGTTACTATACAGTTTGGATGTGTGGCTCAGAGCCGACGACGACGACGGAACACCGTGACCGGCGCGGTGCTCGAGGATGTTGCGACGCCAAAACGACGGAACGCACTTACGCGAGGCTTGAAGGACTGAGGACTTGAAGGCTTGAGTGATTGAGATGGCGGGGATTTGCGGTTTGCGAGTGGTTCCGAGGTGGGTCCGTGGCAGGGAGGCAGCTGGGAGTGCAGACTCGGAACTCAGAGCTATATGTGTGTGCGTCGGGATGTCGGAGACCTAGGAAGAGACAGAGGGAATCAGGAGGGAAGAAGTAGAAGTTGGCGGTTTGCGCCCGAGCCGAACCATTCGGGCGTGCAGATATTCTTACCTGTCCGAGAGCTGCTGCAGCGCCTGGAGCAGATGGGAGGCATGTCTGTCCGAGTGGAGGCCGATGCTCGCAAGCTGGAAAGTGATGGAAGTGCAGGAGAGGTTCGGCGAATATAATCTGGACGTCTTTTGGGGGGAAGAGGCGCGAAGAGGCGCCGCCGGCGCGTACGGCTGCTACCCTTGCAGCTGTCCAACAGAAGCGGTTGCAAATCGGCCGAGAGAATGTAGACGCTTCAGGCGGAGAAGAGGTTGAAGATATCTGCCCCACTTGAAGTCATTTTGACGAGGGCCGCCTCGGAGGCATGCATGGACAAGTGACGTACTATTCCAAGGGGTGGATGTTATCTGCTCCAGGATTTCCGGAGGGAATAGCGCAACGGCGCCATGGCGGAATTTGTGGGGGTGGGTAGCCTGGTCTGACCGTCTTTTATGCATGGGTATTAGTTGAACTTTAGGGTACTTGCCACAGTCCAGTGCCAATAGCGCGATCGGATCAAGAGTCTCACCGTGATCGTCCTCCCTTGGCTCCTCCTCACCGTACTTATCCCTCGATGCACCTCTTCCAACGACGCAACCGGCGAAAAAATGAGCATACTGCAACTAGTTAGTCTCCCAGAGTCAGAGCAAGAACAGGGGAACAACCCAGTTTCCCCTGGTGTTCAGATATGGAGAGATGGACAAAACGTCGCCGACGCCTTGCGTCACGTCGGAGCGGACAGTGCCCCGGGCAAGTTGGGCAACGCTGAGACTGCCTCGGGCATGTTCGGGCACAACTCCGAGCTTTGTATTACAATGTAAGTACTTGTGGCTCGTTCATTGTCCTTCGTTTAACCGTTGTCTATCAGTGGTCATTCAATCAATTAAATACCTCACAATATCTCGGACGCGAGCGAGACGGTCTGAAGCGCAACCTTCGTATATATACTGAAAGCCCTTGAGCTGAATAGCACAGTGGACCAGCCGTGTACTCTGTCTTGGCTTCTGCTACCATGACCACTCAAACCGACGCGTTTTCCGCTCTTACCGCCGACGAATATCAAATGATAGAGTCGTCCTCTGATAGCTTTACATGCATCGAAGACGACGTACCAGTGTCCCCAAGACTCCTTTCAAGTGCCTCGAAGCCCGGACCCGGTACAGTCTCTGCGCTCTCGACTATTCCACCGGACTAATCATGCAATAGACCCTGCCTTATCGTCCCCACCCTTGTTTTCCCCTCTGTCCAGTCCATCCACAGGGTCCACTGGTTTAAAGCGCGACTGGTCATCGATATGGAGTGATGACGAAGAAGCATACAAAGACTTTGAACTTGACCGAAAACGAGTCAAATCGCGGTCGCCTTCGCCGCCTTTGAATGTGAGTACCCTCAGCTTCAATGCGTTCCTTGGGATTCTGATGGAATCCAGCCCCGCCTCCGCTTGCCTTACCTGTGGGAAGCATTCTATGACTTGTATGATTGCCCCGGGATTGCGTTTGCCGACAAGACGCAACACATCCCAGAGCTGCCCGATAGATTCCGGTATCTCCTTCTACGGCCCCCACAATTCGGGAAAACCCTATTTCTCTCCGCTCTATACCACTATTACGACATTCACGGGGCCAAGCATTTTTCCCGGCGCTTTGGATCCCTTCCACTAGTCACCCAGTCTCCAGATCTGGCTCCTCGACACAACCAACACCTGTGTCTTTCTTTCCGCCTTTCAGACATCAAAATATCTTCGGGTATTGGAGACATCGAAATATCTTCGGATATTGAAATGTTAAAGCATCGGCTGAGGGATAAGCTACGCAGCCCATTGAGGAGCTTCCTTATTCAATACGCGACTGAACTGGGGCTATCACGTCTGGCAAGCTTTTCCTTGGGTGATGACCCTGATGTAGTCGCGAAAACATTTGTGAGTGTCCTCTCAATGTATGATTTCGAATCCTACTAACAGAATATCAGAAGCTTGTCAAGGCGCGCGGTTACACCCTCTTTGTCGGTGTGGATGATTACGACTGGCCCATTCAACCATGCTCCTTTGCCCATGCTTCACACTTCTCGCACGACGGCTTCGTGTCTGCACAAGAAATCCAAAGTCTACTAGATACACATTTCTGGAGTCCTCTCCTCGCGGAACCCGGGGTCATCGACAAGCTGTTTGTGACCGGAGCTCTTCTCGTGAGATATCTAGCCCTGGAGCACTTGGACCCTTACTCTGTCCCCGGCCTTGAACTTTCCTGTGGGTTCACAGAGCAAGAAGTAACCACTCTTGCTCAAGCGGTGCTCGGCGAGACCCCTGCTGGCATCTCTGAACTTCGTCGTTCCTGCGGGGGATACATTTTCCCGTCCGATGGTGGCATGGCCGAAACTCTCTTTCATCCGCAACAGGCCATCACATGGATCTCCGAATTGTCCTCAGGACGTCCGGAGTCTGGAGACTTTTCTCACTGTCTCTTGACGAACATCCTCAAGCTGCTTCCAGAGCGCTCCGACGTACAGGACACCGTCTCTATCACGACCCTCATTGATTTTCTTGCCGCTGGTGCGGTGGAAGTTAGTCAAACGGATGCTGCCCTCGGCTTTGACGCTGGAGCTGTTCGTTGGAATGCACTCTACCACGCCGGTGCTCTAACCTATGATCCACAATTGCCGGGTACGCTTCGAGTAGCAAACAGCACAGCTTTATCTATGGTGAGTCCATTACTTGTTCTTTTATTGCCCTCCTCTAACAAACTCGGCCGCAGATACACGACTTCGTAGACGGCACTTTTGCCGAACGGTACAACTTTCGGCACGCGTTCTTCAGTCCCTGGCACACCTATAACATTGACGACGACCCGGGACCTTTCTTGGACCTGCTTTCGCGCGTCCTTCGGGATCTCTCCCGGACGTCCTTTGGCCGAAAATACGAGCCAAATATGCACGGAGTTCTGGAACTGACACTGCGCAACGGTAAAACGTTGACTGAACGAGACATATCTCCATTCCTGTCGCTCAATAAAGCCACCCGCGTCATTATCCCGGACTGCGGCAAAGTTCACACTTGGGATCTCACCACGCTGACGCTCCAAGGCATGTGGCACGCCGCTAATCCGAACGAAGACGCGCCCACGGTCGAAGCCCTTCGAGCACTACACGAGGAACTTGTGCAGGATGACGAGGAGCAAATTTTGGCGAGGCCCTACGCGGTGTGGTCGCCGTCTCTCCAAGCGATGGAGACGCGGCTGGCCGGGGAGTTCTTCAGCCCCGAGACAGAGCATGCCCAGGTTATTGCTGTCGGAGGTGCTCGGGTTTGCTTGCGCCAGCTTCCTAGAAGGGTGCCCATTCCCAACGATCCTTGTTTATAGTAGCTACAGGCTCCATCGCTACTGTATCCTTTTCTCCCGTTCGTTGAATTCATGCAATAGTTGAGACTCGACTTGTCGTATATCCCAAGCATAACACGGCCCGGGATATTTCAAGTCACCTTTAGCGCGTGTCGAAACAGTCTACACAACCGAGTCCTTCGCATCGCTCTCCGTTCAACAAACTCGAAGCTTTGGCTATTGAAGCTTGAAGCTTGAAGACTGAAGTACCCAGGTGCTTGCCGACGAGAATGGAAAGGTTTCACAGACCGTTCGCGTGCCGACTCGGAATTTCCCAATCGGGCGCCGTCATCCGTTTTACAGCAGCCATGGCCCACAGTGGCCGCGACGGTTGCATGCATTTAACTCTTTGCATACCGCCGTACACCATTCTAAAAGCTCCATACTTCGCAGGCGGCCATCCACCATGTCTCTGAGCCAGATCTTGAAGAAAACTGTGCAGGAACCCTCTGTCTTCTTGGCGGCTAGAGCCTCTGTTCTCCGCCCGACTGCGGCCAGATTCAACCGCTACGACATTATACGAGACTTCTCCAGTGCCCATGATGCTGTGTCTCCTGCAAAGCGGCGGGAGCCTTGCCTGCGAGAAGATACACGTTCGGCGCTCATACGACACTTTCACGAATCAGGCTTCACAGACGCAGAGAACAGCAGACTTAAGACCGCCCGGAACCCATTGACAGCAGGCTCCCAAGCTTTAACCCCACCGCTGGGGTCAAACACGATACACCGGCTCCCCAGAACCACGATCACCACCTTCCTTTTTTTCGGTGTCTTGCCATGTCCTTGCTACACCTCCCCCCGGCCGAGTCGCGATGGTTTTCTGAAGGTTTCCATGGGCTTCCGGGCACGCGCACGCATCCGATTCGAATGGTTCACAATCAAGTCGTTTTGACGCTTTGACACGGACGGCCTCAGCGTTCATCACCTGGTTCGACGTCGACGCTCGCTGCCATGTTTCCCCAGAACAACCCTCCCCCATATCACTTGCTCGAGCCCCTGCACCTAGTATTCCCATCTGCGAAGCCGCCATGGACGAAATGCACTCCAACACCTGCTCATGCAGAGCCCACCTCTGCTCCAAGTTACCCTCAACGACGTCGAAGCGGCCATGTTCCCTGGACTAATCCTTGCCCGTCTCGCTCGCTCGAACCCCTGCGCCCGTTCCCACCTGTGCGCACGACGTCGACCGCTACGCGTCCGTGATCGCGCACATCCAGGAGCTCACGGGCGCAGGGCGCCCGGTGTTCACCGCGCTCGTGGCGGGGATCGCGCATGGCGCTGAAACATGATGGGCAGCCTATCTGGGACACTCACCTCCCGAGCTCCACAATGACTTCAACCCTCAAAATACACACGATGACGTAGCCCGCTGCCTCTTTAAAGGCAGCCCGTCCACATTCCACCTTCCCACCTCTTCCCACCAATCATGCCTCTCTTCAAATCCCCCCCGCCCGCAGACGACCCCGCGCCCGCCCCCGAGCCCGCCCGCAAACCCGGCTTCTTCACGCGCCGCCGCTCCCTCTCCCCCCCCGCCGCCAACCCCGCCACAGACCCCAACCACCCCGCGAACGCCGCCACGCGCCGCGGCTTCTTCGCCCGCAACGGCCGCGCGTCGCTCGACGGCGGCGCCCCCGCCGCGCGCACCGCGAGCGTGCGCAGCTCGAACACCACCACCAGCGGGCGCAGCGGCGGCAGCGGCTTTTTCGCCCGCGCCATGCACCCCGACGTGCACAAGGACCCGGCGGTCCTCGCCGCGCGCGAGAAGGTCGCGGGTGCGGAGCGCGCGGAGGCTGCGGCGGACCACGCGCTGCTGCAGGCGCGCGCGATGGTCCGCGAGGCGAAGGAGCATGTCCGCGTGCTTGAGCGCGAGGCTGCTGCGGAGTACGTGGTACTTTTGTTGGTGTCCGATCGTGAGTTGCTGACGATTTTGCGTAGGGCGAAGCGCGCGCAGCAGAAGCAGGCGGCGAGCAATGACGTTAGCAAGAGCGCGTCGGGCCTTGGGCGACATGGCCCGTGAAAGGCTGCGCGCCGATGAGTTGCCGGCGGCGCTATATACCACAGCATACCCTGCGCATGCCTCTTTGCTCCCGCTATTGTATTGTTTAGCTATACCTTGTCTACATCGCTGTATGCATTGCCTCTAATCGCTACTTCACCTGCATATTGACTTCCCGACCTTTGCGATCGTCCGCGATTTGCGTGATCCCCCGCTTTCGGTCGGGTTGCCCGAGAAACCTGAACACCGCGTTCTCCGTCGGACACGCTTTTGACTGGGCCGGCCAAGCGGGCGCAGGCGACGGAGGCGCGTTCTGCGCTGAGGACGCCGGCCCACCGCGCGCAAGATCGTGTGCCGTGTTTTTCACGGCTGGGTCCTGCCTGTCTCATGAAATTAAGTCCGCGAGCAGTCATCGTATCCTCCCTAGTCTAGCAATGTCTCTCGGGAGACGACGATGACGACAAGACACCGGACGCTGCTCCGCGCAGCTGCCAAGGCAAGATGCAGTCCTTATCTCGTCTCGTCTCGTCAAATTTGTTTCGACTGCACGATGGCCCAAAGCGACATCCAGAGCTCGTCGCCCGCCACTCCGAGTCGCGCGTCGGCGGGACCGAACGAAAGCACGGCGGCTTCGAGCTTCAAGCTTCAAAGCTTCAGCTTTGGAGAGGATGTTTGATGTTGAAACGCGACGCGATGCGAGGCTTGAGGGCGGCGGCTGGTTTGGGGTAACTCTGGGATTTGAATCCACCACTTGCGCTCCTTGCGCTACCTGCGCTGTTTGGGCCCGCTCCCCCAAAACCAAAGCCCACAAACCACCATGGGCCTCCGGGTCGTTTGCAAGCTTGTGGAAGCTGAGATACTCAACCGTACCTCGACAGATATCTCACCCAGGGATAGCGTCGCGTCTCGTCTCGTCGAATTCGATTCGATTGCCGGCCGCGGCTTAACGCGACGTCGAAAGCTCGCTGCCCTTCTCCCGTCGTCCGTCGCTCGTCGGCAGCCGGAGGCGGGGGACTTGGGTGCAAGCACGGCGGCGGCTTCAAGCTTCAAGCTTCAACTTTAGAGAGGATCTTCAGATGGTAACGCCGAGACGCAACGGCTTGCGAGGGGCTTAAAGGGTTGAAGGCCTGGTTTGAGGTAAATTGGGCATTTGGCCCTTGGGAACACCACTTGCGCTACTTGCGCCATTTCAGCCAGCCCCAAAGGCCAAAACCAGGGCCGCGATTGAGAGCTCAAAAGCTTTTGAATCAAGATGAGATATCCAACCGCTCTGAATCCGGCTCGTACCATCCCTGGGCTACCTCGACAAATATCTCCACTTTGGCATACATCTACCTCGGAGGCTTCGCGGTCGCTGTAAGCCCCGCTGTTTGGATTTGGGGCAGATTCGAATACAGATACGGTATTTGGAAGGTGTGATGCCGGAGGCCTAGTAAGAGAAAAAGGGAAGCAAGAGGGAAGGACGTGGAAGCAGGGGGGAAGGACTTGGAAGCCGGAAGTTGGCGGCTTGCGCCTAGACCTGGGTCGCGGCAGACGGTAATTTGTGGGCGTGGGCGTGCAACGATCGACGAGAGGCAGATACGGGGGGAGGGGAACTTGCGAGTCGGATGTTGTGCTTGAAGTCGGGTGTGGCTCGGACGACCCGGCAGAGAGGTGGTGTCATGGCGTGCCGAGAAATTTAAGGCCCTGTAGATGGGATGGGTAGCTCGCAGACAGCGAGAGACCGTGGTGCGCCGCGTCGAAGGCGGGATGACTCTCTCGTCGGATTCAATCCGATTTGATTGCCCGGTGGGCGGTGGCCGCGGCTCAACGCGACATCGAAAGCTCGTCGCTCGTTGGCCGCTACTCGAGCGCAAGCAAGGGCATCTTCAAGCTTCAGGTTTGGAGAGGATGTCGAAACCTGAACGCGACGCAATGCGAGGCTGGAAGGTTGGGGGTTGGCCTGTGGGCTTGAAAGCTTGGAGGACCGAAGGCTTGGAGGCTAGAAGGCTTGAAGACGGCTGGCTATTGGGTTTGAATCCGTGCTAGGTAGATGTAGAGCGCAGAGCGCGCAGCTGGCTGTGTGAAAGTCGAAGGCACTGTCACCAGTGTACATGGCGCATCCGAGTCGGGATGGGGAAACGGGAATTGGGATGTCGGATAATCTGTGGGCGTGGGCCAGAATACACCGGCTGACGGCGCAACGAAGGTCCAGAAGTCCAAGGCCTCAGGCATAGTAGGGATTTTGAGTTGGATTTGAGAGAGAACTTGGTCGCGCTGACAGTGGCGTTGTAGCCCTGTGAAAGCCTGTGCCAGTGGCTATGGTATGGTGTTGTTCCCCCAGGCCGCCTGCGCAGGCCCTTGTCCCTACTTCACAACACAACGAATTTCTTGCTCAATGGTTCCCGAACGCCTCCGGCCCCATGGCATGGCTCGACTTGAATTGATAGGAAGACGGTTTTCACCAGCATTGGGCGGAGAATTCTTCTTCGCGTGAGCGCTAATGGTCTTTCCATATAGTGTGTCCTGGTCCTCTCAGAATTGATAACAACGGGACTCGACCCTCACCTCCAGCAACCAATGGTCTTCGCGGGTGGCGAATGTACTCGCTGTCCGGAGCTCCGTGCAGTTCCGTCCTAAGGGACCGGAATCGAAAGGGGACGCACAAGACCCGACGCCTAACGACAGCCGTTGTGGCAAGGTCGTGGCGCGACCAATCCTGCTCGACCCGGTGCTATGTAAACCTCTCGCGGGTAGATTGTTCTTCAGGCCAAGACCTTGCTGGCGCCGATTTTGGAGCCGCGTGCTCGTAACTCGCAGGCTCGGGCGCGCTCTGTTGAGTCTGTCTTCCCGTGGGCGAACACTGGTACGTGCGTGGACAATCCTTCCGACGTATCTGGATTCTGACCAACTATGTATCGTACTCGATACAGGTTCGCTATGCTTTTTCTTCGTGCAATCTTTCCAACTCATTTCCCGCCGTACTCTGATTGCACAAAGATCTTGGGAAGCATAAGGCACTTTCATGATGTTCCAGCCCGCGCCCTTGGACTACAGCTCATCAAGACTGTATGTGTGCTAATCATGCACTTAATCGCGGAGGCTCTGCGCCTCTGCTATCATCAATCTGTTTCTGTTTTGGCCATATGCACAGAATAAACTCACGATGCACTCTCTGCGCATATGCATTCCAGGATCCCACAGTGCCGTGATCCCCCTTCCGCTGGTCGATGGCATGGATGCAAAGCAACATCGGTCGGCCTGCATGCAACCACGGCCCCTACTCACCTCCCCTCAACGTGCCGACTGCCCATCATACAATCCAGGGGATTTGCTACATATACATCCCGTCTGACTGCCATCTTGTTTCCACCTCACTAAGCTGCTTCTCCGTCATCGTCGCATTTAGGACAATGCGCCACAGATCCGCAGGCAGTCCTGCTTCAATCCCTTCTCCTTCGCCGCGATGCACGCGCGCTGCATCATTGTCCTTGCGTTCCTTACCATCCCACTTTCCTTTGGTCTAGTTTCTGTCGATGCCCCGTGTGTCGACCTGTGCCTGCGTCTAGTACTAATCGCGTTGACCTAATGGTCTTCCTAGCTCGAGCGCCGGCGCTTGTCAAGCGGTCCAGCTCACTTGGGAAGGCGGCGTAGGTAAGTCTTCGCCTTCAGTCCCAAACAATCTGCCTCACCCTGTACCCTTAGAACCCTGGTCATTGGTAAGAATCGCCCCCGCTCGCGCTTCACAATATCCTCATTTTCCGCCCAGAGGTCTGTCCAACCTCCAATATCATGGCATTTCGCTTATTCGCTGCACTTGCTCTAGCATTCTGTCTGCTTCTGCCTCCAATTCCTCTTTGCACAACCTCGGAACTTCGACCAGCTCCCTGTTCACCTGGACCGTCGACGTACCACCCGGTGCGTGCTGCATCAGCGGCGAGCGCCCACGCCCGCTGACCATCCGACCCCGCAGGAACCAGCGTTGCCCTTCAAGTGCAGGACAGCACCGGAGACGTCGGGCAGTCTCCTCTGTTCACCATCCAGCAAGGCAGTCAGTCTGCCGCTCCTTGATCCCGCCGCACTAGACTAACTTGATTGCAGCCTCCATTGATGGACACTGCTTTGCTGGCGCAAGTACCAGTCCGATGAAGGGCCAGGTCGGCGGGGGCCCCGACCCGCTTTCGTCTGGTGTCTCGTCTGCTGCTGGTGACGGAAGCGGCTCTGGTGAGCAGGTCGCGAGCACGAGCGGTGTCAAAGTGCCCGGACCGTCATCTCCCCAAGGAGGCTTTGCAATGTCTACTAACGACACAACGTCAGCTCCACCGCAAAGTGGTTCCGGATTGGACAGCTCGGGCAGCTCAAGTACCTCAATTTCTTCTGGCTCCGCGAAGTCTGTCCCTTCTCCGAACCGTGATATATTTTCTTCTCCAAGTTCGGCAACTTCTTCTTTTGTGGCCTCGACGAGATCGTCTGATTCTACTCCTGCGTCGAATCCGTAAGACTCGCAGTTCATAATTGACCAACACCGAATTTTCACTAGGTCTCTTTCGGGTTCTATTCTCCCCAACCCAGCAGCTCAGGGCACCCTAAGTTCTGAGTCTGGTGCTGTCGCTGTCGGTGAGCAAGCCGGACCAACTTTGGGTTCGACTACCGCCATTGCGTCTGTTAGTGGCACAAAGCAAGTGTATCTCAACAACCAAGTACAGTCTTTCCGCTGATACTGTATCGTTCCAGCGCTGGGACCAGACAAACCGCTGGATCCCTGGGCAGTGCTAGCTCTCCGAAAAGCTTCACTGGTCCCATTATCGGTGGCATCATTGCGGCCGTTTTATGTGGCCTGCTTGCCGTGTTCTGTGTCCTACGCAGGTGTCGGCATCGACGCTCTGACATGGCTGACAGAATATACCCTTTTAGCGCTGAGAATGCCTCAGGTACGCCGTGCGCCCCTGGGGAGTATCTGTTCTAATTCTAGCCTTGAAGAAGGCCCGGTGCCTCGAGAAATGGTCGGAAGATCGGGCTATGCCGCCAGCACCTTTTCGTCCTGGGGAAACCACGGGGACCTCGCGGACGAACGTGCCCTTTCGCCTGCAACCGCGGGGGCAAGCACAGACAGCCGTCCGTGGGAAGCGGCGCAGGCGCAGGGCACCTTCGAGTCGCGCTATGCCGCTGCATTCACTCCTGGGCACACGGCGTCCTCTTCGTCGGTCGACCGGAACGACCCCGACTCTCAGCGGCGCTTCCGCGGCCCTAACCCCAAGAACATGATCAACGTACTCCATCCTACATATGCCGTTCCGCCTTCGTTGGCCGTCACTGGCATGGGAGAACCCTGGAGAAGGCACGAGCCGGCAGACGGGCGCCGTCCCATCGTCGTAAGCTATGCTCCGTCATACACAACCAAATGACACTCTTCGTCCTCAGCTGTACTCATTCTTCTGTGTTTAATCATTTCTTGCCTAATGTGCCCCCAACCTCAAGTAGTCGAATCATATAGATGTATCATATCGTAGTGTCTATTGCCCTGAGTAGTAAAACTGCAGCTTTTGATAAGAGCAGATGAACAGTGCTGTGGATTTTGGTGTCACTCCGAAGATGGATCCTTGTTCGATAACGCTGGCAAGTACCCCTCACAGCAAAAAAAAAACCCCGTCCGATTCCAATACCAATCGCACCGAGCCACCCAGAAAATATTTTCCGGGCCTGTGGCATAACAAAGCACTCTTTGACTTGGCGAACATCCTCTTTCGGACTGTGGAGGTTTGGCTCCCAAAAATGGCCTTGTCACCTGTCATTCAGAATTTCTGTTTGTTTCCTGGATCTCCACTCGAGATTCATCGTTTAACCTGCCTGAAGTACATCGGCACGGTCCTCTATGCTAAGTCTGAGTCCTGCTGCACGCAAGGGAAACGGACCCTTGAACGGACCGAAGGACAAAGCAAAAGCTGAAACAAAGCGCTAGACAAAGAGCCAGCAGGCCGGCGCAATCATGCCCCAGTGACATCCAACATAAAAGGTGCCTCTCTTTCGTTCTCCTCCAGTCCCCAACACTCATCCCGCGCATTCTGTTTCTGCCCTAAAAGCGCCTTTACGACCCTTCGACCCATTAAACATCTACTCGCTCCCCAATTGCGACAAGGCTCTTTCGCATCATCCTCTTGTCCACGAACGAAACTCTCACGACATTTCCGCTCCCGGTCTCCCTTGAACGACCACTATCATGTATTTCCACAATGCTGCTACGGTGCGGTACTTTCTTTGTCTTTCCACGACCAAAATCTTACCCGCCTCTAGCACCGTCACTCTCGTGTTCCGGCGGCC
Organism: Mycena belliarum; assembly: GCA_029282135.1. NCBI lineage: Eukaryota > Fungi > Basidiomycota > Agaricomycetes > Agaricales > Mycenaceae > Mycena > Mycena belliarum. The sequence goes on from JARJCN010000019.1 coordinate 217,218, forward strand.
CCAAAGCTATCCTGGGAACCTTTTCATTTGAGCTACCAGCCTCCCGTGTTTGAGACGGGTCGGTGCCTCGAATTGCAGGAAGGCTCGGTGGCCCTTCCCCGCTCTTCGAGGGGAAGGGCGGCCCCTGTTCATCTCCATCCGCCGAGCGGTGTTGAAGAATACAGCGTGGGCTACGTGCTGTCGTGGCCGCCGTCCATTTCCAGTCCCACCCTGTCCTCTCCGTCGAGCCCCTCATCCAGCGACTCATCAACCACGAGCGTATACTATACCCCTCTAAATACGGCCTCATTTTCCACGCCATCCACGGTCAGCTTGAGCTCCTCTCGGCCCATCAAACCGGCTGTGGACTTCTTCGATCTCAGCGACACGGAGAACTTCCCTCCCCTCCAAGCCCCCCTTCTGCGCCAGAAAGTGCCCGCCTGCCGCCCCGCTGGTTACAAGCGCCGTACACAGCCAACGGAAAGTGGGCTGAAGGGCTGGGCCCGTCTCCGGCGCAACGCGCCCCCTGCCCTGCGAATGCAGTCAGTTGAGGAGGAACTCGCAGGCAGCAAGCAACACTATGTTTTAGAGTTTGAGGGCGCGTATGGAGTGGCGTTGCCCCAGCCCAAGCTTCGTTGTGTGGAGAACACCCCCGAGCATCGCTTTCACTTGCTCGACTTGTTGATGAACGGGTCTTGAGGTTCATTGTTTCCTCTGTATCGCATTTGGTCCCTTTAAATGTAATATTTCGTAATATCCTTTGTAGCTTTCCCATGTAGCAATATATACCACAATGACTCGTCAGATTGCTGTTTTTTGTACATATGTACAATGAAAACAGTATCAAGGTAATCCGGCTGAGCGGTTGCCTCCTGGGCGTCCGTGACGAAGACTTTTCAGGAAACGCGCTGAAGGGGACTTGACGCAACGCAAACGATATCCATATTGTCCTTGTGATATACGAGTGCATGAATGCGACAAACGGGAGAAAAGGATAGAGTAGCGATGGAGCCTGAAGCTACTATAAACAAGGATCGTTGGGGATGGGCAACCTAGGAAGCTGGCGCAAGCAAACCCGAGCACCTCCGACAGCAATAACCTGGGCATGCTCTGTCTCGGGGCTGAAGAACTCCCCGGCCAGGCGCGTCTCCATCGCTTGGAGAGACGGCGACCATACCGCATAGGGTCTCGCCAAAAGTTGCTCCTCGTCATCCTGCACAAGTTCCTCGTGTAGTGCTCGAAGGGCTTCGCCCGTGGGCGCGTCTTCGTTCGGATTAGCGGCGTGCCACATGCCTTGGAGCGTCAGCGTGGTGAGATCCCAAGTGTGAACTTTGCCGCCGCTTGGGATAATGACGCGGGTGGCATTATTGAGCGACAGGAATGGAGATATGTCTCGTTCAGTCAACGTTTCACCGTTGCGCAGTGTCAGTTCCAGAACTCCGTGCATATTTGGCTCGTATTTTCGGCCTAAGGACATCTGGGAAAGATCCCGAAGGACGCGCGAAAGCAGGTCCAAAAATGGTTCCGGGTCGTCGTCAATGTTATAGGTGTGCCAGGGACTGAAGAACGCGTGTCGAAAGTTGTACCGTTCGGCAAAAGTGCCGTCTACGAAGTGGTGTATCTGCGGCCGAGTTCGTTAGAGGAGGGAAAGAAAAGAACAAGTAATGGACTCACCATAGATAAAGCTGTGCTGTTTGCTACTCGAAGCGTACCCGGCAATTGTGGATCATAGGTTAGAGCACCGGCGTGGTAGAGGGCATTCCAACGGACAGCTCCAGCGTCAAAGTCAAGGGCGGCATCCGTTTGGCTGACTTCCACCGCACCAGCGGCAAGGAAATCGATGAGGGTCGTGATGGAGACAGTGCCCTGTACGTCGGAGCGCTCTGGGAGCAGCTTAAGGATGTTCTTCAAGAGACGAAAAGAAAAGTTCTCAGACTGCGGATGTCCTGAGGATAGTTTGGAGATCCATGTGATGATCTGTTGCGGATGAAGGAGAGTCTGGGCCACGCCACCATCAAACGGGAAAACGTATCCCCCGTATGAACACTGGAGTTCAAGGATGCCGTCAAGCGTCTCGCCGAGCACCGCTTGAGCGATAGTGGTTACTTCTTGCTCTGTGAATCCACAGGAAAGTTCGAGGCTGGGGACAGAGTAAGGGTCCAAGTGCTCCAGGACTGGGTATTTCACCAGAAGAGCTCCGGTGACAAAGAGCTTGTCGACGACCCCGGATTGCACGAGAGGACTCCAAAAATGTGTATTCAAGATACGCTGAATGTCTCGCGCGGGTAAAAGGCTCTCGTGCGAGCAGAGGGAACCACGTTTGACGAAGGAGCGATTTTGAATGGGGTAGTCATAATCATCCACACTGACGAAGAGGGTGAAGCCGCGCGCCTTGACGAGCTTCTGATATTTTGTTAATAGGTGGTCAAGACTCCACATCGAGGGAGGACACTCACAAACACATTTACGACCATCTCTGCGTCATCATCTATACAAAGGCTTGCGGGATCCGATAGCCCCAGTTCAGTCGCGTACTCCCAGAGGAAGCTAGACATTGCGGAGGACATCATAGCTGCTATCTCGGCCTTTAGCGCCTCAACATCCGAATGTGGGGAGATATCTGAAAGGTAGAAGGGAAGACACAGGTGTTGGTTATGTCGAGGGATGGAGTCTGAAGGCTCGGTGACTACCGGAAGGGATCCAAAGCGCCTAGAAAAATGCTTGGCCTCGTGAATGTCGTAATATTGATACAGAGTGGAGAGAAATTGTGTTTTCCCGAATTTCGGGGGTCGCAGCAAGATGATTTGGAATTTATCGGGCAATTCCGGGATGTGTTGAGTCTTGTCGGCAAACGCAATCCCTGGATCATCATGAAAGTTGTCACCTGGGCGAGGCAAGCGGAGGTGGTGCTGGATTCTATCAGAATCCGAGGAAAGTATCGAAGCCGAGGGTACTCACGTCCAAAGGAGGCGAAGGCGATCGCGACTTGACCCGTTTTCGGTCAAGTTCATTGCCACTGTGTGTTTCGTCGTCATCGCTCCATCGCGGTGACCAGGCGCGCTTGAAACCGAAGGACGACGAGGATGGACTGGACGGTGGGTAGAATGTAGTCTCAATTCCAGACTTTCTTTTTTCTGTGCCACTGTGTGCTTCTTCGTCATCGCTCCGGCGCGGTGACCAGGCGTGCTTTGAGCCAAAGGACCATGAGGATGGACTGGACGGTGGGGAAAATGAGGGTTGGCCTATTGAATGATTACTTGGGTGGGATAGTCGAGAGCACGGGGACTGTACCTGAATCATTGGAGCTGGAGGAACTGCTGCAGACAGGCCCGGGCTTCGAGGCCTTTGAAAGGAGTCTTGGGGACGCTGGTATGTCGTGTTGAATGAATTCGAGGCTATCAGAGGACGACTTGTCGGTGGCAGCAGCGAAAAACACGTTGAGTCGAGTGGTCATGGCAGCAGAAGCCGAGACAAAGTAGACACGGCTGGCCCACCGTGCTATTCAGCTCAAGGGCTGCCAGTATATATACAAAGGTTGCGCTTCAGACTGTCTTGCTCGCGTCCGAGATATAATGATTGAATAACCACTAGGATGATAGACAACGGTTGAACGTAGGACAATGAACAAGGCACAAGTAGTACTTACATTGTGATACAAAGCTTGGCGTTGCGGCCGGACATGCCCGAGGCAGTCTCAGCGTTGCCCCGACGCGTGTCCGCTCCGATTTCTTGTCCACCTCAATCTCCCCATACTTGCCTGAACACAAGGGGCCGCCGAGTTGTTCCCCGGGCCCTGTTCTGCCTCTGACTCTGGGAGACTAATGTGGTGCAGTATGCTGGTATTGTCACCGATTGCATCGTTGAAATGGTGCGTAAATACGGTGAGGAGGAGGCTGAGCTAAGGTAGGAGCACAATCGTGCGACTCTTGATCGCGCTGTCACAAATTGAACAACCCTGACATGAACTTCAACTTTGAAGTACCCAGGCTGCATAAAAGAGCCTAAAAGGAACTGCCACTGTTGATGCAAATGGAGGTCCAGCGTCGCGCCTCGATGCGTCTCTCAGCCGTGGTCGTGCGCGGCGCGGTGCAACGGACTTTTCAAACGAGTGCTGGTGGTTTCGTCTGCGACAAGCTGAGTGCTAGGCACGAGGGTCGGCAACAGGCGCACACACGTATCGCGGTGAAGCGCGTTTCGTAGGTCGCGCAGTCGGCGGGCTTCGGGATTCTCCAAGCTCACTCGGACCCCGGCCTTGCCTAGCCTTGCCTCCGACATAAGCTTTGCCTCAGCAGGTGTCCGACAACCCTCCTGTGCGGCGGTCAAGTTTCTTAAGTAGGAGACGAATCTGACGAGATACAAACAGACATGTCGGCAGCCTTAAGTCCTTTAGATGTAGTCAAAGACTTAGTAGACCCGTGTCCTATTTGAATCTTGAACGCGCCAAGCGAGACTTACTTACTTCGATGCTAATATAAACTTGACTCAAGCAGTGTCCGTGTTGACCTGATGAAAGATGAGTCTGAACTATGTATTGCATAAGATAATGACCGGAGCAAAGGTTGGCGATCTAGCATTAGACTGAAACTACAAATTATAAGAGTCGTTTGGGATGGGCACACTAACCCTAGGCCACTGGCGCAACAAAACCCGAGCGCCTCCGACCGCAAGAAATTGAGGATACTCTGGCTTGGCGTCAAAGAAGTCCCCAACCAAGCGCATCTCCATCGCTTGGAGGGACGATGACCATACCGCGCAGGGCCTCGCCAGAAGCTCCTCCTCATTGTCCTGCACAAGTTCCTCGTGCAGAGCCCGGAGGGCCTCAACCGTTGGTGTGTCCCCCTCGTTAGGGTAAGCGGCCCGCCAAATCCCGAGGAGTGACAATGTGCTGAGCTCCCAGACATCCTCCAAGTTTATCGGAAATCCGGGGACTTTGATGATACGCTTGGTAGCAGGGAGGATGCTGGGGTCGACCTCCTTGTCAGACCGTGCAACGACGCTGCGCAAAACCAGCTCGAGGACGCCGTGGATTGTTGGCTCGTATCTTCTCCCAAAAGAGGCCTGGCTCAAGTCTTGGAGGATCCGGGAGAGCACAGTGGCGAGTAGCGTAGTGTTGTCTGATAAGCTGAACCCGCGCAATTTAGCATCGAATTCGGTGCCCAGGTCGTACCGTTCAGTAAAATCAGTATCCACTGCGGCGTACATCTGCACCAGAGACATTTAGGTAAGAAAACCACCAAAGCGATCCTGAACTCACCTGTGAAAGAGCAGCGCTGTTTGCAACTCGGAGGGTACCTGCCATTTGGTGATCATACGTGAGCGCACCAGCATGGTAGAGGGTCAGAGCTGCAGCATTGAAAGGGAGGGTGGTAACCCTCTCGTTGTTTTCCACTGCACCAGCGGCAAGCAGCTCAATAAGGTCCTCGGGAGTCACTGCTCCTGGCACGTTCGCCGACGGTGGTAGTCTGAGGATGTTTGATAAGAGGCGATATGAAACATCCTCGGCATCATCGGGATGCAGATGTTGGGACGATAATGATGAAAGTTGATTGATTACACGTTGGGGATGAAGGAGAGGGTGGGCGGCGACATGATCCGGCTGCGTAGCAGAAAAGGTGTAACCCCCACATGAGTGCTGTACTTCGGCCATGTCAGGTGTGGTACCGAGGACCGACCAAGCAAGATCGAGAGTTTCCTGCTCTGTGAATCCGCAGGAAAGCTGGAAGCCCGGTAAAGACTCCAGGTCCATGCTTTCCAAGGCGGGATACTTCACGGGAAAAGCCCCCGCCACAAGCAGCTTGTCAATTATGTCGGATCCAGCGAGTAGAGGACGCCAAACATAGTCGTCGACAATGCGTGCAATGTCCCCCGCGCTCGCTAAGGTGTCAGGTGTGGTGGGGTGCAACAGAGGAACATCGTAGTTGTCTATGGCGACAAACAGAGTATAACCACGGCTCGCGACAAGCTCCTGTCGTCTATATTCAATTATTGCACGACGGGGATGAGGATGGTACTCACGAACAGCCTCGCAAATACATTGTCGTTCTCGTCTTTAAAGAATCGTTCGGGTTGACGGAGCTGCAGCTGCTTGGCACAGGTGGACAGAAACATTTCCGCAACGTCCAAGATGCTGTTCGCTATTGCGGTATCCGAGTACACACAAACATCTGCTAGATCGATGAACAGACAAAGATGCTGGCTGTGTCGTGGAATAGATCGAGGGTCCCTGGTGACAACCGCGAGAGATCCAAAGTGCCGATCAAACTTTTTGACCCTGCAGACATCGTAATAGTCCATCAATGTGGACAAGAACACTGTCTTGCCAAACCGGGGAGGGCGCAGGAGTAAACTTCGAAATTTGTCGGGAATTTGTCTGATACACTGTGTCTTGTCTACAAAGGCGGTCTCAGACCGTCTGCAAAAGTTGAGAAATTTATCATCAGAGTGGTGAGGCAAGCAGCGCTGCTGCTATAGGAAATGAGCACAGGAATATCGAGAGGCGCAAAGAACGGACTTGTAGAGAAGAGTGGCTAGATACCGGGGAAGGCTGGCCTCTCCTTGGGCGCTTCTGACTAGGCTCGTTATTGCTGTCTGATTTGTCGTCCCAGGTTCTTTTCAGGCGTGCGGACGCCGTGGACCAAGATGACGGCGGAGATGAAAAGGCCAAGTCTGTAGATTTCAAGAATGGGTAAGCGACATAGGAGAAGCCCTTACCATAGTTATCGTCAGAGTCGGAATCGGAATCATAACCGATGGCCTTGCATAGCTCCGCAAAAGATGGCCCATCACTAGAGTCTGTGCGGTATCCAGCGTGGGTGTCCTCCTGGACAGCGGATTCGGGAAGCACGTTCAATGGAGTGGCCATTTTGGGGTGGAAACAAGGTGGAAAACAAGTTTACCTGTCACTCTTGTCACACAGGGGCACGGTCATGTGGTCGCGACGCGACAACAATCCACAATATGTCGCCGTGACACAAGTGGTACTTGCTCCCCCTCCGATATTCAGCACCTGCCGCGCGCCGCCGGCGTCTTAGCCGGACGCGCGGACATCGGTGCGGGCATGCCGCCTTCGCGGAAGCGGCGGGGCGTGGGTTTCGAAGACGCAGGGAGGTGGTGGGGCAGGCCTGAGGCGGGGGAGAGGCGGGATCTCTGCAGATGCGGCGGAGCGTGGTTTTCGTGGACGTGGGGCAGGCGGCGGAAGGCGCGGGCCCTGCGTGATGAGGAAGGCATCCATGTTTCATGTTTGGAACCGCCTGCAGGAATGTGATACAGGCTGAGGCGGCTTCGTGGATGGCGGAATAGGCACAGAAAAGGTGGGGAGCGTAGGTTCAGGGTACATGGAGGTGTCGACGTCATTGAGGGGCCCACGGAGGTCGGGCTTCAGCTTGAGCTTTTGTTGCGACAGTCGAGCTTTGGAAGCGCGTCCGGACTCCGGGGAGATAGTCTTGAGAAGGGGGGCTTGAGCTGACGCTGGAGTGCCTCGCTGAGTGCATCATTCATAGAAATCCTCGGGTTTTCGATGGAAGCGGCGTAGAAGAGGGGCGTATTGTCCGAGTCAGAGGTCCTGAGATGGGCCGGATTAATCAGTAGTGCATGGGGAGAGGACTCGGAATACCCACCACCAGCGTTGATTCTCCGAGGAGCTGTTCAATGCGCCGATGCCGCCAACGCCTCGACGTCGCCAATCTGACGGGCAACTGGAATGGCCTACGGGCGTCGTGAACATAGCACGCTACAAGGAAGGAACTGCCGTTGATGCAAATGGAGTCCAGTGTCGCGCCTCGATCCACCTCTCAGCCGTGGTTGGGCGCGGCGGGCTTTTCGGACGGGTGTTCTGGTGGTTTCGCCTGCGACATGAGTGCTAGGCACGAGGAGCGGTGAGAGGCGCACACACGTATCGCGGTGAACATTTCGTAGGCTCCGCGACGTGCGCAGGGGAGCGAAGCAAGCACAGACGCGTACCGCTCGATGCTCACGGGCGTCGTCGGCGAGCGCGCCGTGCCCGGAACGGTCGACGCGCGTCGGCCTCCGTCAGAAGCGCGACGGCGTCGTAGGTGGGCCACTCGGCGGGCTCCGCAAGGTCGAGGTATGCCATGGCTGCGATCTCCTCGAGGAGGTCGCCGCAAAAGTTGCCGGCTTCGCGACGGCGGAGGCGGGGGAGCGTGGGTCTCGACGACGCGGCAGAAGGCGCGAACGCTGCGTGATGGGGAATGCCATGTTTGGGTCCGCCTGCAGGAATGCGATCCAGGCTGAGGCGACTTCGCTGATGGGAACGGGCCCGAAGCGCGAGCGGGCGAGGTGGCGGGACGGGGCGGCGTCGATACGCTCCAAGCGGAGCGGGCGTAGAGGCTTGAGCGAGTGGGTGCGGGAGAGTTGGTCCGGAAACGTGAAGGCGTCGGTAAGCGGCCCACAGAAATTGAGCTTGAGGCCTTGAGGCCTAGCTTGAGGTGCTGAGGGTTGTAAATTTGGGGCGGATGGCAGAGCGTCGAAAACGTGTCCGGAGAGCGATCTAAGGAGTGCTTGGATCGCCTCGCTGGGAGCGTCATGCAGGGACAGCCTTCTTGCTTTCACGGGCAGCGCGAGTGTCAGAGGTCGTCACGGATGGACCGACGGCATTAGGGGAAGGCAAGAGGACAGTACTGAGTACATAGAATCTCACATCAATATTCAATATTCAATCTCGATGCAAACGAGGGTACACTTTTGGACACTACTTATTTATTCAATAGATCTAGATATGCAACAACGAGAGCGACGATAGGGTATATCGATAGGGATGTAGCATGAGACTAGAATTATAACGCAGATTTGTTCGGGATGGGCATATTCAACAAAACCCTAGCGCCTCCCACCGCGAGAAACTGGGGATACTCCGGCTGAGGGTCGAGGCAGTCCCCGACCAGACGCATCTCCATCGCTTGGATGGACGACGACCATACCATACAGGGCCGCGCCAAGAGCTCCTCCTCGTTATCCTTTAGAATTTCCTCGTGTAGCGTCCGGAGGGCCTCGACCGTCGGCGTGTCCTCGTTCGGATTGGCGGCCCGCCACATCCCCTGGAGCGTCAGCGTCTTGGGCTCCCAGATGTGGGTTACGTTCGCCAGCTGTCCAGTGACTCTGACAAGGTTGCCGGGCACAGGGAAGATGATGGGGTCGGCCATCTTTATGCCGGTTGTATGCTTGTTGCGCATAACCAGCTCGAGGACGCCGTGCATGGTTGGCTCATGCCTCCTGCCAAAAGAAGCCCGGCCCAAGTCGCAGAGGACCTGAGAGAACAGCTCGACGAATGATTCAGGCTCGCCTGACATGATATAGCGGGTGGATAGGGTGCGGAAGCAGAGCCTAAGGTCAAGGTCATGCCATGCAGCGAAAGCCGAGTCTACGGCAGCATGTATCTGTGGCAAGGCCAATCAGGATAAGTTATGCAGATCCAGAACGCGAACTCACCACAGACAGAGCTCTTGTGTTCGTTATCCGGAGTGTATTCACCAATTGCGAATCATACGTGAGACCACCAGCATGATAAAGATCATTCCAAGCCACGCGTGCGGAATTGAAACCGGCATTCGTTTCGTCATTCGTTTCGTCGACTTGTACTGCACCAGCAGCGAGCAGATCGATGAGTGCAGCAAGACTTACGGCTCCCGGTACGTCCGGCATCTCTGGAAGCAGCTTGAGAATGTCCGATAAGATGCTAAACGCAGGGTCGTCGGCGATGGGGAGCTTGGGATATAACAAAGAAATTTGTGCCATGGCAAGTTCAGGATGAAAGAGAGGCTGGGCGGCGGCACGGTCAGCCTCCGTGGCAGGAAAAATATAACCCCCACACGAGCGTTGAAGTTCGGACACGGTAGGCGTGCTATGAAGTACCGATTGGGAAAAGTCAAGAATCTCTTGTTCGGTGAATCCACAGGACAGTTGGAGGCCCGGTATCGAGTCGAAGCGCAGTTCGTCTAGAGCCGGATATGTGACGGCAAGAGTACCCGTCACGAATAGCTTTTCGATGATGTCGGCTCCGGCGAGCAGAGGACGCCAAAAATGAATATCGAGAAGGCGCATGATGTCCGATACGCTTGCAAACGTGTCGTGGCCGAGTGCGGTCCGATGCGCAACAGCCCGGTTGCGTACAGGAGCATCGTAGTCGTCTATACCGACGAAAAGTGTGTAGCCCTGAGCTTTCACCAGCCCCTGTTATTGATGTCAATAATCACAGGAGTCGGATAGGATGGAACTGGCTTACAAATACCTTCGCGAACATGTTTTCATCGCGGTACCTCAAGAATCCAATAGGATCGGATAGTTGCAATTCTTTGGCATATTCGACGAGGAAATCAACCAGGACGCGACGGATTCGATTCGGCAAGTGAGATGTAAAGACTCTGGTATCCATGTCAACATTGACGACCGACAGATTGAAGCACAGGCAAAGATGCTGGCTATGCTGCGGGGTGGAGTCCGGATCCTGGGTAACAACAGCGAGAGACCCGAAACGGAGACCAAAATTATTGACTCCCTCGATGTTGTAGTAGTCCGTCAAGGTGGATAGAAATGAGCTTTTGCCAAATCGCGGAGGGCGCAGAAGCAGATACCGGAAACTGTCTGGGAGTTGTCGTATGCTCCGGGTTTTGTCCACTGCCGTCCTCGAATCTTTGAAAAAATCGAGAAGTTCATCCCTCCTGTGAGGCAAAAGGCGAGTGTGCTGGAAGACATTGGTACATGAAGTTTGGTCCAGGTGGGATAGAAAAAAAAAGAGCACGGACATTCGCATCATGAAGCTTGCTTCGCTTTAGTTGGAGCTCACTTTCGGCGGCCGATCCGTCATCGTCGTACCATCTCCGGGCTCTTTTCGGGCTTTTGACTCCCGTGGATGGAGTACACGGCGGGGGTAATGAAGGGGGCCCTGATGCGTACTGTAGAGGATGCAATGAGCAATAAAGGTTGACGTACCAGAGTCGTCGGAGTCAGTATCGCGGATAGCGATGGGCATTGGAGGCAGGCCTTGGCCGAGTAGTTCGGGGGATGTAGGTCTTTTGATGCAATCGCGACAGTCGTAGTGCACCCCGGCGTCGTGAGCAGTCGGAGGCAACGCGCCGTCTAATGGAGTGGCCATGGTGGCAGAGAACAGGGGCTCGGAGCAAAAAACGGACAAGTCGCAGCGGGAGATAGCTTAAGTAGTTGGTTCAAGAGGCGTCTTTGGAGTGGTCCACGGAAGTCTTGAGGGTTGTGAAATTCGGGTCACGGTTGCGATGGTTGAGAGTCGGAAAGCGCGCCCGGACCGGGAGAGAGACCTCCGGAGTCGCGCTCGGAGCTTGCTTGGCGCGCCTTGCTGCCCATGAAAAGCCTCTTGCTTTCGCTGGCAGCGCCGTAGAAGAAGGGTGCATCTGTCAGGGGAGCCCCCGCTCCGGCCCCCGTTCCGGTTCCGGTTCCGGCTCCGGTCTCCGCTCCGGCCCCCGACCCCGCCTCCGCTCCGACCTCCGCCCCAGTCCCCGTTCCCTCCGTCGCTCCCCCCGTCGCTCCCTCCGCCCCCGCTCGCCCGCTCCCGCGACCCCGCCGGAACTCCGGTTCCGGATACCACGTGGCCTGTGACCGCGCACGGGACCTATGCGCGTCACTCCGGTTGCTCCGATCACCCCGCGCACGTGCTACTAGTCAGTAGGTATTTTAGGCGGCTCCGGGCGTGGGAATCCTCAGACGTTCTTCTCTTCGGATTCCCCACGCCAGGTGCGCTATACTTGTACTTAGTAGCACGGCCTGTCAATTAACCTTCGGATTCCCCACGCCAGGACCCTTGACTTCTCGGGCCGCGTGGTTGCCCTTACAGCAGAAGAACGTCTTCTAGGGATTAACCGGTCAAGATTGCGAAGTTCGGCGTCGAAGGCTCGGACAGCTCAGATAGCGCTCCAGCCTCACCCCATTCGAATCTTGCCCCCTCCTCCCCCCGCATCGTCGCCGACATGCCCGGCAGTACCCCCGTCGGCGCTCCTGGAGCTCCGGTTCCGGACCCGACCGCGGACGCCCGGATGTCCGCTATCGAGGCGAGCCTCGCGCGCTTGACCGCCCTCGTCACCAACCTGCAACCCGCACCTGCTCCGGCCCCTGCGGCACCCGCTCCGGCCGCGAGTCCAGGCTTATTCTCGGACATCACCTCCGCGAACAAAACGGTCCTCCGACCGAACCCCCCGTTCGTCTTCGACGGCGACCGGACCCAAGGCCGCGCGTTCCTCCACGCGGTCCGGACGTACATCCGGTTGGTTCCGGAAGGCTTCCGGGACGCCTACGGGGATCCCTCCGAAGACAAGGCCATCCGGTTCGCCATGTCCTTTATGGCGAAGGATGCGGCACAGCGCTGGGCCGAACGCCAGAGCGCCAAGGAGCCCTTCCCCTTCCTTCTCTGGGAGGACTTCGTCCGGGAGTTCCGGCTCCGGTTCATCGAGGAGAACGAGCAGGACCACGCCCTGCACAAGCTCGAGTCCCGTGCGTACCACATGGGCAATCGCGACATCTACCGGTACACCGACGACTTCGAGGACCTCGTCGACCTCGCCGGCTTCGAAGACCAGCTCATCAAGGTCACGAAGTACAGGACCGGACTCGACCCGGCGATCAACCTCGCCATCACCGGCTCGAGCGACCCTCCGGACCTCGAGGACTACCCCGGCTGGCGTCTCCGCGCGTACCGCCAGTACGAGTCGATCCAACGCTCAAAGATCGGCTCGACCGGAACGTCCGGAAGGTCCGCGCACGTTCCGAACCGTGCCCGGATGATCCCGGTTTCCCTTCCGGCCGCTCCCTCTGCCCCTCCGAGGTTCGCAGCGCCCCCGGCTCCCGCTCCGGTTCCGATGGACGTCGACCGGACCCGCGCGCGCGCTGCCCCCCGCCGCGGCTGCTTCCGCTGCGGCGACCCGAACCACTTCGCCCGAGACTGCACCGTTCCGGTCGACATCCGCGCGGTCGACGTGCTGGATGAGGTGATCCGGCAGCTGGACGGTGAGCTGCTGGAGGAGCTGCTGGCCCGTGTTGCGTCGTCCGAGGCCGCCGCGCAGCATTCCGCCGCCGCGGCTGCTCCTGGTCCGGAGGATTTTCCCCTCCGCGACGAGTGAGCAGTGCGCCCTCGTTCGCGTCCCCCAATCGTTTCAATGTGTTGTTTAACGAGTCAGACAATACACCCCTTTCCCCTATTGAAACGATAGACGCACCACCCCATCAAGGTCCGGCTAAAAATAGCGATGATGCAATGGAGCAAAGGTTCTCGAACTCTAACTCCAATGCGTCATCGCTGACCAATCCTCCGGCCGCTCCGGTTGCTCCGGACTCCGGAACCGCTCCGGTCCCCCCGGCAATCCCGCGTGCACCACGGAAGCCCTCCTGGGAGCGAAGGCTCCCGAAGCGCTACACCGTCGCGGCAATCCCGGCTCCCAACTCGCTGCACCTCCCGCTCGAGTTCATGTCCACCGATAGCGCTGCGAAGCTCTCGACCAACGGGCTCGTGGACTGTGGCGCGACTTCCGAATTCATCGACTCGGAGTACGTCGCTGCCAATCAGTTCCCGGTCCGACGCCTTTCACAGCCGATCCCGGTCTTCAATGTAGACGGCAGCCCCAACGAGGCCGGCTACATCCGGGACATCGCGGACGTGGTTCTCACGTACAAGGGTCACAGCGAGCGTGTCCAACTCGCGGTCACGCGCCTCGGCAAGGAGAAGCTCATCCTCGGGTATTCCTGGCTCCGGAAGCACAACCCGGAGATCAACTGGGAAACCCGGGAGGTCAAGATGAGCCGCTGCCCTGCCGGTTGCGCTACGTGCACCACCGAGGCTCGTTCCGAACGCCGCGCGGCTCGCTCCGCCGCGCAGTTGCTCAAGCGGCTACGCTCCGGTCCGGTTCCGGCGATCTGCGTCGTAGACGTGGAGGACCGATCGGACGAGGACGAGGACGACTCCGAAGACCCTCCGGGGCCTCCGGAGAATGACTCCGAAGACTCCGGTACCGAGGACGACGACTACCAGATCGAGGAAGGGGACCGGATATTCTATACCCGGTTCACCCCTTCCGAAGACATCCGGGCCACCGGAACCGTTTCACAGCGGTTAGCGGAGGCGTTCGCCCGGAACTCCGCGCCCCCTCCGGACTCCGTTCCGGAATGGGCCCGGGAGTTCGAGGACGTCTTCAACCGGGAGTCGTTCGACTCGTTACCGGAGCGCCGGACATGGGACCACGCTATCGAACTCGTCCCGGATTCGAAGCCCGCGAACTGTAAGGTCTACCCGATCTCTCCCCTCGAGCAGCGCGAACTCGACGCGTTTATCGAGGAGGGATTGGCGACCGGACGGATCCGGCCTTCCAAGTCCCCGATGGCGTCCCCCGTCTTCTTCGTCAAAAAGAAGGACGGAGGCCTCCGGTTCGTCCAGGACTATCGCGCGCTCAATGCGATGACCGTGAAAAACCGGTACCCGCTCCCTTTGATCAACGATCTTATTAATCGATTGAAAGGAGCTCGGTACTTCACGAAGCTGGACGTCCGGTGGGGTTTCAACAACGTCCGGATCCGCGAAGGCGACGAGTGGAAAGCCGCGTTCCGGACTAACCGGGGACTCTTCGAGCCCTTGGTGATGTACTTCGGCCTGACCAACTCCCCCGCGACCTTCCAGACAATGATGAACGACATCTTCCAGGACCTCATCTTGTCCGGAGACGTCATGATATACCTCGACGACATCCTCATCGCCCATTCCGACCTCACACGCCACCGGGAGATCGTCCGGGAGGTCCTCCGGCGGCTCCGGGAGCACAAGCTATACTTGCGCCCGGAGAAGTGCGAGTTTGAGAAGTCGTCGATCGAATATCTCGGGGTGATCGTCTCTCACGACCACGTGGAGATGGATCCGGTCAAGGTCGCCGGAGTCGCCGCTTGGCCGGTCCCGGAGAACAAGACGGACGTGCTCCAGTTCGTCGGGTTCACGAACTTCTACCGGAGGTTCATCCGGGACTTCTCCGACATCGCCCGGCCCCTATTCGACTTGTCGAAAAAGGGCACCGCGTGGCGTTGGAGCGAGCCGGAGGCCACCGCTTTCCAGGCGCTGAAGGACGCGGTGACCACGGACCCCGTCCTGATCCTTCCGGACGAGGCCCGGCCGTACCGACTCGAAGCGGACAGCTCCGACCGGGCTTCCGGTGCGGTTCTCTCTCAGGAGGGTCCGGACGGGAAGTGGCATCCGGTAGCGTTCTACTCCAAGAGCTTGAGTCCGGTCCAGCGCAACTACGAGATCCACGACAAGGAGATGCTCGCGATCGTCCGCGCGCTCGAGGAGTGGCGACACTTCCTCGAGGGCTCGCAGCATCCGGTGGAGATCTGGACCGACCACAAGAACCTGGAGTACTTCCGGAAGTCGCAGAACCTCAACCGGAGGCAGGCGCGGTGGTCGCTGTACCTGTCCCGGTTCGACTTCACGCTCCACCACAAGCCCGGGCGCCTGATGGGGCGACCGGACGCGCTGTCGCGTCGCCCGGACCACGGAGCGGCTCCGGACAACCAGGACGTCACCCTCCTGTCTCCGGAGCTCTTCCATGTCCGCGCGATCGAAGGTGTGGTGGTGACCGGACCGGAACGTCCGGTGCTCCGGGACATCCGGGACGCGCTCGCGCGTGGTCCGGACCTCGAGGACCCCCTCGCTATTGCCGCGCGAGAGGCCCTCAACGTCCGGGGCTCCCGGTCGCTCCGGTCCGCGGAGTGGCGTGTGGACGACGGGCTGCTCTACTTCCGCGGCAAGATCGTGGTCCCCCGGGATCACGACCTCCGACGCCGGATCTTGGAGCAGCACCACGATACCCGTGTGGCGGGGCATGCCGGCCGCTTCAAGACGTTGGAGCTCGTCTCCCGGAACTACTGGTGGCCCCAGTTGTCCCGACACGTCGGCCGGTATGTCGCGACGTGCGACTTGTGTTGTCGCACGAAGGCGCTCCGGAAGCTTCCGGTCGGTGAGTTGCACCCGACGGAGGTTCCGGAAGAGCGCTGGAGCACGGTTTCGGTGGACTTCGTCGTCGAGCTTCCGGAAGCTCACGGGTACGACGCGGTGATGGTCGTCGTCGACGCGCTCGGGAAGCGTGCGCACTTTAACGAGTGCCACACGACCCTGGATGCCGTCGGAGCTGCGCGGTTGTACTACCGGAACGTGTGGAAGCTCCACGGGACCCCGGAGAAGTATATCTCCGACCGGGGTCCGCAGTTCATCGCGGAGTTCACCCGGGAGCTGTGGCGCCTCATCGGAGTCGCTCCGGCGACCTCCACGTCGTACCACCCGCAGACCGACGGTCAGACCGAGCGCGTTAACCAGGAGATGGAGCAGTTCATCCGGCTTTTCACTAACTACAAGCAGGATGACTGGGACGAGCTCCTTCCGGCCGCCGAATTCGCCTACAACAACCACATCCACTCGTCGACGCAGCAGGTCCCGTTCATGACCGATACCGGACGGCTCCCCCGGATGGGGTTCGAGCCGAACGGGTTGCGCTCGAAGGTGGAAGCGGTTAACGAATTCCGCGACCGGATCGCCTCCGGAGTTTCCGAAGCCCGGGCAGCGCTCGTCAAGGCTAAGGAGGAGTACAAGCGGTACTACGATCGCCGGCGCACTCCGGCGCCGGAGATTAAGGTAGGCGACCGGGTCTGGCTGGACGCCTCCGACATCCAGACCACTCGCCCTTCCGCTAAGTTCGCGCACCGCCGCTTGGGGCCCTTCCGGGTGCTCCAGGTCATCGGGCGGGGCGCGTACAAGCTCGAACTCCCTCCCCGGCTCTCGCAGCTCCATCCGGTTTTTCCGGTCGTCAAGCTTGAATTGGCTCAGGACGACCCCTTCGAGGGTCGGACTGGCTATGACGAGCCTCCGCCGGTCCTCCGCGGTGCTCCGGACGCTCCGGACGCTCCGGGCGCCGCTCCGGACGAGCCACCTGAGTGGGAAGTCCAGGCGATCGTGGACGCGAAGTACCGGTGGGGCTCGCTCTGGTATTTCGTGCAGTGGAAAGGTTATAATTCCTCTCATGATTCGTGGGTTAAACACTCCGACGTTTTCGCTCCGGAACTCGTCGCAGACTTCTACCGGAAGTACCCCGCCGCACCACGCGCCATCACGACCGCCACCTTCGACTCCCTCCCCTTCCGAGACCCCGACGTCCACGTCCGGACGATGCGTCGAGGCGCCGCATTCCAAGGGGGGGATGGTGTCAGGGGAGCCCCCGCTCCGGCCCCCGTTCCGGTTCCGGTTCCGGCTCCGGTCTCCGCTCCGGCCCCCGACCCCGCCTCCGCTCCGACCTCCGCCCCAGTCCCCGTTCCCTCCGTCGCTCCCCCCGTCGCTCCCTCCGCCCCCGCTCGCCCGCTCCCGCGACCCCGCCGGAACTCCGGTTCCGGATACCACGTGGCCTGTGACCGCGCACGGGACCTATGCGCGTCACTCCGGTTGCTCCGATCACCCCGCGCACGTGCTACTAGTCAGTAGGTATTTTAGGCGGCTCCGGGCGTGGGAATCCTCAGACGTTCTTCTCTTCGGATTCCCCACGCCAGGTGCGCTATACTTGTACTTAGTAGCACGGCCTGTCAATTAACCTTCGGATTCCCCACGCCAGGACCCTTGACTTCTCGGGCCGCGTGGTTGCCCTTACAGCATCGTCCAGCCGGACGGCCTAAAAAGCGTTGTTCAGCCCGAGTCGCCCAGTACATGCAATCACGGAGACTCCGAGAGAGCCATCAATCTCCGAGTCGTCGACTTTCATTCAATCATAATCGATGCACATAATGTCTGGGTTCAAGTTGGGCTCATTTCAGGCTCTATAGTATGCCCGGCGCGATGTTCTGAAGACAGTCATTCAGAATCGCGTATACTATAGATGTCTGTGTTAAATTTGTGAACGACGGGTCAGGAGTCACTCAGGTCAGGACTATTTGATACAAATTTAATAGATATGTGACGACGAGAGCAAAGGATAGCGATTCAGATGTAACATCAGACTGATACTATGAAGCAGAGTTGTTCGGGATGGGCATAATATCCCTGGGACGCTGGCGCAACAAAACCCGAGCACCTCCGACCGCGAGAAACTGGTCGACGCGTCTCCGTCGCTTGGAGGGACGACGACCACAGGGCCTTGCCAAAAAGATGTTCCTCGTCATCCTGAACAAGCTCCTCGTGCAGGGTGGGGAGGGCCTCAGCTGTCGGCGCGTTCCCGTTCGGGTTGGCGGCGCGCCAAATTCCTCGGAGCGTCAATTGTGGGGGGCTTCCAGGAGTGGGTTTGCGGGACTGGATTGTCAAACGGTTGCTAGCGGCGGGAAGGATGAGGGGTTCGAGCATCGTGCTGAGAGTTGTATGGATGTTGCACATAACAAGCTTGAGGGCGCCGTGCATAGTTGGCTCGCGCTTCTTGACCAAGAAATCGTCGGCCGAAGTCGCGCAGGACCTGCAAGAGGAGGGCTACAAGCGATGTAGGCTCGCCTAACAGGCTGTAATGCGACCACGGAGTAAGAGATTCGTGCTACAGGTCGTAGTCGTTGGCGAAAACAGTGTCTCTGCGGGCATGGATCTGCAACGCAATCAGACATGTCGAAAGAGAAAGTTCCATCTAACCGAACTCACCAAGCCCAACACTCCGCTGTTTGCGACTCGGAGCGTGTTCGGTGACGAGGGAACATAGGTGAGAGCACCAGCATGGGAAAGGGCATCACAAGTCACAAACGAGCCGTCGAGAGTGAGGGCGGCATCTAGTTGATCGAGCCAATAGTGCCGGCACCGAGGAGATCAATGAGAGGACCCAAAGAGGACCCAGGGTCAGAGGTTCGGAGCTGTCTGACTCCCCAAGTAGCATTAACATATTCGACACCAGTTTGAGAAGATCTTCAACAGCTGGGCGTTTCGACCATAGACAGGACAGCTGCTCACAGAGCCGCCGAGGATTAATAAGGCCGAGCCTCGTCGCTGTCCGGGTCCTGGGACGAGAACAGGGTTATGCGCGGGCGATGGTCCGCGAGGCGAAGGAGCACGTCCGCAGGCTCGAGCACGAGGCGAGAACCGGGGTCCTTGTGCTCGTCGGGGTGCGGGGCGCGGGAGGGCGCGGGCGAAGAAGCCGCGGCGCGTGGGGTCCGTGGCGGGGTCGGCGGCGGCGGCGGGGGGGAGAGGGAGCGACGGCGCGTGAAGAAGCCGGATTCGCGGGCAGGAGAGATATGAAGCTGAAGAGGGACATGGGAAGGTGGAAAGTGGACGGGCTGCAGCGGGCTACGTCATCGTGTGTATTTTGCTTGAAGTCATTGTGGAGGTGAGAGGCTGCCCGCGCGAGCGCGCAAAGCAAGCGCGAACGCGTAGCGCTCGGCGCCCTGCGCGCGGGTCAGGCGGGTCGAGCAAGCGAGGCGGGGGAAGGGTTAGTCCATGGAACATGGCCGATTCGACATCGTTGAGGGTAACTTGGAGCAGGGTATTCGCAAACAACCCTGAACCGGGGCGCCACCGTTGTGTACTTCGTCTGCGACATGAGTGCAGGGTCGGGTGCGTAAACGTACCCGCACGTACTACGGTGAATTGTGTGTCGAAAGTTGCGCAGGCGACGGTGCAGCGTGCTTCAGGGTTCTCCGAGCGGACTGGGTGGGACAGCACGGTGGACGCGTGCTCGTGCTCGTGCTCGTCATCTTTCCCCTTCTTCGCCGTCGTCTTCAATTGCCTCTTGAGCTTTGCCCGGGCGGCCTTGGGGTTTTTTCCCAGGGCGACTCTGAGTCAAGCTCGGGCTCGTCCACGTTCCGCCAGGACGCGGTGGTTCATTCTCTTGAGTAGGAAACGAACCTGGACAGACACACACATCAGCGTCATGGTGGTTGTCGTTTCGAGGCCTCTGCCAGCGGCCTCGGGGGCTTGCGAGCTAGTACTAGTCTGATTTTGTCTGTGAGCTGCGACGCGAAGCGCGATGCGTTGTTTGAGAAAGCGAAGGCGGAGATTTGGCTCGGAGGGACGAGGGCGGAGGTGGGCCCAGTTACATCGTTCATGATGAGGACAGTGAGGCAAGGCTTCAAACGGTTGTGTGAGTCGGATCCGCCACAAAGCGGGCGAATCTGACCTAATTTGACCCACCCCTGAACTAGTCGGCAGTCAAGCTCTTTTTGAGTTCCACCGCTACACCGTCGGACTCAGCTGAAGCCGGAACCGACGTATACCTAACAAATCAACTGGTACCAAGGTGCAAACCCTATGATCCCGGGCGGTCGCGGGGACGCAAGAATCTGGACGAATACGAATACGCGCCAGGGCGTGAAATAATGCCAATTTTTCAAAACATGATTCAGATTCAATTTCTCGAGTCTCAAGTCTATCTGCCTCCTCCCTTATGTCCTCCTACCCATACCCATGCCTCACCGTATGGCTCTTAGACGCCGTTTCAAGTTCTGGAGCCAGGTCCGAGGTACCGCAGCACCCGCTTCCCTCCCCACTAGCACGCCCAACTCTTCTCAGCCCCAAGTTGTCCTTCAAATTGACCGAGGCGATAATCAACTTGAAGATTCGGAAGCGTTGGGATGTCGCCGTTCTGGAATGCGGTGTCCCAGCCGTGGCCGCTTCTGGAGAGCGTCGCAAGCCGTCGCAGACTCGCGTCGTCCTACAGAAGGAACTTGGGATAGCCGCCTGACTCACGGCGCACATCGCGCTCCTGATCGCTACACTGCTTGGAAATGCGCGACTCGGACTGCGCAGACGATTCTCAAGCGTCCGCCCTGTTAGTTCGTCACGGTATCCAAGCAAGGATCCGAACGACCGACGTGACCGTAGCTCGACTCGGATCCTACGAAGGTTCTCAGTGCATGGGCAATCCAATTCGGGAGTCAAACAAGGTTACTGTAATAACCTGCTGCAAGTAGTTGTTAATGACTATATGTTGCAGGAGGGCGGCATACTCAGTACTCATTCCGGATAATCTAAGCAGAGAAGGATCGAAGATGATAGGTTGACTCAGTTGACGAGCGGCGCGACGCCCCAACCTGAACAGGGTGGCGACCTCGGGCACCGAGTCCGTGGCCTCCTTCGCGCTCGCGCGCGTGAGCTGCTCGTCTCCAGCGACTTCCGCAAAATGATCGTCTTCGCGTCCGCTCTGCTAGCGAGAAGTCGACGCCCTCGCCGGCGAAAGGGCGCACGAGCCAACAAAAAGCCGTACAAGACGTTCAGCGTAAAGCTGCGGTAAGTCGCCGAGCCTCTCCTGCACCTCCAACCCCTTCCAGCTCGCTCCATCATGATCCGGACAGACACAATCGCATGCGCCTGCCCATGGCAGCCGCCCTCGACGAGCTTTTCGAAACCATCGACGCGCGCCCGCTCACGCCGGACCTCCGAGTTTTCGCGACCGAGTACCTCAACGCGGGATTCGACGACGTACTCGCGCGCAGCACCCTTACGGCGACGCGCTGCTGGAGCAGGTTGCGCACCTCTGCGTGCGGTAGTCGTTCAGCCCTGAGATGCCCCTGATGCTGCTCCGGGCGCTGCAGCCGGAGCGCAAGCGGGAAGTTGCGTGGCTATCGCACGCCCTCAGGGCTGTAACGATCGTTGGCGCGGGGGAGGTCGCAGCGAGCGATATGTCGCGGGCGTTCCCCAGCGCCCGAGTAGTGTGTCTTACATTCCCGTTTGTTCTCTAAGTACTTCTAACTTGACGGCTGCTGGATACGACAACGCAGACGTGTCCGTGTTATTCTTGTGAGCTACGAGTCTAAACTGTGTATTGCATGGAAAACGGCGAGAGCAGAGGAGAGTGATGGACTACAAGCAGGGGTCGAACTGGATGGGCTTAGCGCTAAGACGCTGGCGCAACAAAACCCGAGCGCCTCCCACCGCGATGACTTGGGAAAACTCTGACTCTGTGTCAAAGAAATCCCCGACCAAGCGTGTGTCCGTTGTCGACAAACACGTGTAGCGCATCGCCAAAAGCTGTTCTTCATCCTCCTGCACGAGCTCCTCGTGCAGGATCCGGAGAGCTTCGACCGTGGGCGCGTCCTCGTTCGGATTAGCGGCGCGCCACATCCCCTGGAGCGTTAGCGTGGTGAGTTCCCAAGTGTGAACTTTGCTGTGACCCGGGATAGTGACGCGGGTGGCAGTATCGAGTGAGAGGAAGGGGTCCATTTTTTTTTTGGCAAACGTGTGACGGTTGCGCAACATCAATTCCAGAATGCCGTGCAAATTTGGCTCGGACTTTCGGCCGAAGGACGTCCGAGAAAGATCACGAAGGATGCGCGAAAGTAGGTCCAAGATTGGCTCCGGGTCGTCGTCAATGCTATAGGTGTACCACGGATCGAGGAACTTGTGCCGAAGGTCGTATCGTTCGGCAAAGGTGACGTCTACGAAGTCGTGTATCTGCAGCCAGGTTCGTTAGAAGAGAAACGAAAGAACAAATGGCGGACTCACCATAGATAAAGCTGTGCTGTTTGCTACTCGGAGCGTATCCGGCAATTGTCGATCATAGGTCAAAGCACCGGCATGGTAGAGTGCATTCCAACGAACAGCTCCAGCGTCAAAGCCGAGGGCGGCATCCGTTTGGCTGACTTCCACCGCACCAGCGGCAAGGAAATCAATGAGAGTTGTGATAGAGACAATGCCCTGTACGTCGGAACGCTCTGGAAGCAGCTTGAGGATGTTCGTCAAGAGCCGAAAAGAAAAGTCTTCAGACTCCAGACGTCCTAAGGATAATTTGGAGATCCATGTGATGGCCTGTTGCGGATGAAAGAGAGTTTCGGCCATGCCACCATCGGACGGGAAAATGTATCCCCCGCAGGAACGATGAAGTTCAGAGATGCCAGCAGGGGTCTCGCCGAGCACCACTTGAGCGATAGTGGTTACTTCTTGCTCTGTGAACCCACAGGAAAGTTCGAGGCTGGGGACGGAGTACGGGTCCAAGTGCTTCAGAGCTGGATAGCTCACGAGAAGAGCTCCGGTCACAAACAGCTTGTCGATGACCCCGGATTCCGCGAGGAGAGGACTCCAGAAATGTGTATTTAAGATACGTTGAATGTCTCGCGCGGGTAAAAGGCTCTCGTCCGAGCAGAGGGAACCACGTTTAACGAAGGAGCGCTCTCGAATGGGGAAGTCGTAATCATCCACACCGACAAAGAGGGTGAAGCCGCGCGCCTTGACGAGCTTCTGATATTTTATTAGTGATAAATCGAGATCATACATTGAGAGGACACTCACAAACACGTTTACGACCATTTCAACGTCATCATCTAAAGAAAGGCTTGCGGGATCCGATTGCCCCAGTTCAGCCGCATTTTCGTACAGGAAAATATTCATTGCGGAGGACATTATAGCTGCTATGTTAGCCTTGAGCGCCTCGATATCCGAATGTGGGGAGATGTATGAAAGGTTGAAGGAAAGACAGAGGTGTTGGTTATGTCGAGGGATGGAGTCGGAAGGCTCGCTGACCATCGGGAGGGATCTGAAACGCTGAAAAAAGTTTTTGGCCTCGTGAATATCATAATATTGATACAGAGTGGAGAGAAACTGTGTTTTCCCGAATCTCGGGGGTCGCAGGAAAAGGATTTGGAATTTATCGGGCAATTCTGGGATGTGTTGTGTCTTGTCGGCATACACGATCCCTGGGTCGTCATGAAAGTTGTCACCCGGGCGAGGCAAGTGGAGGTGGTGCTGGATTCTATCAGAATTCAAGGAAAGTAATCAGAGTGGATGGTAATTACATGTGAAGGTGGCGAACGCGAACGCGACTTAACCCGCTTTTAGTCAAGTTCATTGTCACTGTATGCTTCTTCATCACTCCATCGCGATGACCATGCGCGCTTTGAACCGAAAGTCCGTGAGGATGGACTGGACGGCGGGGAAAATGAGGGAGGATCTATTGCATGATTACGTCGGTGGCATAGTAGAGAGCGCAGAGACTGTACCGGTATCATCGGAGTTGGAGGAACTGCTGAGGCAGATGGGCCGACTTGGGAACGCTGGTATACCGTGTCGGATGCATGGGAAGCTATCAGAGGACGACTCTATCATCTGCTATTTGGCGGCGGCAAGAACGGAAAACGCGTCGAGTTGAGTGGCCATGGCAGCAGACGAAGGTGAGGGTACTCACGTCCAAAGGTGGCGAAGGCTGTATGCCGTCAGTCTCTCGGGAAGAGTACAGGGACAGGGACCGGAGGGACTCACGTGTAAGGTCGACAAAGAGGGACACGACTTGACACGCGTCTGGCCAGATTCGCCGAGCCTTGGTTCCTCGTCGTTGCCACTCGATATGCGTGACCATGTACGTTTTGAGCGGATGGACCCCGAGGATGAAGTGGTTGGCGGTGTCAACTGTTCAAATGCTAATGCACTAGCTCAAGAAAACCCAGATAGACCGAGACAGAAACTCTTACGAGGACCGTCGAAGTCGGGATCAACGATGATGGGTGCAGGCGCACCCTTATTAAAAAAACCCGGGAATGCAGATCTGTTGATGCAAATGAGGCAGTCGCAGTATGCACTATGGGTATCTTGGACCACAGGTCTGCCGATGTGCGTGCTCGATGAAGCGGCCATGGTGAAGAGGGCAGAAAACAAAGAGAACTAGAGTTGCCGCTGAAAGTACTTGAAGAAGGAGAGTGACTCGGAAGAGGTTTCCACGAGTCTTTGCTTTGGTCGACGCCAGGCGGCGTAATTAACCAAGACTACATATGTCGATTTCCCTTCAAGTATTGCCACTGATAGCATTGCGAGCTGGGAAGGCGACCGAGCCGTCTGAGGTAACCGTATGTGTGGAAGGCAAGGGGCGCCGGTATGTGCACACAATCACGGAGACTCAGATAACAACTTTCATTCGAAGCATGACACGTACTTTATATACGTGTGAACGACTGTCTTCACAAAAAAGTATATAAAGTTTTTGTTTACGAGACTAGACACGTACAACGTCTCGACAGCGTGCGAGTCCGTGTTAGGGTCGTTTCGGTACGCCTGGCGCGACTTTCTGAAGACACGTATACTCAATGTATATATGTCTGTGTTATATGTGAACGAGGGGTCAGGACCAGGTCAGAACTATTCGATAGATATGTGACGACGAGAGCTTCAAGGAAGGACAGCGATATAACATCAGACTGAAACTATGGAGTAGAGTTGTTCGGGATGAGCATACTATCCCTAGAACGCTGGCGCAACAAAACCCGAGCGCCTCCGACCCCGAGAAACTGGTCATACTCTGGTTGAAGGTCGAGGGAATCACCGACCAGGTGCGTCTCCATCGCTAGGAGGGACGACGACCATACCGCGCAAGGCCTCGCCAAAAGCTGCTCCTCATCATCCTGCATAAGCTCCTCGTGCAGGGTTTGGAGGGCCTCAACTGTCGGCGCGTTCCCGTTCGGGTTGGCGGTGCGCCATATCCCTCGGAGCGTCAATCTGGAGAGCTTCCAGAGGTGGGGTTTGCCCGACAGGGGACAGTGGATTGTGAAACGGCTGCCAGAGGCGGGAAGGATGAGGGGTTCGACCCTC
The DNA here is from genome assembly GCA_029282135.1 of Mycena belliarum. Taxonomy (NCBI): domain Eukaryota; kingdom Fungi; phylum Basidiomycota; class Agaricomycetes; order Agaricales; family Mycenaceae; genus Mycena; species Mycena belliarum. The sequence continues at coordinate 242,668 of JARJCN010000019.1, forward strand.
GCGCTGAGTGTTGTGTGAATGTTGCGCATAACAAGCTCGAGGACGCCCTGCATAGTTGGCTCGTGCTTCTTGCCCGAAGAACGTCGGCCCAAGTCGCGCAGGACCTGCAAGAGGGGTTCTACAAGCGATGTAGGCTCGCCTGACAGGCTGTAATGAGGGAACCCAGGGTCAGAGCTTCAGAGCTGTCTGACTCCCTAAGTAGCATCGACATATTCGACACCATTTTCAGTAGATCTGGGCGTTTCGAGCATAGACGGGACAACTGCTCACAGAGTCGTCGAGGATTGATAAGTTACCGAGCCTCGTCGTTGTCGTTGTCCGAGCCCTGAAACGAGAGTAGGTAGCTTCCAGATGAGCGACGTAGTCCTCCTGCCTTGTCCGCCATGTCCGGCAGCTCATCAAGCACCGATCTCGCAAAATCAAGCGCTTCCAGCTCCGTGAAGCCACAGGTAAGCTCCATCGCGGGTGGGGCGCAGAGATCAAGCATATGCAGGTTCCCGTGAGCGATGGGCTCATGAGAAAACTTCCGATTATGAAGAGCTTATCGATAACGGCCATTCCCGCTAGCAGAGGGCCCCAGAGACATGAATCCAGTAGAAGGTTGGCGTCCTACAGCCTTCCAAGTCGCTGAGTCCCAGGGTAACGCAAATGTGCAAAAGCGTGGGATAGGGCCGATGCGTCATAAGAATTTATGCCAACAAAGAGAGTGTATCCGCGGGATTTGACAAGCGCCTATTGCTAGCATATCAGGGGCGCCGGGCGCGGATGGGGACAACAAATCACGAAAACTTCGGTCAGCATCTCGCCGCCGGGCGGCTGATGCTGCCATTCGCCAATATTTCGTTAGCCTGAGAAACAGGGTGCAGCTCTGTGGCATGTTTTCGGGAGACTCTTGCGGCGCGATGGAACAAACGACCTCGAGTTCGTTTTCTAGCGCTGATATGTTTGAGCAGGCGTATCGGGTCCTGACCGACAAGTCCAATGAAAGACGGAGATGTTAATTGTGTCGAGGGACGGGGATAGGAGGCTCTACTGCAAGGGTTTCATGGCCCTCAGCAATATGTTGGGCTGCGTGGAGATCGTAGTATCTGAGCAAAGTGAAGAGGAGGGCTGTTGTACCAAAACCCAGAGGGCGAAGCAGGATATACTGGAATTTGTCAAGTAGTTGGGGAACGGAGTGCGCCTTGTCGGCGAAAGGAAACCTGGATGGATCCCGAGATGACGCGTTTCACGCGTTTTTGGTCACTACTCGCATCTTCCCGTCACTCCATACCCATGTCCGCTTCGACCGAGTGGAACCCGTTGAGGACTCGATAATGGCGATAATGATCAATGAGGCCTGAGGCGGCGTCTATTGCCAGTTGGTGTCAATGGCTACTTCATATAGTGGGGCCTCACTTACCATCGGCGAACTCGAATGAGTTTTAAGAAAGTGTCAGAGGTAGCTCTTCGAATCATTGGGGCATACAATGCAGTCGCAGGGTGAGCTATGTGTACCATGCTTGCGGACCTCGATTCGAGTGGCCATTGTAGGTCCTTACAGTTTTTTGACGAATCAGCCAAGGGCTGCCAGAAAATATACCAAGGCCGGAGAGGGTGCGCTTCAAACTAAGCCTGAGTATCTCGCTCGCGTCCGAGATCGATATTGTGCGGGAAAATGATTGAATAACCACTACGATAGCCAACGATTGAACATTGAATGCCGACGGTCCAGGTTGGATGTAGAACGATGGACGATGGACGATGAACAAGAACAAAACAAGACACAAATACGTGCACAGTATGCGCGGCAGTCGGAGTACTCTGGGTCGGCCTGGGTTGCTCCGGCTTCCGTGTCTCATCCCACCTGAATCTCCCAATCTGAACGCAATGGACCACCAAGTTGCTCCTCGGTCCCGATTCCAACTCTGGGAGACTGTTCATTGCACTATGCTGGTTTTTGTCACCGGTTGAGGTTCAGCAAGGGATACGGTGAGGAGGAGCACGATCGAGAGACTCTCTCGATCGTGCTGTCTCAACGCCCCTGGAATGAAGTACCCAGGCTGCATAAAAGGGCTGCCCCGAGGTGAGCACCCGCACTGAATCCCAGTCTACCCGACCTACCTACCCACACCACTTTTCTCACCATGGTCGCCGTTCCGCAATTTCCTCCGGAAATTTTGCAGCACATCATATCCACCACCTGGCAAATGCCTCTTGGCTCGACCGACCGCATCGTCTTCATGCGTGCGTCGGCCCTCGTCAATTCGACTTGGGCGGATATTTTCGACCTCGTCTCCACCCGAGACGTCTACGTCCCATCGGCCGCCTTCTGCGACCACTTCATCGGTCAGCTGCGAATGCAGCAGCCGTCCGCGCCCGCGGCGCCTCCGTCATCACCTCTTTCGCGCCTCTTCCGCGCCCTAACAAAGCCGTCGAAGACGTGCAGCGTAAAGAGGCGCTCGCCGAACCTCAGCTGCACCTCTATCACTTTTCAGCTTGCGAACGTCGACGTCCATCCGGACAGACACAACCGCGTGCGCCTGCCCATGGCAGCCGCCCTCGACGAACTTCTCGAAAACATCGACGCGCGCTCGCTTACCCCGAACCTCCGGGTTTTTACGATCGAGTACCTCAACGCGGGATTCGACGACGTACTCGCGCGCAGCACCCTCGACGCGCTGCCCGAACAGGTCACGGACCTCTGCGTGCGGTACGCGTTCAGCCCTGAGATGCCCCCAATGCTGCTCCGCGCGCTGCAGCAGCAGCAGGAGCGCAAGCGAAAAGTCGCGTGGCGGTCGCACACCCTCAGGGATGTGACCATCGTTGGCGCGGGGCAGTACGCAGCGAGTGATATGTCGCGGGCGTGTCCCAGCGCCCGAATAGTGTGTCTCTAACTCATTACATGTCCGATCTTTCTTATTACTTACTGTCTACTTACTGGTTGCTGAATATGATGGTCGGCTCAATCCAAACGTTGATCATGGGCAACGACTCGGGCACGCACCACATCCCTTGAATTAATTGCGAGGGCGGGGATGGGCTTGTCGATACCTGCGCCTATAACGGCTTGGCAAGCCGCTTGAAGTCGTGGTGCGGCAGATATGAACCGGGTCGCTGCGAGCGTACATATTGAGCCCCAGCGAAAGTGCCCCCCTCACAAGCTGTTGAGGCGGATCCGATGCCCTCTGGTCGTGGACTCGCGCCGGTGCCTCTGACAATGACCATGTAGCCAGGGAGACCTTGATTTTGCGCGCCGACTGAGTGGCTTAGGGGCCAGGGCTGGCTTCAATTCAAACGCATCCTGCACGGCGACTCGCGAGAGTAATACAATGGCCTGCGCCCGAAGTGCGTTTCCTCGTGAAATATCATCGTAAAAGTTCGCAGGACTCGGGAAAGATGACATTAACTGTTTCACGACATTAACAGGTTCACGACTAGGTCAAGTTCGATACAGGTGGTGCCTCGAGAAGCAGGTTGCAAAGAACGGAAAGTGTCAAGGAAAAGAAGAGACAGTAGGTAGACAGACAAAGGGTATACATCCGCATCCTCCTTCCACAGCGTTCTGAGATACGATGGCAGTTTCAAATCCTTTAGATGTAGCAAAAAACTTAGTAAGACCCATCTCCCCCGAGACCTTGCGCCGCGAGCCGGCTCTCCAGGTTCCGGAGCGACTCCTCCTTGGCAAGGAGCTCCTGCCTTTTCTCGTTGATCTCGCGCTGGACCTTGAGCTCGATCTCGCGGAGCTGGTGCACATTGGGTTAGCTACGGGAAAACAGGGAAGGTCGGAACGCACCTTTTCTTCGTCGCGGCGCAGCTGTTCCTCCTTGAGCCGCACGCTCTGGTTCGCCAGCTCTTCGGGGAGGATCGTCGAGTCCCGGATATCGGAGTGGACGCTCCGCGACAGCTTCTCAGTACGGTAGGTCTCGTACAGTACATCCTCGGTGAGCATCTTGAGGTCCGCGAGGTGCGAGCTGAGGATCGCGCTGCGGAGACGGCCAAAGTCCGAGTGCTCGGGGTTGTCGACCTCTGCGACACCCCAGGGGTAGATGCGCGCGCGCACGGGTTCACCGTCGATGTCGATTTCCTCCTCAGAGCCGATGATAGCGAAGGGGAGGAGCGCCTGCGCAGGGTCAATAGGTGTGCTCGCAGGACAAAGGATGTGGGCTTACGCGCAGCTCGATGTTCTCCTGGATTGTCTCCTCGTCGTCCTCCTCCACGTCGTACGGGAAGTTGTACACGGGGATGTCGTAGTGGTCGATGTCTTCCATCACCTGGGCGGAGGGGTGGGGTCAGCCGTGCATCTGGCAGGACTTATGGGGGCGCACCCTCTTTTTGAACGCCCGGAGCTCGCTCGAGGTGAGCGAGTCTGCCCTTCCAATAACAGGGATGACATTGACACGGGGCGACAGACGGCGCATGAGCTCGATGTCCATCTCTCTCAGGCTGTGAAGAAGTATAAGGGAGGGGTGCTGGGGAAGTCTCTTGACGTACTGATGACCGGTGGGCGGGATGAAATACAGAAGCGCGTGGACCCTGTTATCTCTGAACCGGGGGTTACGCTTGATGCGAGACTGTTCCGCCAGGATGTCGTCGTATTGGCGCTCCAGGTAGCTCGTAATCTCCTGGAAGCTGGGAGCGAACAACATGAGCCTCGAAAAAGGATATAAATTGAAATTGCTCCTCACGCAAACTCGTTGTCGATGTTGTCTCCAAAGCCAGGGGTGTCGACGATGGTCAGCGCAATGCGCACGCCTTCCTCCTCGAGCTCTGTCGAGAATTCAGAATGGCCCAGTGATAGCCAAGGGTGGGTCTCACCAACGCTGACTGGCTTAATCCTGATCTTCTCTTCAGCATGGGCGTTGTCGGGGCTGTCCAGGATCTTGTGCGCCAGGACCTCCGACTCGCATAGCGTGTTCACAAAGGTAGTGCGTCCGTTTCCAGAGGCCCCTGTATGATATTTGTGAGCCGTGGAAAGTGTGCACGCAAACGAATACCGACCAACAACCATGACGGTGAACTGGACACCCTTGACCTTGTTTCCCCTTCTCCTAGGCGGCGGCGGCATCTTGAAGGTTTTTCAAAGGTTTTTGAGTGGTGAGGATAGAGGGGTGGCCGTGGGTGCTGGCAGCGACACTAAAATTGATCGTACCACCAGTTACGGCGTCCAGTTCCAACAGGCGCAAACTACCGCTTAGTTCCCAAACAGGCAATTCCTCCAAGACCACATTCATTCGATTTCTCAATATTTTCGACTCCGAGACACGGCATTGAGAACCACATAAATTCAAAAAAAGAAACGCAAAAAGACAAGATCCCTGGTGGCGCTCAGCTAGCACACGAGCTGAGTGCGTCGTGTTACATGGTTGAATGCTGGTGCCGTCGCGATTTTCGCATCTTGGCACGGGCTCACATCGTTCAGCCCCTGAGCGTTGAGTGACCGTACCTATAAGTCAGTGGTCCACTAAGAGCGCGGGGTGCCGCAATGCTGACCCGCAGGCCCCAGGAGAGCTGACCGCCTCAGGCCCAGTGAGCATCGGCTGGCATCTTGGCACTAGCTTGAACCACTCAGTCGGAATAGTTCAATTAAAATGCTACTCAATCGTGTCCCGGCAATTTGGGTGTGATTCGGCTTGGTGGGGTTCCGTTATGACACCTTATGACACACGCACGATATGTACCATTCCCAACGGCCGAGATTAATCGGCGACAAGTGCCCTTGTTGATGCATTGAATATTTCTGAAGCCCGAATCGTTCGTCTGCAGGGAGAACCTAGCATGTGTAAGATCGAAGGCCCGTGCGGACACCTGCGTATGCACATGACACCGGATGATGCACCAAAAAAAAGTAAGAAGAGAGATTCATTTACAACATACATACTATCGAAAGGTTTGATGCCAGCCTTCATGCCCCTCCCGCTGCACGCTTCACAGCACCCGCCAGCCACTCCGGGTGGCTGAGCATCAGGCAATGACCACCATCGCACTCCTCAACCACATCGAAGGCGGTGGGCTCCTGCTCCCTCGCTGACTTGATCATGTAATCAACCACTTCGGGTGTGAATGAGGATCTGTCGGCTTTCCCAATGACGAAGGTGGAGGGAATATACTTCCAGGCCGCATATGTCGTGGTACTGCTGTAGACTCCAACACTTTGGTGGGCAAGTTTCGTGGCCCATTTATCGCCTTCTTCATCGGGGATGTCATTGTAGAAGATGCGTTTGGCGTCTGCCGGGTCCACATCCACAGTCATGCTCTGGTAACGTCGTCGTTGGCGTTAGCACCTTGAATTCTGTCCAATTGAAGGGTTTGTACCTCTGCGTTCAACTTCATCCACTCCGGAAACTGAGCTCCACCAGCCGTAGGCTGAAAACCCTCGGGCATGGCAAAAGCCATGATGAAGACCAACCTGATAACACCGCCGTTAAGCCCCTTTCCTTGACGTTCCTTTTTGCCCAAACCGATGGGAGCCTCCGCTCCGGGCATGCCGGTATAAGAGTGTGTCACCAGTACGACTTCTTTCTCTTCAACCTCGACGAGTTGCTTGAGGCAGTTCCGAATAGCTTTGACATCCTCGTCGAAGCTCGTGTGGGCGGGAACAGCCCCGACAGATGGCAAGGGTAGGCCGATGGTCGGGTAGCCAGCTTCGTTGAGGAAGCTCATCGTGGCTGCATAGACCTCAGGCGTGTGCCAAGCGCCCGGAACGAAGACAGTAGTAGGTTTAGTCATGCTTGTGGGTGGCCGAGGTGATCAGGTAGCGAAGAGGGTGAGGGTCGAGAGGTGGATTCCTGATAGCGCGAACTCGAGCAAGGTGAGGGAGTTGTTTGAGAAATAAGAGATTGAAAGCTATGTGGGGGATCGGGATAAATACTGCGCCGCTGGAGAGGCACCTCTCTACGGTTGCCAACTTGAACAAGCCCAGGGCCATGCTTTGATTTGTTTCAGTGTTTGGACTAGTCTCTCTAAGACAGACGCTACAGTGAACAAGCTCGATCCTCGCTCATTGTATGTTTGGACCTACCTTTCGTTTCTCGATTTCCGATTGCTGTACGCCCTATCTTTGACGCTCTTTTCGTGTGTTATACCTTCTTATCGTAGATGCAGGCTGGTATGTTTGATGACCGTGTCCGAAGACTCAACGTACTGAACCTCAGGCCTCAGGCCTATGCAGGCTCCAGCGTGCCCGTCAAGGTCTTGACGAAGATCTGCATGTCGTCTCTGAGACGCAGGACGGTGGAGACGGACTCATTCTGGATGTTGTAGTTCGAAAGGGTCCTCGAGCTGCTTGCCGGCGAAAGTGAGGCGCTGGTTCGGAGGGAGTCCTTGTCCTGCATCTTCGCCTTGACATTGTCGATCGTATCTGAAGACTCGACCTCGATGGTCTTGCCCCTCGAGGCCTCAAGCTCAAGAAGGTCTATATAAAGATCTGCATGCCGTGGTATGTTTGGTTTACTTTCTCTAGGTGCGCGCTGACATGGACCAACTAGCAGCTTTGCAGAAAGCCCGAACACGGTTCTGAGCTTGTCCTATGGCCCAGCTTCTTTCCTGTGTGCCCAGTGTGTCTTACAGCTCAGCGGCATGACCGTCAGGAAGAGTTCTCAGCTAGGCGCTTATGGTGTAGAATGAGGGAGCCTGCGTTGGCGCAACGAAACTGCACTCTGCGACACCATATTCATACCTGCGTACGCGCCTACCGAACCTCGAGCGGCAGCACCTCACCCCACATGCCTGCGTGCTCAAGCGCTTGTGTTGCACCGGACCAAGACGGGCACATCCTCGACCTCGTCGCCGCTCGGGGCATTTCCCCGCGGCAGTGTTGCGTCGCCGACACCGAAACAGCGACGCAAGAGCTCGCCCCGCCTTCGCTGCCCAAACCGCTGCGTCGCGCTCGCGGCGGAGCTGCCGCCGGCGCCGTTTCAGCGCTCATTTACGGGTGCGTACATGCCGCTTCCTGACCGTGTAGTTGCTTACTCGCGTCCAGCCTGCGCTGCGACGCTCCGCCTGCCTAACCTGCGGCTTACTGAGCCGCTCGCCCACCCTCCCTCGCGCCCCGCTCTCGCTGCAACGCCGCCGCCGCCGCTGACACGCACCCCGCGCCGCACGCGGAGAGCTGCCTGCGAATCCGCAGGCCGCTGTGCTCGCGCGGCTCCGGGTGGTGACGTGGCGCATCGCGGCGACGACACCGTGCTCGAGGCGCGGCGCCCTGCATCGTGGTGGAGCCCACGTCGTTACCATCCGCCCCACCCTCGCTGACCAAGCCGCTGCGTCGCGCTCGCAGCTCTACTGCCGCTGGCGCTGTCTCGTATTCTGCAGACCTCGCACGCAGACGCCGCGTCTGCTTATGTTGCGCCGGACAAGCGCGTGGCGGGCGCAGCCCCGACGTCGTCGCCGCTCGGCGCACGTCCGCGCACGTCCGCGGCGCCGCCGCGTGTACCGCCCTCGAGTCCCATCTCCGGCCCGATTCCACACCCCTCCTCCACCTCCTCCTACCTATGCATCCCGTGCCCGCTGCCCTACGCGCACATCTCCGCCCGCCACTCGCCCCCAACCCACGCGTCCCACCTGGCCCCCTGCCCAAGTCGCGCGAAGCGCGAGGGATGCGGGACGCGCTGCTACCTCCTTCGCGCGAGGCGACTTCGCCCCCGCTGCAACGAGCGCCACTTCGCGCGTCGCGCTGCCGCCCCTCCGCGCTGGGCGCCGAACCACCCCGGCTGCCTAACCCTGACCCTGGCCACTTGGGGTCCGCGGGATCCACTTTCCGCGGGGGCGCGGGACGCGCTGCCGCCCCCTCTGCGCCAAGCGCCAAATACAGCCGGCTGGCGTGTCCGGATCCGTGCGCTGCACGCGCGCGATCCTCAGACCACGGCCGAATTCGGGCAGCGGGACGGCAGGTTTGCTCGCCGGGGCGCGGACCGCAGGCGAAGCTGGTCGCACGCGGGCGCACGTCAGTTCAAGTGGCGATCCAAGCAAAAGGCTGCTTGCAAGAAACTGAAGTCAGTGATCGAGGACTGATTAGACTGGTCAAACCGCACCTCGACTGCATTATCGAATGAAGCGGGTCAAGCATAATGAAGGCCTGTCTAGTAAAAAAGACTGAAGTCAGTGACGGAGCCGAATAGAACGACAAGAACTTACCTGGAGAGCGAATCTGAGCGAATTCGGTGGTTGATCAAGCATATGTAGTAACAGTCTGTGCGAAGAAAATCGAAGTCAGCAATAAAGAGTTCAATAGAACACAACCAAGACAGATAATACCGACCAACAATCATGACGGGGAGCTGGAGACGCTTGGAAACCCTTGACCTTGTTTGGAGGTTTTTCAAAGGGTTTTAGGAAAGAGGGGTGGCTGTGAGTGCTGGCAGTACAATTGATCGTACCACAGATCCAAACAGGCGCAAGCTACCGCTTATTTCCCAAACAGGCAATTCTTCGAATACCCCGTTTATTGAACCCTCACTATTTTCGAGTCGAGGACCGGAGACAATGCGATAATCCACATAATTTACATTTGAACAGTACAACCTTATTTCTCCTCAGACTCATTCGTGGGCACCGACACCGACTCAGCAAACATAATCCTTGTAAATCGCCAGCCCCATGCACTATGAAACAGGACCAATGAGTCAGACATTCAAAATTTGAGATTGTTAATGGAGCAAACCCGGTAGTTGTCCGCATTCGCCCTCTTGTCCCCGGGAGAGAGCCTCGCACAGGCTGAGCACCCGTACGCGATGTCGTTTGTTCCAGAGGTCGCGTGCGACAGCTGGCCACATGAAGTGAGAGAGTGGTTAGATCACATTTATGCCATGCACACACCTCGTGCAGAACCACGCCTCCTCTGCTCGATGTCGTAGAGTCGTAGCCGTCTATACCGCATCTCAGTCACCAGATATATCGAGCCAAGATATATATTCACTTTGGCAGACAGAGGGAGTAGTTCCGACGGAGTTGAAGAAGAAGTCGCACAAATAGATCTAGAACACAAGTTCGCATCATTAGACGATAGATGCTGATATTCCACTTACGTCGCTCCCGATGATATTTCCATTCTGTGTAATAAGGAGAGTGTATCTGCAGCCTTCCCTTAGTAACGTAGTACCAGGCGTAAAGCGACACACGTACGCGATAACACCTGAGTTGGCGCCGCAGAGATTCGCAGGATCGCCCGAGCAAAAGATGCTGAGAAAAAAAGGTCAGGTCTACATTTCGCATCCCGATGCACATTCAAACGCACCTCCGCGTTCCCGAGCTCGCGAGGTCGCCGGCGATCTTGTCCATGCCGAACCAGATATCATCCTGGTTATTCCCTCCGAAATATGTCGAGTACTCTGGTCCATTCGGGTGGCTTCTGATATCTGTTGCAGCCCCGCCCGCGAGCGAACGCGCGTATGACAGCGAGTCCCGGATGACCTGCAGCCTTCCGCCGTCCCCGCAGCTCGGGGTCGACAAGCGGCGCTCGAGCGGGATGAGCTCGCGCTTTGCGACGTCGCGCGTCACCTCGACAGAGACGGGCTTGGTTTCGACGTGCAGCGGGTCGGCGTCGGGCCCGGTCTGGAAAATTGTGTTGGGGGCGAAGGTGTAGGTCCCCGTGCCGGCGGTCGAGAAGTCGTACAATGGCCCGAGGGCGGTATGGTTGACGGCAATCGAGGAACCTGCGGGGATGGTCACGTATAACGCATCCGCCGACAGGTCAAGCGTCGTCTACGAGCCGTTGGATAAAGTTATGGACGAGAATCCCAACTTTTGATGTACTTACTCTGACACCCGTGAACAAGACGGAGCTATCATCTTTGCTCACTGCGAAGGAGCTCGTCGTCGACCCGTCGAGCACGTTGTTCTTGGCGATAACGCGAATATCTTTCGTCGTGGGGTTGGAGACCACGGCCGTCAAGATGATATCATCCACGCTTTCGACGGACGGCTTGATGGCCTTGACAGAGACCTTGAGATCACCTGCCGAAAGACCGAGAGCGAGAGCGCTGAGGCCGAGGATGACACTGGCGCGGAACATGCTGAGTCTGGGACAGAGTGGTGTTCTTCAGAGAAACAGCAGTGCCTTTATATAAAAAAACCAGGGGCAAGATGTCCGAAAGGGAGATATCATTCAGGTCTACAGTGATCTGGATGTTGTACAGCATGTGGGCTGGAAGGACGCGCGGCATATGGCGGCGCCGGCCGTGTGACCCACCGCCTGGAAGCGCTGAGAGAGGGCTGGATTGACAGCCCAGTGGAGGCCGTTAAAACGCGTCGGACTGAAGTGGGCTCAAGGGTGTTGAATGTTGAACAGCCAAATAACTTCCAGACGAGCAGGAAAGTCGAGATGAGAAGCGTGCCTTGAGGTTCTTGTCAGGTTCAAGTTGAACTCGTCAGCACTATAGAGGCTCGGCAGCGGAATCAACTAGTTTCTCTTGACATCAACTAGTTTCTCTTGACAAAGGCCTCGCTCGTACCTCGTTCTGATATCAGCATCAACATGCGGCCTGTCGAGGCGCATGCTGGACAATAGGGCGCGGCTGCGACCGTTAAGGAATAGTAGTAATCAGAACATCCGATGACCAGCATCGTGTTGAACGTTGGCGAGAAGACGGTGGGTAAAAATCCGCCACTGGCTAACTGACAGGATCTTCCGTTGGTCAAAAGTTGCGATCCAGAGTTGTTTGATCAGCAAACTATACTGGGCCCGGAGATGTATTGCGGAGTTGGGAGTGGATACTGATATCAAAGGGAGAAGGAAGTCTGTATGATACTGACCTCTACTCGTCGTCGTCTTCGCCCTTTGCTTCCTTGGCGCGCTGCCTTTTGTTCGACTTGCGACCCTTCGTCTCCTTGGTTTGATTTTCATCGGGTGGCCGCAAAGATTCTGCAATGACCGCCAGGTTAAAATCACATCAACACAGAGCAGAGCAATACATTACCATGGTTCACCGGATGCAGCCCGTATATTCGATACAGGTGCAATACGGCCTGTTCCTTGTCTTTGGCCTGCAAAAAATCAGGAACGTTCGGTTTTCAACACATAATTTCAACCTCGATCATCAAGTCTGGCGACAAGATTATGAGCTAACAAAGACTTGCATGGTGCGACCCACATACCCATATCATCTGGTAGGTCGATCGGCAAGCTCTCGCATCGGTCAGCGTGTGCCCTGCGTTCCATGAGGGTCACTGCCCCAGGCCGCGGTTCGCTGAGATGTTGCTTCGGTTTGATTCCGCGGCGTTGCCAGATTGCATCAGCTCTTCTGATGATTTCGCTTGGAGGAATCGAAGACGGGAACAGCATGTCGTGATGATAATCTACGAAGGCAACCTCAGATGATGCACAGTTCTTGAAAAGGGAGCATACCGAAAACCAAAGGAACATCTAGTTCCTCGCAGAGCGGCAGAAGATCTTCAGCGTTGTAGCACATCTAGATGCCAGTTCAGCAGATATATAGTATTCTGAAGCGAAATCGCCTTATACCTCGTCATTTTCGAGTACCAGACGAGCTCGGATAGCTGGATTGAGGACCTCCGTGATAGTCTGCTTGACACGACCAAGCGTTGCAACCTTATCGCCATACGTTCCGCCCCCGTGGACAATCATGACGCTGTCGGCGCCGAGTCCCATTCTATCCATCATCTCCGCATGATACGCCAATTCGCGGATTGACGCTTCGATGACCCCGGGTTTGGGGCTGCCGAGTTGAGTATATTGGCCCGGATGCGCTGTGAGTCTATGACCCAGCTTCTTCGCAAGTTCCCCGGCACGAACGAGGAGAGGCTCGCAGTATTCCAGCGAGTACCCGTGGACTGCATGCGAGGCGAAGGGGAACATCTCTGATGACATACGCATGAACTTGATGTTCTGTAGGTGCATCATCAAAATGCAATCTTAGAAGAGTAAACTTGGGATTACATTATCCTCATTCCACTGGAGCATCGTCAACAAGTCTTCAGCGTTCTTGCGCCCAAGGTCTTTGACCCAGTCGACGCCATTTTTCTTGATGCTGTCCAATCTGCAGTATTTAGGCGCTTGCAAGATTGCGGATAGGGAAGCTGATGTACTCACCGGCAGGTTCGTGAACAGAATATAGAGTCTTTGACCGGCTTTTTATTCCTCAATATTGTGTTCAAGCACGCGTAGCCTTTATAAGATTGCATAAGTGACCAACGACACGAAGCGGAATGGATCAGTTGTAACCTAATCGTCCTTTGAACGTCGTTTCCTTGGGCGAGACGTCCGGAATGATGTAGACCGGCTCAGGCTTCGGCTGCCGCGTCTTCTTGCCTGCCTTACTGCTCGGTTTGTCCTCCTCTTCGGCATCGGAGGCAGTGTCGCTGGGCGTCCTTTTCCTCTTGCGAGGAGATTCGGATGGCTGGATCGCTTGCGTCGATGGCTCGCAAGTCTGAAACCGGGAGCTTCGGCGGAGGGGAGCCGCCATGGACAGAAGGGGCTTTCGGAGGGTTCTTTGCAGCGGCGAGAGTGGGAGGTAAAGGCGAAGGAGCATATAGGACAGGGGACTCCATGTTCGCCTCAGTCACGATCGCGCCCCTCCTCCAAGTCATCGATCCGCGCCTGTCAGGCACACGTGACATCGTACAATCAGCATGGTTCAACTTGATTCTTCAGCTTCAACCGTTCAGTCTGTGGTTGAACATTCGATTGAGACGTTTGAACAGCGAAAAAAAATGCCGGGGTCGACGGATTACCCTGCACGGCACGCAAATAATCTGGGTAGCCAGGCGGCGAGCGCCGATTTTATGGCGAACAAGTTCGGCACCCGGGCTCTGCACGTTGCTCGTGGAAGAAAGGCGGGAATTACTTAGATGGTCTGGAAGGTTGTCAGAACATTTGCCCGGATCTGTAAGATTAAGATAGAAGGCGCACATACCCACACGCGGTGCGATGCAGGTTGAGTCCGGATTCTTTCTGAGAGGAATAGACTTTGAGAAAGTCAAAAGATGTGAAACACGGGCTCGGGTGCTTACATAGATGCGTCCGAGGCCTAATACGATAGGATGATCGCCGTCGAATCGCGATTCAAGTAGCGTCTCGAGTCTTTCCACCGGCGGACTCGTTGTCCATGGAGCACAGACCCCTAACAGTGGGTGAAGCTTCAGAGGCGCAAATGTCCAATAGCGGAATAAGATTCAGAGACGTACCTACGAACGGAAGGAGCGCTACCCTCGATGTCAGTGCGTGATGTGCGTCTTATACCAGCACCGCAGGAGCCAAAAAGTATAAACGGGCGTCTTGTCCACCGCCACCCATTTCCCGCTTTCCCACCACCGCAAGCGTCTTCCGTCGCTCCGACCGACATGGAGAGTGTTCCTCCCGAGATATGGACCGACATATTCGCGTTTGCCTGCACAGACGACGGGTCCACCGGCCGAGCGCTGTCCACAGTGTCGCGGGCTGTCCACCTCGCATCGAAGCCGCTGAAGTACCAGTCCATCTGCGTCGTCGGGCCGATTCAGCTCCGCAAGCTTTTGACAGCGCTATCCGCGTTATCGCCGAGGGCTCGGCAGATTAAATACCTGTTCGTCGCCAATCTGGACGCGTCGATAGCACTTGATGTTGGAGGCCCAGAAAGCACCACAGAGATCCAGCGGACGCCTCATGCAGACCCCGACAAGGCTGCTACCACGGAGGAGGTCGTCAGCACGGAGGAAGCCCTTCTGCGGATGCTGCACCTCTCGTCGTCCAGCCTTGTAGCCCTCCATATCCACTGCACCGAGATCTACCGACAGTCCCTCCTCCCAGAGATGACTCTTCCACACCTGTCAGAATTGACGCTCCACAGCGAGTTCAGATCCGTGCAGCCCACCACCCGCCAACCGCATGCACTGCTCCCGTCGCTCCGGAGGATGCGCATCCACCACTTCGGGTACCTTCCGCCGGACTTCCTGCGCCAGATCGCGCATGCTGCCCCGCGCCTGACGCACCTGCGCGTGCCGCAGCGGTCGGTTTCTCCGTACACGGTGCAGGTGGCCCTGGGCCTTTTGCAGGGCGTGGCCGCCGCGCCCGCCTGCAGTCTGGAAGAGGTGGTGATAGAGCTCGATCCGGCCCCCACCTCCGTGTGCTCTTGGGCGGGGAATATCAGGGCAGAGCAGTTTCTGCGCAAGTTCCGCACGATCGCGAGGGGCGATAAGAGGGTGTGTTTGGTAGACGGAAGGAATGGCTGGATGACGGTGGACGAAGCCAAGGAAGGGTGGCTGCAGGATGTTTGTCGGCTAGAGGGGAGCCGTCGTTGACCTAGCTAGGTTTTCCCGGATTCGAGAAATTTATGTTGAAATATGCTTGAAGGCAAACAGAAAGTCTGTTGAGATCAATGAGGGTATGTATGATTAGCGGACTGGCGCTACGGCGCAGGATAAGCCCTCCTGGAACGTCTTCCAAGCAGCGTCATTCAAAAGATGAGGATGCCAGTGGACGAGTGGTGAGCATTACGCGACGCACCTCTGCTCCTTCCGCTTCCGCCTTTTCGCTCCATCTCTGACGAGGTACCTCACGAACGCTGGGAGGAGCGGCACGCGCAATGCGAGCCGCGAAGTCGCAGCTGCATGACGTTTGGCGCTTCGACAAGTCGCGACTGAACCGAGTGGAATCCGATTCTCGAGTCGTCCACTATACTTCTTGATCTTCATCTCCGAGTCGCATTTTTTGCACGATTCGGCTCTTCCACGGCGGAAGTCCCTTGAAGCTCAGGACCGCGAGGAGACGCGCTGAGCCGGTTCGCGGTCGTGCCATCTTGGCATTCGATATGTACTGTCGGGGTGCGAGGATGGTTTGTGTGTGAAGGCCGAAAATTCGAAAGGCAGAGCCACATGTCCCAAAAAGGAAACAGAGTCACCGCCTGTGACCTGATCCTGGACAATCACGACCGTTCTCATCCTCATTCCTTATATTGTCTATTGCCCGATGTGACGAGGGTATTCTAGTGCGCTATAACTCCTAGATTTTATGTTGATCTGATGGCCCAATCTTCGTGAATTTATAGCAGGTCTTCAACGCAACTGCTGGCATGCCATGAGTTACCTCCAGCGTACAACAAGCGAGGCACGAGCTCAAAATGTTGTAGCGTCTGTTTTCAAGAGACTACCTCCAGCGGTGTTTACGAAAGAAAGGCTACACCGCTTGGCCGCGCCAGATTATCCATTCACCGCGCAGTTGCGATGTTCTGGTTTGGTTGGATATGGTGCATGTAGACTCTCACCCAAATGGAAGAGTTACGAGCCGTAATAACTCGTTAACTTGGAATGTCGCGCCGATCGCACGTGGGCTCCTGCTGCCCGGCACAGGGCGTAGCCTTGCCTCTGGGATACGACCGGACATTGCTCCGCCGTGCAAAGGCAGCTTCAGATCAAGCCTGCCGAATGTCAGTCGGAAAAACCCTAAATCGGTTGGAACGGATTGGGTCGGAATCTCGGCTTAGGTGAGATTCCAAGCGGTTTGAAGCCGGTGGCATAGTGTCTTGTAAGCGGTTCCAAGATATTCAAAGCACCTCAAACTGTTTCCAGGCTCGAGACGGCTTGCATGCCAGATGCGGCCATTTTTCTAATACCAACAATACTTACATTAATGGGTGCTGGGGTGCTTGCAGTCTAAGTATACGTGCAAATCACACCGACGACTGGTGAGCGTTGAACGTTGAACGTTGAACGTTGAGCGTCAACTTGCGCCCGGTCGGCGTGTGTAGTATAATCAATTGTGAACAACTTGATTGTCAATGTCCTTTGAAAATTTGAAGCCCTGCAGTCTTTGGAGCTTTGGAGCTCGGATATGTGACACAGCTTGTCTGTTGAGCGGCATAGCATATACCAGAGGGCGGAGAGTTGCGAGCGACGTCTAAGTTTGTCAATGACAATGTTCAAGTTGAACTTGAAGTGCTTGATGTCACAGTCCCGTGATCGACGTCACTGTTGCGTCATTGTGGAGCGCCTACATCAATAAAACGCCAGTGGTGCCCCGCGCTCTCTCCCTCCCACCACGACCACCATGCTACCACGAGCAAGCTCCCCAATCTTACCCTGTTCCCTCTGCGGCGACAATCTCAAGGCCTCAACATTTCTCAGCTCCCCTGGCCAGGCTCTCACCCATCCCGCTGCGCCCAAGCCAAGCCTAAGCTACGCCGCAAACTTTGCGCAAGGTGTGTTGCCACTTCAAGACCTCTTGTCAAGACCCTCCATCTGGCTCCATCGACTACACTGCTCTATGTCCGCGCAATTCGCAAGTGGCTGGCCGGCTTCTGGAATGCTAACAAGTCTCGTGACGGTGTGGTGGGTGGCAAACGGGCCGCGGCTTATTCAGCCAAGCTTCTTCGGTGAGTCTCGTTTCCTTTTGTTCTGTGCCGCCTGTTCAACAGATCGACGACCACTTCAGTCGCGAAACTCGCTGTCAGCCACCCCTCGCCGCACAACGTCGCCGCCCCAGCGGCAATCTGCATCTGGTTTTCCGAGTCGCGCTGACAATCGGTGTCGGCGTTGATTTTCGTCAATTAGTAGAAAATAGAAAATGAATGCAATTTGTTTTTTTTTTATTCGTGCCGCCTATTCCACTTGTAACGACCTCGAACCACTCAGAAGATGATAATTGCCGGTGCGGCTTGGAGCCGCTCGCAACTGAAGAGCCTGGCTTGGGAGCGGTTAAATGTACCTCAGATAAGTGTTCCAAGCCAGTTAACTATTAGGGCCTTCTAACGGGTTCGATCCAGGTGAAAGTCGTTGCAACCAACCTAGGATTTTTCCGACATGATTGTTTTGCTGGTTGTAATCAGATTTGCCTCGCAGGCTCTTCCTTCCCTAACGTCGAGTGCTTGAGCTTGAGTCCAATCACAAAAAGGAATTGATCAACTGGTCAGGCTAATATTTAGCTATAGTCGGCTGTCGGGATTTTTCTGTATCGTTAATTGACATTGAACCGTGAGAAATTATGTTCAGCCTTTGTGATCCCAACCAGTTCAGCCTGAGGAATTTGGAAACACTTGCAGACACTTCTGCGGTGGTTTGGTTAGCGTTAGGTTATACTTCAGAGATGCGGCTCTCTCCTAATCTAGGATTCGAGAAAGCCGCACATGGAAGGAGGCTGTGTGACTGAGCGTGACCGAACCTCTTGATTCTGAACCACCACGTTGCATTGCGCCCACCGACCCCTTGCGCGCTTATCTCTCACATCTACGTGTCATGGCCTCAAGCAGGCAAGCTGCGACACTTTTCAATCAGGGCCAAATGCTCTACGATGCAGGCCGCGTGCCCGAAGCATTCGAGCTCTATCGTCGGGCCATAGTCATGGTCTTGGACCGCGGGAATGTCCTTCAAAAAGTGCCCAGCGCCCCCGCGGAGACGGCCGAAGAGTTTCTCGTTATCATCTGGCAGAATCTCCTGGCTTGTTTCCGAGAACCCAGCGCCCGATTCACACAAGGCAAGCGCGCCCCCGACGACGGTTCGCCGCCAGCTCAAATCTAGGCAGAATCCTCCCCTGCAGCGTACGAGCTCCTCTACTCCTTCCGCCCCTCCGCGGGGTCCCGCGCGCACCCGCAGTTCAACCGCCCGCAGGGCAAGCGCGTGCTCAAGGCCATGCAGATCATGGCCGGCGGCGCGCTCGGCATCCTCGCGTGGAACAAGGGCGAGCGCGCCACGGCCGCAAAGCGCTACCAGGAGGCGCTCGACGTCGCCGCGACGCACCCGCCGTTCGTCACGCCCGCGCCGGGCCTCAAGCACCTCGAGAAGATGATGGTGTTCGAAGTGCAGGAGCTGCGGACGAACCTCGAGCGCTTGGGGCTGAACGACACGGTCACGGCGCGGATGGCGGGCCAAGGGCCGGGGCGGCGGAAGGATGTGCTCGACGCGCCGCACACGCGCGTCGACCCCGACGCGGGCGAGGTCCTTGCGCACCAGAGCACCTTCGTTGTCGCCACCGACGCATGTGGTAGGAGCGGGTGCCTCAACCGCGGCGTTAACTTCAAGCGCTGCAGCGCGTGCAAGAAAACCCCTTGTGAGTCGCTGCCTTCGCCGTCACGCGGAGCTATGGTTCAACTTGATGCTGGTTGAAAGACTGTAGCGTCGAATGCCAGAAGGCGGACTGGAAGTGAGTACATAGATCAAGTAGTTGTCTCCCCGTTGCTCACTGTTCTTTAGGAAACACAAGACGACCCATTGAGGCCGCTGGAGGTTGCTCGCAAAGCCGAAAGTTCATGCGCTCGGAGATTGTCAAATACTGCGCGCTGTCCGCTGTCGCCCAAGTTGTGACTGTAACTATATCTTACTCTGTTTCCTCTGAGGTTGTACCATATCGCTCATTGGTTGGGAAATTACTCCCGTTTTTTGGGTTGCAGCTGGTCAATATAAGATTGCTACTCAGGTAGTCTACTACAGAAGTTTCCTTGGGCATTGTCAGGCTGTCCGCTGTTGCCCAAGCTGTAACTGTAAATACTACATCTTACTCGTCGGTTTCCAAGGTTGTGCCATTTCGCTCATTGGTTGGGTTGCTCCTGGTTCAGATAACGTTGCTACTCAGGTAGTCTACTAAAGATTGCCTGGACATTGCCAGATTGCCCGAGATCAGTCTACACAAAGAACGAGCGAAGCTAATACCGGTAAGACTCTGAATTGACGAGCCGCGCCACCCCGCAAGGCAGACTTGGAAGCTGCTGAAAAAGCACGCGCCGCATCCCACTGTGATAAATTTGCAGGTTTGGGCTCTTGTTCGCGCGGCTTCGCAAGAGCCTCACGTAGTCCAGCGGCCGTCCCAGAGAGAGGATCTTGGCTAGGTCTGCTGCGAGCTGCTTTGTTGCTCACGCCTATGCGATTTTGACGCCCTCGCCCACAAGGACGTCCATGAGGTGTACCGCGTCACCGATCAGCACGGCGTCAGTTGTCGGCCGCGCCCTCGAAGTACTCCCGCATCCGTTTTTTCTCTCTAAGCAACGAGCAAGCGATTCGCGCTGCGCTAGGCTCGTTCCAGCCTCTATGATATGCCTGGCGCAATTCTCTGGAGAGAATTGTTCAGAATCGCGTATAGTGTAGAGCGCTGCGCCTGCTTGCCTTACAGTCCACGAGAGCGACAATGCCCTGCTCGACGAGCGGCTCGGACTGCAGGAACTGACCACATCTTGCTATAAGTAAAGGAGGCTCACGCCGGGCCCCACGAGCGAACATGCATCGTCCGCGTCCACGACGTGCACGACCTCCAGATTTATGTCCTGGGCACAGGGGGGCGTCTTGCAGGCCTGGTGGCCATGGGTGCGTCGGGATTGCGTCACACACCAGAACAGTCCGGGTGCCTCATGAAAGCCTGGGGCCAAACGAAATTCAGACCAAGCTACGACGATTGAGACATGGGTGTCGAGCACGAACCAAGGAGTGACAGTCACACACGGGGAACAGAGCTGTGACTTGGAAATATTTATTGCCTCGATGGACCACGAACGCAGACGGGCTGCGCTCGACGACGACGAGCTCGACCAGATACGGTATGCTCCAGCAGCCCTCCCCGGCCCCAAACTGACTTTGTACAGACGGTATGAGGACTTCAGCACCATAGGTATCTCGCATTCCCAAGTATTAGTATTTTCACGTCGCCTCAGCCCCGCCGGCAGACTGGATCCAGGACTCCATCCTCGAGCGCAACCGCCGCATCCGCGACGCCCGGACGGTCTTCGCGGCGCACCGCGGGCCGCGCGGCGAAATGACCGCGCCGTGGCTCTGGGCGCAGGTCCGCCGCGCGCTCGACGCGGGCCAGACGTGGTTCGTCGTCTCGCTCGTCGGTGTGTCCTTCCCCCCTCTCTCCCCGTCCGCCCCCGGCCTGACACACGCGCTACAGGCGTCTGCATTGGGCTCAACGCGGCGCTCATCTCGATCGTGACCGAATGGCTCTCGGACATTAAGATGGGCTACTGCCACGACGGCTGGTGGCTCAACCAGCAGTTCTGCTGCTGGGAGATCGACAACAGCGAAGGCGCGGACGGGTGCGACTCGTGGCACCCCTGGAGCACCGTCGGCGTCGCGCGCTGGTTCATCTACGTCGTCTTCGCCGCGATGTTCTCGTTCGTCGCCGCGCACCTCGTGCGCGCGCTCGCGAAGTACGCCGCGGGCTCGGGAATTTCGGAGATCAAGTGCATCCTCGCGGGCTTCGTCATGCAGGGCTTCCTGGGCTTTGCGACGTTTTGCATCAAGAGCATCACGCTTGTATGCGGTTTGTTTTCTATCTACCCTCCTCGTTCTGAACCTTCTCTAGCCCCTCGTAATCGCGTCGGGGCTCTCGGTTGGGAAGGAAGGCCCGTCCGTGCACGTCGCATGCTGCATCGGCTCCCTCGTTGCCGGCATGTTTGGCCAGTTTCGACGCAGCCAAAGTACGCGTTGCGCTTCTCAAAACTACTCTCAGTAACACCTTCCAGGCAAAATGCGCGAGATTGTCACCGCAGCGAGCGCGGCCGGCGTGGCCGTCGCGTTCGGCGCGCCCATCGGCGGCGTGCTCTTCTCCATCGAGGTGCGCGGCTTCCTCCAGTCTGAATACTAGCCCTGACGCGCCTAGGAAATGAGCCACACCTTCAGCATCAAGACGATGTGGCGCAGCTTCTTCTGCGCGCTCATGGCGACCGTGACGCTCTCCGCGATGAACCCGTTCCGCACCGGCAAGCTCGTGCTCTTCCAGGTCACGTACGACCGCGACTGGCACTTCTTCGAGATCATCTTCTTCGTCGTGCTGGGCGTCTTCGGCGGGCTGTACGGCGCGTTCGTCGTCAAGTTCAACCTGCAGGTCGCGGCGTTCCGGCGGAAGCACCTCGCGCGCCACGGCGTCGCGGAGGCGGTCGTGCTCGCGGCGCTCACCGCGATGATCGGGTACTCGAACCAGTTCCTGCGGATGGACATGACGGAGAGCCTCGCGATGCTCTTCCGCGAGTGCGACAACGGCGGGAACGTGAACAACGTGTGCCAGTGCGTGCCCCCTTTTTGACTTACGTGTCACCTCAACTTTGGCGCAGGTCCTCGCTGCAGTGGCGTTTGACGAACGCGCTGCTGCTCGCGACGGTGATCCGCATCGGGCTCGTGGTGGTGTCGTACGGCGCCAAGGTGCCTGCCGGGATCTTCGTCCCGTCCATGGCCATCGGCGCGACTTTCGGGCGCATGGTCGGCATCATGGTCAAGGCGATGTACCAGTGAGTCCTTACACGTCCGCGGCGCCGACAGACAGACTGACGCGGGCCCGCCAGAGCGTACCCCACGTCGGGGATCTTCGCGTTCTGCGAGCCGGACAAACCGTGCATCACCCCGGGCACGTACGCGTTCCTCGGCGCGGCGGCGGCGCTCAGGTGCGTTTTCTTTCTTACGGCGCGCGTGCGTTGAGCTGACGCGACGCGCGGGTGGACAGTGGCGTGATGCGCATTACGGTCACGGTCGTGGTGATCATGTTCGAGCTTACGGGCGCGCTCACGTACATCCTGCCCACCATGGTGCGTTCCGCTCGCGTTGGAAGTGGAAATTTATTTACTGACGCGGGCAGATCGTGCTGCTGGTGACCAAGGCCGTCGGGGACTTTCTCGGGACGAACGGGATCGCGGACGAGACGATCCGGTTCAACGGCTTCCCGTTCCTCGAGAAGGAGGACCACGCGTTCAACGTGTCTGGTGCGTCAGCGTGTGTAAGGGTCGGCGCGGGACTTACGTGGCGGCAGTGTCGGCGGTGATGCGGACGGACCTGTGCACGCTCGCCGAGGGCGGGATGCGCGTCAAGGACATTGGTGCGTGTCTGCATTGAATTTGTGGGCGGTTGATTGACTTAAAGCAGAGGCGACGTTGGCGGCGACGCCGTACAAGGGCTTCCCGCTCGTGGCGGCGGATGGCTCGCGCGTGCTGGGCGGGTACATCGGCCGGACGGAGCTGCTGTATGTTTTAGGTACGCACCGCCTCTGCTTGATTAATGATATGCTGACGATGGGGGTAGAGCGCGCGCGGAAGACGCAGGAGATTACGCCGGACACAGTGTGTCTATTCGCGGAGGACGGGGGCGACGACGACCTTGAGGGCTTTGACCTTGCGCGGGGGGGTGCGCTGTCTGTTGGCCTCGAGGAGGACTTTTCGGCGACGATCTTCGAGAGCACGGCCTCCGGGCAAGAAGTCAAGTTCTGGCCGTGGGTGAACCAGGTATGGGCTGCTGCGTGTTTCTGCTACGCTGATGATGATGAGTGACTCGTTTCGCAGACTCCACTGACGGTGTCGCCGCAGCTGCCGCTGGAGATCGTGATGCAGCTGTTCAAACGGATGGGGTGCGTGTTCCGCGTTCGTTTAGACTGGGCTGATGGCGGGTATGCTGCAGGCCGCGGGTGATTCTGGTGGAGGACCACGGGGTGCTGGCGGGGCTGGTGACGGTGAAGGACGTGCTGCGGTGGATCGCGGTGGAGAAGCCGGAGCGCGAGCAGTCGTGGGACGAGCGCGGGGGGCTGGACGGGCTGCTGGAGGAGGTGTGGACGTGGGCGACCGGGGTGCTCGCGCCGGCGGCGAGCCTGTTTCGTCGACGGAGCTAAACGGTGGAGTGTCTCAGTCTGGCTGAGTCGTTGCTGATGACGTGACTGACCAGATCGCCCAATAGGGGCTCGCATGACGAGTCAGGCAAACAACAGCCCACAACATCCCTGCCACTTATATATCCCCCGGCTTACTTTTCTGCCACCACTGCTTTCTTCCGTAACACCCCATCGCATCACCACCGACCGACCTGATTATTCCCCGCACCCACACGATGACCCTCAGCGCTGAAGAGAGAGACCGCTACTCGCGCGAGCTCGCCGAGTACACCATGCGCCAGTTCGCGGCTGCGCGCAAGACCCTCGACCAACACAAGGCCGCGGCGGCGAAGCTCCCCGCGTTGCACGCCTCCCGCGACGGCTCCCTGGCCAAGGGTGGATATTTTCTCCGCCGAGCCACGCCCCTTGCTGACTCGATCGCCGCAGCTCAGCTACCTACACAAAAGACCGTCAACACATAGCCCACCCGACCGCCTGATGGCGCTTGCGCGTTCCCCTGGTGAGCCGCGCGCCCCGCCGCCTCGCACCCCGCCGCTTACCATCAGCCCAGCTCGCCCCCTTCACTTCAATCTAATACTTCCATCCATCTCTTGCCCGCGCGCACTTGTGTAACTTATGTACTAGACCCATCGATTGCACCCCATTGTAGCCCGTACCACTCACGATACCTCGCTTCTACCAATGCCATATACCGAGTTTCACGATGAATTCCGTGTGTCGAACGACGAAGATCCGACGGGTCGTGCGAGGCCTCTCCCGGGCCGCGGCGCGCAAAACGACTGCAGCCGCTTCTTTTTTTGCTCCACCTGCGAGGCGGCCAAGACCGTCTACCTGCGATACGGGGCCTTGGCCCGGCCCGAGTCGAGGGTACTCAAGCCTATTCAAGCCCCCTCGGAGGACCTAGCCCGCGAATTACAGGTCGACGTCGTCAAAGGCAGGGTCTGGCTTCACGGCCCATAGCACACCGAAACAGGGGACATCCCGTTGCAAAGTGAGAGAAGTAAGGGCGACGGCGAGCACGGTGAAGGCTCGGAAGTTAGTCGTGATGCTCCACAGTGGCGGCGTAGGCGTACACGCTTTTTTAATTATCCTCGCTGACATACGCGCGGAACGTACTAGCAGCAGCATTTTTGCATTTTTTGGGCGATCCGCGACGTACACTATACTTACTCTTCCATGTCGGCAGACGCGGGCACTGCTGCGACTACGGCCGCCTCCCCGCCGGCGCGCCACAGCTGCGCCCAGCGCGGGAACACGCGCTTGTACAGCGCCATGCACACCGTGTCCATCTGCGTGATGGGCCCGTCGAAGTGCGCCTTGAGGTACCCGTGCGTCCCGAGCGACTCGCGGATGTGCCCCGTGCGCCCATGCTTCGTGTGCAGCTGCACCGGCTTGAAGTACGCTACGTCGTCTGCGTCCCCACCCGGGTGTTAGCCCGAAAACGGGAAAGCCCAAGAAGGAAGGACTGACCGGCGTTGAAGAACATGTAGCGCACCGTCGCGGTCTTCTTGTGCACCTTGAACGGGTGCCCCGTCAGCACGACGCGCTTCGCGATCACGCGCGTCGTGTCCGTGTTGAGGAACGTCCCCGTGGCCACGAGCTGTGGAGCTGCATCACCCAGTCAGCTCAAGCCCATTCCATGCATGCGAATCGCCAGGCGCGGTTAGAGTTGGTTACCTTGCGGGTCGTCCGTCTCGCGCAGCCACAGGCACGGCTGGTGCCCGAACACGACGGGCCCGTACGTCGTCGCGACGCTCGTGAGCCCGTGCCGCAGGAAGCGCTCGAACTTGTGCACGTTGTTCGCGCCCTTCCCGCCGCCGCGCGTGTGCTGGCTGTACACCGGGTTCACGCGCAGCCGCCGCGGCCCCACACACAGGATCAGCGGGTCCTGCGCCACGCCTCAGCGCCACACGATGCCACCCCAGATTTTGCGAACGCACCTTCGACCGGACGGACCCGGCGTACTCCGTGTTGCGCTGCACCGTGAAGTTCAGCACGGAGACCTTGTGCTCGTGCTGCAGAAGCGCGAAGATCACCACGGGGGCGGCGCTAGCGGCCTCTTGCGGCACGCCCCGCAGGTAGACGGTCACCCGCGTGCCAGGCTGTGGAAAGCATGCTTTGCATTAGCCACGGCGCGCCACGCGGACATAGGGCTGCGTGTACCTCGACGACGCCGAGCTCCTCCTCCGCGCGCCGGCGCACGCCGCGCTCCGTGCGCTTGAAGTCCTCGAACTGGAAGATGCGCGCATAGTCGCGCGGCAGGTTCTCGTACGCGTCCCACGGGCTCGTCCGGAAGGAGCGCATCCCACGGAAGCGCTGGAAGCGCGTCTGCGCCGGGATCTCCTTCGGCGTGTCGATCTCGTCGGGGAACGTCGCGTCGTCCTCTTCCTCGCGTTTGCGATTCCGCCACGATTCCAGCCTGAGATCTGGGCGTCAGGAACAGAAAGGGGTGGCGTGGGGCGGCCTACTGTCGCGCTTCCTCCTCGACGTCGAGCTCCTCGAACGCGACGGTCCTGCCCCGCTCGTCGGTCTCCATCTCTTGGTCCTCCTCCACGGGCAGATCCTCCATCTCCTCCATCTCCTCCGCATCGTCCATCGCGTCGTCCTCGTCCCCCACCTTGTCCTCATCCTCGCCGTCGTCCTCGTCCTCGTCGATGATCCACGCGGCCTGGTACTCGCTCATGCCCTTTGGTATGCGCCGTACAACCTTGGGCGTTGTGCCCTGCTTCGCGTCGGGCAGCTCCGGCTCCGCCGCCGCCGCGCCATCGCCCTGCATCTCCTCCTCCGTGGGCCACGTCTGCTCGTTCGCCATGTCGTCCGGATCATTGCTCGACACGAGCGAGTCCGCGTCATCCCCCGCCTCGCCCAGCACCGCCGGCTCCACTTCCATCTTCCCCGGCTTCCCCAGCGGCGCGCTCATAATCTAGATACCATGTAGCACCGTTAACAAATAAACCGAGCCCCGCACCTTGTCGATCTGAAAGTCGCCGTAGTTCGGGAGGTGCACGAGGCGGTTCGCGGAGAGCCCCGCGCCGCGCGCGACGCCCGTGACCGCGAGCACACCGTCCGCCCACTCGACGCGCTCGCCGAGCAGCCACGCGCGCCCCTCGCGCCAGCGCACGTCCGCGGGCTTCCCCTCCGCGAGCGCGCGCAGCGCGTGCAGCCGGTCCGCGGGCGCGCTGAGGTCGAGCACGCGCGCCTGGCTGGGCACGAAGTACTGGATGAACGAGAGCAGCGACTTGAGCACGCTAGCGCGCGCCTTCGCGTCGAGCGCGGCACGGTCGTTGCGCGCGAGGACGGAGACGACCTCCGGGAGGCCCTGCGCCTGCAGCGCGCGCAGGAGGGTGTCGCCCCAGGGGTCGACCTCGACGGCGGAGGAGAGCACAAAGACGACGTAGTCCGCCGCCTTGCACGCGTCCAGGGCGGCGTAGATGTTTTTGTAGGGCACGCTCAGGAACTGCAGCGAGGTTTTGAAGCGGTCCGCCCTAGCGGCGGTCTAGATCTGGTTTCGATGCATAGTCTAGCCCATACCTCAGTCTCCAGAGTCCCTCGTCCGGGCAGTCGTCCGTGGGGACGTCTAGGGCTTCCGCGAGCGCGGACACCGCCCCGCGCGCGCTGACGTCCGGCGTGAGTGGGATTACAGCCACGATCCGCGGCGCCCCATCGACGCCATTGAACAGACGCGTCGCCGAGATCAGTGCATTGCGTTTTGCGGTCTGCGCCTGCTTTGCGTTGTTCCGCCTGTTCAGCCGGGTCTGCGCGGCGTTTTTGGAGCCTGCGCTGGCTTTCGGGGACGCGCGCGGGATTCGGCCTTCACGAGATGGTCAGAGCCGGCCCCCACCGCACCAGGCGATGCGCACCCTTGGCTGCTTCCTTGAGCGAAGATTTTGTCGCGTGCTTGGATTTGAAGGGTTTATTTTGCTGCGCCTCGTCAGCAATCGCCTCGGATCCTTTGCGTGCGCTTGCTCACCTGCTTGAGGGTCGGACGGTGGTGGTGGGTGTCCCCCATACCTGCCCGAAAAAACGAGGAAGTGGATGGTCCCAAATAGGGAGGGCACGTGCTCCAATGCGAGGCAGAGATTGATGGCAATCACGTGCAAACTAATAACATTACTTATGTTTATCT
Source organism: Mycena belliarum (assembly GCA_029282135.1). Taxonomy (NCBI): domain Eukaryota; kingdom Fungi; phylum Basidiomycota; class Agaricomycetes; order Agaricales; family Mycenaceae; genus Mycena; species Mycena belliarum. The sequence goes on from JARJCN010000019.1 coordinate 270,273, forward strand.
TCCGCAATGCCAAATCTCTTTGTGCGCATCAAGTCCGAGACCAGCACACAGAGCTGATGCTTCCCGTTCAAATGCTCAAATGCCATCTTCACTACAATATTCCCTGAGTGGAATAAATCGACGATTCACGATCAATTTCCTTTCGGACGCTAAGTACTTGAGCAGTGGTTGAGCGCTCAACTTGATAGTATTTACGTCACCTCTTCTACGGCATGGTGCCTGGACCAGGAATGCACGAACTGAACTTACGAGCTTAGTCTCTATAAGAGTGAGAAAAAGCGGCACTGACAGGGGCTTTGGCTTGATAAGATTAGATACTAAGATAGACGATTCGGATAAGTACTCACGGTCGGTCACGTGGGGTTACCCGCCTCTGTTTTGGACCACCACCATAAATTCACTTGAGTTCTATATATCCACTCATCATGGCAACAACGAATGGTAAAGCACTCATGATTGAGGCAGAAGTGCACTACGAAGCAGGACGGTTGACTGAAGCCGTTGAGCTCTACCGTCGAGGAGTCCATCAGATTCTCGACCATGAGGACGTTCTACAAAAAATCCCTGGTATTCCCGATAGTTTCGCGCAGGAGCTACTCGCCAACATATGGGTGAATCTCTCGAATTGTTTCCGCGAAGTCGGGTCTAAATTCACTCAAGGCAAGTTTTATTCATGCTTCCGATAAGTACTGTCAGGGAAACTGTTGCTCAAATCTTCTGGCTGGACAGAGTCATCCCCAGAAGCATATGGCCTCATCTATTCGTTTCGCCCCCATCGTTCCCATCTGCAATTCAGGGGGCCTGAAGGGCAGCGTCTCCTCAACGCCATGCAGATCACTGCGGGATTCACTCTCGGGGTCCTTGCTTGGAACAAAGGTGACCGTTCCACGGCTGCGAAGAGATACCAACAAGCTCTGGATGTCTCCAGCTCCCACCCCGCGTTCAACACGGTTACACCGGGATTGACGCATCTCGATAGAATCATCGCTATGCAAGTACAAGTGATCCGGGACAATCTAGCGGTTTTGATCAGTAAGGACTCCGCTACGGCTGAATTTGCGGGGGCCCGCAATGGTGGGGCGCGAAAGGATGTCTTGAACGTACCGCACATGCGCGTTGCGGAAGGCGGCGAGATCCTCGCCCGGCAAGGCACATTTGTTGTCGCCACTCACGCATGTGGCAGAGTCGAATGTCCCAAGCGCGGGGTGAGTTTCAAGCGCTGCAGCATATGCAAGAAAACTGTCTGTCAGTCCCTCCAGCTCTGGTTATGATCGAGCCTATGTTGATCATATCCAAAGACTGTAGTGTAGACTGCCAAAAAGAGGACTGGAAGTGCGTAGGCACCCATATCTTGCTCGCAGTGCTCACCCCCGTCGGCTATCTTCTAGAAAGCACAAGAAGACTCACATTGATAATTGACATCGAGAGCACGAAAGGTTCTAACTCGGGGTTTCATTTGTAATTCAAGAACGACAACATCTGTACTCAAAAGACGAAAAGAATGAGCGAATATGATAATACGATCTACTGAAAGATATCACGGCCTCCGCCGCATTCTCTCGAAGAAAAGCCTCTGATTTGCGGTCGACTCCTCCTCGCCGTCGTTTGCGCGATTGCGCATGACCTTTGCGTACATACTTCTTCGTCGGTTGTCTCAGAATAAGGACTTGAGCGAGGTCCACGGCGTCGCTCATGGCGAGGTTGACGCCTTCACCAACGGGCAAGAGATTCGAGAGAAAGCCCGACGCGATACACCGCATCGGGCGAAATGTAGCTGCTCCAAGACCAATGGCGGTGTCTTTGAAAGATGGGGGAACTTCATGCCTAACAATTATCATCAAAGTAGCTGCGCCGACGCGTTGCTAAGTCGACGTGCTGTCGGGGGCAATGAATGGCGCGAGGACGATTGAGGAAAAGGGAAGCAAGAGAAACGATACATATTCGCTGTAGTGGTACAGTTTGAGTAATAAGAAATGAGCTCGATCAGATTCCGCCTCCAGTCTCGACCTTTCTTCGTTTTTGCCGTTCGCGAATTATATCCGCGTATCTCTGTCGATCCCGCATAAGTTCCAACGCTTCCTCCATAAGCTTCTCCATATCTTCCAACTCGGCATCTTGCAACTCCGCGGCGTGCAGCTCAGCTACTTTCCGTTTCAGAGCAGATGTGGTAGCCTTGTATGCAGCGGACGGCGTCGAGGGTAGCACCCAGGCTTCCGCGCGCCTCGAAAGTCCAGAAGCCAATGGAGCCAAGGACGTTGATAGCGAAAGCGAAAGATCATGATGAGAGATTGGAAGCGAGGCGGGTATCGAGGGAGCAGCAGCACTTTGTTTCTCGATCTCAGGCTGGCTGACGATGGGAGGCACCAAGGGCTTTGCGCCATCGGGAACAATCGGCCAACCGTCGCTCTCGAGTGCTCTATCGAAAGCAGCGAGGACGGACTCGTGGGTAGCGGGGACGCCACTCGCCATTATGGAGCACGACGATGCTTGATTGTAGAAGATCAGGGATAAGTCACGGACAAGTCGCGAAAGCGGGGGGTTGCTTGGGAACAAACCGTGTGGCCAGGGCTGTCCCAGCCAGTACAGCTTCCTACCAATTGCGTCTGTAGCAAAAGATGCATCGAAGAGGAGGGAACAGGTCATGGCTCCGTTCGGACTTGCATGGTCTGCGTGGCGCAAAAGGACCCAAATGAGAACCCAATAGAACGACTCGAGGTCATGCTTGCACTCATGCTGGCGCATGACACCCTTACGGCGCGCGTTCAAAAGATCCAATGCCAGGAACGGATATGTGCCCTGGGATTCGGAAAGATATGAATACACGGAATATCAAGAAAGATTAGGGCACTGACTGTCATCTTGAGGCTCTGGTCGAATATGTTCGGGCTCCTGTCAGGAGATAGTTCGTGGAAGCGGGCCAAGCCCTCTGGCGTAAACTCGCTGCAGTCCCAGTCGTGCAGGAAGCCAAGGAAATCGGTTTCGCTGATGTGAATATTCCCGACGCTGACGTCGCGGTGCAAAACGCCAGCTTCAAATGCGGTCTGATGGCCTGCGATGGATCGTGTGAGCAATTACCGCGATGGAAGGGGACTGGCTGACCCCTTATAGCGTTGCACAATGCTCGCACCAGGGCGAGTGTCGATGTGTAATTTTCAAGCGAGGTTCCGACATCCTCCGAGAGTGTGCGCGAATGGAAACGCTCCTGGAGGTCGACGCCCCCTTCACGAAGAGCCGCAGTGACGGTTCGGTGCTCGGGAGAGAGATAACCCAGATTGTAGCTCCCCATGCAAGCCGTTAAACCGACGGTCTGTCCTTCTCCGACGTCGCTGCGGATAACGGCGAGGAAGTCGGGTTCAGGGTGGCGCCATGCCGGCTGCCACGCGTCTTTCAGCACATGCATTTTAGTAGATTCCGAGTCTTCAATGAGAACGCGATCGATATGGTTTGTTTGACAAAACAGGTCCTTCGACTGGAAGATAGGTTCGCCCACCGTGAAGCAACGCTTCACATGTGTGTCGATGACGACGTCGACCCAGCGACTACGGGCGGTGGCCGCGTCGAATGACATATGATGATAAGGTTTGAGGGCCACGACTCGCTCATACATCCGCTTCTTCTCTTCCAAGGAAGGGATGGACAAGGTAGAGTCGGCGCCGAGGATCCGCCCAGGTCCATCTCCGTTGTAGAGCCGCCAGCAAAACTCGGGGAATACTCTGGGCCGGATGCTTTCGTTCTGGCTGGCCTTTCCGTTGCGGTCTCTCGGATCGTCCTCGAATTCGAACTCGAACACGGTGCCCGTCACGTCCCAACTCCGTGTAAGGCACGAGGGGAGGCCCGGCAATGAGCCCGAGACACCCGGGAACGCGTCGTGATCAGCGGGGTGGAGGCGCTCGGTATCCGCGAAGATCGGTTTGGACGGGAAATCGTGTACGATTTCCTGCAGATAGCGAACCTAACGAGCGCAGTTATTGACCGGTCCCATGGGCTCTGAAAATGAACCCACAAATGATGCATACATCTTGGCTTCCGACTTTGCCTCCCAGATGTTACTAGCGGCCGCTGTGAAAGCCGACTGCGCCCAAGGATCATTCAAGGAGGAAGATTAGGAATAGCCGATCAGGCGCGAGTCAACGAAACACACCCGGTCGATGATTCCGTTGACAGTGGCATCATCGGGAGCAGCAATGCCCTTCATGTGCTCAGAGAAAAAGACAGAGAGGGACTCCGTCCGGGAAAAGCCCTCGACGACACGCTGTTCCCACCACGCCATCCGCTCGATATCCTGTTTTTTGGCCACGCGGACGTGCGACGCGAATTGGGTGTTGGAATGGGTTTCGGACTTGAGCGGGGTGGACTGCGCCTCGGACGTGCCGCCGTCTGACTGTTGGGGGTGTTCGAATAATGAGGACGTGCTGTTATTGAGGAAGAGCTGGCGCGTCTCTTGCCAGTATATAAACCACACGGCCACACCTGGCCCAGGCAAGTGATGGTGGCCTCGAAACAATGGGTCACGCGAGTTGTGACGGAGCGCGTCGCCGCACGATTGAGAAACTGTCTCATGATCAAAACCCCTGGAATGAAGTACCCAGACCGCATGAAAAGGCCAGTCTCCTCGACCTACCCACCCCCACAAATTCCTGCCATAGTCGCCGTTCCGCATCGGGAGCATGCCACTTACTGAAACTGGCATACTTGAGTGGTGTCAGCGGGGACTCGGAGCTGCTTGACTGACGACAATGAGATCAGTAGTCATCCAGGAGCTATGTTCGTCGTGCGGATAACATGCAGACGGCCAACGCACGTGGAAACCGAGTTCGTAGCGATGTTCTGAGGGTTTCTTCGGGCCTTGTTGTTTTGCTTATAAGCCTGGGAAGTCAGGCCGGTCGAGTTCTTGCATGAGAGTCCATGATGATGCAAATGATTGGGTCGAGGGATTATTGTACAGAAGAGCAAAGCGTGGATTACTGGTTCCAATCCTTCGCCGCGCCATCCTAAGCGCTCGTCGATGCGTCGGCAGCCTCTATGTTCTTCGCGCGCGCCTTTTCTGCTCTCGCGTGAAGATATTCTCGCTAAAACCGCCGTAAATATACTGTGTGTAGGGGGAGCAAGGTGACCTACCCAGATTGTGGAAAGCTGGTTTGAGTTATGTTAACTGGACTACATGTACAGCGGCACCCGCACCTGTCTCCGCTGTAACGGCTCGCCAGCCAACTCCGCCTAAACCAGGTATGAGCTATCTGCAGCCACAGTTCGCTGTGGACACCGACCTCTCTATGGGCGACGCCGCGCACCATCGCCCCACAGACGAGCGCGATCCCGCAGGACGCGATGAAGGTGTTCATTTTCCAGTTCGCGGGCTGGCTCCACCAGCCGCCTGCGGGCGACCAGACGTGTTTCGGGTACGGGTATCTGCCGCCGCCTCCCTGGGGGGCGTTCAGCAAGCGCAGAGAGGCGGGTCTGCGCGCACCATGGTGAGATAGCAGACCGTAGTAGTACGAAGTGAGGTTTGTTTGGCCGAAACGGAACGTGATATACTCCCGAGTCCGCCCGTTCTTTCCTTCATTCATGCACCGCTGAAGCAGCCTTTTCTTTCCGTCACGGTATATCCCCTGCTCGTCCCAAACCAAGTCTTTCTGGAATAGCAAAACTCGAGGCTCCTCTCTGTTGCAAAACTTTTGCGCGTGTTCTCCGGCTGGCTTGCACCTTCTTTCGGTGCCCAGCATCCCACAGTGGCCTTATTCTGAGCTTTCTTCCTAATACCCGCTATGTTTGACTCCCTACGGGCCCGCATCAACATCCCCAAAACTGCGGGCATACTCGGCGCCGCATACATCATCCGGCGATATGTTGCTGACCGCCTCGAAGACGTGAAGGAGCAGATGGAGCAGGAGCGTGTCTCCCGGGACAAGTGCGTCCCCATGTCCCCACTTTTGTGCGCGCTTCTGACCCGTTCGCAAGCCTGAAGCGCCGCTTCTCCCAAACGCAGTCCGACGTCTCGTATACCATCCTTATGTTGATACCCTCGCTCGCCGAGCAGATTCTGCGCGAGATGGACCTCGACGCCCTCACGCACGAGCTGCAGGCCCACGCAAAGGCCCGAATTGCCGGCTCTCCCATGTCTGCGTCTATCGCGAGCAGCGCGGAGCTAGTCGAGGCCGAGACCCGCTCGGAATCCGACATCTCGTATTCCGGCTCCGCCTCGACGCGGAGCTGGATTGACACGGGCGGTCCGGCGGAAAGTCGCGAAATGATACTGGGCGAGTCCATTGCGCCGGTCCATCTGAGCGACTCTCTTATGACGACAACGTCGACCGATACGGATTCCAGCTCGAATCTCAGCGTACAAGGGGTACGTGCGCGCCCGCCAGAATTGTCCATTACACGTGCTGATCATTACGCAGTCTGCAATAGACAGCACGAGCGGCTCCGAATCGTCACGGCCCACGAAAGCGGAGCTGTGGAATGAGCTGAAGATGCTGAGTAAGACCTGCCGTTTTTTTCTCTCTTTCTGCGCTCAGCTGCTCTGTAGCATTCACGAGAACACTGACAACGGTGTACACCACCACACTCCTCGCCCTCCTGACCACCGTGCAGCTTACGCTCCTCGCCCGCGGCCGATATGTCCGCTCTGTGATGCAGCTAGAGAAGCAGCAGCGGCACCAGCATCCGCTTGTCCCCGACCTGACGATGCTGTTAGGGCTCGGGCTCGGCTTCGGGGGCGGGCTAGACGCGTTGCTAGGCGCCGATGCGGAGGAAGAGGGCGACTTTGCGGCAGGGTTCAGTTGTGAGGACAGCAGCGATGATGCAGAGGAAGAGGAGGAAGTCGCGTCCGAGAAATATCTGACGTTGACCTGGTGGATCCTGCACGTCGGGTGGAAGGACGTGGGCGAGCGGGTGCGGAGGGGTGTCGAGGAGGTCTTCAGCGGGTGCGCTATCTCCCCACTATATTTACCAGATGTCAAGACCGTTGCATCTAGGGTGTCGCTAAAAACGAAACTGGCGCCGTCAGATCTCCACCGACTAGTGCACGACGTCCGGCGCAGAGTCGAGCACGAAATCACCTTTGAAGGGACGGAGCGGAAAGTCGAGTAGGCGGCCTCTCTCCCGCGCTGAGCCACGCTGACGTCCCAGCTTCCACACGACGCTCCTCCCGCCGACGCCCGAAACGACGCAGCACGTCCTCACGCAGGGCGGATACGCGTCCCTCGCGCCGCCCCCGCCGCACGCTGCCCGCAACAAGGATGCGTTCGCGCGCCTCCTCGACGAGACGCGCGCGGTCGTCGCCTCGCCCGACTTCGCCTGCGTGTTCGAAGCGTGCCTCGACCGCGCGACGGAGGTGCTGCTCACAACCGTCGAGCGCGCTGTGTTCGACGCAGCGTCAGACGCCGTGCCCCTGGGGGAGGAGCCGCGGATCCGCCTCGCGGGGCTGCTGCCCGGCCTTGCGCGCTGGAGCCACGTCGCCCTGAACGGTCTGCCAAATGAGCTTGTTGACGTACGCTCGTCCCTCGACGGATAGACATTGAACTGAAACTGATCTTCCGCCAGAATATTCTCGATGTGAGGCAGGTAGCGGCGCTAAGCGCGATAGTGTTTGGACGGTTTGAAGAGCGGTTTCAATAACATGTATGGAATGTTAATGGGACTTCCTGCTGACTTTTGGAAGCGTGGTCCGCTGCTTGGAGGTTCGTCGTGCGGGAGAGATCAGATTCACCATGGCTCGTGTTGCATCGGTTTCCCCGTTTTTCAGTTCGCTAGACGGGCATCTTCCTACTCGTCGATTTGGCATACTGCCTCGCAGCCACCAGACTAGTGGTATTCTGCACTCACGGCTACTGCCCTTGCAGCTGTCCGATAAAGCGGCCGATGGGGCGTTTCGGGTGGAAATGAGTTCGAAGATGGCCGCCCAAGTCGAATTGGTAAGGGCCGACACATGCATGAAGACAGTGCGGTCGGTCGAGTTAAGTGGCATGCTCAAGGCGGTGGACTCGGATATCATCTGCTTCCGATTTCCGGAGGCAATCGTGGAACGGCGACCATTGCAGGAATTTGTGGGGGTGGTGGGTAGGTCGAGGAGACTGCACCTCGGCGCGGCCGTTTTATTCAGTCTGGGTACTCATTCCAAGAATCTAGAGAAAGTACGAGTGCACAGGTGCATTTCCTCGGGTGGTAATATTCGTCTGGCCGGGTTTTAAGTCCAAGGCCTCTTCTAGTGGGTTAAGGGTGGACGACTTATGTCGGTCCGAGGTGTAGGGAAGCAGCGATGCTAAACAGCACTAAGGAGGGTGCCAGAGCACTTGTGCTATGGCCCATCGCCTCTAACTATCGCTCCACAAAAAAAAAAAAAAAAAAAAAATCTAGAGAAAGTCTCTCATGATCAATCGTCACATCGTGCTCGCTCTTGCACGCGGCGCACAGCGCCGCCGGGCGACGCGTTCGGTCCCAACTCGCGGCGTGACCCATTGTTTGGATTGACGGAGGCCACCATCACTTGCCACTACCCGAGTTGGACTAGGTTGGACTGCCATGGCACAGGACCTGGTGTGGCCTTGTGGCCTAAGCGACGCGCCGACTCTTCCCCTATTCCACCATGTCCTCATCATTCGAACACCACCAACAGTCGGCCGGCGGCACGTCCTCGGAGTCGCAGTCCACGTTGGGAAGCACCCCGCTCAAGCCTTCCGAAACTCATTTCAACACACAAATCGCGTCGCACGTCGGCGTCGCCAAAAAACAGGATATCGAGCGGATGGCGCGGTGGGAACAGCGTGTCGTTGAGGGATTTTCCCGGACGGAGTCCCTCTCTGTCTTTTTCTCTGAGCACATGAAGGGCATTGCTGCTCCCGATGATGCCACTATCAACGGAATCATCGACCGGGTGAGTTTCGTTGACTCGCGCCTTATCGGATATTCCTAATCTTCCTCCTTGAATGATTCCTAGGCGCAGTCGGCATTCACAGCGGCCGCTGGTACCATCCGGGAGGCAGAGTCGGAAGTCAAGATGTATCCATCATTCGTGGGTTCATACTCAGAGCCCATGGGACCGGTCGATAACTGCGCTCGTTAGGTTCGCTATCTGCAGGAAATCGTACACGATTTCCCGTCCAAACCGATCTTCGCGGATACGCACGGGATCAGGTTCGAGCGCCTCCACCCCGCTGATTACGACGCGTTCCCGGGTGTTTCGGGCTCATTGCCGGGCCTCCCCTCGTGCCTTACCTGGAGTTGGGACGTGACGGGCACCGTGTTCGAGTTCCAATTCGAGGACGAACCGAAAGACCGCAACGGGAAAGCCAGCCAGGACCAAAGCATCCGCGAAGATCTCGTTCGGCCCGTCCGAAACGCGCGTCGCATCTCCACGGCATCGGGCTGCTGCTACGCTTTCGTCGTCAGCGTCGTGGGCACGAGTGCCCGCCTCTTCCGCGTTGACCACTCTGGTTGGATCGCAACAGATGCGTTCGACTGGACCAAGTCGCCCAGAGTCTTCCCCGAATTTTGCTGGCGACTCTACAACGGAGGTGGACCTGGGCGGATCCTCGGCGCCGACTCTACCTTGTCCATCCCTTCCTTGGAAGAGAAGAAGCAGATGTATGAGCGAGTTGTGGCCCTCAGACCTTATCATCATATGTCATTCGACGAGGCCACCGCCCGTAGTCGCTGGGTCGACGTGGTCATCGACACACACGTGAGGCGTTGCTTCACGGTGGGCGAACCTATCTTCCAGTCGAAGGACCTGTTTTGTCAGGCAAACCGTATCGATCGCGTGCTCATTGAAGCCTCGGAATCTACTAAAATGTATGTGCTGAAAGACGTGTGGCAGCCGGCATGGCGCCACCCTGAATCCGACTTCCTCGCCGTTATCCGCAGCTACGTCGGAGAAGGACAGACTGTCGGTTTGACGGCTTGCCTTGGGAGCTACAATCTGGGTTATCTCTCCCCCGAGCACCGAACCGTCACTGCGGCTCTTCGTGAAGGGGGCGTCGACCTCCAGGATCGTTTCCATTCGCGCACACTCTCGGAGGATGTCGGAACCTCGCTTGAAAATTACACATCGACACTCGCCCTGGTGCGAGCATTGTGCAACGCTATAAGGGGTCAGCCAGTCCCCTTCCATCGCGGTAATTGCTCACACGATCCATCGCAGGCCATCAGACCGCATTTGAAGCTGGCGTCTTGCACCGCGACGTCAGCGTCGGGAATATTCTCATCAGCGAAACCGGTTTCCTCGGCTTCCTGCACGACTGGGACTGCAGCGAGTTTACGCCGGAGGGCTTGTCCCGCTTCCATGAACTATTTCCTGACAGGAGCCCGAACATCTTCGACAAGAGCCTCATGGCGACAGTCAGTGCCCTAATTTTTCTTGATATTCCGCGTATTCATATCTTTCCGAATCCCAGGGCACATATCCGTTCCTGGCATTGGATCTTTTGGAAGCGCGCCAGTATGGTGTCGTGTGCCAGCATGAGTGCAAGCATGACCTCGAGTCGTTTTATTGGGTTCTCATTTGGATCCTTTTGCGCCACGCAGACCATGCAAGTCCGAACGGAGCCATGGCCTGTTCTCTCCTCTTCGACAAAGATACGGATGGAGACGCAAGTGCTAACAAGCTGCAGTGGCTGCTGGCACGGAGAGTTCGTAGTAATTTGTTCCCAAGCAATCCCCCGCTTTCGCGACTCGTTGGTGAATTATCCGTCATCTTCTTCCATCAAGCATCGTCGTCCACCCCAGAGGCGAGTGGCGTCCCCGCTACCCACGAGTCCGTCCTGGCTGCTTTCGATAGAGCACTCGAGAGCGACGATTGGCCGATCGTTCCCGATGGCGCAAAGCCCTTGGTGCCTCCCATCGTCAGCCAGCCTGAGATCGAGAATCAAAGTGCTGCTGCTCCCTCGATACCCGTCTCGCTTCCAGTCTCTCGTCTCGATCTTTCGCTTCCAGCGTCCTTGGCACCATTGTCTTCTAGACTTTCGAGGCGCGCGCAAGCCTGGGTGCTACCCTCGACGTCCGCTGCATACAAGGCTACCACATCTGCTCTGAAACGGAAACTGGCTGAGCTGGACGCCGCGGAGTTGGAAGATGCCGAGTTGGAAGATATGGTGAAATGCGTCGAGAAACAAGTGGAACTCGCGAAGAAAGAGGCGGAAATGAAGCAGAAAGAGGCGGATAGCATGCGCGAAATGTGGAAAAAGGTGGACGTCATGGTTCGCGAACGGCGAAAACGCCAAAAGGCTGGGACTGGAGGCGGAATGTGATCGAGCTCGTTTCTTATTACTCACACTGTACCACCACAGCGAATATGTACCATATCTCTTGCTTTACTTTCCCTTAATCGTCGTCGCGCCATTCACTCCCCGACAGCAGATCGACTTAGCGACGCGTCGGCGCAGCTACTTTGATGATAACTATTAGGCACGAAGTTCCCCCATCTTTCAAAGACACCGCCATCCAGAGCATTGGTCTTGGAGCAGCGACATTTCGCCCGATGCGGTGTATCGCGTCGGGTGTTGTCTCGATTTTTTTGCTGTCTGACCAAGCTACAGACCACAGCAAGATCGAACTATTCTTCTTCTGCTTCGCGCCATTTTCTGCTTCGAACGCGTGTTTCATCAACTCACGCAGCGCTTCAGTAGACTGGGCACTTGATCGTAAAAATCCGGAGGTTCGGCCGGGAGTAAGCGAGCGCGCGTCGGTGTCTCCAAGAAGCTCGTTGAGGGCGGCTGCCATGGGCAGACGTACGCAATTAAATCCAGTTGAGAGGAGATAGTATTCGCGTTTGGCTTGGCCGTTGCAAAAGCGTAAGGAATGCGAAGAGTACATACATGCGGGATGGCTGGTTCAGTGACCGCTTACTGAATCGTTCCATCTGCGGCTTCATAAGCTCGCACTGTATACTCCAACGTTCACGAGCTCGATGCCCGTCGAATGACCAGATTTCGAGCCAAAATAACGCTTCACGGCGGACTGGAGCTTGGTATCTGCGAAGTCCTGATCGAGCGTATCGAGACTGAGCCCTTTGGTCTCGGGCTGGAACACGACACAGACCACCACCGTCACCAACGAGCAGGCACCGAACAGGAAGTATGGCCCCGAGCTGGAGCGTGCGAGGAACGCCGGCGTCGAGAACGCTATTATCCAGTTGACCACCTGTACATAGATGATCGTCAGCGTCAGAGTATGGACCTGTGGAGCGAACCCACCCAGCAGACGCACTGCGCGAGGCTGGTCGCCGGCGCGCGCGTGCGCCTGGGCTGGATCTCGCTCGCGATCGTGCGGATCACAACCGCCCAGGTTGAGATAAACGCAGCAATGAAGATGTAGATCAATGCTATCAGAGTGCGCTTGCCCCCAGGTGTATTTGCTGCATCAGAGCCATACAGGCTACCCATGATGAGCATGCATGCGGCTATTACGCTGCCCCCACCGATCATTTGAGTACGGCGTGCCCCTGCAAGATACAGAGGTCAGCGGCTACGGAATGTATGCTCAACGAGGCTGCGCACATTTGTCCTGGAAGATCTGAGAAACGGCAGTGAGGACTACCATCAGGATTCCGGAGACCCCTGAAGCGAGGAACGATGCTGAAGTGGTGGAAAGGCCTGCTTGTCTAAAAAGCACTGGGGCATACTGCGGCAAAGTCAGACGAAGATACTAGGCACGAGGACGACGTCTACTGACGTAAAGCACTGCGTCGATCCCAGACGCCTATTCCTTCATCAACGCTGAGGTATACGACAAGAAGCTCTCGACCACAGACCTGCTGCATTCCCATGAGAAATAGGCCAAAGAAAGTCCGGAACCGAACGTCTTTCGCCCAGAGTTGCTTGGCCTGTTGTGTAAAGGTCTGTTTGACGACTTCCGTTGCAACCCCGCCGGCGGAGGCCTCCTCTTTCCGGATTTCCGCCATCTGGAGATCCAACCTGAGTGTGGCGATCTCAGCGTCTCGTGAACGATTGACGCTTAACAGGAAATAGGGAGAGTGTGGGAAGAAAGGTGTTCCGATGGCAAGCACTATCGCCACGACTGCTTGAAGCCCCAAGGGGAACCGCCAGGCAAAGCTTCCTGGGTATTTGACCGTTCCATAACAAGTAAAATAACCTTGAAGTCGGGATCATTACAGAGATAAGCGGCAGCCAAAAACCTCTCGCCTGCAGCGACACCGAGAGCGCTGAAGAGCTGGATGGTTGCCATGGTCCGACCACGCTTTGAAGTGGGAGATATTTCCATGATGTATACTGTTATGCTTGATATGAACACGCCCTCGCCAAAGCCAGTAATGCACCGGCCAACGAAGAGCTGCGGCAATGCCCTCGCTGAGCAAGCGATGGCGCATCCAACAGAGAAGACAAAAGCGCCAAGGGATATGGTGTAGGTGCGAGATATGCGGTCCGACAATGCGCCTGAGCCCATAGAGGAGAAAGCGGCCGTGGCGAGGATAGATGAGACGAGCAATCCCTGAACTGTCGCGGAGACCGAGCCAAATTGGCGTTCAAATTGCGGCATTACTGTGGTCGGCCCGATACTGCAACCCGAGTTCATGGAAGGAGGGCGAGATATTTTGTTGAGAACTCGCCTTCCAGTATCGAAACCCCACAAGAAGCTTCCGAGTGATGTGAATAGCACGGGCCACACATAAGCAGGAACTGGCGAGCGCTTGGCCTTCAACGCCCTAACAAGGGGTGCTGTGCTGCTGGAGGAAACTTGAAGCTGGATGCGCGGACGCTGTTCGAACTCCATGGAAGAAAGCAAGCAAGTCGAGGCGCTGCCTCAGGCGCTGTTTTCCTGATTCAATCATCCAGCTGACTGAGTTGTCGGCCGCGAATATCCGTAAGTACACTGGCAAGAGTTTTGCGTCCCACGATCGCTCCAGAACGACGGGGTGCGGTCAACTCGACGGATCTTCCTAAGCCAGCGGTCTATAGTCCAGTGATGAGTACTTGAGTCCCTGGGCAGCAGCGGTGGGAGTTCTTCGATTGAAAAGAAATGGTCGCCTGAGATTGCCATCGAGCTGGCTTCGGGACCGCAGGTGTCACAGTGTGACCTCACGCGTCGCATTAGCGTTTCATTGTCCTCACCATGAACGAGATAACTGGGCCCTCCTCCGCCCTCACCGATTACCTCCGAGTAAAATTCCCCTCACCTGGTTTCTCACTTCTAACGTGCGACAGGACGTCGGAATCAACGCAACTACCATCGCCCGCCGCGTCGCAACTCGCACTGCCAGTGCACAAAATCAGCCGCAAGCCCAGCCAGAAGCAGGCCCGAGCAGGCCTCGAAACAACTCCCATCGTGACGTCGATGTGTGTTTCTCTCAACGTTACTACTTCACAAACTCAAGAGCCGTACAGGAAGGTTACGCTTCAGACAACCTGGATGAGCCCGAGTCGCCCCCAAAGAAGAAGAAACTGAGCAAGGCTGCCGAGGCAAAGCTCAAGGCAAAGGCGAAGAAGAAGAAGGCTGAGGACGAGGACTATGACGAGGACGAGGACGCGTACACCGCATTATCCAAGTCTGCGTGGAGCACCCCGAAGCCCGCCGCCGGCAGCTTCGCCGACTGCGCGACCTGCGAAAAACAATTTACCGTGGTATGTGTGTCCCATTCTCGCCCCTCGTGCCTGGCACTTATCTCGCAGACGAAATACACAATGGCGGCGGTCCCTGGTCCAGGGTTTCTCTGTCACCCCTGTGCTAAGGCGTCAGGAACGGACCCGTTCAAAAAGTCCGCCGCGCCTCGAAAGCGCAAGACTCCGGCTGAGAGGCGCACCGTTGTGCACATCGAGGAGCGCAGCTTTCCGTCCCTGGTCTCCATCTGCATTGATGTTAGTTCCTCATGTTTTGTAGCCTTCCATGTCCACAACTTTCACAGGTCGTTGCTCGTCACATCGACGACGTCGAGGCGTTCGGCGACATTGGCGCGCTGAACATGGAGGCGATCTCCAAGGCTCTCTCGAAGACTAGACGCTTGTGGGTATGCTTCGTTCCATTCACGATCATGAATAATGCTTCTCAGGACGTCCGACAATGCACCCCTCTTTTACAGCGCTGAAAATAAGAGGCTTTCCATGTATGACGCTACCAGTGAGTCGCTCCAAGCCCTTCAAGTAATACTTCTGAAGACTTGTCAGATCTCACTCCGGACGCATTCACGGCGCTAGGCCATCTCAACCCAAATCTTACAACCCTCAAGCTGGATTTCTGTGGGCCGCTCAACGACGCCGTCATGTCCTCCTGGACCAACTCTCTCCCCCACCTCGTCTCGCTCGAGCTCCTGGGCCCGTTCCTCATCCGCGAAGCCGCCTGGATTGCTTTCCTCCAGGCGCATCCAAAGATGGAGGCTTTCCTCATCACGCAAAGCCCGCGCTTCTCCCTCGACTGCCTCGCCGCCCTCATCGCGTCATCGAAAACCACACTCCGCCGCCTTCGCCTCCGCGAAGTCGGTAAGCTCTGCGACGACTTCCTCGAGCCCATCGCCGAGATCGCGGCCCTGGAATACCTCGACCTCGCGGAGCCCGCCGAGTCGCTCACCGACGACGCCGTCATTGCGCTCCTAAGCAAGGTTGGCACGACTCTCACGCACCTCGACCTTTCCGGGCACGGCGCGCTCACCGACGACGTCCTCGCGCACGGCCTCGACCCATACGCCCCAGCGCTTGCCTCGCTCCTGCTCGCGCACCTCCCCGAGCTCACGGACGCAGGCGTCGCGGCGTTCTTCGGCGCGTGTGAGGGCGCGCCGCTCGTGCGCCTCGACCTCGCGCGCAACGCTGCGCTCGGTACGGACGCGCTCGCGGCGGTGCTCGCGCACTCTGGCGGCGCGCTGCAGGCGCTGAACATCAGTGGGTGGAAGGACGTCGGCGAGGTGGCGCTGAGCGGGCTTGCGGGCGCGCGGGAGCTGCGGACGCTCGACGTGGGCTGGTGCCGCGCGATGGACGATTTTGTCATGAAGAAGGTGCTGGAGGGCTGCCGCGCGCTCGTGGAGATCAAGGTGTGGGGATGCAACCGCGTGGAGGGAAAGTGGGGGGCAACGCGCCGCGGGGTGAAGATACACGGCATCGAGAGCGCGACGGTGCTATGAGGCTTTACTGATTTCTGTGGATAAAATGGCACTTAAATGTCCCTCAACACAAGTGTTCGCTGTTGTAGTCTACAAAATTTGGCACCCTATGTCGAATACTTTGTTCCTTGACTGTTTAAATTTACCTTCGGCTCGGCCCCAAATAAGTCGGTTTTTCCCTCGGACCTGTTTTGCCCTCGCGTTTAAAATAGGGAACTTCTGAGCTTATTCGATACACGCGCAGCCCATGCACGGGGGTTCCCGCGGTCCTCCGCCATTTGTTGCAGCCCTCAAATCCGAATTTACCTGAAGCTTATTTTGTCCAACTTTCCGGAGTGATAAAATGCAATGTGCCTATGCCTCGTGAATTTGAATCTGTAAATTCAATTCATCCTACCAGGCTTCGAAGCCATGAAATGGAATGGAATGTGCTGCCAGCTGGTCTTCGGGGCGTGTTGATGAGTGGAACTGTGATTTGATTAGTGGGCCCAATCGGATGTTGTCTATATAAGGACATGGGAGGTTGTCGTAAACTTCTGGGCCAACCCTGGCGGATCTGATCAGGAACTTGGCAACAAGGTATGGCTTTCCCCACGTTTCTAAGAGCAGTTTGCTGATTGGATCGATCTACAGCTTCTGGCCCCATCCGACGATCCCCGAGCAAAATTGCTAAAAAAGTTTTTTGTTAGAGCCGTTTTCGGAAACAGCTGTAACCATTCAATTCATCAGACTCTCAACATAAAAGAGTATCTGAAAACAACATAAGGAGACTGCAAACCCATTTTCCTCTTGGGTTTGACCACCTTTTCTTTTTACTATCGAAAAAACTACTCTAGGTTCGGAGCAAGCCTGTCTCCGCGCCGGCAAGCCGACCCGGCAAAGCACGTGACTGTCATGTGATGAAGGCAGCTTGTTCCGAACCTACTTACTACTACTAGTTGGTTTCCGGACAGCCACCGAAAACAAGCTCCTCATGATTGACATGCTATCAATCGTCTTCCCACCTATATTTGTGGCCCTGCTGTAGTGTTGCTAGGGCCGTCGGACAACTAGAAGTGCACCGGAGATCAAGTTTG
This sequence comes from Mycena belliarum, assembly GCA_029282135.1. Classification (NCBI taxonomy): domain Eukaryota; kingdom Fungi; phylum Basidiomycota; class Agaricomycetes; order Agaricales; family Mycenaceae; genus Mycena; species Mycena belliarum. Next base: position 287,391 of record JARJCN010000019.1, read on the forward strand.
GTATAGATGGCTTTAGGCATGTCCACCCACATACCCACAACGTACTCACTCAGACAGCCAGTGATACGACCCTGGATCTATGGCTGCACTGAGAGGGGTGAGCTCATTGAAGGTTGTTGTGCTGTGGCGTAGAACAATCCATTCTATAGCCGAGGTATTCAAGAAGCTACTAACACCCCTGGCACGTTCATGCTGGGTTATATAATATACTGCCAGTGAGCCTAGTGTGATATGCAGCCTGAGTCTCATAGAATGGTCAGATTGCATTGGAGGTTAAACTTGTAACCAGTCTGCCCAAAATGAAGCAAGAGAAAAAATTGGCATCAATGCAAAATGGTGTTTTTCATCACTTGCCAACATGCTCTGGTGTGGCAAGCATATTGCCATCAGCCTAATCCAGCTACAGGGGTCCATCCTCACAGCCTTGTGTCCCTGACTATCTGTAAGCAGGTGGCTCTGTCACCCCGCATCCACCAAGAGTGCATGCTAAATATGCTTAAAGTACAAGTCAAATGTTTCTTGTGGGAGGGGAGATATCACGGCCTCATCAAGGAATCCGGTCCATATCGGCGGAATTGACCGTGATGTGGGGCATGTCGGCGGAAATATGAAGTCAGGTGACCGCGACACGGCATTCATAGCGGGATACGTAAAGCTTATTGCGCAATATAAGGTTAGATCTCAGATGATATTTTGCAGCCTCCGCCAACTTGGCCTGATTCATCATTGCGGTTAGATAGGGGCACGCAGTATTTAATTCCGCACAGCGATGGGCCTCCTCCCACCCTAACATACATGCCTTGCGTGCGTCAACAACTTTCATGGCAAGACGAAAGAAAAGCAGCAGAGGTTCAGAGATCGCTGGCACGCCGCGCAGTGCTCGAGCTCAACCCGCTCACCGAGCGCTACTACAAAACCATAACGGTATGTTCCGTCAACTCGCGCGAGCATTTCTTGATGTCTGCAGAGAAACGACAAGTCTGCAGGATATAGAGCACTCACCGAAATCAAGGAACTGGTATGCTTGAGGCTACTTTGCATTCTGTCAACTCACCTCAACAGGTGTTCCGCACGATGTCGCATCCACTGGAAGACGTGGTCTGCGCCTTTGACACCCCTGGACCTGTGCTGCAAGATCTTGCCATCAAGTTGGCCGTATTGGTATCCATCATAGCTCTTCGTCGTCGGGGACCGACCTAACCTACAGCAGCGTCGCTACATCCGTCGCAGAGGCCTCCACCTCAGCGACGGCCGCAAGCACAGAAATTTCTGGCCGAACTTGGATCTGTGGTTTGACGGTAAGGCAAAGGAACTCGGGGACGATTTGCAAAGCCCCCTGTGGCAACGGTGCGACAACACTCTGCTCTTCGGTGACCCTGCTGACCATCTCCGTAGATATCTCGACAAAACATTCGACGAGGAATACGATCTCTTATTCCCTGATATCGGACATCTGCCGCTGTTGACTTGGGTGTCGATGGACGCTGGTGCTTTGGTATGCTGCATCTGCCAATGCCGATAGATTGACTTGAAAGGCTTGTAGACACCTCAAGACTCCGTGGATTGTCGCATGAGAATTGGCTTTTTGTTAAACTGAGATCGTACTGTACAAATGCAAGTTATCTGCTGGTCGCACATGATGAGCAAAGTACCATTAGCAGGAAACGACGCACAAACAGATATGAACTCCCGCGCTTCCTCTTGAGCCTGTCTATCTACACACTTATTCCCTTCTGCGGGTCCCTACGGACGAACGCGTCATAAGTCGTTTGATGAGGGGGAAGACGAGCCTGAACGGTTAAGCGTACCTCCTACTATTCTGGACGCGGATGAAGAGCCAGTCGACAGCGGCCTTCACACCAGTACTTGACGCGCAGGTCACGACTTGAAGACGGAAAAATGAGGAACAACGTACCCTTCGAGCGCGCTGATCCCCATGACGTCCAGACTAGCGATTCGCTCGCGCCGTCCCGTCTCCCCTTCGCCGTCACGCACGTTCCGACGCGCGCTCTCCAGCTTTCGCTGATGCCAGTCCTCGTAGTCGTGCCGAATCTCTTCGACTGACAGCGCCTGCGGCGAGTCCTGCTTGTTCGCGATGAGCAAGAGCGGGATGTTCAGTATTTGAGGTGCCGAAAGGACGGAGTCTGGCGGAAGGGTTAGTGGGTAGGAGGCTGAGATACCACAAGAGTTTGCGCGCACCGAAGACCTCCCACCCTTCGCTGAGGCGCTCGCGGTCCTCCGCGTCGATGACATACGCGACGGCATGGCAATCGTCGTAGTAGCGGTGCCAGATGTTGCGGATGCCCCGCTGTCCCCCGAGGTCCCAGAATTGGAGAATAGTAGACGGCAGGGTTATTGTTCCCGCTGGTCGCTCTTACATGGCATTGCAGGAGACGAGGGAAGTAGCTCACTGTTCTGGCCGACTGTGGGGCCTATTTTGTCCGGCGTGAGCCCAGGCGTGTCGTTATACAACGTCTTGATCCTCTCCAGAAGCGTCTAGGGTCCAATTGAGGAGGTGCCAGCAGCGGAGACCAGAGGATGGGTGCGCACAGTCTTTCCGGCCCCATCGAGACCAACGATAATCACAGAGAATTCCTCTTTCCTGGGGAAGCTCTGAGCAGACCGCCGACACGTTCGTACGGGACGCACCGCGTAAGGTATTCATGTAGGCCCTTGAGGAGATGGTACATCGGAAGTTCGCATGAGTTCGAGGCAACGGCGAAGGGCAATAACCGTCAACACTCTCCGTCCTCCTCCCTCACCCATCATGGGCTATCTCGCGTCGTACTACACCTATGGACTGCCCACCTTCCTCGTCATCGTCATCGCTCTCTACCTTCTCTTCACCGGTAACTCCCCCCTGGCCGTCGTGTTTTCCGCCGCTGACGAACGCACGAATGCGCAGGCTCGGGCGAAGCATTCAACGTCGGGCGGTTCCTCGAAGAGTCGAGTCCGTACGCGTGGGCCGCAACGGGAATCGGCTTGTGTATCGGGCTCAGCGTGCTCGGTGCTGGATGGTGGGCGCTTCCGTCGTACGGGGTCTACACCAAATGACGCCGACGCAGGGGTATCTTCGTGACGGGCTCGTCCATTCTGGGAGGCGGCGTACGGGCACCAAGGATCACCACGAAGAACCTGATCAGGTGTGTCCTTCCCTCCTCTTTCGTTCCCGTTCCCTCGCGCGTTACTGACATTCACGCACCAGCATCATCTTCTGCGAAGTCGTCGCTATCTACGGAGTTGTACGGAACTTCCGCGCTCTCCCATCCACAGCTAACCAGCCCGCAGATCATTGGCATCGTGTTCTCCGCCAAGCTGGTGTCGGTGCCCGAAGCCCTCCTGTATACCCGCGACAACTACTTCACCGGTAAGCCTGGGCCTGGCGCCCGGTCTGGGTGTGTGGACTCGGACGCGTGCTCATGCACATGTGCCCGCAGGATTCGCGCTGTTCTGGGGCGGCCTGACCGTCGGCGCGTGCAACCTGCTCTGCGGCGTGTGCGTCGGCATCACGGGCGCCACCGCCGCACTCGCGGACGCGGCGGACCCGAACCTCTTCGTCAAGATCCTCGTCGTCGAGGTCTTCGGCAGCATCATGGGCTTGTTCGGGCTCATCGGTACGTGCTGCGCTTCTCAAGCTCCATTTCGCGTCGCTGACATTGGTGCTGGTATCAGTTGGCCTTCTCATGGTCAGCAACGCAAAGGACTTTCAGGCAGGGGAAGCGTCGTCTTTCGTGGCGTCGGCGGCCAAAACAGTCGTGTCTCCTTTTGTACATTAATCGGTGCAGCTCGCACAATAATCACTGGACTTACGGTCGTGTCTTGCATCACGACAAGAACGACTGAAATAAAAGGAGACGCCCCTATACATTCGCCCTCAAGCTTCGAGTCTCTGAACCCGATACCACCTCATGATTCATGTGTTGTGTACTTGCACACCGGACCATTTTCATCCAGAGTCCATCGCTACTCTCACTTGACCCTCCGCGAGCATGTAGCATCATAATACCGCACCACGGCGGTGAGCCCTTTTCGTTCCAAATGGACTCCGTTTTGCAGATTCGGCGTTGCGGTAGCCGCTCCTAGACGCTCTGTCGGCTGGCGCCAGTGGAATCCCGCAGTGTCACGATGCAGGGAGAAAGCAAGCAGAGATGTGTTCTAAACATGCGCGGACTGATGACCAATCGGCCCGGACGCCGCTGGACCCGTAGTGCAGCGTCAGACAGATAAATGAGTTAATTTTCTACGTAGGTAGTGCTCTCGCCGGTCACAAGGCGGATGCATATAGCGGCCATGTTTTGCTCTCCGCGCTCGCCGCCGTCACGGTTACTTCCACACCGCGAGGCGCGACCATCTCCGCCGCCTGGATCGAATGTGCTTCAAGGTCATCGTTGGTTCTCCTGACTCCGACGGCTGCGCCTGCACAGTATCACGGCTGCGCCTGCACAGTATCAACAGCCGCAGTGGCGTGGTTACTTCACCCGCGGTTACTGCAAGCACGGCGTCGGCGTAGTCGCCTCTCGAGATGCAGCGGAAACGCTTTGATAAGGGGAGAATATCCAAAAAAAAAACGTCCAGCTCGCAAAGCAGTCGAGCGCGATTTACTATGCAGTTTGCGGGCGTCTGCAAAGCGCAACTCCATACCTGGTACGGTGGTAGCCTAGATGACCAAAATCGGTACCGATCTCGATGCAAAGGCCAAGAACTCACGTCGAAAATCAGGGATCCCAGGGGCTTCACGCGTTTCACGCTTTTTTGGTCGCTATTCGCATCTTCATCGTCACTGCATACCCGACCGAGTGGATCCCATTGAAGAACTCGATGGTGGCGATGATGAAGCGGCGTCTAGTCGGTGAACTTGAATGAGTACGACGGTGGCTCTTCGAATCGTAGGGGCATGTAATACAGTCACAGGTTGAGCGATGTGTATCATGCTCGGGGTGTCAATTGGAGTGGCCATTGTAGAGGTCCTTACAGTCTTCCGACCAGAAAATATGCCAAGGCCGGAGAAGTCTTGACTCAAGATATACTGCCAGGAACGAGATTTCGCTTGCAAAGAACGCGATAAGCGTAGTGGCTTGATTACTTCGCCCGCGGTTGAGCACGGCTTCGGCGTCGACTCAAGGATGCAGTGGAAATGTGATCCCCTTTGTCAGCGAAGGAGATGCAAAGAGAATATTGTCCAGTGTCGCAAGGCAGTCGAGCTCGATGTACTGTGTATAATTTGGCGGCAGGAGGGCATTGGATTGGCAAGGAGCAAGCGAGACATGGTGGTAGCTAGACAACCCTAATATCAGTCAGTCACAGCTTGCCTTTCAACTTCATTCTAGATCTACTACATAGTACACCATTCCAACGACCTCCAACGGCCTTCAACGACCATGGCAGCTCCAGCAGAGGCAGTCCCCGCAGCAGCAGAGGCAGTCCCCGCAGCAGTAGAGGCAGCCAAGCCAGAGCCGGATGTCGTCAAACCGCAGGAGCCTACAATAGCTACGCCCGCCGGCGCAGCCGCAGATTCCACGACTGCGGAGCCAGTAGCGCCCTCAGCCTCAGCATCTTCACCCGAACCAACGCCTACACCTACCCCAATGGCCGAGCCCACACCGAGCCCACCAGCGGACCCTGCCCCTCCTCCCCGGGAACGCGAACTGGTCGCGGACCCCCGTCTCGCAACCCTCCGCGCGATGTTCCCGGATTTCGACGATTCTTTACTGTGCGCCCTTCGTCTTAAACTCGTCTGCCGATGTCTGCTCACGCAGGGCCACAGGCAATCCGTGTTGAATTCCGTCGACGGGAACACGGACCGCGCGATCGACACGCTCCTGGGGATGAGCGACCCGGACTTCACGAGCGACCAGCCCGTCACGGCCGAGGTGCCCCGCCCGCAGGTCTGCCCCTTATCATCGCTGTCTCATGTGGCGGGTGCTGAACTAGGTGTGTAGACGCAGGAGGAGCTGGACGAGCAGCTCGCGCGCACGCTGATGCTCGAGGACGAGCGTGAGCAGCACGTCTGGCGCGCGCAGCAGCAACAGCAACAGCAACAGCAACAGCAACAGCAACAGCCGCGGCCTGAAGGGCGCGCCGGTGTCCCCGAGAAGGACACCATGCAGGAGTTCCAGGAGCAGTTCAACAAGTTCGCCGAGAGTGCGTCCACGTCTCATCCTTGCCGCGAACGAACGAAAATGCTAACCGCGCTGCGCAGCCGGGAAGAAGACGCTCGGGACGCTCTTCTCCAAGGTCAAGGCGAAGATGCAGGAGTTCGACCAGCCCGGGCCCGCGGGGCAGTCCGCGTCCTCCTCCCGGGGCGGTGGCGCCCAATACAACGTGGGCGCGGGCGGGGACATGTATCCGTACGACGCGGGCGAGGCGCCGTACCCCGTCGCGCACCAGCAGACGACGCAGCAGCGCAAGCAGGCGCAGGCGCACGCGCAGACGCCTGCGTATTATGACCCGAACGCGCCCGCCGCGGACGCGGGTGGGTCCCCGCCCGGGAGCGCAAGCGCGACTGCTGTGGGGTACGATGCAGGTACGCAGCGATGTCATGTGGATTTCCCCCCGCCGGGCCGAAGCTGACGTGTTTGTCAAGTACCCCGGTCGATGAGCCCGGCGAGCCCGCCGCGGACGAGCATGGGTGCGCCGCCCATTGACGGCGGTACGTAGTTCCCTCCGCCCCGTTCTCCTTCGCCTGCTCATTCTCCCTCTCATTCTCCTTCTCCTGCTTCCTGCTTCCTACTTCCTCTTTTTGCTCTCGTCCTCATCCTACTCCTCCTCATACCTAATTACTTACTCACGCCCCGCCCGCCAGGCAAGCTCGGCATGCTCCCCAAGCGCCCCGTCTCCCTCCTGCGCACCACCTCCCCCTCCCCCACCCCCACCCCCGTGGCCCACGCGGCGCCCTCGAGCAGTGACGACGACGAGCTCGAGTACGTCGAGAACCCGTTCCAGGATGGGAAGAAGTAGAATTTGTAGTGGGGAAGTGGGGGGCCGCGCCACGGTGCGGTACAGGGAATCTGAGACGGAGCGGAGGCACGGTCGGAATGAGCGGGAGCGGGGCAGTCTATGTGCTGTATTCTACTTGGTATAGGATGGTATGTATCGGTAAATTATACATGGATTTTTTACTTGGGATTTGCTGGGATATGTCAAGGGTCGGGCACCGGCCCGCACCGTATTTCTTGCCTCTGCCTGCCATCGCGTCCTTTGCAGGTTAATTCTAACCCTCGTCCCTGGCAGCATATCGCGAACACTTCGCCGCTGCAGAGGGTCAGTCTGGTTCCGCAGTTGGCGCCTCGCCATCCTCAACGCGTTCGCTGAGACAGACGGCTATATCAGGCTGCGTGCAAATAATAACAGCAGGCAGCAGGCATCACACTCATGCCGTCGTACGACCCCGCAAAATGGATGGACCAGCTCATGGGCTGCACGCACCTGCCCGAGGCGGACATGAAGACGCTCTGCGAGCACGTCCGCGCGCTGCTCATGGAGGAGAGCAACATCCAGCCCGTCGCGAGCCCCGTCACGATCTGCGGCGACATCCACGGGCAGTTCTGGGACCTGCTCGAGCTGCTGCGCCGCGGGGGGCCCGTACCAGAGACGAGCTATATCTTCATGGTGCGCCCCGCCTCGGCTTGGCGCGAGCATTGTTGTTGGATTGGGATACTGAGGCTGACAGGGCGAGGCGACAGGGCGACTTTGTCGATCGGGGACACTACAGCCTGGAGACCGTGTCGCTGCTGCTCGCCATGAAGGCGCGGTGCGTCTGTCTGCAGGCTTGCGTGCGCCGCTCCGCTTTCTAAATGCTGACTCGGAACTCGTCCTCTTTCGCGCAGGTATCCGGACCGCGTGACGCTGCTGCGGGGGAACCACGAGAGCCGGCAGATAACGCAGGTGTACGGCTTCTACGGTGCGCGGCGCGTCTCAGTGCGGAGCAGCGAGTGATGAATGAATGATGCGCCACGGCAGACGAGTGCCAGCAGAAATACGGCAGCGCGACGGTGTGGAAGGCGTGCTGCAACGTGTTTGATTTCCTGAACATCGCCGCCGTGCGTGTGCTTCTCCTTCTGTCAGCTGTTTGCACGCAGGCTAACGGGTGCGCAGATCATCGACGGCGAGACGCTCTGCGTGCACGGCGGGCTGTCGCCGGACATTCGCACGCTCGACCAGATCCGCGTGCTCTCGCGCGCGCAGGAGATCCCGCACGAGGGCGCGTTCTGCGACCTCATGTGGAGCGACCCGGACGAGGCGGACGACAACTGGGCGGTCTCGCCGCGCGGCGCGGGCTGGCTCTTCGGCGGCGGCGTCACGCGCGAGTTCAACCACGTCAACGCGCTGCGGCTCATCGCGCGCGCGCACCAGCTCGTGAACGAGGGGTACAAGCACATGTTCGACGCGCAGCTCGTCACAGTGTGGAGCGCGCCGAATTACTGTATGTGTTCTTCCGCCGCACCCAACTGCTACGTTCCCTTCCCTGTTCTATGCTGTTCTATGCTGTCCTACTTACGCGCTGATGCGGGTGTAGGCTATCGCTGCGGGAACATGGCCGCGATCCTCACGATCACCGCGACGGGCGAGAGCGAGTTCAAGGTCTACGGCGCGGCGGAGGAGAACGAGCGGGACAAGGGCATGCAGACGCGGAGGATGGTGCGTGCTGCTTTTCTTTCTTCCTCTCTCTGCGCTGCCGCCCGTGTCGCTCATCCGCCTTGCAGAGCACGGTACCATATTTTGTTTAGAATATTATATTTTTATCGACACGAATCTGTATTTGGGATGCTATCTGTTTTTCTGCTTCGAGAGTGCAAACGTGCATTCAGAAGCGTCTTCAGTCTTTTGCGGGTCCTCCGAGTCGATCTTTCACAAGTCTCCAACCTTTCTTGTCAATTGCAGCTACCAACAAAGCACACCCTCGAGTCGCAACCCAACTGGTGTGCGGCTCAGTGGTTTTCCGGGGAGACACTGTGGGTATGCCGCATGGCTAAGTTTGATGCCAGAGTTTTCGCAGGTGTTTGATAGGGAGCCTCGAGGCTCAGGCTGACGGTACATAGTTCTGATGAAGGTAGCTCCAAAGCATGAACCGAAGATCTGCCTCTCTGGAAATGGATGAGCTCGTCGATGGGGAGGCCTTGGGGAATATCGGGGGAGTAGCACAGTACATTTCTAGGTCTGTGTATTGTAGTTACATTACAATTCAGCACGTATTCGGAAGGGACGCTGATTTACATATTCTATCGAGTTCTACATCCCTCACTCAGAGTCACTCCATGTTTGATTCTCAGCCCCCATTCCTGATTGTAATTTCCCACCTATCCTATCTTACAAGAGAGCACAGCTCTATGGTACGGGAAGGTAAAAAATTCCCCGCGCAGCCCGTGCAGACCTAGTTTTGGTTGTTCTGGTTCTGGTTCTGGCGGTTCTTCCCGTTTCGGCCGGCACCCTGGCGTCCGCCTGTCCGGCCTGCGCCCGTCCTGCCCGCGCCCGTCCGGCCTGCGCCAGTCCGGCCCGCACCCGTCTTCGCGCCCTTCTTGCCCTTGGTCGCGCCGGTCTTGCCCGCGCCGGTGTTGGCGTTGGCGTTGCCTGCCTTGTTGGTCGCAGCGGCGGGGGCAGCGGTGACCGCGCCGGCGCCGGGGACCTTCGCCGCCTGCGTATCCGTGACCTTCGCGCCCTTCGCCGCTTGCGTTATCGTCGCAACTATCGCCCTGGTCAGCGGACTCATGCAAGCTAGGGAGGACAAGACGTACGGGGCCCGAGGAGGGAGTTGACGACGGCGGTCTGGGGCTCGGCGACACCGGCGTTGCCGAGGTTGATGGACTTGAGGGTGCCGGCGAGGAGGGCGGCGTCGGAGTCGGCGTTCGCCTTGGCGGTCGCCTTAAGGTCAAGCGCGCCCTTAGCGATGACGGAGCCGCCGGAGTTGAGGATGGTGAGGGCCTAAACTAAATCAGCATCGGAATAAAAACGAAAGAAGCGCGACGTACGGTCGCGATGGCCTCCTGGACGGCCTTCTTGAGGTCGGTGGCCTGCTGGGCGGTGAGGACAGCGCCGACGGGGACGGTAGAGTTGCCGCCGAGGTCGGCGGAGTCGTCATGCCCCGCAAGGTTGTCGATGGGGATGTCGATCGCAGTGCCGGTCGCAGTCTACGTTCACTATCGTCAGAAAACAGGAAAAATGGATGGAGAAAGAAAGACAGACCTTGATCTCGTCAATAAGGTCAGCGGTGAGCTCGCCGCGCTTAGCGAGGTACGTGAAGTCCTCTACGATGCGGGAGCGGCGGGATTCGATTTCGCGGCTCTCGACGGTGGGGAAGAAGAGGCGGGAGCGGGCAAAGTTGCCTTTCTGGGCCTTTGCCTTGTTGCCCATGCGGCCCTGGCCCTTCTTTCCGGTCGCAGCACCGGTTGCACCGGTGGCAGCACCACCGGCGGCAGCGCCGTTACCGGCAGCAGCACCCTTGCCAGCGCCAGTCGCAGCGCCCTTGCCAGCACCCGCAGCACCGTTCGCGGCACCCTTGCCAGCACCGGCACCTGCAGCGCCACCCGCCGCACCGCCCGCCGCACCCTTGCCAGCGCCCGCAGCTACAGTAAATAAACCATGAGCAAGTTCCATCACAACGAAAAAAAGCAGCGTACCCTGCGTGACGGCGACGCAACCACCGAAGGGCCCTGCGCCCTGCGCGAGCGAGAGCGTGTTGCCCGTGCCGCCGTTGTTGATGCGCACGAGGCACGTCGCCTTGTCCGCGCCGCCCGTGCACTTCGTGCCCGCTTTGAGCTTCGCGGCGAAGGGGACGTCCGCGGGGCCGCCGCTGCCGTGTCGTCAGCACCAAGACCGATTTACATGAAAGAAAGTGAAAACCCACTGCAGAATGCCGTTAGTCCCCGGCGCCTGCACGGTAACCTCGATGGGCGTCCACGTCTTGCCCGTCGCGTCCGTGTTGACCATGGCCGTGAACGGGCCTCCGCCATCCGCGTTCACCTGGTGCAGCTGGAGGTTGATCGTGCCGTCTGCGGCGAAGGAGGGGAGCGCGCCGCCGCCCTGCGTGAGCGCGGTCTTCATGGCGTCCGCGATCTTGATGCTGCCGCCCTGCAGGGTCGCGCCGCAGGGGTCATCCTTGAGGTTCTTCAGGACCTGGACCAACTGTAAGCTGTGGTAGGCAAAGCAACGCGGGGGGTGCGTACGGGTGTGTCGAGCTGGAACGGCTGCTCCGTCGTGCCGGTTCTAAGGACAGTGTTGGCTGCGCGCGCGTCAATAAAAATGATAACGGCGCGATAAGATAAAGGAAAAAAACTTACTGACGCCGAAGCCCATGGTCTTGACGCCATTGGCTCCGTTCACGCTGGTGATCACGGCGTGGCCGTACGCCGATGCGGCGCCCGCGAGAAGTGCGATGGCAGAGGTCCTCATTGTAGTAATCGGATGTTACTGTAAAAAAAGATGGTGGAGCGGCGGCCTGGCCGGCTAGCGAATGCGAATTGGTGAAGGGGAGAGTGTGAAAACCCGGCTGCCAGCGGGATATACGGGGAGGGAAAGGGAGAGAGGACCACTGGGGATCTGGGCCGCGGCGCGCGCTTTTAAGCCTCAACGCGAGTTGGCTTGGGAACTGCAGGCCTGGCCAAGCGCGAAGAAGATCTGGATTTCAACGCGTGCCGGGGGGAAGTTCTTCCAGACGAGTCTGGACCAAGTTGCGCAGTGGACCTTAGCGATCCGCGTGCGGCTTCGCGATTGCGCGATTGCGGGTGGGGTGCACAGGAATAGGAATAGTATGCGTTGTCCGTCGCCCCAGGCAGCAGCGGATACGCCTCTCGTTGGTCCGTCCTGGCCGTCCTCCCATCGTGTTCCGTGGTTGAGATGGTGCGCGGCCGAATGCGGATAGTGGGCATCCGCTTTTGGCGCAAGAACAAACAGGGGGCAACAGGGCCGGCGGCACTTTAGCCATGCCAAGGCGTGTCAGGGCACGACGACGGAGAAGATTTGAGGCCGGCACGGTGAGCACGGTCGCTCAGCGGGATCAGGCGGGATCCTCATGGCACGTTCTTCCGCAGGGTTCGAATCGGTAAGAGGCGTCCGTAAGCTGGGTCTAACCTTAGCCTAACCTCCAGAGTCCTGCTTCTGGCCAAGGATGAGGGCTTTTTTTAGATTCCTGGTGAACGTTTTGGCTCGCGAAAGGCATAATGTGTCCGACTCACAATATCCTCTGGACAACAAATTGTTTGTGGAGGCTGCGGGAAGCAAAAAGCTGGATGGAGGTCCACAAAATCCTTGGCGCGGCTGCTGACGAGGACGTCGAGAAGGTGGTTGATATGATATCAGCTCCTCCGGATGCGACGCCCGAACGATTCTGCCAGATAGATACGCATGGAGGCAGCACCGCGGATCAACGATAGAGATTGTCATGAGCGCCCTGATCCGTGCATCGTATCCAGTTCTCCCGCTGAGCTCTCCAGATTCTGGGACCCATATATGATACAGTATCCCGCCCCAGAGCATGGTTGCATCGAATTCCTTTGATTCCCAACGCCATGACAAGGTGGAGTGTGAGTCGCCGAATCAAGCACTTCTATGATACGCTTGGCGTCGTAGCAACCTTGCAGCCACGGACCGCGCGTCCCCGCCGTCGTCGAGCAACAATGCAACTGCATGGCCATGCGCAGCGGAAGGACAAATCGACAACCGTGCAGCGGCCCGGCGGCGCCCCGGGCACCAGTAGTCATCCCAACGGCGAGTCGCGCACCACAGAGCAACCTAAGCCAAAGGCTCGCGTCGTGGCCAGAGTTGTTCAGCAACTTCAAAGAAGCGTGCACAACCAATTTGAATGGGCCCGGGAGCTGAAGAGAGGAAGCGCGCGCGTCGACGAGTCCAGGTAAAGATCCCCGAGGGACAAAGACGCATGGAAAGAGAGCAAAATGGTCGCCACGACCTGGTGCGGCGTGTACGGTGCACCGGCGCAGGCAGGGCCTTGCACGGTACGGTATGCGTACGTACGACGAACGGACGTCTAATGAGCACGGTCGTGAGATATGCACAAGTGCAGCGGAGCCAAAGGGCACGCCCCCCCGCGATCGGGCATGGATACGGGGGACGGCCTGCACGGTGACGTATGTTTACCGTGCATCGGAGGGGCTGATGGCCACGCCAGAGTACGAGCGTCGGGGGACCGATGTGTACACCTCGGGCGGCAGGGTACGGGTACGGTGCACGAGCGTCGGAGTGGCCGATGGGCACACCTTGCGCGGTAGGGCAAGGGTACGGATGGCCGTGCGCAGGAGGGCATGGGTGCGAGTATGACGCAGGAATGCACAGGATTGCGGTACGGGCAGGGTGCGCCGAAGCCCAGAAGAAAGCCGGCGGCAGCTTTGTGGATGGCCATGCTAGTGCCAGTGGGCCGAATCGCGTGCAGCGTCAAAGAAAGGATGCGCGGAAGCCGGAGCGTGGTCTCCCAACACGATTCATGAGCGCGGAGCTGCCAGAGGGCGGAACCTCGCACAATCGACAATGCGATAGGGGTCAGCAAACGCGTACGAAAGCTCTGGAAAGAACGGCAACACGTAAGCATGGTATACGCTGCGGGACACGAGCAGCCAGTGACGGGAAATGTGGATATATGCGCCATGAAACAAGAGAAATGAAATGAAGTTGTGGGGGAAATAATGAGAAGGGGATGTGGCACGCGGCGGCACAGAGATGTCTGCGACAAAGGGAGGAAGGAAGGGTAGAGGAACCAAACTGGAAACGGCGGGTGAGGAGATGCAGAAGGCTGCCACCTCCCGCGACGGGGTTCTAGCTCTTCATATCTCTGTCCTCCTCGTGTTTAACATGCAACCCCACATTACAGCGGGAGGATGTCCTCTCGAAAACTCTCACGATACAGGCCAGCCCGTCGCGGGAGGTGGCAGACTTCTGCGAGAAGGGAAAGGGTGCCACGAGAAGTAAATGGCAGGGTTGTTCTGCTTACTGAGGTATCAAGCGCTGCGTAGGTGCGTTGAGATTCCGCGTCCGAACTGGCGATGTATCCTCGAATTTGGACCCGCAAGATAGCCAAAGACTCAGATTTACTGATTAGTATGCTGGATGGATTCGGTCCCTGTGGATGGATTCATCCAGGGAACGTAGTGCGAAGCATGAGACTGCGTAGTTTATGAGCAGTAGCGTCGATGCGACCAGAGTAGAAGAGAACAAAGCAGGGATTCGATTTGGATTCGACGTGTACTGAGGAAGAGAGGAAGTGTCACAGTAACGTGTGACGTCGGCTCGTCTACCCCGGGCCGAATCTTGCCCGACTCATCGTCGCCGCGGCCTCTTTTCTTGCTTATCCCGCTCTCGTCGTTCCGACTCGTCTCAAGCAACCGGGATTCGAGCCACACAGATCTCCCGGTATATGCCAGACGCCCCGGTCTCTGCCCGCTGTACGAGTCCAAGCTGAGTGTGCGCCACGATAATTCACCTAGAGGGTCGCTGGTCGACCTCAGGCCCTGAGGCTCAGGGATTCTCGACTCACCCCAAATTCACCCAGTCGATGAGTTCATCCGACAATTAGCGAAGGAAGGGCTCGAAAGTAGCGGGTTTGGTGACGTTGAACCTCCACACCGCGGAGGCAATCCGGTGCGTCGCGGTTCTGGGGCGCCCTCCGCACTTATGTAGAATATCTTTCTCTAGATCAAGGGCGTCATAGTGCTGTTAAGCGCGCATGGCGTTCCTTGAATCCAAACACCCTCTGGCCGGCTGCGGACGGAGACTCACTCTCGCCGAAAGTTCTAAACAAGTAAATCGACTCCAGGCAGGGAGTGAGTATACTTGTCCGTTCGCCCTCAAGGTTTCAGCGCTCAGCCTCAGTAGAGATGGGAACACTGGCACTTTCCGCCTGCCGCAGAAGTACGTTCCTGGACCGGCTCGCGGCTTTAGTGTGCAATATACGATCCAGCTCCGGGTGGTGCGCGGGAGCTGATAAGTCTCGAGACTATGCGTGGGTGGGCTACTACTTCAATGTGCGAGCAGAGTTTCGACCCCGTTCGCTTTCTCGATACGCCAGCCAGACGCCCACGGGCCAGCTGGCATATCAGGAAAACTGGCACAGCCAGCCCTTTTCCGCTAAGGCACATCGCGCGTGGTTGACATACTGCACGGTTGTGGTCAATAAGCATCTCTCCCCGGCTTGATTCTAGAGATTCCAGGCTGGAGGCACCCCTGGTCGCATGCCAGTGCAGTCCTTCGTCACCTCAAATCTCTACTTATGCAGCTGAACTCCACGCGCGCTGTGTGCCCCGCGCGCCCAGCCCTCAGGCTCACGTCCGCCAACAGCGCCGAGCCGCCTCTCGCCCCCGCAGCGCCGCAGCGGCAGCGTGCATCGTCTGCCTCGAGATGGAGGAGACGCGCGAAGGCGGGAAGAGCACGTACGCGCCGTGTTCTGGCCTGCGTATGAGGCGGCTCGCGGGCGACGGGCGAGATCCACCTCAAGCAGACGATATTGCTGCGCTACGCATAGTAGTCGAGGTGTTGAACTTACGAAGCGCCCACAAGAAATGAACCGTGAGAAAAATACCTTCATGTCCTCTTCATGTGCTGGAGTCTCAATGCACGGTTACTTATAGCTATCAAGGGCATGGGTGAGTAGTAGCTGGTACCTATCTTCTCCAGTTGGTCCTCAGTTGGTCCAAGGGGGTAACACTTTGTGAAACGCGGTGGGGACCAACCAACCGGCCCCCGGTCGGATGAGCGGTCCGAAAGAACCGATCAATCTGCGCCAAACGCGTCGCGTCCTGCAAGCGTCCTGTTTGATCGGCAGCTGTACAGCCACGCCGTCCCTCTTGCTTCCTCCTTCCTCGATGGATCCGCCGTCCAAGGGCCTCCTCTACTTCCCAATAATCGATGCAAATGGAAATTTAGCGGCGATTGCTCCTGGATCCAAGCGGAGGAGACTGCGTGGAGCATGCGATACGTGCCGCCAACGAAAGAGTGGGCAATGATCCATTTCCGTTACTCGCCCGCCCTCAACTTTGATTTTCCGTGCCAGTTCGCTGTATGTTCTCAATGCAGCATATATAGTAATAGAGTGCCACTTATACCGGCCGGAGGCGATAGCACGAAAATGCCGGGGAACGTGTGCTCGAATTGCATTGCGTTCAATTCTCCATGCACGCACCACAATTACGCCGCAAAGGTTGTGTTCGTGTAGCTTTGGACGGGAATGTCTTATTCATAAGTTGCACAGAAAAATGTAGCCAGTCGGCCTAGGTCAGCTCTCTATTGTCTCTGTCTCCGAGTCATTCCGTGCTGAAGAGGCCGCGAAGGGTCGCTGCCTCCGAGGTAGAAACAGATCTTCAACTCGCGCAAAAATTGGATCCCGATGTGAAAACGGCCGAGGAGCACGTTCAAGCAATTCTCGTCCAGTCAACCGCATATATCGCTACTCGTGATCTCCGTAACACTCTACTGGATGTCGCCAGATACTCTCGCAGCCTCGAACAGCAGATCGAGACGTTGAAATCCAAGTTAAACACCTCGCAAGACGCCCAGTTGTCGGTCTCGCGAGACTCCTCCATGGCACTGTCGCCCCCGAGTACAACCGACAAGGACGTCGCGGACCACGCGGACTCGACGCCGGAAGGCTTGGTTCTTTGCGACGAGTTTGAAGCGCTGGCCCTAGATAATGCGCGAAACCGCTACTTCGGCAGGTCAAGCGGCTTCTACCTCATTCAAACCGCTCGGGAGATGAAGCAGATGCACGACGGGCCCAACGTGCTGCAGCCAAAACCCGTCCGCCGGCCAGAGTTCTGGCACAGTCCAGTCAGCGCACTGTGCATATGACTTCGTTGATCGCTCACTCTGCGTTAGTGGGAAGAGCGGCTCCCAGCCCCGCCTCCAGTGTTCCGGTTTCCGCCCCGCGATCTTCTGGACAGCCTGGTGTCAATTTTCTTCAAACGGATCAACATCCTTGTCTTTCTTCTCCACGAGCCGACGTTCAGAGGAGACATCGTGCGTGGCCTGCATCTCGTCGATCCGCCGTTTGGGGCTGTGGTCATGGGGGTGTGCGCCCTGGCAGCGAGGTCGGCGTCCATCCCGCTGCACATATCTTCGGCTCATCGCGAGCGCTAGATACTCCGAAGACCCGCGGGTCGTGCTCGAAGGCACAAACAGCAGATTGAGCTCAGGCTGGGCGTGGTTCCGGCAGCTTCAAGATTATCATTATCGAACGGACACCACGCACGACGCACCGACACTGTATCAGCTGCAGCTCATCTGCGTGCGTCGATCTTGCTCGCTTGCGTGCACGGCAATATTAATCCGTACTTATCGCGCGCTGCAGCTCTGGATTCTGTATGCGCAGGGGACGTGTTCCCCGGAGTCGTGCTGGACGATGGTCGCGGTGGGCATCCGGCACGTGCAGGAGCTCGGGCTGCACATGCGCAGCCGCTTCGACAGGGCGACGATGACCGTCGAGGACGAGCTGCTGAAAAGGGCGGCGTGGGTGTTGATCATCTCCGACTCGCTCATCAGCTCTTTTCTGGGCCGCCCGCGGGTCATGCACGATAACGAGTGCGTCCTCGTCCATCTGCCGGTTTCAACCACCGCCGGTCTGAGTGTCTGTTTGCAGCTATGACCTTGACTACCCCGTCGACTGCGACGAGGAGTACTGGGGAAACCCGGATCCGCGGAAACGGTTCCAGCAGCCCGAGGGCCAGCCGTCTATGCAGGCGTTCATCGTGTCGTACTGCAAGTTGACGGAGATATTGGGCATGGCGCAGAAGACCATCGTATGTGCGAGCATCCTCTTGCCGACGCCGACCTGATCCTGCTCGTACGCGCTAGTATTCGGTCGGGCGCGGGAAACGCTTCAGAGGTGCAGGATGGAGCCAGTCGGCCGTTGCGGAGCTCGAGTTCGTCTTGTGTTCTAGCGGCTTGCGCTCGGCTCACAGGTTGAATGTAGTTCGGCCCTGAATCAATGGGTCGATACTATTCCGGACCACTGTGTGTTTGTTCCCTGCCTTCCTCGGTTTCGTCCCGTTGATCTTTACTAGTACGCTGGGATCCACATCGGGAAGACGAAACGTTTGCGACGCAGTCCGCGTGCCTCTTCACGGCATATTACCACGGTTCGATTTTGTATCCTTACGTTTGCATTCGACGGCTGAGCATCACATCTGTTTGTAGTGCAGATCCAGATCCACCGCACCTTCATATCCTCGCCCTCGAATGATGCGACCCTGGCAACCGTACGTATGGTTCATATCCACCCCTTGGTTGGAAACCGAACTAGTCTTGCAGACTTTCCCGTCGCTCGCCATCTGCGCGAATTCGGCGCGGTCATGCAGCCACATCATGGAAGCGCAGGCGGCGAAGCACGGGCTCGTCGCGCATCCGCAAGCGGTGGTACGAAAATGTCGTGGGCGGGGCGGTTTGGTTCACTGACGGCACCGCACAGAGCGCGCTCATGGACTCGGCCATCGTGCTCCTCTTGAACGTCTGGGGCGGGCACCGCACGAGCACGGGTCCCGCGCCGGATCCGTACCGCGCAGCCACCGACGTGCAGAAATGCATAAACGTGCTCAAGATGTATGAGCGCCGGTGAGTTGCTCGCATTGTTGCCGCTCCTTGCTTATTAGATCCCGTATAGATGGCAGATCGCGGGCAGATATTGGTTGGTTTCTTGCTATTAGACGCGCTATGCAGGCTTATGACAGACGCCTAGCGACTCGTTGTTCTCCGTTGGGAACCAGCTGATCAGCACCTACGCCTCGCAGGCGCCTGCGAAGACGCTCAAACGCGGCCGCGACACTGTCGATTCATTGCCTCCCACCGACATCCCCGCGCCGCTCGAGCCGCGCCCGATCGCGAGCTCGCACCGCGTCGCCGCCGCCGTTCAGCAGCAGGAATTTAAAGGATCACAGCCCCAGCTGAGCGCGGAGCCGTACGCCCTCCCTGTGTCCACGGAGGAACTCGGCCACCTGCCTGTGTACGAGTCCTTCGACTGGTGGCTGCCGTCCGGAAATAACAGCAGCTTTGGGCACGACGCCTGGTCTGAGTTCGACTACAACAGTTTCCCGACTACGGGTACGTCTGCGTTGCTGCCGCCGAGTGTATGTCTCTAATGAAATGACAACAGGCGACCAGCAGTTTTCGCACAATGGGTTCATGGATAATGACGGAGAGTAGGAGACTCATTCCTTGCGAGCTAGAAAGACGTCTAATTTTCTTTTGACAGCTGGGCTACGCGAGATTGGTCGAAGTATATCGTCAATTTCGATCATATTATGCAGTCGTTGGAATCGAGTGGTATAGCCTCCGGGCAGTAGAGAGTGTAAAGTACTAATTCAAGTGGACGACAAGCCTGGTTGTATTAATATTGATTTTCTAGGCTGCAAATGACACTTGATCTTCACAGAGCCTTTCTGTGCGGTGTCCCCGAGTTCGTCGAACCTCCTCCAATATTCGTTCCAGAGTTACCTCCGGGTCTTCGTTCGAGGATTTTGTTACTGGATACAACCTGCATTGTCACTTATCATATATCTTCTTTCGAGTTCGTGCTCCTGGACCACCACACTTGGCTTTCTAAAGAATTACCAACGGACGGCGACCCAAAATATAAACCTACTGCTAAGCTATAATAATGGATTTTTTCTACTTTCGCCCGGTGCGCCCCCAGGTCTGAAACGTTGAAACGTTGATGCAGTGTCCGCCAGTGTCACTAGTGCTAGTGATTCGTCATCAATGTTGACCACAATGGTGGCTGTGTCGCTGCCAGAAGCTGCCATATTCTGAGCCTCAAGCACCATGTCCTCAAGCACGCCGCCTGCGATTGAAGGTGCGAGGGGCAGGCCCATCAGAACAGTACGCTCTGAGGTCATAGTCGAAGGCACGAAGAAACGAAGGCTGCGAGGTGCTTGCGACATATGCCGTCGCCAAAAAAGTATGTGATCCACATCCAGTGTTTCCTGGAAGCTACTGCCGCTCAGCTTCAAATAACTCTAGTACGATGTGAGCAAGCTTGAAGCCGCTCTGGATATTGTTAAAATCGTGTTCAGGTGACAGCGCCAAGATGCCAGGAAACAAATGCTCTAACTGCGTTGCTTTCAACTCCGAGTGCACGCACGATCTATCGCAGAGCAAGGTCGGCGTCGCTCCAATCTCAATTTGAACTTTCTGAACATACAGCAGGAGAAAAGGGAGTCTCGACGGTAAGACGGTGTACCAAGATACGTTTTTAGCTCATAGTTCACTCAGGAAACGGCACAACAACGACCCTGCCGCAGAGAAGGTGGATAAAGTATGCTTGAGACTCTCCTGTGGCTCAAATCGCGATATAGACTTCCGCGGGCGAACCGGCCCCGGTTGAGCAGACAATCAAGAACATCGTCGATGGCCTGCTCTGCCAAACGCCGCCATATCAAGTACCGAAGGATCACGAAGCTCTGCTCAAGTTATTGCTCGAAGTCGCCCGCTACGCTCGGAGTCTGGAGCGGGAGCTTGATGCATGCCGAGACCGAACTTCCCCGTCTTCTTCCGACCAAGCTCATACGTTGCCTTCGGAACAGAGAGGCAGTAGCTCCGTATCGCCCAAAGCAGAAGAGCAAGATGAAGAGGACGTAACCGGAGTTGTTATAGATCTTCAGAAACTCCCTGCGCATCTCAGGCGCATTACGACGGACACGTCTAATAACCGTTTTTTTCGGGACCAATAGCTCCGTACTATTCGTGCAAGCTGCCATTGAGGCAGCTCGAGAAAATGATTCTAGCGATTCCATCCCGCGCCTCACAAGGCCGGAATACTGGGCTCCACAGCCGGTGAGTTCACTCAAGACCTTCGCTGTCCAGCTGACATCTGGTAGTGGGAAACATATCCAGAGGCATCAGTCATACAATCGTTTCCGCCAGACGATCTTCTCTGGGACCTGGTGGATATCTATTTCACGCAAATCAACATCTTCTGGTTCGTATTACACCGTCCAACATTCGAAAAATCCATTCGCGATGGGTTGCATCTACGCGACCATCGCTTTGGTGCTACGGTTCTCGCGGTATGTGCAGTCGCGAGTCGAAACTCGCCGGACAAGAGAGTCCTTTTGCTCGGAACTCGCTACGAAACCAGTGCCGGCTGGGAGTGGTTCAGACAGATACCGCGCCCGTTCAGCAGTCCCCTTGTCGGGACTGCGTCGCTTTATGAACTTCAACTCTGCTGTGTGAGATCTGCTCTAGTATTATCAGGTTTCATCGCGTCTGAAACTGATCGTTGATTCAGCTCTACCTCATGTACCAGCAGATGGGTTCCGACGTGGAGTCCTGCTGGTTGCTGAGCGGCATCGGAATCCTACACGCACAAGATATCGGAGCGCATCGTGGGCCAAATCAAGATCACCCCTTTGCACTGCGGGAACTGACAAACCGTTGCGTCCATTATCTGAGCATATACGATGCCATCTGCAGCGCTTGTTATGGCAGACCTCGCGTTGCCTGTCGATTCAATCTCACCTTGCCGACATTGTGCGACGACGAGTATTGGGAGCATCCAGATCCTGAGAAGGCTTTCAAGCAACCAGCAGGGACTCCTTGCCGTGTGGCCTACCTTGCGGCGTATATTAATTTGATCGAAATATTCTCGCTTTCTTGGCGGGACAAGGTGAGTGGTATGCTTCTATTCAGCGTCGGCGCGCTCACAGTTTCGTAGGGCCAGTACGCAGACTACACAGGAAAGAAGTACCTAGACGCAGATACAGTAGCGGAGCTAGAGTGAGTCTCCAACAAGTTCGAGCCGTGCAGAGTACTCAGACAGATTAGTTCCCGTTTGAATAAATGGGCCGAGGAAATTCCGGAGCACCGTGCGTGGAAGATGTTCACGATTCTGACTATCTAATGCGTTCTAGTACTCTGGAATCCGTACATGGAGGACGACGTGTTTTTCGAACAGAGTGTCGGTACGTTGAAAGCACAGAATGTACATGCGTCCTCTGATCTCTTTGCAGCACTGTACGCTTCATTCTATCATGGTGCGTCCGTCGTGTACTGGGTGGTAGTTACATTCCGATTCCCTTTGCAGTGCAGATATTGGTGCATCGTCCTTCCATCCCAACAAGAAGACGGCCTTCGTCAACGGTAATCTCTGATTCCGCTGTTCGTGGCCCCGATGTGATCGCTGACAGGCATTATATCTCGCAAAACGATAGATCTTTAAGCCTCTCGCTATCTGTGCTAACGCTGCCCGGTCGAGTAGTCACGTAGTCGATGTGAAGCTACGTCGAGGCGCATTCATAAGCTACCACACTTTGGTATCGGTTTATCCTTCTCGATGACTTGTCTGCTTACAGTCCACAGAAATCGGCGTTTGATTCGGCGGTCGCACTTGTGCTCAACATCTCTGGAGGCGCGCGATCCGGACTTTCAATCGGCACGGACAGAGAACTCGTTGATGTGTACAAATGCATGGCGTTAGTGCGTCAGGCTGAACGCCGGTGAGCCAAATGTGCATGTATGGGGTGCTGCTCCAGCTTACGCATCCCAGATGGCAGAATGCCGGTCGTTGCTACGATATGCTTTGTGAGCTGCTGGCCGGAAGCAAACTTCCTCTACCGCCTGTTGAACCACCCTCGACTCAATGGATCGATAATCCTCGTGGAGTTAAACATGCATCCGGGATTCCTGACTTCGAGGGTCGTACGGAAGATCCCGAATCATACCCGGAAGATCTATTCTACTTGCCCATGGTAGTCGAGGATCTCGGACGGCTACCCATCTATGGATCCATCGAGTCCTCCGAAATGGACATACTCGACAGAATCACACCAATAGATATTCTCGATGGTTCTGCCGACCCTCTGTCCTCGGGTATGGACTTTCCGGTATCAAGCACTGAGATGAATTTGAACCCATATTTGTGAGTCTTTGCTTTTAGCTTTTGACCGCAACTGACAGCATCGCAGGCAATGCTGGGAGCCATATTACTCGGGGGTGGACGAACTGACCCAGATATTGCAGACTACACCATCAGAAGATTTACCACCATGATACTTGTATATGCAATGCTAGCTGATTTGGCAGCCTACCCGCAGTTTCCGAATTTACTTCGACTACGTAGCAGTGAACAGCAAGTTGAATAACGCCTTCCCTTCATTTGCTCGATTGAACTGATTCCAATCACAAAAACACTACAATTTCATCGCCAATCATGCACTGTCTTAATTGAGTGTGCTAATATGGGAGAAATCTCCTCAGATTGAACCTCGCTTTGAAGTCCTGTGAAAGTGCTTATGCGCGCGCAGGAAAACTCGGATGTGATTCCTCACTGGTGAGCTGTGTTTTTTTCATGTACATGTATTAAACACTCGCAAGATAGGATTGCCATTCCTTTTTCTACTGCCCACCGAGCACCCCAAAAAAACTCCGTATGGAGTACCCCCCCCACCAAAAGTCCAACCGGTGGCTCGCTTTGGAGTTGCCAACACCAAATTTGTGGTTTGGTTTGGAGTTGAGAAAGTCGAAATCGTGGTTCTGTTTGTGGTTTATGACCCCCGAGATAATGGCTCAGTTTGTAGCTTATGCAACCCAAATCTTGGTTCGGGTTGGAGTTGCGCGCATACTCGAAATGGGGCTCGGTCGGCAGGTTTCTCGGGCTCAATACTCAAGCTCGGTCGGTACTTTTCATCTAATTTAAATTACGGGCTCCGGACTTTTGGTGAGGGTGCTGCAGCTCTGTCTGAAGTCTTGGTGGGGTGCTCGGTGGGGAGTAAAAAAAGGAGCAATCCTATTTCCAATTTAGTGAAAACTCTGTACATGTAAGCTGTTTTACGAACAACTGAGGGCACGGACCATCGCGTTGTGATTTGAAGCTTGGTGACACGTGACCGAGATACTGCTGAACTCGAACCACCAGCACTGGCAGGTCCACAATGCCCGCAATAACCCTGATCGATTGTGTCCCACCCTTCGTGTCCCGCGAAAAACATGCGGAGATTGTAGCGCAAACCCCCTCGTCCTTCGCCGATATTCCCCCAGTCCTCCAACTCAAAGATGATGACGTTTCGGTGATATTCGATCCTCCCTTCGACGGCTTTTCCACCGAGGATGGTGCCCTGGGAACGCTTTTCGTCGTCGAGAGGTATTTCATTCGTCTATCCTTGGATTCAATCTGCTACCAAGCAACTCACAGCGCTCTTGTATTCATGTCGGCCACGGGGCGCGGCGTCCAAATCCATTACCCAGCAATAACGCTGCATGCCATATCCCGGGCTGAGTCAGGGTCTTCGATATACTGCCAGCTTGACGAGATTCCCGGTGAATCAGAGGTTATGTTATCTGAGAACGACACGGATGATATGCGGGAGCTCTCAATCATACCACAGAGTATTGCATCATGTGCGTCACCTATGCATTTCCTCTAAAAGACAGTCATACTGACCGCGACTATCTATCGCACCAGTGGAGCCGATATTTGAGGCTTTGTCCAGATGTGCCGCCCTGCACCCGGACCAGGCGACTGCCTCGGACGACGAGATGGACGATGCCTTCATCGACGGTGACAGCGCGGGTTTTGAGGCGTTCACGGGCGAGGGCGACCAGGAGCTTAGCCAAGCTGGGAGGGTGCGCAGCGATTTTTTCAATGACAACCGGTATGCGCCATACTAGAGCCCGCAGGCGACCCTCGAACATCTGGAGTCGATAATCACCTACCCTGCGGAGATGAATCGAGACGGTCTATAATTTCGCTGCGTAACAAAACTTGCATTATTTACAGTAGGTGCAATTCAGCTTACCTGTCTTCATTCAAAAATTTAAACTAGTCTTCCTTCAATCGTGAGCTTTCCCGGCTGATCAGCAAGAGCTATCGATCCCACAAGGCGAATATAATAGAACCTGGTGCATCTCGGCTGCCAGGTCTGCGTCTCGTGAAAGATTGTATAATTTTCGGAATAGCGTCTCAATCTCGGAATTTTGTCTCGATCTAGCAACGCTATGCGTCCTGCCTTACAGACTCATCAATGCCACATCGAGGACCACAGGACATCAATATGCTACTCCAGCTTGAGGATCTTCACAAGTTCTGTGGAACTTCAACCAAGATAAAGCTACCATGTCATTTCAAGATATTACATTTCAAATTTTCTCGAGCTCGCCGTCCTAACCTGCCCGACTCCTTCTTGACTGCTCATTGATCATCCTCATGAAGTCCTGCTCCTTGACCTTGTTCTTGATCTCCTTCTCGAACTGGATACGCGTCTTGCTCTTGACTCCATCGGCCACATCCGCATACGCACTTCTCGGTAATTTCGCCACCCAGACACGCGCAATCTCCTCGCCCTGGGCCCAGATCCAGCGCCGGACGCGCATGCTCTTCGTCCAATGCACCTGGTTGAGATACAGGTACCAGTCGCCCCCGCGGAGCGCCTCGTCCGCGCCGGCCATCTCCGCGCGGAACTTAGGCTTGATGCTGCGCAGCTCGCACGGCGTGGGAACCGCCCACGGGAGCTGCAGGACCTGGGTCCGCGCGTGCGACTGGAACGTCGTGAAGGCCTGGTAGCGGAGGAAGCGGCAGGTGGACATCAGGCAGACGTAGGCCTTTGGCGGGAGGTACGGCAGGAGGTGCAGGATGAGCTCGAGCGGCATAGTCGTGATCATGTCTTTGCGCTCAGACTCGGGCGGGGGCGGCCCGAGCAACGCGAGCCGTTCGGGCGACAGAACCGGGCTGAAGCGCGGAAAACTATCAAGCAAACGTTAGTGGAGGAAGCGTCAGGGCCGGAGGCACTCGCATATCAGGCCGCTGAATGAGCCAGGACAGAGCCCCATTGTTGTAAGTTTTCAACTTGCCCCAGTCGAACACGTTGCACCCCTCGTCTCCGCTGGGCGTCCAAAAGCGTCGCAAGTCGATTTCCTCCCCGACGCGCTCATAGGCAATGTCCCTGAGCCTTCCGGCGTTTGCGCCGCCTTGGGGCCGGCTGAGGATGATTTCGTAGGCACAGAGCGTTATTTTAGACTCGATGTCGTCGTCCTCGACTTTTAGTGCATGGCGAAATAGAGCAAAGCAAACGTGGTGCGCCATGAAGAACTGGGAGGGAAATTAATCGCGGCAGATTATGAAAGAGAACGAAACTGGCTGTGCCGCCGCCCGACTCCCATGTCACTACCTCCATGCCAGTGAACGATCCAAACATGTTCGAACCTGGCATGATCAGCCGGTTCCTGGCTACCGACGAGCGGAACACTCACTGTAGTAGTGGAACTTCTGCACACAGCCCAAAAGCCTACGTCTGTTTGAAATTAGCTTTGTCGCGGAAAAATGGAACGGGTACGGACGAAGCGCCGGAACACGCCTGAAAGTACATTGCGGTGTCCTTCGGCACGACTGATTCGGATGGGGTATGTTCGGGCAGCGGATGAGTCGCCCGCGAGAGGTCAGGGATGAAAGGGAGCAGGCAGATGGAGCAGGCCATGGTGGTAGGACAAGAGAAGGACAGAACAAAGGCACGAGTTGATGCGATCACCGTCACTGTTGTTCAAGTTCGATTAGATAATAAGCCTTCTTGTTGTCAATTCCTTGCTTTTGGGACAGGTTCTGACCGGCCAATCAATAAAGGATCCACCACGATCCACCAGTGGTTTTCAAACTGTGCATCGGGATCGGATTCGCGAACCAGCGCGATTCGAACCAAAACTCGCGATCACGTGCTCACGTGTTGAAATAATCGCAAGTCGGGAATATCACCGAATGGCGTTTTCTAGCTGAAAGTATACCAATTATGTGACAAGACATGAATCGGGCCTATGCCGCCTTCAGGTTTCCAGGAAGAGAAATTTGAACCCTGGAGAGCAACTGTAAAAAGTGTTTCTCGCTGCGGACGGCGTTTCGAGCGATTAAGTGGAGAAACGGCCCATGGAGCCCCTGCTTACGGCTGTCGTCTTGAGATTCGTTGAGCCTGGAGTTGTATCACAACATCCACATTAACAATTTCAGTCGCTTTGCAGTCGCTCGTTTCCGCTAGAGCGGTTGGCACCGGCCCGCGAGTCCAATAAGTAAGATCCCATCAGCGGTGCTCGGCCCGTCGTCCGAGGCTCCACTCATCCTTGCCTCCTCCATTCGTGCCCGAGTCCTCGTCGTGGGCGGGGAACTTGGGGCTTTGCTTGACTCGGACTGCCGGAAGCTGCAATCTACTTGGCAATCCTTGGTCCTTCGCATTGAGTCCTTTCCACCACGATGCCTTCAATAACCTGTGAAATCCTTGGTGCATAGTAACTGCACCCTTGAAGTCGAATTGTCCAGCTGAGCTATAGTTCGACACGATTGGACGAGGCAAATTATCTGCGTTTCGAACGCATATTCCTGCTAGACTCTGCAAAAACGATCACCCTTGCCCTGTACCCGGATGCTTAGCTACACTGAATTTTGGAGAGCAGCAGAGGAATTTTGACGAGCGCCGACCAAGCGTGCTGCGGGCCACAGTTGGACTTGGATTCCCTGGAGGTCATTCCCCTTGGGGGCTTGGTGATCCAACCGTGAGTCCTATCCCTCACCGGCCGCATCCGGGCATCTTTTCGAGTGAATCGTGAGGAGTGCGTGAAGGCTTCACGAGGTTTCCTCGGCATCTTTCCGACATATTTTGTTTTCCACTCTCGCGCCTCGTACACAAAACATCACACGAACGCGGTACGTTCGCACTGCGCATCGCCAAGCCACGGCCGTGGTAGGCGTCCGCTGCTGTCCGCTGGTGCTGATTCCCATCCAGCACCTGCCAGAACTGTCTTCAATGTGGTAGCCTCCAATTTCGCAGCTTCGCAGCTAATTTGAGGCGACAAGCCGCGACATGGCGCCTTGTATGGTGTTGATTTCCGTGGCCGAACTCCCACACATTTGCCCCATATACATGTACCACGGGTATGATCCTTGACCTCTTCCCACTACAGACGCCCCTTCTCGACGCGACGACCCCCCCGCTTGTGCCTCGCGAACCCCCGGCTAATCTGGCGTCTGCGATTTGTCCTTGTTAGCATCTCATGTCTCATCCCGCCGCCATGTACGCAGGTTCTCCGCCAGACGACCCCGACTCTCCCAGCTCAGAGATGTCTGACGCGGAGGACGAGGAGGACTGGGAGGACTACAAGCCGGGCGGTTACCATCCCGTCAAGATCGGTGATGCTTTTTCCGATAACCGCTACAAGATCGCCCGCAAGCTCGGCTGGGGCCATTTCTCCACCGTTTGGCTCGCATGGGACAGCAAGTTCGCGCCCTTTTTCCATCTGCGGGGCTCTGTTGATCTGTGTACAGGATGAAGCGCCATGTCGCGCTCAAGGTGGTCAAATCGGCTGCGCGCTACACCGAGACCGCGTTGGATGAGATCAAGTTGCTACAGCGGCTCATCACGTCGAGCACCCCCAACGGCGCCGCGAACCACCCGGGGCGCTCTCATGTTATCTCCTTCCTCGACCACTTTCGACACACAGGGCCCAACGGTACCCACGTGTGCATGGTCTTCGAGGTGCTCGGCGAAAATCTGCTCGGCCTCGTCAAACGCCATCAGGTGGGTCATTTTCATCGAACTCGTGACACGTCGGGAGCTGAGTCGCGCTTGAGCAGAACAAGGGCGTCCCGATGCACCTCGTGAAGCAGATCGCGAAGCAGGTGCTGCTTGGGCTCGACTATATGCACCGCTGCTGCGGCGTCATCCACACTGACATCAAGCCCGAAAACGTCCTTATCCACATCGACGATGTCGAGTCGATCATTCAATCTGAGCTCGCGCCGCCCTCAAGCGCCGCGCCTAAGCCACGCCTCATCGGCGTGCCGCCGTCGCAGGGCCGCGGCGGGAATCAGACGCCGCGCTCGCAGTCGTCTGTGTTTGTGTCCCAACCGCTGCCGTCCCCGCGAAGCAGCGGGAGCCTCAGCTCGAGCTACGCCGCCGCGACGGGGAGCGTCGACCGCTGGGGGCTCGGCATGACGCGCATCGAGCCGCCCACGCAGAGTCCAAGCCCGAGCTCGGACCTCGACATCGTCGGGCTGTCCATCTCACCGCCAGCGCCGCCCGCGCAGGCGCAGGCGCAGGCGCAGGCGGGCCCGTCACTGCTCTCGCAGGCGCGACCGACAGCGATACCCGCGACGCCTGCCGGCGCGATGGACGTGGACGCGGAGGACGAGCGGCAAGTGAACGGGTTCGCGGAGAGGATAACGGTGAAGATCGCGGATCTTGGGAACGCGACGTGGACACACCACCACTTCACGGACGACATCCAGACGCGGCAGTACCGCTCGCCCGAGGTCATCGTTGGTGCCAAGTGGGGCACGAGCGCGGACATCTGGAGTGTCGCCTGCGTCGTCAGTCCCCCGCCCTTCTGCTGATTATATGTGTTATTCATCAGCGGGCTAGATCTTTGAGCTCATAACGGGCGGGGACTACTTGTTCGACCCCGCTAAGGGGTCGCGATATACGAAGGATGACGACCACATGGCCCAGATCATGGAGCTCATGGGTGAGGTGCCGAAAAGCATCTCACTCTCGGGCAAGTACAGCTCGGAATTCTTCAATCGGCGGGGTGTGTCATCCCCATTCCTCTTCATGTGCCCCGGGCTGACCTACGTCCCACTCCCAGGCGAGCTGCGGCACATCTCCAAGCTGCGCTTCTGGCCGCTCGAGCTGGTGCTGCACGACAAGTACCTCTTCCCCAAGGCGGACGCGGACGCGCTCGCGGGGTTCCTCTCGCCGATGCTGCGGCTGCACCCGGAGAAGCGCGCCAAGGCGAGCGAGCTGGTGCACCACAACTGGCTCGAGGGCGTCGCGGTGCAGGGCGAGCTCGACGTGCTGCGGCGCGCGGAGATGGACGAGCGCGCGGGGGCGGTGGCGGCGGCACCGGCGGCTGCTGCAGCTGCGGCGGCGGGGCGCGTGGGGCTTGAGACGGCGGAGGAGCGCGTGCAGCGGACGCAGAGCGAGGCGGACGCGCTGAAGCCTGTGGAGGACGCGCGGGGGCCCGGGGCGGGGGCGCGTGCGGAGGCGGGGCCGGAGTCGCCGGAGTAGGTGCGGCGGCGCGTGTGTTTAGAGGCGGCGTGTAGGTAGTGTCGAATGTCCAGTGTATGTATTTTGCTATATCCTAATCTAAATATGGTGGGGGGCGCTGGATCACAGTTTGGACGGGAGTTGTTCAGACGTTCAGCAATTTTGAAGACTTGTTCCATGCATATAAAGCTGTACTATACCAAATCCATCGATTCAACGAGACTGAGCACCTTGGGAGCCTCGACGTCAACAGCTTCGAAACAGCCATAGCTGTCACTACACCACCGGTTGCCCAACGACCTGGGACATCCTACTATCCAAAGCTGTGTGCTGTTGTGCTGTATCTCCGAGAATCCCTGACCCAAACCCCGAACCGTGCTCCATGGCTAGTTCAAAGCAATAGTCCCCGTCGTTTGAGAGTATTGCCTGATTTAAAGCGCCGCCACCTTCCCGGAGACAGCAGCTAATCTCGTTGAGAGGACTGAGAGCTCGAGCACATTCGTTCCGACGTATCATCAGATTCCCAGAGCCGCCACCTTCCCAGAAATTCGAACAGCAGCTTAGCTCATCTCGTCGTGAAACCGAAGCCCGAGCCCGCTCCTTCTGAGCTTTTGGCAACGCAATCCCAGTATCGACGCAGACTGAACTCGCTCCGTCCGCGCCAAGTTTGATCTGGGTGCTGCCAGAGCCGATTTCGTAGATGTGAGGACGGAAATCAGGGGCACTAGAGATATATTAATCATTAACCTGCATCGAAAACGAAAAGGTTGTAATGCAGCGTGTGGGTATAGCACTACGAACACAACCTAGCCCGTCTCGGGAGGCTCCCGGCTCACGGGTGTCTCGTGTTTCTCTCGGATGTCGACCTTTTTGGGGTCGTTGCGGGAGGTGAGGTATGTCAGGTTGAGCAGCACGCATCTGAACGCCGGGGACGTTAGCAAGAGGGTGGAGAGAGGAAGGGGAGGGGAGAGGACGCACGCGAGCCATTCGGTCAGGACGCCGAGGACGTACTCGATGACGGTGAATTCGGGCGTGAAGCCCGTCGCGGTGTAGTTTTCGGCTGTGGGGAGGGTGAGAGGAGGTGCGGGGCGACAAGGGGCAGGACGGACGGTTGTAGTACGAGAGCTAATTGTGGCAGGTGGGTGAGTCTCGCGACGAGTGATAGGCAGAAAAGCCCACGCTGTAGACCGAGGCCTGGAGGATGGCGAAGGTCCCGCGCACGATGAGCGGGAACCACGCGAGGAGGAGGAGGACGAGCGTCGGGTGCACCGTGCCCGGCTTGCGGCGCGCGTCGCCCTCGCGGCGGTTGTTGCGCATCGTCGCGAGGATGATGCCGAGCAGCAGCGCGTTGCACGCGAGGAACACGCCCTGCCCCGCCGTGCGCGTGATCTTCGAGACGCGCAGCCGCTGGTTCGTCTCGGCGGCGGAGCGGCTGCTGTTGTTTCCCGCGAGGTAGGAGCCGCCGACGATGATCGCGGTGTTGGCGAGGATGAGGACGCAGTGCAGGAAGACCATGGGGTTGTCGCGGTAGAAGAGGAACGCGAGGGGGCCGAGGACGACGAAGAGGAGGAACTTGCGCGTCTTGTTGCCGCCGCGGTCGCGCGGCTCGAGCCAGGACTCCCCGCTGGCGAGGTTGTGCTGGTGCCAGGAGATGATGAAGCGGAAGGTGCATAGGACCTGGGGAGTGTAAGTTGCGTCTTAGGGG
Organism: Mycena belliarum; assembly: GCA_029282135.1. Taxonomy (NCBI): domain Eukaryota; kingdom Fungi; phylum Basidiomycota; class Agaricomycetes; order Agaricales; family Mycenaceae; genus Mycena; species Mycena belliarum. The sequence continues at coordinate 319,035 of JARJCN010000019.1, forward strand.
TGGATTCAGGAGAGCGGCCCACCAGGGAGAAGTAGCCCTCGGCGCCCAAGATGAGATACGCGAGGAAGACGTCTGTGTTCTTGAAGCCCAGCACACCGAACGCGATGCCGCACGCTTGCGACGCGACGCGGATGGTGACATGGAAGAACAGAAGTGTGTATCTCGAGCGCCACTTGATACGATGCGTCAGATACGCGAAAAGCATCCACAGGAAGATGAAGAGATACTGCAGTAGCAGAGAATGAGTGTCGGTGAGCTCAAAACATGGGTATCTGTGCTCACTCCAATCAGAAAAACGAGCGCCGCGCCCGCCTCGCCGGTAAATCCAGACATTGTGGGTGGGAGGAGAGTCAGGAGAGGGTGGCGCTCATGGTTTGAGGTCTCCTTTAAACATCTGGTTAAGATCTACTTATGTCAACCAATAGCTGCGGCTGTCGCAGATTACGAGCACAGCGCCGAGCATAGCGAAATTGAATCGGGAGCAGAAAACCTAGTAAAGGAGAGCGCAGCGCACAGCCCCCTGTATGGCTCAGCTTGGCTGCAGCGTCTCATCGTGGCCAACACGCTTTGACCATGACCTCCATAACGCGCAACCTTCCGTGGTTTATTCGCGACCTCGGCGTGTCTATCGTGGGGCAGGTAATGCTCACGCCCGACCCTCTCCACAAATGCTTGACCTTCGTTCCAGAAATGCTACACGTCACTCATCGAAAACCTGGATATTGGCGACATAGAATGCATTAAATACTCCATCTCAAAGGGTCTCGGGATTGGCATCGTTATGGGAGGGTCTATAATGAAGGTCCCCCAGCTCATCCTAAGTTCGCCTTGTCTAGTCTAAACTTGCTGCGACTTTGCCTAATTTTTCGTCCAGTCATTAAAGCCAAATCCGCCCGAGGGCTCTCCTTGCCAGCTTACATCCTTGAGACGCTCTCCTACGCCATAACCCTCGCGTATGCCTCGCGTAACGCATTCCCCTTCTCGACTTACGGCGAGAACCTCTTCCTCACCCTTCAAAACCTCGCCATCACCTTCCTCATCATCGCGTACGCGCCCAAGTCCGCGTCCAAATCTACCCCGATCGGCCCCGCGCTCCTTGCCCTCATCGCACTGCCTGCGCTCGCGCTGGTCCCGCTCTCCGTCGTCGCGATGCTGCAGCTCACGACGCTCCCGCTCAGCCTCTTCTCCAAGCTCCCGCAAATCCGCCAGAACCACCGCGCGCAGTCAACAGGCCAGCTCTCCGCGTTCGCCGTCGGCTCGCAAGTCGCAGGCTGCGCCGCGCGTCTCTTCACCACCGCGACCGAGGTCGACGACGTGCTCATCGCCGCGGGCTTCGCGCTCGCGCTCGCGCTGAACGTCGTGCTCGGCGTGCAGCTGTGGGCGTACTGGGGCCGCGAAGACGTCGAGGCGTACCCGCGCGTCGAGGAGAAGCGCGCGCATCGCGACGAGACACCGCCGTGGCAGCAGCCACCGCAACGCGCCGAGACGCCCCCGTGGCAGCAGCGCACCGCGACGCCCCCGCCGGCACAGGGAGGCCGCAAGTGGGCGCGCAAGGTGGATTGACTCCTCTCTCCTGTTAGACCGTTGTTGAACGAGCCCCCTTTTTGTGCTTTATCATTCCTTTGCTTAATCGATGCTCGGTGATCGCCGCAAAGAACCTTACCATCTCGGTGGATCACATGGTGTAAGCCGCCTGCAAGTTGTCGCGACGCGGTGCGACATATAAGAGCGGATCCTGATTCGCCCCGTCGACACACCCGCACTGCCGTTCACTGGCTGGGAAGATTGCCTATTGAAGTCTCCTTCAATTGTGCGCTCCACCTCTGCGGTGAATGCTCATGGGGATTGCGGACTACTCGTTGGGACGCGAACACCGGCAGCACGAGCAAGGTCGCGACGAGCCGCGTCCTTGCCAAGGACGTTTTTCGACAAGCGGACATCTTCCGACAAGGCGTTGAACAACTTGGCGATGCACGGTATGGTCATGTGTACTTGACTCAATTCAATGATAGCTAGCATTTACAAGAACGTTATGTGCTGCGTCGTGGACTCGGACTGCAATCTTACATGTGTACTCGCGATGTGCCAGTAGTGCCGTTTACCAACGATCTCAGGCGGCGGGCCGGAGAAGCACCCCACGCCCTCCCGTGAACAGGAGATCCCGAAGAATCTTCAACTCTCGCCTATGGTAACGCCCGAGAGGAGCGTGCAGCTGCAGCAGACAGGGAGCAGATGTTCTGACTCGTGAGGACCCTCAGTCACTTACCATAACGGAGGATTCATTTTCGAGTTTACCAAGAAGGAAGTTGTGATGGTGAGACCGCGCGTGAGGGAAGAAGGCTTATTCCCCAAACAACTTCATTGAGTCGTCAGTCGTCAACGGCGATGACCTTGTCCGAGCCAATTGAGCATTTCTCCTTTTTTTCCGCTAGGATGATTTTATTCCATGCCGCTACGCCTGTTCATGTGCTTCGAAGGCCAAGATAGAATGTTGTTTCCGTCACGTCTGCCGAAAACCGTATTTTTCTCACTGATATCGAGTCCTAAGTCTAAGGTAATGTAGGTAGGTATGTTCCGACACGGTCCCGTTAAAAAAGAGCTGGGCCGTATTCCAGATTTGTGAAAAAAATCAAAAACTGAACCGCATAGATAGATCACGTGTCCTTTGGTTGAAAAAAGAAAACGAGACCAAGCGGCTTGATTTTGTATGACTTCAATGCAGTGCGGTGATGACCTGTAAGCTGTGCTATGAAATTCCGCGGGAAGAAAATCTTGCGCATTGCAGCACAAGGCGAGACAAAGCCGCTGTATTTCTGCACTGGGCGCGTGGGAATGCCAACCGCAAATACAAACAAAGCTAGAGGTTTTTCTTCATTCCCCGACATTTGAACCGGTCTCGACAGCTTTTTCAAGCCCACCACGCGTCGACTTGGAAGTAGGTCGAGACCACCTCCTTTGGACAAATTTCGAGTCTTTCCGATCTCTCGCAGTAAGTGCAACTTTCAAATTCACCCAAAATTTAAAAGCATCATCGCATCCGATCGCCGCGAGTTCATCCCGCAATGCTCATTCTCTACAGTCGCATTAGCTAAATCGGATTCCCTCCACAGGCGATAACTCGAAGCACATGCGTCGTAGTGGACCAAACTTGGACAAGCGCATCCCCATCATGCCCGCCGGGTCCCATGGCACTTCCAACCGGGGGAAAAGAATTGTGGGAACGGGTGTTCGGAAGGTGAGAATGATGCCGAATCAAGAGATGAGTTTCTAATACATCCCTAGTCCACCAAATTGCAGCCAGCACGTCGTGCATCGAATCGCAGCAGCGTGAACGAGAGCAGGCCCTCTCGAACGAGCATAAACTCGAACATGGACGTGGATACCGAATCAGAGGACGAGCTTATACTCTCTCCGAGTCCCCGGCGACCTCCTCAAGGGCCCCGGCCAGTTTCACCAAGAAAAAGAACCCCTTGCGTAACCAGGGACTCAGAGGACTCGGAGCCTGAATCACAGATATCTTCCCCTCTCAGATTAATCAGGTCCCACACTGACCCAGACGAACTCGAGGCCTGCAACTCCTTTCCTTCTGCCCCAGGGCTGGGCTCGAGGGATATCGGCTCTTCCGACTTTGAGTCCTCCACCCGAAAGTCTCTTCCCAAGAGCCCATCGAGACAAGATTCCAAAGATCATGCCCATCCCGTTCAAGCTCCTCCTTACTACATCCATTTACAACGCCCCGATTTCGAAAAACATCCAACCCTATTCTTTTCCGACGGCTCTCTATTCATTCAGCTCGCCAAGATGCGGTTTAGGCTGCATAAGACCCGTCTAGCCAACACGAGCCAGTTCTTCAATGAACTCTTTCGGCTCCGAGACTCGTCCTGGGAGCAGGTGTTGCCAATGGAAATTTCGCTTGAATCTGGAGATGCAGAAGTCACGACTGTAGTGGTGGAAGCTGAAGAGGTATACAAGATAGACCTCTACGTTTTGGACAATGTTGATCTCGATTTGGCGGATTTTGAAATGCTGATGATGCTCGATACGAATAATGAGATGTAAGTGCCGCTGACCCCTCTCATTGTAAACTCGGGTGCTCAATCCCTTTTTAGGAGATACTCACCAGATGTGCTTCCATTCTCTACGTTGGCTTCAGTCTTACGAGCGGCCAAAACCCTTCGATGCTACGAAATGTTCACATGGGCCATTGCCTGTATCGAGAAGCAGTGGACCCAGCCGAGCTACTTGGTGCCCATTCCCAATGCATGGGAGACATTCGTACTCGCACGCAAATACAACATGGATATCTCCATCACGATGCGCGCCCTCTACGAGCTATTGCGCATCCAGGCTGAAGATGATACTAGAGCCCGTTCACTTCCCTCCGATTGCTTCCTCAAAGCCCGTGAAATGCTGAACAAAGCCTGGGTGACGATCACTGAATCTCAGAACAATTTCGTTGTCCCTTGTCCATTAACACCAAGGCCCGAGGGAACGGTCCCGCTGTGCACCTCTCACTCCCCGCCCGACATCGGGCGTACTCACAATGAGCTCGTCCACGAGCACATATTTAAACAGCATCTTTTCGACCCGATAGGTGGGCTGGAAGCTCTCATCACTATGGAGAAGGCTTGGAGGGTCGCCGGATATTGTGTTACGTGTATCCACCTCAAAAAGAGCTTGTGGGCAGAGCAGAGAGAGAAAATGGTTCAAGATTTGAAGGTTTTCTACAACGAACTCTAATGCATTACAGTTTCTGCAGTACATACTACCTCTAGGCCGCCGTGCTAGCTCATATGCCTTTTTTGTTTCAATTTGCAATCTCGAAATCTCGATGGCCTCTCTTTCTTTTTGTGCGAAAAGCACATCCCCGCGTCTTTGGGTTGAATTTGTCTACTTACTCAAGCAAGGCAGAAGGCAGTGGTGCCCACGCTTTCCACTTCCGGTTTTCTTTCTATCTGGTACTTACTCGCTCAACTTCACGGTCCTCTGCGTCTTTTATGAAATTTGCCACAGCCTTCTACAAAATTTTGCGAGAGCGTCGGAGGAGCGTGGAGCGCCCTTAATAGTGAGACACAGATACTCGCAAATAAACTAGCTCACCTTTAGAGTAAGTTTTCAACTTGCCGACCTGCCGGGCACAACATCATCAAACACATATCGATCAGTCACACTGTGACCTGGCGTGTTTCCGCCTTTCACCTTCGCAATCTCGTCAACCATGCTCCACTGGAAGGACTTTTGCGCTTGGGTTTGCGTCGAAGGACAGGAAGCTTTAGAATATGGCGTCGAGACATCCGAGGACCAACAAACCGTTACTTGTTGGATAGCCTCCGAGCTGGGCAAGGTTAACTTTGTCCTGACAGTGTCAAGTGACAAGCTCCATTAACGCGATTCCCATTGTCAGACATTTTCTGTGCACTGGACGAACACCTCTTACTTCCATGCCACAGCCGGGTACCTCAAGATGGATGGACATGACTGCGGAGGAAAATTTATAATTGGGCGTACCCGGCCAAGTTCTGCTGAAATGCGAGCCGTTACGGACGGTTTAACAGTACGACATTTCAATTTCTCGCCCGTGGAACTTACCGGTGAGATCTTCAAGTTCCAACTGCTTGCCTTGTTCGGTGTATGACATCCCTCTGCAGAGGATGATGCCTTTTTGTCAGGAAGCATCTCGTCACACCAAGAACTTGGTGTCATACAGCTGAAGATAGTCCCGGTTTCAGTCGATCGAGGAGTCAAACGTGACGCTCCACGTCCGAGAGTATCGTTTTCTGAAATCAAACTACATGAACGTGCGAAGAAAGCGGTCACACAACAGATAAGGTGCGCGACTTCCCCCAGGTCTGGCGTCTTGCTCATTGACTCCGTACAGCTTGGGAAAAGCGGAGAAGCTTGCGAAGCCTGTCACGTTTGCCCCCACGAAACGCACTGGTCCAGACATCGTTAAATTCCGTTTCAAGTACCGACCCCTGGGTGCCTCCTGTTTTCCGCAGCGGAGGACTATGCTGATTCTTCTTATCCCATAGACGTCCTCCAGGCCAACGGAATTGCGCCCTTGCCCCCTCGGCTCGAACGAATGACCTCTGTCGATCCCCCGCGCGCCCTGACACCGCATGAAGACCTAGCCGATGCTGAGGAGGAGAAGGCCCTGCGCGTGAGTGTTGATAACCCCTCATTATCTTTGCTAGATCAAAGCATCAACACCAGGAAAAACTCAGGGCATTGGAGGCTAAGCGCATAAAGAAGGAAAGGAAACCACACGCGAAGCGCGAAATTCAAGACGGTGATATCATCGACTTGACTCAACCGAGCAAGAAAATGAAGCGGGAAGCTAAACAACCGTTCGTCTCAGGCGAAGTTATCGACTTGACATAGGTGACTGTCTGCTTTTGGCGACTTGGTCTGGACTGACGGACGTGATTGTTTTACCTTGCATTTACCTTCTCTCATTAGTATATTCGGCAGTCATAACACATCAACTCTTCTATCGCAGTGTATTCCCATTCTAATCAACCGAGCATCCAAACTTCCGTATTATGCCGCTGAGCCTGTCCGCCCGCTGTCCCGCTTCCGCAGGCGCTCGATGGGTTTCGACGAGCTGGGCTCTTCGACACCGTAACAGGTGACGCAGATTAGGTTTGTCCTTTGCTTATTGTCCACCATCTACGATGTGCTCCACTTGAAGGAGGGATTTATAGCGTTATTAATAATCAAAGGTCAGGTTCCCGCAGGATAGGAACTTACATGCCATGCCAAGAGAGCAGAGTGAAAGTAGAGTAGGGGGCTTGACGGCCATGGTGTGGTTCGAGTTGAAGTCAAAGCGGTGCACTTCAAGTTGTTCCTGCTTGTTGTACGGCGCATCACTTCCCTTAGGCCATCATGTTGGTCTCGAAAGACTTTTGCGCGTGGATAGCCATCGACGGCGTCGAGGTGCCCGAGTACGGCCCCGAATCCTCGGAGACTGGGCAAGAATACAGCTGCTGGATCCCCTCCGAGGTCGGCAAGGTAAGTCATCATACTTATGCATTGATGAAGTTCAATACTAACTTCTGAAGGAAGACTTTCACTGTCCATTGGACCAATCTCTCTGCACCCGGCCTCACTGGTGGGGGTGTTCAAGTAGACGGCCACAAATGCGGATTCGAGGCCATGGCGTCAGAAACGCGGCCTATATCCGCCTTCATGGATGGCATTGCGGAGACCAGCACCAAAACAAGGCCGTTCGTCTTTGCGCCGCTGCAGCTTACTGGTAGATTTCACTTCACTGCTGACAACCAGCTCACCATCTGTCAAGACGACGACGCGTATCTCGAGTCTGCGTCGCATCCGAATCTCGGGCTCATAAAGCTCGAGATATGGAGAGTCGACATTGGCGGCGGGGGAATGGCTCAGTCCGTTGCTATCCCCTCGTCACAGAAGGTACACGAGCGGTCCAAAAAGGGAATGAACCAACAGATCACGTATGTGCACTAGCCCCCATTTTTTGGTTCAAGTTCAAGGAAGTACAGATTTGGCGCCGCCGTCGAGCACGCGCAAGTACAGAACGCTCAGATCCGGCGCATCGGGCACAGCCCCTTGGTATCCTTCTCCTTCAGATATCGCTCGCTCGGTATGCGCTGTATTGGGATACTAAAGGTTCAAGCTCTGATCTCGCTCTAGATCTGTTGCAGGCAAACGGTATAGCTCCTGCGCAGGACAGACCTGAAAAACGGAAAGCCTCTGGGAGTCCTGAACCCGCAGAAAATGACGACGCTGACGCGACGGAGGCTGAAATCCTCAAGGTCTGTTCACATTGAACTGTTTTTGAAACTGGATAGAATCATCATCAGGAACGCTTGGAAGCTCTGAAAGCTAAGCGCGCAAAGAAGAATCCGACTCCAGTGAAACCAGAGCCCTCAGGCGAGTCAGCTACAACTTATACCACACCGGCGACGAAAATCAAAACGGAAGCCTCGGAGACGTAATTCATAAGTAGTGGAAGCCTCCAAATTACTATACTATAGCACTGTACATCTATCCTCGTGAACCTCCTCTTGGTGGCCTTCGAACCGCTGGTATTTAATTTCTTCACAGATTTCTGGCCTCAGATCACGAAGTTTGCGTGCCGTCACGGTGTACACGCTGTGACACGACGCGCTCTGCAGCCACTCCTATCCTCGTCCCCTCCGGCCTTGTTCGCGTGCTGAGTTTCAGCGACTCGAACATGCCTGCCCATGCCGGATTCTCCGCCTGGCTTACGATCGACGGCGTCAAGACCCCGGAATTCAGCGTCAGAACCGCAGAGCAGACCGTGTCGTGCTGGATCGCCGCCGAGGTCGGGAAGGTCCGTGGCGCTCGTTTCTGCCTGCCGGCTCCGAGATCCGACTCACGCGCGGGGCTCGCAGAACTTCTCCGTGCACTGGGCGAACGTCTCGGTTCCCGGGATGACGGGCGGACGGGTGCTGGTTGATGGGAATAACTGCGACGGGCAGATACTGGCTCGGGAGAAGCGCCCGACGAGCACGTCTATGGCGGGATTCAACGAGACGACCACGTCTGTACGTCCCTTTGTATTCGCTCCGCTGGAACTGACAGGTGCGACGCTGTTTCCACCCGGTTTTTCCTCGGCTGCTCACTCTGCAATTTTCTGCAGACGACGATGCGGCCCTGGAGGCCGTTCCGGACGAGCGGATCGGCACGATAGACGTGGAGATCTGGAAGGTCAGGAGCGACGGTTTTGGCGCCTCGGTGTGGGCGGGCCTGCCAGCGCCGCCGCCGCTAAAAAGAACCCACGAGCGCGCGAAGACGGCCGCAAATCAGCAGATCGCGTGTGTGCTTGGCCACCACATTTGCATCCGTATCTCATGCCCAACCACACAGGTTCTGCGATCCAGTCTACCGCCAACCCGCGGAAGTCGCGGGCTGTAAGTGGACGCAGAAGATCGTGACCTTCTCGTTCAAGTACCGGTCCCTCGGTGAGCTGAACAAGCCAGTCCCTGTCAACTCATTTACGCATCCGACGTTCAGATCTCCTCCGCGCGAATGGAATAGCGCCGCCACTCCGAGATAAGGGGAAGCGGAAGGCCAGCCCGGAATGCCTCGTGAGCGGCGACTCGGAGGCCGACTCCGATGCAGAGGAGGCCCGGCTCTTGGAGGTAAGTTGCACTTTGGTTTTTAGCTCTTCCCCTGCAGCCACCACTTGACCCTCGCGTTTCAGACTCGGCTCAGCGAGATACGGGCGAAGCAGGCCCAGAAAAACCTGAGAAAGCGCAGACTCAAGGCGGAGGACGAAGGTACTGTCATTGATCTGACTCCGCGACCGAGGAAGCGGATAAAGCTGGAAGATTCGGATAAGAAGCCGTTATTTTGTCCCAAGGATCTTATAGATCTGACGCAGCCCGCGAAGAGCGTGAAGCTCGAGGAGAGGACCCCGTTCTTTTCCTCGATGGGGGACTCTGAGATTATTGACTTGACATCATCACAGTGATGTTGTAAACCTTATTGTGTAGCCCTCGTCCCTTGTCTACCGGATTTATTCTCAATATTCTCCGCGCTATCGTGCGCGAAATTTAATGATGATGTGCGTGACCGAGGCTTGGTGACGAATCGGAACTGTGACCCCGCTGCTTTCAACTTCCACCAACATGCTAGGCTGGATTCGAGCCTACGTTGGAATCCTAAGCGTTACCTGGGCCGCCGCGGTGCCGCCAAATCGAGCGTACGTTGAAAGGAACTGTCGACCCCGGAGCTTCGTCTTCTATAGTATCGAGTGGTCGCGCTCCGAGTCGATTGCGCCGTTAACCTGACAGCAAATTTGGGGGCTGAGAGGACTCAGAGTTGGGTAAACCACTCGGGGTCCAAGGTCAAGAGGAGTAGCACAAGGTGATCAACGTCTTGCCGTTGTCTTTCCAACAAGGTGTGGCTCACTAGTACTCCAAGTCAGTCTCGTATAGTAACCGGCCGCCGCCGTCCAACTCACTTCCCATCGACTGGCTCAGGACTTGCAAAGATCTTCGGCGGTATGACTTGGACCCGGTCCAGGGTCTTCTGTTCAAAACCAACTCGAACTCAACAAGTCACGATGAATGCGACCTTGTTGGCCCCACTGATGCCCACACGAGCACACAGCCTCCAGGCTCCTACTGTCAGAGATCTCTTACATCGTTTTGCTGCACTGCACTCACCATGGCCCCGGATTCAGACTCGGCGGTGGAATTCACCGCTAGTATACTTGCGACTGACGAGGCGTATTGGCGGGACCGTCAGCTCTGGCTCGAAGAGTGCGGCTATATGCTGCGACCGCGCTTCCGACCCGATTGGGTCCCATCTTGGCGAGCTGCAAAACCTGGTTTTTACGAAGACCAGATAACATTGACCGTTCGTGAGCTTTCACAGTGGCATGCGGGGTGTGTGCTGACGCTTTCACAGTACAGTCAAATAATAGACGCCACACGTATTGCCGATGGGGCGCGTGTTGTCCTGAAGCGCAACTACAAGTGGGACAACCCGAACGAGGCCAAAATCTTTGCATATCTCTCTTCCCCTGAACTGGCGTCTGACCCGCGTAACCACTGCATACCACTTCTGGAGCAGCTGTCGCCACCGGACGACGAGGACGCCGTAATATTCGTGATGAAGTTATTGCGCGATTTCCAAGATCCGAGGTTCGATACGTTCGGCGAGGTGGTTGAGTTCTTCCGCCAGATATTCGAGGTCTGTCGATTCTTCTCGCTCACTCCTTTGCTCTTCGTCCTCATTGAAACAGGGCCTGCAATTCATGCATCACCACCGTGTCGCGCACCGGTAAATATCCATTCTTCCTTGATCCTTCGGCGACAGGCGGGCTGACACCCACCTGAATAGAGACTGCAATTTCGTCAATACGATGATGGACGCGGAGCCTCTTTTTCCTCGCGGATTTCACCCTGTGCATCCCCTTTATCTGCCTGATATACCCAACGGAAAGCCCAAGATGGCAAAGCCTTACACTCGTACCCAGCGCCCTGTCAAATACTACTTCATCGACTTTGGCATCTCGGCCATGTTTAAGGCGGGCCAAGACACCCGAATAGATGTCATCGAAGGGGGTGACCATTCGCCGCCCGAATTCGGGACTCTGGATGAAAGGCGGGATATATCAATTCCGGTGAAAGTGCTTGACCCATTTCCCACCGACATTTATTACCTGGGAAATTTGATCAGGTGGCAGTTTATCGAGGTGTGATTTACTGTCGTTTCGCTACCCTTCGCGGCTCAAATGGTTTTGAAGGGCGCTCCGCAGTTTTCAAGAAGCCCGAAACACGGCTTCGGATTCATGGAGGCTCTGGTCGCAGACATGATTCAAGACGACCCGGCCAAGCGTCCAAACATAGACGAGGTTGTTGCCCGTTTTGAGAAGATCATGGGTGGCCTAAGCTCGTGGAAACTGCGCTCTCGAGTCGTCAAGAAAACGGAATCCCCTTGGCACTTGATTCGCAGGACAAGCCACCTCTTCCGGCGCATTGGGTTTATTGTCATGAGAGTTCCTGCGATCCCTCGTCCGAACCCATTACACAAATGAGTAATCATTCCTACAAGATATTGTGTCCGCATTCTACTCAGACCACTTGATATCCTTTACCGAGTTCTGTAGCTGTTGCCCCTCTATTGTTAGGTATTTTGAATAAAGTTTATATGTATTGATATCGAGGCATGAGAGATACGCACAAGACACTGGAATTTTTTTGCCTGGTGGAACTTCAAAGGCTTCAACTTCAACCACGTCTATGTGGAACGCGACTAAAATGGCTTGCCGAGCCATCAAATTTGCATCAAAGGGTCATGCGCTTACTAATACACCCATCAAACTCCACGCCACACTCAAAAACTTCCACTTTGGTGGTACGCCACAATGATAACTCTTGTTCGGTCACGGTGGTCCCACTGCTACCAGCACAAGCAAACAATCTCCAAGGGATCTCCTTGATCGTTCTGTTGAAGAGCGCTCGCTATAGTACTATGACCTCCGAGTCGGTTCCGATTGAACGATTCACCCGCAGGAAACTTACGGAGCTCGAGGTGTACTGGCGGGACCATCAGCTCTGGCTTAAAGAGTGCGGCTATGAGCTGCGACCACGCTACCAGCACGATTGGGTCCCGGCTTGGTCAGGGGATAGAGAGACTGCATTGTACGAGGACGGGATAACATTGGCCGTTTGTGAACCTGCAGTGGCATGCAGGGTGTGGGCTGACACTTGCATTTTAGTATGGCCAGATAATGGATGCCACCCGTATTTCCGATGGGGCGTGTGTCGTTCTCAAGCGCATCTCCAAGAGCAAGCACCCGAACGAAGCCAAAATATTTGCATATTTTTCCTCCGCTGAACTGGCGTCTGACCCGCGCAACCACTGCATACCACTTCTGGGGCAGCTCTCGCCACCGGATGACGACGACATCGTAATCTTCGTGATGCAGTTATTGCGTGAATTCGCGAACCCGAGGTTCGATACGTTCGGCGAGGTGGTTGAATTCTTCCGCCAGATATTCGAGGTGTGACGTTCCAGAGTCCCTCCGCTCTCCATTCTCATACAACTATGTAGGGCCTGCAATTTATGCATCACCACCGTGTAGCGCACCGGTAAGTCAATACTTCCTTCATTGCTCCTTCGGCAGCGGGCTAATGATACTTGTTGGACAAGGGATTGCAATCTCATCAATACTATGATGGACGGGGACCCTCTCTATCCTCACGGATTCCATCCTGTTTATAACAAGTACTTGCGGGACATGGGCCACGGGAAACCCAAGATGGCAAAACACTACACTCGCACGCAGCGTCCCGTCAAATACTACTTCATTGACTTTGGCCTCTCGGCTATGTTTGAGCTTGGCCAAGACACCCGAATCCAGGTCATTGAAGGGGGCGACCATACGCCGCCCGAATTCGGGACTCTGGATGAAAGGCGGGATATATCAATTCCGGTGAAAGTGCTTGACCCATTTCCCACCGACATTTATTACCTGGGAAATTTGATCAGGTGGCAGTTTATCGAGGTGTGATTTACTGTCGTTTCGCTACCCTTCGCGGCTCAAATGGTTTTGAAGGGCGCTCCGCAGTTTTCAAGAAGCCCGAAACACGGCTTCGGATTCATGGAGGCTCTGGTCGCAGACATGATTCAAGACGACCCGGCCAAACGTCCAAACATTGACGAGGTTGTCGCCCGCTTTGAGAAGATTATTGGTGGTCTAAGCTCGTGGAAATTGCGCTCTCGAGTCGTTAAGAAAACGGAATCCCCTTGGCACTTGATTCGCAGGACAAGCCATCTCTTTCGGCGCATTAGATTTATTATCATGAGAGTTCCTGCAATCCCTCATCCGAACCCATTACACAAATGAGTAATAATTCCTACAAATTATTGTGTCCACATTCTATACCGTGACCATTGACTTTATAGTATATATACCCTTTACCAAGTTCTGTAGCTGTCGTCTCTGCACTCGATCGTTAGATACTTTGTATAGTAAAGTTTATATGCCACTGCCTTGATATTGAGGCATGAGAAATACGCATAAGCCACTTTTTTTTTTTTTGCTTGGTGGTCCGTGGAAGGTAACCAAAATGGCTTGCCAAGCCATCAAATGGGGTGCACGCCACACCAAACCCAAAAAAGTCAGTTGGCGCGGGCACGCCACAAATGTCAACTCTCGTTCGGTCACGTACAAGCAAACAAACTTCGATTGCAAGAGATCTCCTTCATCGTTCTGTTCAAGAAGGGTGCTCGCTATAGTATGGCCTCTGACTCGGATTCAAGCTCGGAGGAATTCACCCGCAGGAAACTTTTGGAGCGCGAAGTGTACTGGCGTGACCATCAGCTCTGGCTGAAAGAGTGCGGCTATGAGCTGCGACCGCGCTACCAGCACGATTGGGTCCCGTCCTGGGCAGAAGATGCAGAGATTTCCGTGTACGAGGACGGGATAACGCTAGCCGTTCGTAACCCTGCACGGTGGTATGCAGGGTGTGGGCTGACGCTTTCAGTACAGTATGCTCAGATAATGGATGCCACCCGTATCGCCGATGGGGCGTGTGTCGTTCTCAAGCGCATCTCCAAGAGCAGGCACCCGAACGAAGCCAAAATATTTGCATATTTTTCCTCCGCTGAACTGGTGTCTGACCCGCGCAACCACTGCATACCACTTCTGGGGCAGCTCTCGCCACCGGATGACGACGACATCGTAATCTTCGTGATGCAGTTATTGCGTGAATTCGCGAACCCGAGGTTCGATACGTTCGGCGAGGTGGTTGAATTCTTCCGCCAGATATTCGAGGTGTGCCGTTCCAGAGTCGCTCCGCTCTCCATTCTCATACAACTACGTAGGGCCTTCAATTTATGCATCACCACCGTGTCGCGCACCGGTAAATAATAATCATACTTCCTTCGTTAATCCCTCGGCAGCAGGCGGGCTAATACTTGTTCGACTAGGGATTGCAATCTCATCAATACTATGATGGACGCGAACCCTCTTTATCCTCACGGATTCCATCCTGTTTATAACAAATATTTGCGCGATATGGGTCACGGAAGGCCCAAGATGGCAAAACACTACACTCGTACGCAGCGTCCCGTCAGATATTACTTCATCGACTTTGGCCTCTCGGCTATGTTTGAGCCAGGCCAAGACACCCGAATCCAGGTCATCGAAGGGGGCGACCATACGCCGCCCGAATTCGGGACTCTGGATGAAAGACGGGATATATCAATTCCGGTGAAAGTGCTTGACCCATTTCCCACCGACATTTATTACCTGGGAAATTTGATCAAGTTGCAGTTCATCGAGGTGCGATTTAGTTTCTTACTGTCGTCTCGCTACCCTTCGCTCAAAGTGTTTCAAAGGGCGCTCCACAGTTCGCAATCAGCCCGAAACACGGCTTCGGATTCATGGAGGCTTTGGTCGCAGACATGGTTCAAGACGACCCGGCCAAGCGTCCAAATATAGACGAGGTCGTCGCCCGCTTTGAGAAAATTATGGGTGGTCTCAGCTCCTGGAAACTGCGCTCTCGAGTCGTCAAGAAAACAGAATCCCCTTGGCACTTGATTCGCAGGGCAAGCCATCTCGTCCGGCGTATTAGATTTATTGTCCTGAGGGTTCCTGCGATCCCTCGTCCGAAACCAGTACATAAATGAGTAATTATTCCTTCTTGGGCGCCCGCACATTTTAGATCAATGTATGATACCCCCTACCGAATTCTGTAGCTGTTGCCACCCGATGTGCTTTTCCTAGATGAAATGACGACTGCCACGTCGACGTACTTTGTTTGTCTCACGGTTGAGTTTTGCTCGACTGCTCGCGAGTCCGAGAACTAGCACCCTATTAGATAACCCCATCTCCCCCCCACTTCTCCTCGTCTTCGCGATAAGAATGGTGCTTGCCCTTAGCACTTAGCACCGGCACCTTCGATTGCGACGCTTTTTAAATATATTCTATTTGGACAAGGAAGCACCCCGCACCCCGCAGAACCGATTCGGTGCTAATGCCTAGGGATCGGTGGTATATGCCTCGCTACAAGGTACAATTGGCGAGTCCAAAACACCGTGGACCGGAGAAGGTTGAACACAGACCGACTGGGCGGGGTGTCCGTACATCGAGAGCGAAGCTTCCACTTGCTTAGCCCCGCCTTGATATCAGAGAATCGTCGGACGACATCGTCGATGGTGGGCCTCTTGGTGGGATCTTCTTGAACCATGTCTGCAACAAGTCCGTCCAGAAACTCAAAACCCTGCTTCTTGGTTAGTCCAAAGGATTTATATCCCTGCGGAGAATTGATGAATGGAAAATCACCAAAGGAATCAGGGATAAGAGTCACCTCAGTAAAGTAAGCCTGTACCATGAAACCTAGGCACCAGATATCGACTGCGAACGGATCACATTTCTTGTCGGGAAATGCAAATTCGGGTACATGATGAATTCCCCCGTAGCAAGGGTCCACGAGGGCAGGTCCCGTTGAGGGATCGTGCTCATCTGAGAGGTCGAAGTCGATCCAGTAGTATTTAACTGGATTCTGAGTGCGATTTCGGACGCGGCTCAGGCGCCTGCGAAAATCCCTGGTCATATTTGCGCTCCAAGGATGAGGATCTTCTTTCAGAAGAGGGGACGCGTCCATCATAACGTTGTTGACTTTGCAATCGCTGTGGACAACTAAGTAGAGCAATGGAGAAACATTTGATATGACATACCCATGCCAAATGTTATGGTTATGCATGAATTGCAAGCCCTGCGCAGGTTATCTACCTGGTATCCTTCGCGAGAGTGACGAGACTGACCTCGAAGACCTGAGACAAAAAATCCAGTGCCTCTCCAATAGTCAAGAAGGGGTATTGATTCCAGCGGAACAACAGCGGCATCACAATGAGGTCTGTGTCCTCATTATCAGGAACCTGGAGATGTTCCGTCAGGCGAATGCAATGATTTTTTGGGTCCGATGCCAGCGGCTCAGTGGCAAATTTTTGGAACATTTGAGCCTCTCGCGGTGCGCCAGAGGTAGCGGACGGACGTGGTCTATGCACTCTTTTCAGAACAACATACGAGCCGTCGGATGTGCGAGTCGCGTCCATGACGATGCCTGACTGGGGGAGTTGTTACTGGCAGGAACGCGTCAGTGGTAGAGGCAGACGCTCGCACCAATGGTAGAACACTTTCTTCAAAATTCATTGAGGGCTTATTGGTGCCCATCCAGGGAGCAGACCATCGCGGGGAGTACCGGGGACGGAGTAGATATCCTGAATCCTTGAGCCAGGAGTAATGGTCGCGCCAGAAGAGTTCAGAAGGGCCCAACCGGCCTTCCCTCATCATGTGTCTGTCCTCGAACCCGGGCAAGTTAGCCTCCCGCTCGTACAGGGAAGAATCATCCGGGTCTGGGACGCCGGAGGCCATTGAGGAGGGAACAAAGGATTCGAATGAACAACATCAAGTTGATGACCAGACGTGACTGGACCCGCGGCCACTCCTGGGCACTTGATTGTGACTAAACGCCACCGATCCTCGAGTCGTTCGTAAGTACTTGCCACCGAAATATTGATTATTCGATTTCTCGAGGCATGTTGCTGCACATGCGGATGACCACTTTGGCCCGCGCTCAGATCAGACCCAGGGCCAAGCTGGCGCAAAAAAGCAGATTTATTCCAGACGCGATTTGGGGTCAGCGCTGGTCAGCCCCGGCGTGCATGAATCTCTACCCCCGCCTTCTTGTCTTCGTCTTCCCCGCTCGTCCCTCCCCCTCCTCCTCCCTCCCCTTCCGCTTCCGCTTCCCATCTCCAGCAGCCAACAGACCCGCGACCTTCTGTAACGCGCCCTCGATGATCCGCTTCTCCCCTATGCGCACAATGAGAGCGTGCCGCGTATGCAGTGGGAGCAAGTCCGCATCTGGTGCGCCGAGGAGCAGGAGGTCCTCCTGTTGCAACTCATGAGACAAGGTTGATAGCCAGGTGGACGATACACACCGCCAAAGGAGTGGGGTACGCGTCTCGCCGGCGCTCGAGCACCGTACGCACAACCCCGAGTACCTCCGCATCGAGCACAGGCTTCGGCGGCTTGTCCTTCGCGACGGCCTTCTCCCATTCGGGCACGGGGAGCCGAAGGAGGCGGATGAGGGACGCGAGCGCTGGCGGGATCTCGAGGTCGGACTCGAGGACGAGAACACTAAGGGGAGGGCGCTGAGCATGCTGTATGGGCGAAGAAGCAGTACGCTCACTCGTCGCCGCCCTGCTCGAGCCACCAGTCGATGCGCGCCTTGATCGCGTCCGCGTCCGCGTCGGACGGGACGGCGAGGTCCGCCGGGAGCTCGACGATGTCACCCGGGTTGCCCAGCGCGTCGGGGAAGCCAGGTAGCGGCAGGAGATCGACGTGTCCGTAGCGCCGCAGCAGCTCTGCGTTTGGGAGGTCGCCGTAAGTGTTCCACTGTGGAGCCAGCGTGAGTGAAAATACCGCTGGCTCATCGATCGTACGCATCGATCGTACGCACAATCTGCTCGCCAAGCGGAATAGACTTTGTAGACATCATGCGCAGCACATCCTTTTCGTAAAATAGCTTCGCCTGCACTAGGGTCAATATGTGTATATTATGCATAGCAAACGCACGTTTTCGGAGCCGTACTGTGCATTGAGCATGTCGGCTAATGGGACCATTGCCACGGCCGAGGGCTCGTCCTCGTCCTCGTCCTCGTCCGATTCGGAGTCATCACTGTGAACGGACGGGACCTCGCCGTCGACCTCCATAGCGCTGCCGAGGCTAGTGTTGCCTACGCCATCTTCCCCAGAGGCGTCTGCACCATCTTCCTCAGCGGGGGTTTCTCCCTCCTCTCTCTCCTCTTCCTCTGGCTCGTCCTTTTCGACGTTGAAGCTCCTAGACAGGATTCGGCTTCCCATAACGTGATAAATCTCTAGGGTGTAGTACTGCGGTATTGTTTCCGGGGGAAAGAGATCCGGCCGACTCTGTCACACAAGACAGTAAATACTTGGATCGGCAGCATGCCTGCAGATAACGCACCCGGACAAGAGGTATGAGCTTCTCCGTGAAATCGCGCTCTGCGTCCTCTTTGCCTAGCTTGCCTGCGCGCCATTCAATAAATTTGTTGATAGTGCACGCCGGAGACAGACCTACCACCGACGTCCCCTTGAGCTGTTCCAGCTCGAGGTCGCTCCAAAACATCGGGGTGTCGAAGGCCGTGGGGAGAGAACCTAGTTAGCAGGTGCGCAAGTAAGAATAAGAATGGGAGCACATGAGGTAAAACGGACCAAGGTACTGAGCCCACCGCGAGCGGGGGCCCTGCGCTGTCTCCCACATCATGCATAAAATGAGCCCCGCCCACCCAATGTGCATCTTCGCGGTTTTCCAGCGCTCGAATCCAACATTTCCCGGGAGTCCAGAGGTCTCTGTTGAGAGAAGGAGGCCCCGTGGGATCGTGAAGAGGACATGGCCTTCCTTTTGCGCGTGGTAAGTGGTATGATACGGATATACGAAAGCATTCTGAGGCTGATGACTCCGAGACGTAGCCAAAGGACAGGACCAGCCGGATGTCATGGCTATAGCGCCCGTCCAGAATACGGTTAGACCATGCCGGAACAACCCCAGGCCAAAGCTCGAGACGGACCAGAACAAGGACTCGGCGCGTTGATCTTTACCCCTGCAGCCACCCTGGATGCTGGATACAACATATTTCGAGCGCGCCAATGTCCAGCCACAGATCTCAAGCCAAGCCAGGCCCTCCAAGGCCAAGCACCCCGTCGAAGAGAAAAAAACGCACAGGGATATCCGCGAGCGCGACAGCACCACGTCCGCAGCCGAGAAACATCTTGAATCCGACAGAAGCATCCAGCGATCCGCCGTTAGCTTGGAACCAGCTCAGCAGCCCAGAAACGTCCGCCATGGAAGAATTCTGAATAAGTAAAGATTTTTCGGGCGCGTATTTGGTTTCGGGGCTGTCGCCAAGCAGCTAGCGTAATGGTCCCCGGCAGCGATCACCTGGCGCTTATTCCATTCGGCAACGCCTCAGACAAAGCACCCCTCAACCTCCTTGAGTTACTGTGAATGCCTCTTGTGGCCAACGGGTTCGAGGCGTGCATTAAAATCGACGGGCTCGAAGTACAGATCTTCCAGCCAGAGGCTGTAGACGAACCCTCAGGCGAAACATGCTGGATCGCTTCGGAACTCAATAAAGTTTGTCGCAATGCCGCGTTGATGAAGGCAGCGAAGCTGAAGGAGCGCTCAGGGATTCTCTATTCACTGGAAAAACACAGATGTGTTCTGCTTGACCGCGTCCCGTATCTGGGTCGACGGCATCGAGTGCCCTGGCGAGATCATACGCGGCCCGAATTTCGACGCGAGCGTCTCGGGGCGGCAGACGTCAGCGACTACTGTAACACCGTTCGTGTTCGCCGACCTGGACCTGACGGGTATTTCGTCTCTACACGAGTGAAATCCAACCCAGGTTCATCAGACCATTAGACGACGACGACTTCCTGGACGCGGGCGCGCACAAAGACGTCGGGCTCATCCGGGTCGAGATTTGGACGATCAACCAGACGGGGACGATCCCGTACAAGACCCTCGCCCCCACCACGGAGCACAAGATCCACGAGCGCGCAAAAAAGGGCGTGGCGCACCAAATAAAGCTAGTCGTCCCAGTGTCAGTGTGGTCACTGGCTGACACAAAGTAGGTTCGGAGCTCCGGTGGTGGGGAATAGTGCGCGTGCTGCCGCAGTCATCACGTACCTCGAGCGCGTCCCCCTCGTTACATTCACGTTCAAATACAGATCCATCGGTGCGCCGGCTGCTGAACACGTTGCTGTCAATTAACTCCCCGCAGACCTCCTCCGCGCGAACGGCATCGCACCCAACACAGGTTCGGGAAAGCGGAAGGCCGCCTCAGGCCCATCTGGCTCGTCGAGCCAGGAGAACAAGGCAAGCGCTAGTAGATCCACTGCCATAAGGATATTCTAACATTGATTTGCCCAGAAGCGCGTCAAGAAGGAGGAGGGGCCCTTTACAACCGGGGAGATTATCGACCTGACGCGGAGCAAAAGTCCTGTTCCTGCAAACGCGGAGGTTATCGACTTGACTTGACGTAACGCGCCCCGGTTTGTTGTATATAAATTACCATATCTTGTATCCCCCTTGTTAATTTCGGCGATGAGGTTCCCAGCATTCGGCTCGAGACGTGCACACGAGCATAGGAAATCGAGGGTTTTTACTTGAGGTGTCTCCTTGCAAGCGGCCGGACAGGGAGAATCGAGATAGCAACCGAGGATCGGCAGCACAGAAGCTTTGTATCAGCGTACTACCCTGTGTTACCCCGCATTCAAGGTGCCGCCAACGATCCTGGGCCGCTGTCAGACAAGATTGACCCTCGAATGACCCTTAGATCCAGGCGGACGTTAAAGGGCGCGGAGGTGTTGCAACTTGATCAAGCAACGAGCGCCGGCGCGCGATTCATTTCCCATGTTCGCCGAGATCGTGAGGCGTATCTGCGACGGTGGTGAGTCGTGACGGGCCGTATGGTTGAAAGCTAGAGCTCCCCGCACACCGGCACGTTCAACTCCGACGTACTTCGAAGTTACTTCGACGAATTCCTTATCGGGCATGAAATACACGTCGTGCGGCGTATGACATTCGCCGTGTCAACTCGGCATCTTCCGCGACTTGAAGTGCTTGAGGGAATAATCAAGGTGAACCCAAAAGTACTTTGTATCGACGTTTGGTCCTCCTTCCAATTCGTGAGCTTTGGTTCGAAACCGGGGTAAGTGATACGACCAATAAACTGTTATTATTAAACATTCCTCTGATAGCTCGTCGCCGCCTCCCATATTCGTGGAAGAAATTTCCCATGGATCTTCTCTGGACGGTACTGTGGAGCGACGAAGTGGCTTGATCCCTGGTTCAAGCAAGTTGAAACCCCGAATGCAGTGAATTTTCATGACTCAGACTGAGTCAGATTTTCATCGGGTCTAACTCTTGACCGAGCTCAACCTTCATACATTGATTCCGGCCATGCATTGCCATGAGGCTCCAATCTCAGGCTTTGAGATACGGATGACCTCAGGCTCCGTTCTACCGTCTTTGATTCTCAAACGGAGGATGAATGCCCCAACAAGCGGTCTAGTCCCAAGAAGAGTCAGCCAGATAAAGAACGAACACGGCGAATGTTATGGTTGAGTTTGCTTGTAGTTCGTTCGCTCCGTCCCCGAACGCAAATGTTGAAGAGGTATTGAGGGTGCAGTTTGGACGTGGTTTGCTGCGTGACAATGAAGGCTTCTTCGGTGGTGAGGAATCAAAGCTGGTTGAGAATATTAATGGAGGTAGATAGCAGTATATTATAATGGAGGGGTTGAACAAAGCGCCTGCCATAGAGACCTGCCACCAGCGGACGACCGAAACCACGCGCGCCGACCGCGAGCAGTGAGCACGAAGACAGATATCCACACACACACCATGATGTGGCTTCGCCAGCGGCGCCAGGTCAGGATGAGCAGTGTGCGCGCCAGATCGCGCTTGCGGCGGCGGCCGTGATGAAGCGCCGGTGCGCCCCCCATAGAAGAGACGGGGTACCCGAAAAACGGGTTCAGAAGGGAGGTCGCTGGAAGCGGGGTGGCAGCCAGCGGGACCGATGCGACGACGATCGAGGGCGCAGATACAGATACAGAGCGAGACCGTTGTTCGCCGCTGTCGTTCCACAATGGATCGTGCAGCTCTGTCAAGGAAGCGAGCGTTCCGCCATAATCTGCCAAGTTGAATCTTTCATTAGCTACGTGTAAATTAAACGGAGTGCGCGCGGACCTGCGGGCAGCATCCCGGGGGAAAAGTAGGCGCGCAGCTCGTCCTGTGTGGGGAAGAAGACGCGGGATTGTGCGCGAGCGGGCAAAACGCGTTTTGCAATGCTCCAAAGGCCAGCGTGCGCCCACGAGTAGTTGATCATGAAGGCTGCAACGGAGGTCAATGTGCGCCGACGTTCGCAAGATTTAATATTACCCGCCGCCAACAACCCCGGGAACTGTGGGATGGCTTCGCGCATCGTCCAAGTTACGAGGTCGATGTTCTGTTTAATAACAATCAGGGCGCTTCAAGCGGCAAAAAACAAATGGGATCCGTACGAGGCTCTGCGTCGAAAGATTTGCGAGGTCGATGAGGATGACGTACTGCAAGATTGGCGCAGGGGAGTCGGATTCGCGATTAAGGCGTCTAAGATGCAGCCGTAGTCGCTCGAGTCCGCGGAGTATGAGAGGCTTGAACGCGTCCGAGCTGTCGTTGAAGGATACAATCTTCACAACCAGGATGGGTCGCCCAAACGGGTCAACGACAGGGGGATGCAGACAGTGCACCAGTGGCATCCGCAGCGGCGCGTCCGGTGGCCAGAGATGGCTGAACCTCCACACGAGGGTCTTGCGGACCGACTCCATCGCAAAAGAGCGCGTGAATTTATTACGCTGGTTCTCGGGATTAGAAAGCGAGCAAGAGCCGTCTCGTCACATACGCGCAGGATTTGAAACAGAGAGTCTGGAATCCGTCAGCACGGCGTCTTCCAGGAAGGGGAATGGCGCGTACATACACGTATCATCCAGCCACTCAGCAGCCCACCGCACCGACTCGGCGTCAAGTTCAAGTTCGTCCGTCACGGACGGCAGAATGTCTTCTATCAGTGTTCCTTGCAAGTTCCGCACTGCGTCTAGATTTTCGGTGTACTGCTCTAGTAGCTTTTCAAAGTTAGCCTTCAAGAGAAGATCCATGGTCAATTCTCCCGCTGTAGACGGGAGAAGGAGAAACAAGGGAGAAATGGCGAAGAGGCAAGACGATGGAGGCGCGGTCACACGACGGTGGTGTCAAAACGCGTGATAAACACCAATAAACAACGCATGAAATCATTGCCCATCACATGATCTACCCCTATTTGACACACCAAACAGCCGCTTTCAGTTTGAAGGACTTATACATATATCAACGTGAGCAGAAGTTGAAGATCATTGTCCCTAACAAAGTCCAGAGGTTGCCGAATCGGCGCGGTGACTGACAGCGCGTCATGTATCTCTGCCTGGGAATCCAACCAAGTACCGTAAGTGCCATGCCAGAGCTTTACTAGAGAAAGTATGAGTGTGCTCCATTTATCAACCATACGGCCCATCTCTACCCTTGAAGCTCTCACATCTCGGGAACCATCAGAAATGAACCTGAGCCGCTCGGGGCACTGAGCACGCGCAGGTAACCCGCTGATATCAGGACGCCATTCTCTCGTTCCCCCCATAATTACTGCCGGGTACCATTCTAATTCGAACCTTAAGAAACTGCCGAACTCAGGCTTGCACTCCAGCACTTGGTTTGCAATCTTGATTCCCCCTGTCCGGCTGCTTGCGAGGATGCCGCCCAACCCTCTGTTCATTCTCACTTGCCTCTTCATGATTACCAGTCGAGGAATCATCAAGAAAGGCGGAGAACAATATGAACGGAGGCATCTCTGCCTCATTTTTCTTGTAACGTAGATCATTCCTTATCGTGGCCTCCCTCTCCATTCATGATCAAACGACGGTAGAAAATACTCGTAACAAGGGTAAAATTTGCGAAGGTCGAGCCCCGTTATCAGTCGATCCTGTGGAATGCTGGGGCAAGTCCAACGCAGAAGTTGAGAGCTATCCGACATTCGGAATAGAAAAACACGACTGCTTACCAACTTCAACTAGCGACAGCTTTTGAACACTTCCCCGCAAACAATATCTTCATTAGATTCGCGCGAAGCCGCCGCTGCTTCTCGCAAATACGTATACATGTAAAGCTGCTCAATATCCTCGCCAAAGACTATCATAAGAAGTATTCCGGGGGCTGCGATGGGTGTAAGCAAAGACAAAGTAGGTTTAGATTTATCGCCAGGATAGAATTTACCTTCCCGTTCATGTTCTGCGCAGCCTGCTGACTCGGTCCGTCGCGCTCGTTCTCCGGCGCCGCTTCGAACACGTTGAAGTACATGCTCTGCCCGGGCCCGACCTCCAGGATGCTCGCCGAATTGCCGCAGCGGTAGCCTGCACACGGGGTCAGCAATGTTGACGTCAGGAGGACGGGCACAGACAGTAGTTCGGCGCGCTCCAGACGGTTGAGAGGTGCCCGTCGAAGAGCGTGGCGTAGCCTTCCATGCAGAGCTGGTGTGCGCGCAGGATGTGCGACATGCCGTTGATCTCGAGGAACTTGTGCACGACACCAGAGCCAAAGGTGTATCCGGCGCCACTGGTTGAGTTTGGTTGGTCAGGATGTGTTGAAACGCGTGATGAAGAGCAGGGCGGACCGGGGGCTGATCGCGAAGGAGTCTGTCTCGGGATCGGGATCCGACCTGGGTGAGTGCGTCAGAATTGCGCGCTGGTAGCGGGGGAAATGGGTTCCTGACCAGACGAGATCCGCCATGGGGCCCTGGATAGGAATGGACGTTAAAAACGGAACCAGGAAAGTGAGTGAACGTAAGAACATCATGTGGGACCTCTGGGTGGAGCTGTGGATTAAAGACGGGGCAGCGAGAGCAAGGAACGTAAAATACCTCGGAACCTGTCCATGACCTTGATCTGGTCTATGGAATGGATAGAAGGGGAGAGTCCTGGGTGGCGCAGAGTTAGAACCAGGGGGGACGCAGATTCCGGCGTGCCGTACCGCCGTGCACGCAAAATATGCGATCGTCGATCACGACGGACAGCGTGAGGAAGTCGAACATGTCCGTAAAGTACGTCCAGACGTGGTACGAGCCGTACTTCCGCATGCACTCCGTGTAAAACCCGTAATTCTTTGTGGAGTAAAAAAAATGCACATAAATCGCGATCAGTAAACCGAGTCAGGTGAATCGCGTACTTGTGTGACGGCGCGCGATTCGTGGTTCCCACGAATGAGCTGTATTCTGTCGGGGTAACGGAGCTTGAGGCACATTAGGAGGGATATCGTTTCGACGCTAAAGAGCCCGCGGTCGACGTAGTCGCCTAAAAACGCGTCGAGTCATCAATTATACCGTGATCAAAAGCTGCATCACGAAAAATCCATTGCTGAGTGACCACATAGACCTACATAGACACACATAGTTGATACAGACAATACATAGACCGTCTATATGTTCTATGCGTGTCTATGTGTGTCGATAGCGCAAGTCATGGAACAGCAACTTGGGATTCTCCTGAAACAGTGCACACGACTCACCGAGAAATAGGTAGTTGGTGTGCGGGGCATGACCGCCTATTCGGAAAATCTCGATCAAGTCGTAGAACTGTCTTGTCTGGCGCGTCAGCGCGTCACAGAGCGGCCGAAGTGAAAACAGCGCGCACCCGTGTATATCGCCCACAACGGTGATTGGCGCGCTAACGTGCACAACGTTGGACTCTCTCATGAGTACCTCCTTCGTCTTCGCGCATATTTCGCGCAGTAGGGCCTCGTGCAAGAGCTGCTTCCGGAGGAGTTGTTGGATGCAGGCATCAAGGTCGAAAGGTGCCATGCAATTTCTAGTGGCGGTGCATTGACTGTGACTGCTTGGCTGCGGCGTGTCGGCTGTTCAACATTCTCCCACCCCTCGTACTCGAACCACCATCTCTATCTTCCAACCCAATCTCTCCCTGAATGCCGTTCGCTCGTCGTGTCTTCTCGGTACACGACTCAATCCCGGGTCCAGCTTGGTCACGGACTCGGGACACGGTTATTGGACTCGGTAAACGCGGATACTATACTGCTCGCCGCAGTAAATTGTTCCCTCCCAAAGTTCTGACGAAGTCCAATTTTGCTGCGACCTATCCGATTTTCTCTTCCTCGGTGTGCCTTACAGCTTCAAGGAACGGGAAGAAATCTGGCAGGTCAACAATGACTCGAGTGACTCCCTGGAGATAGGTCAAAATATCGCTTCGGCTGCATTGACTTCATTCTGTCCATCAACGACAATACCTTCGTTAGTACAGAATCAGATTTTTCTACATTCTTGCACTCCGGACAAACAGGCAAGGCCATTCGGAATGTCCTGGCATCGGCCCCGAACTCAATTCCAAGATAGATACGGCGATTCCGCCCAATGCAAGTAATGCTGAGTCCACTGGTGGCTCGCTTCGTGCCTTTGACCGGCCGAAAAGCGCGGAAGAGGGTCACTTTCGCTTGCGATGTAGACGTGGGGCCGCTCTGGGGCATAATCATCCGGAATGAACATAATATGCTGCGGCGGGAGCTTTGTGTACGTTTTCTCTTGCACGTCGTCATACGTTCCCTGTCTGCTCAAGCTGCGCAATCCAACCATCAGAATATCAACGGGGCCCTGTCTTCCTGACGAATATCCATGAAACCCGGATGCGGTGCTGGACTACGACGACCCATACGACATCATATGTTCTTGAGTCGGGTCCTGACACTGTCTGTCACGGATGCCGAGTGGATCTGACGCCGTGAGAAGCCGTGCATTCAACGTTCATTGGCCGTGTAGGATCGAATCCGGCATGGAGAGGCAGCAATATCGTGACTCCCGCGGATGTTATCTACTTGCACTCCCACACATAACTTCAAGATATGTTTCAAGACGCGTTGAAGCCCCACAAGCAAAATGTGGGAGGCGTCCAAGTCTCCGTCACATACATAACTCATATGCCCAAACGCGGAAGCGGCATCCAGGCGGCTCCGGCCTCTGTGGGACGCCCTCGCGGGGGGGGGGGGGGCGGGCAACTGGACTGCGTCGAATACCCTCTGAAGGCCGCCGGATGTCTCTTGCAGCATGTCACACTTGCCGTTCAAAGGGCGTCGCACTGAGAACTTCAAGAAGGCACCGCATCTGTAGATTGGCTTAGTTTGAGCGCGAAATTACTAAGGGAGGCGTTAGGGAAGGCTATCCTTAAGCAGCGCTTACAACAGGGATTTTCCCGGGGAAGCGCGCGGCCGGGACCAGTTACCAGTGCCTTGCGCTGATGCTGTTTCTGTATTCATGCTACCTCCTCTGCCTTTTTCATTTACCGTGTCCGTGTAGATTCGAAACGGGTGACAAAAACAGCCGGCTTTTGGTACGAATACCCCGCGTTCGCTACCATGGATCTCGGACAATTATTTGGTAAACTACTTAATTCGATTTGGCCATGCAAACTTATGTACTCACCGTTTGCCTCCAGCCCTATTAAAGCACGACGCGATGGGTATAACATCATATCGCCTAACCGACTCGCATAGCGCCTCCGCCACCGACTTGGCCTCTAAAATGCAGCGCAACAACATGTATCCCTATTCCTCCAACAGTGACTCGCCGCCACCCTCAAGTGGCGGCTACGCCCAGCCGAGCCAGCCCTACGACCAGCGGGGACAATACACACCCACGTCGAATGGTTCGTCGCGCCGTGTATGCAGAGCATCGCGCTTTTGACAGAGCATCCCAGTTCGCGCGGGGCATCAGCATCAAGGCCCGTATTACCCGCCCATCGCCCCCGCGCCGCCGCCGCCGTCCAGCAGCCAGTACCGGGGCGACTATGCTAACCCACCTCCCTCCGCTTACCCGTCGCAGTACGTCGCGGGGGACAACAGGGGGTATCAATACCCTTACAACGCATCTGCACCGCGGCCAGCCACCTCGTCCTCCTACCATCACGCGCCGCGCCCCCGGAATTTTATCCCCACCCCGTCGGAGACATACGCGAATCCGCGCCCCCCGCGCCCCGCGTCTGCGATGCAAGTCCACTCGAGCCGCTCGAACGCGTCGTATCCACCCGGGCCGCATGCCGCCCTGCCCCCGTTGCGGACGCCGCACCAGAGCTCGTCGCACAGCGCGCTCCCCAGCGCGTCGACGTCTACCGAGCGCTTTATCTGTGAAGTATGCGGGAAAGATTTCTCCCGCGCGCACGACAGAAAACGTCATCACGAAACCCAGCACGCGGCGGCACCGACTACACACAAGTGCCCTTGGTGCCAGAAGGATTTTAGCCGGTGGGTCGGGTCCCGATATGTTTTTTTTTTCGTCGTTCGCTAACGCTGGGCCGCCCCCAGCGCCGACTCGCTCAGACGACACATCCAAAACGGCTGCGATGAGGCGCCGCCGCAGTGATGTCGTGGATCGACGCCGGAAGTGAGAAAAAGTAAGAGTGGCAGGCATCTCCTTGGTGACCCGTCGCTGATTCTCCCAGGAAATCAGCATCCCGTCCTATCTTGGCTATCCTGTACTCGTACGCTGTGCCCAGACGCTTTTGTATAGTTGAATGCAATGTTTCTGTATATGATTTGTGCTGTGCGGCCGGAACTTGAAGTTCCTTCGGCGGAATCCGGATTCTGGGGGCGCGTCTCCCAGTAGCACTTGCTGTGACACTCATCTATCGCCCCTCGACCAGGGAGACTGCCCCCCCGCGCCGGAGAGCCCACACCATGTAGGGGAATATTGCGCCTGGGCGATTGCGGCAACGACGCAGGATCACATCGGCGCGGAAGAGAGACTAGACAAAAAGCCTAATCGCCGAAGTGTTTGCTCGTCTTCGGCGGGACCTCGTGCGCGCGTTTGAGGGAATGATCGCCGGCGCGCCCTCCTAAAATTTTAAACCCACAAATCGCTTCCCGCTGGTACCGCCGCCCTACCGCAGCGCTGGACACGTTCCCGCCCGGGCATATTCGGATAAGCAGGCAGACACGCCATGAGGATCCGCTTCTTACGCGCTTGCTTGCCTACCCTCTCGAGGTTGTCGGATTGAGCACGCGATAAATTGCAGCTGGCCTGCGCCAGAACGACTCGGATGAGGCAGTCACAGGTGGTTGACAGTGTAATGAAATCTTCAGAGGACAGGCGTGGGATGCTAACTCGATTTGGAGACATCTTTACAGAAGTGCGACGGTCGAAGACTAGCGCGAAGACAAGTGGAGAGCGTTGGTGCAAGGTCCCCGTCTTAAGATCAATGAGTCTATGTTTCCGCACTTTAGTTCCCTTTTACGAACCTTTACGCCAAGTTCCGGGACAGCGAGGCTGCATTCGGCGGGTCTACAGCGTCTGGTAAGTATCTTCCAGCATGGGCGATTGGTAGCGACTCTACATTACCGCGATCAGCTCGCTCAATCGTCGTCGTCGTCCGACTCGTCCTCCTCGGAGGCGCTATCCCCCTTCTTCGTCACCAAGCCCTCGATTTCAACGGAGGGGCTAGCGTCCTCATCCTCTTCTGCCTTCTTGTCTGCCTTATCCTGCTTCTTCTTATTTATTTTTTCGAGGATCTTATCCGCGCGATTAAATATCCCGCCCGTCGGCGCACCGCACGCTAGGCATTTTGGTGTCTTTGCAAAGCGCTTGATAGCGCACGCAGAGCAGAAGTAATGGCCGCAACGCGTCACGATGGGGTCGGTGTAGTGTTTCCGGCAGATAAGGCACGCAAAGGGGACATCTTCGTCCGAGTCCGAATCGGAGTCGGCGTCGCCTACTTGTTTCTGCGCTGTCTCCGCCAACTTATCGAGTTGCCAGCCGGCCAGATCTTTGGTGTTGAGGTCAGCGCGAGGCCAGCACAAACGCGGAGCATACGTACAGGTCCCGCGGTCGTGTAAAAATTTGCAAGTGTCGCCGAATCCGCAGTAGCCCGTTTCTGCGAAGTGTTGTCAGCGATGTCGTCGTCGGGCACGGAGAAGGGCGGCGGAACATACCTTTGTAGTCCTTGCAGACGTCTGGCTGATAATCGACGATAGTCACGGTGCGAATAGTGGTTGTGCTTCTCTGCGGGCCGACGCGCATGGCCTTGGGCACCTCTGAGCTCTTTTTCAGGTGACTGTGGTATGCGCTCTGCCCGCGGTACTGCCCATCGGCAGGCATCTCCACGTCGTCGTCGCCCGCGTCGATGCGCTCTTTCCGCCGGCGCTTCGCGAGGATCTCCTCTGCCTCGTCCCCTGCGATGATGTCGAGCGCAGCATTCATGTGCGAGCCCTCCGCGGTCCACTTGACGTCCGGACCATCCCGCTCGGGCACATCTGGATCATCGTAGCCGTCGCGCTGTGCAACAGTCCGTTTCGTGCCCGCGCTCAGGAGATTGGACTGCGCTTTTCGCGAGGGAAGGACTACCGCCGATTTGGACGACGAGGCTTCGGGTGCGCCCGCGCCCCCCGCGGGCGACAGTGAGCGCTTTCGTGCTGTCGTGGGACGCGACTTGCCCTTCTTGAAGAACGGAACCTTCACTTCAGGGGACGCCATGGTGGTTGAGCGCAAGCGGTTCGATGCAGGTTGGATGCCTCAGCGATCAGTGTCCCGAAATGGAAACCGGGTCACCGCCTTCCGAGTCAACTACTTGGTCGACTCGACTCGACACGATCCTTCACGGATCTTCGACAGCGAAGGGGGGCAATCCGCCTCCGAAGGTGTGCATCTTCGTAGCCTACGCCGTCTTGCACTGTCGTTTCCGAGAAATCCGGGCGACCGAACTGGCGCAGTCTCAGACTCTCGCCTTGCTCTCGCCTCTCACAAGCCCACTGGCAGCCAGTGGATCCCGAGGCTGCCGAAGCTCTTCTGCACATCTCGCTCTTCTGCTTCTCTGCCACGCTACTTCTTGCGCTTGGTATAACGATGTCCATCGTTTTCGGAAGGACTCATATTCTGTTCCGAGGCTTTGACATGGGACCACGCGCAGGAAACAGTGGTTCTATGATAGTCGCCAATCGTCTTTGAATACGATGCATGTAATCGTATTGAAGGCTGAGAAGTCGACTTGCCTCTTGTCCTGGTAGCTGTCTGTTCACGCACGCATCCGAACAATTGCAATTGTCGTCCCCTGGCTTCTCATCACCAGCGACCACATTGGTGCTTCACCTGGACTTATGCGGTACTATCCCTTCTCACAGGTCCATCCAGCAGGCGCACCGAACTGTATGGGGAATCGAATTTCCGGCTAGCCGATGCCAGATTGTTGCTGGAAAAATTGTACGCGGTTTCCGCCCTCGCAATATGAGTCGGATTGGTTTTTGCCGCTGAAAACGGGCCGATGGGATGCTCCTCGTCGTGCATCGGACAGCTAGCTCTTGATTTGGCAACAGGTTCGGGACGGCAACCATTGTAATGCCGCCGATGTATACAGATAGATCTGTGAGACACTTGCGTAGGTCTGTCCTTTTGACATTGAAACCCACTTTATTTGCCTCTTACAGCACTAATGCGTCCACAAGACAGAGATCCGCAATTTTAGTAGGGTTATAACGATGGACTCTCCACTATTTCACCTGATTTTGACACTGTCTATTAATATAGCTTTCGGACGGAGCTCTGCCCAGCACGCCAAAAAACATACCCCTCATGGAAATGAGACTGATGGCCAAAAAAGAACGACCCCATTCCCATTTGAATTATCGCGCAACCAGGCCCACTGGCAGCCGTAGACTGCCTGATTGTCGAAGCCGACATTATGCGCGCTGTCTCGCCGCGGTGCACCCGCACATGGCATATGTTGCCTTCACTTGAAGGGTGTCATCGGCGGCGGCCGTTGCAATTTGGGACGAGAGACCCTATCGGAGGTCCTGCAGGTTGGTTTACCCGAAGGACCAGCCTGAGGACGGGGAAGGGCGTTTATAATAAACGTAGCCGGTGCGTTCAATAACGAGAATAAACAGAAAACACTGACGATGAGCTCAGGCACAGATTCAGATCGCCGTTTTTGTCGTGTGACCTCGACAAACAGAACTACTAGAAGGTTACGTTGAAGGAACCGTAAGATGTGAGATGCCGCAACGCACGCGTGCGGTATGGTTGTGTCGCAATCTCCGAGTCGGACCCGGAGTAGTAAATCCGTTGCGCCAAGTCTGTATGGTGGAAGGGCTGGACTCCGGAGCCTGATGGTAGGCGGATATCCAAACTCCCCATTCGTTCCGGTTGTGGCCGTACGTATGCCCAGCTGATTTTTTCAAGCTCCGGATATGTAGGGGAGTCCATTCTTGATTGCGACCCGATGTCTGTTAAACTTGCCACTCTGGAAGTACGTATGGCCGAGAAATCCATTGTATTGAATCCACACGCTCCCACGAGAACTATTATTCATGTGGACTCCCAGCTGCGGTATGCGGATTATCCGATCATCATAGTGAGTGGCTGCAGTTGTCGCGCAAGTATGAATCTTCAGTCAGATATCGTCAAATTCCGCCCCGAATAAGGAGAAAGACCCCTTGCGGCGGGCTGGAAGTCCCAGCTGCATGTCAAGCCTGGGTGATGGAACCCCTTGTCGCAGAAAGTGGAGCTATATATCTCGCATTGGATCTGCGCGAGGAAACGGCTTCATGTGGCCTCCAGCTGACCGAGCACGCCGATGAATGTAGTCGTCGTTTGAGTCGCGGAGAGAATGCGTGTCCTGTATGGATTTCCTGGACCAAGCTCCGGACCACGAAGGCTACTTCTTGTGGCGAAGTCTCCGCCGTATTCCGATTCCCGAAGCTCGTCGGAAGGCCCATTGATGTCCACTTTTCACGGAGGGATGAGGCGGAGCATTCCTTGCTTGAAGTCGCATTCTCTAGATCACACTGGAGCAGAAGATCAAGCCCTCGTGAATTTTGAGACTGTCTGTGGTTTCCCAGTTCCATAGCCAAGAACAAAATGGCAATATTGAACGCTCGGTAATAGAGGTGGTCCTCAATGAATCGGGTTGACGAGCTGGACTGTGCGGCAAGTGTACGATGTCTCGGGAAACTTGATCAAGAGCCTGCTGCTGCCTCCAGGTCCAGGTTGCGGTGTAGTGTAGTAGTGGTGCACAAAAATCGGGGAAATTCGGAACGATATAGAGAGTCGTATAGTTCCAGAAGATATGGGTACAGTGGATGGAATCCAGAAGAGACCACCGGATATGAATACGCAGTAGTTGAACGTCAAGGCAAGGAGGCAAGGAGCAAGCAAGGAGAGAATCTTGATCCGTGTTGTGCCATAAGCACATTTTGCCAACTTAGGTCGACAAGAAACATCGGGCTTAGCCGCAAATTGGTCGCAGACTGGGTGTCCCAAAGGAAGGAGCGTAGCTCTCCACCGGATTCCGCTGCTATCCGCTGCTATTCTTGCAATTCAGGACTGAATGTCGGCGCGTCAAACCCAACGGCGAGGCACAGCGGCACCTGTTTCAGCACCAGCGTCTAAACCTGTCCTAAATGTCGAAGAATGGGAGGCAAAGGCTCCCTTGACCGACTACGAAATAACTAGTGTCGGAATTATCAAGGCTGCGAGTGAAGTAGTACCTCTGCCATACAAAGTACGTGTTTCTGCTCAGACAATATTCTGGCCTGCTTATTTTGTGCTCAGTTCAATGACGACGAATCCGGGCCCTCTTCGCGTCCTTCTACGCCCCTTGGACGTGGCGGTAGACTGGATCCAGGGAGGCTAGCCCCCTCCTCGCGTCCCAGTTCGCCTTTTACCCCCAGCTCGGCGCGCGTGGTTACACACGCGCTGCACCCGAAGCAGCCTGTGCAAACGCCCCAGCAGTTCTACGACTGGTTCGCGCTTATTGACCGCTCCGTCGCGCACAGCCAAGAGGCACACTTCCGCGCCCACGTCGCGAGTGTCTCTGAGCATCTCGACACGTGCGACCGACTAGTGGAACGCATTGACGAGGTGGATGTTGAGGTGGACGGCATGCTCGAGGGATGGCGGGGCGTTGAAGAGGGTGGCAAAAGTCTCAAGGACGCGTGCGAGCGCCTTCTTAAAGAACGGGTGCGTCTCGCCTTGTGCGCCGCTCTTTTCCATCTCAGAAAAAGATAGGATCGGCTGCTGGAAATGACAGACGAGATCGGTGCTCGTCTAGAATACTTCCAGGAGCTCGAGCACGCCACTCGCATGCTGAACCATCCCGGCGAATCACTCGTTCTCCAGACCGACTTTTTATACATGGTCGAGCGCGTCGATATCTGCATAGACTACCTCAAGGCGCACGTAGGTTTCTTGATCCATGTGTCGCGCTATACTGACCCTCTCATCAGCGGCACTTCCGCGAAGCTGAGGTCTACCTGTTGCGCTTCCAGCAATGTATGACTCGCGCCATGACGCTAATCCGAATGTACTTCGTGGGGTCCCTCAAGGCTCTTTCCGCTGATGTGTCGAAACGAATGTCAGAAAAGGTCTGCTATATTCCATGCTCACTTGATACATCATTCTTACAAAAACTAGGACGTCTCGCCGACCGCGCAGATGCACCTTTTGTACACCCGCTTCCAAAGCGTTTCGACGCAACTTGCCCCCCTTCTCGGTGAGCTCGAGCGCCGGGCCCAGGCGCATCCGGCAGAGCTCGCCGCTCTTCTGGCTGAGTGTCATACCGCCTACTTCAGCGTGCGCAAAGGACTCCTCGTCGGTCGTCTAACGGAGGAGATCAAGGGTCTCGACCCCAGCCGGACCGAGCTTGTTGAGCTGGTGCGTCCGCTCAGTCGGATGCAGCTGTCGTCTTACCGTGCTCGTAGACCCGCGCGGGGTGCAGCTACCTCAAACAGCTGTGCACCGATGAATTCAAGCTCTACCAAGCTTTCTTCAGCTCGGGTGAAGAACAGCTATAGTATGTGCCCAGATGTTGCTAGCTATGGTCGTCGCTTATCCGGAATGCAGCCAGTACCTTGAGACCTTGTGCGACTACCTCTACGACGACCTGCGGCCGCGCATCCTGCACGAGCCGCGCCTTCCAGCACTCTGCGAGGTATGCACTGTCCTTCAGGCGCTCATGGTCCTCGATGCCGCCGCCGATGCTTCCTCCGATGATGATGACGAACTCTCCGTCGACCTCGACCGACCGAAGAAGAAGAGGCCGGAGTTGCACATCGGACCCCTGCTGGAGATGGTCTTACAGGATGCGCAGACCCGCCTGTTCTTCAAGGCACAGGCGGTCCTCCAACGGGACGTTCGCTACTACGCACCGACGCCGGCGGACCTCGCATACCCTGAGAAGCTCCGCAGTACGCATTCTGACCCTTTTCCCCGTCTTTTGCGCTGCTGATTGGTGACAGGTGCACGCGTGCCAGCGCCGACGACAGAGAAGGAGAAGGAGGCAGGGGTGGAGATCGAAACCGAGAAGAATGGACTGTTCCGTCTTCCGGTGCTGGACGACGCGCAGGACACGTGGCTTCCGCCGCTGAAGACGGCCATCTGGGTCCTCGCACAGCTGCGTGATTTTGTCAAGGTGTGTTGTGCTGTTCACCTCTTCTGTGTCGGCATCGCTCACTCCAGGTAAAGCCGGCGATCTTTGCAGACATAGCTCAGGAGGCTGTGACGCTGTGCAGGCAATCGCTTCTTCGCGCCGCGGATCTGGTGAAGCAGCAACCAGGCAGCAGCGTGCTAGATGGGGATCTGTTCCTCGTGCGGCATCTCCTCGTCCTCAAGGAGATCGCGCACAACCTCGAGCTGGCGCACCGCGACGGCGAGGACTACCAGTACGGTGTCACTGATACGCTCGCAGGCATGCTGGGCCGTACTACGGCGCTGCTTCCCGGCGCGCTGTTTGCGTCGCTGCGCGGCGACGAAGGCCTCAGCGATGCTAAGCATGTGTGTTCTGCAAATCTCAAAATACCCGCTGGCTGATCGACGCACGTAGGGCATCGACCAGGACCTGAAGCGCGTCTGCGAGGACATCATCGCCGGGTGCGCAGCGCCGGTCTGCACGCCGCTGCGCTCTTGGCTCAACCAGCTCGCGGCGCACAGCGCGCCGATGGCGCAGCCGGCGTTCCAACAGCCAGTGGCGGAGGAGCTCGAGCGCGCGTTCCGCGCAGCATGTGCGCAGGATTTGCGGGCAGCAGCGGCGGCGGTGCGCCTGTACCTCGCGGATGGGGTCGGGGATGGGCTGCTGAGACACGTGCGGGACCGTGTCGGCTCGGAGTACGCGCTCTTCCGGGAGGCGGTGAGTGGCATGTACGCTGGGCAGATGCGTGCGGGGGTACTGGATGCCGCGGGGGTTCGAGAACTGCTAGAGGCGACCTGTAGTCAGACAGCGGTCTATGGCCCCGGGGATGAGAAACAGAGGTGATAGAGTTATGTATTAGGGTTGATATCTTCACATGTGTGCTTCCCTGCAGGACTTGACGGTTCGCTAGGATGTTCCTTGTTACATCTTCTCAAAAAACATAAATTCTCGGTGCAACAGGCTAGCTTGCTTGATCCAATCAATGAGAGTAGAGGAATGAATGATGGTGATGGACTTCGACTCAATATGAGGACTACGAGGATAATCATTCAGTCAACCACACTTCTCGTACGATCGGAGACTGATTGAGCCCAGATATTTGACTCACGAACTTGAAGTCAATACAGAGCTGTACAGGGTACTTAATGTAATGGTGGAACAAAGCGGGAACAAATCCATTTTTGCCTTTTTCGTCCACTCGGCGTAGTGATCGAATCACCTGACCGGTACCTCACGTTCCGTCGTCTGGTCACCGTGACCTTGTCCGTTTACCGACCTGTTCGGCCACCATAGAGGCTAGCTTGTCATGCCGACAAATGGAAAGCCAGTGACCCCAGAATCAATTTACTACAATCCATTCGCGGAGGAGCGCGGTGGCCAGCGGACCACAGCTATCGACGTATCCTACCAGTCTGCGAGCAGCCAACGACCTGCAGTGAAGCGGCGAGACTCTGATGGCACGACCGCCAGCTCAGCTAGCTCAAGTAGCGGTCTCAGCGTCTTCACAAGCACCCCTCGCCACATGCGAATCAAGACAGACGGTGTGCCAAGTGGGGCTCACCACCCACTGCTGAGCGCGGACTTGTCCTCTGGCTTCCGCAACGGTGCTGGCGTGACTCGACCCCAGCTGACGCGTATCCTCAATATCGCACCTCTGGTCGATGCTCCGCTGGTTCCGGGTGCGGAGATGACAGTCGCGGAACCCGCTGGCGACGAGAAGGTGGTTTTGGTCCATGAGGTGAGTCCGTTCAAAGAGCATTTTCTTGCGTCTGATTATCGCATAGGTAACACCGCAAGACTCCTTGGCTGGTGTTTCTCTTAAGTATGGGATCAGTATGGCAGAGCTCAGACGAGCAAATCATCTTTGGTCGTCCGACCCTATTCACCTGCGGAAAATCCTCTATATCCCCCTGGACAAGACCTCTCGTTCAAAGGAACTGGCTCCTCCGCCACTCCTTATCTCTACAGAGGACCTGGAGCAACCCTCGCCGATACCGCCAAACATCCTAACACCCTTGTCGACAATCCGTCGTATTCCCGCCTCCCAACTGTCCTTCTTTCCTCCACCAACACGACCTCAGCACGCAGACCCGCCGTCACCACCGCCGTCTCGCACCACTGTCCCACACTCGCGACATGTACGCTACGCTACGATGCCGGTCTCCTCAACTGTATCCAGCAGCGTAAACTCGCCCTCCCTCGCCTCGATCCTCACTGCCCTTCCTATCCAACCTTCCACGCGGGACACCATCATCCAGCGACTCTCATACGACAGCACGGCCTCAAGCTACTCCGACCGCGACGAGGGCCACGAGCTCGACGACGTCCGCCGTGGCGCCTCTCTCGATTCGGTCTTCTCGCCCGAGCACGAGACACCACGCGCTAAGTCCACCGCGTCACCAGCGCGCACACATGCACGCACCGCGTCGGCGTCCGAGTCCTTGGCTTACGGCGGCGGCGGCGCCCAGTACCGTCGCGCAGGGCCCCCGCGTACGGAGCAGCTCGAGCCCTGGCCGGCTATGCAGCTTCCCCTCGGTACCCTACGTCGTAAAGCGGGGGCGGTTGGTGATTTTGACCTGTTGGGACTGGGGAATGGGGAGGGCGAGGGCGAGACAGTGGATTTAGATCTTTGATTGCGGGCGTCTGGCCGCTGCGATCGGTTTGCGGCAGTGCCAACTTGGCCAACACATCATTCCTCCTACGACGGTCGGGCTCTTGGATTCCATTCATCAGCTTGACTCGCCTACAGTGTTGCTCCGTTAAACCTAGATAATCACAACGGAACCGAGGTGCGTCCTCCTCGGATGCACAGTCGCTCGACACTCATTGGCACGTTAGTACATGTAGCTGTACTGCAGTAGCTTACCCCGGCGCTAATCGGGGCCGCCTCCTCGACCCATAACGTTAGAGAGTCACGCCTAATGCCTGCTGAGATCGACACCACCGTCGAGGTGATATATGTGACCTACATGGACTAATTCAGCTCATAATGCTTTCCCAGAAGCAGACATCTAAACCTAAAACACATTGCCTCCCTTTGGAATTCCGAAGCACACGCATCTCGTGAATCTAATTATCGGAAATCCGCCCCCTCTCGCTCCGAAGCCATTCAATGCCACCAGGCCAGGAATCGTGGGCCCGCTCAAAAAAAGGGGGGATCAATGGTGTCATCTCGAGCTTGTCTCCGTCTCCCAACTGCTTGGGCCCTTGTGTATCTTCCTCAGATCGGCTACGACGCCTGCAGCGACTCGCCCGCTAGTAACGCTAGCGGGTCCCACTTGTGCTTCTTCCGCTCGCGTTGCGTCCTGTTGCGTCTGCCGGCGGAATCTCACGGTCTGGAATAGATGGTGGGATCATGACGGAGAAGGAAGTCTTGGGGGGATGGCTGCCGAGACTTGGCATCTCGAGCGTCGCGCCTCCATAGGCTCCCGCACTCCTGCCAGATCCGTCTCGATCCTCCCGCGCGGCTCCTTCGCGTGTATCCCACTGTCGCATGCAGATAATATTAGGACTGACAAGCTGCCGCTGACGGAAGCAGCCGGGGAGCTCTTCCTGAGCTTGAGCCTAGCTAGCAGGGCTGCGGGAGACCCTAGTTAATTTCCTGCTGAAGAACGAGCCGACTCAGTCAATGCTATGATTTTCTGGACGGATGGACTTGATGGCAGTGAAATTGATCCCTGGATGATGCTGAGTAAGCTTTACACTTTACCACGACCAACATGTTCCAAACGACATACTAACGACATGCGCGCCCACCACGTTTTGCCTCGATCCGGAGCGAAGTGGTTCCAAAATCTTACTCCCTCACCTGGAACACGGCGGTGAATGGAACGGACTCGTTAGCAGGGGGCGGGGGGAGTATACAGCCTGTCCAGCTCTGTCCAGGTAACGAACAACTTGCTCTGCTCGGCGCAGCTCTTGGAACCATATCGTGCAACATGAGCTCATCTGTGTAGCTGATGAACTTTCGTCTCATTTCGCCTTTGTTGAGCAGAGCAACCCATTTACGGGCTACGCAGCCTTATCGCCTCTCAAATGACCTCGTTCCGTACTTAAGCCGTCGCAGGGTCGCGCTGTCCTTTGGCTTTCCTTATCAGCCGCATAGCAGCTTTCATGCACACATTTGTTACTCAGCTCGACACGGCTCTTTACCTCGGCCCGCAAGGTGCGAAATTTATATCTGTGCTAGGATCGCGTACTCAACATCTTCCCAAATTCAGGCGAGACTCTGAGCGACATCGCACCATTGCCAGTTGACAATGCGATCAGCTTATCTACCGCAATCTTGGTGCCGTGTGTCGCCTTGTACTCGATGACCGTATCACTGTCAGGTCTCTTTTCAGGTGAGTAGATTCGAAACAGAGCCAAAACTACTGCATATCCTATCATGATCTCAGCTCCGGCTCTCGTTATCCAGGTGTTTAGCATACCAACTTGGGCGGTCTCCGTTCCAGCGCTCGGAATATGTGCGCATATCCTATCATGATCTCAGCTCCGGCTCTCGTTATCCAGGTGTTTAGCATACCAACTTGCGCGGTCTCCGTTCCAGCGCTCGGAATATGTGCGGCAATCTTGGCGGTGGCCGCGTGCTACCTTGTTTTTGTTTGTAGGATTTGCAGCCGTCCCTGTTTATAATAATAGGTACAGGTCCCCCAGCGCGCATATCGCAAACTATGACAAATGAATCCACCAGAATCCACCTCATGCTCGCGGCACAGACCCCTGTAGATTTTCATGGTGCAGCTTCTCTTCTCCGAAATTCCCCGCTTCTTAAGTCAAGCTGCATTTGTGCTGTCTCAGCAGTGACTTCTGCTTATAATAATACTCGAGCGCTTATCTTCAGCAATAGGCTTTAGAAGCATCAGGAAAATGTTTTCTCGCTGGCAGAGCTGGCAGATCGTTGGCACGCATGGCGGGTATGGCAGGCATGGCGACTTCTTGCCAGCTCGTGCCACTTTTGTTGAATCTGCCAGTTTTGGTGGCCATGCGGCCCATGCTCCCAGACCCACCAGAATTTCTGCAACCACACTCAAGGTGCACTTTGGCTCATATATTCCCAATTATCACACCAATGCATGTTGCAAAGTCACTCTTGCAGCTCAAATTTCATCCATGAGTCTCCATAACTTGAAGTGTAATGACTTTTACTCCAACTTACTCAGTGAAGTTTACGGCCCCAGTGACTCGGAGTCCGGACGCCGGCTGGTACACCAAGAAGCAAATATTTAGAAGGCTCTTGTGGCTCTTGTTCCACTTTCGAGTACCTAACCTGACACGAAGGCGTGCGAGGCTTGCGAGCTTGGAGTCGACGCAGCTGCCGAAGGCCGCCGGCAAGCCTCGGCAAACTCCGCTCTGGGTCCGTGCGCATCACGATTGCGTGATTGATAATCGGTCTTGACGTGGCATCTTTCTGTCGTCCCCCCATCTTCCTCCTTCAAGTTCCCCGTCCCCTTTCCCCACCGCTCTCTTCTGTACGCGTCTGGGCTCGCACAAGCACCATCCACAACTTCCTCTCAAGACTTCTGTCTCGCACTGCCCCAAAACCTGACAGCTGCCTGCTTTAAAACCTCGCTTGCGATGACTCCTCGCCGTCTCAAGCAACACCAGGGCCTTCAAGCTTCCCGCCGCAAGATTTCAAGCATCTGGACTGCTATCCAGGGTGACTTTCGATCTGTGCCGTCAAGCTGGTGTCCTTCAAATTCAAACCTCGCGACCTCAAGCGGCGCAGCCCACTACGACACCCCAGTTGGAGTCCCTCGCATTCCTTTCCTTGTGAGCACCTTGTACGATATCACAAGATTTCTCATCATGCCTGTCATAGCCCTGCCACGCCCTGCGCCTGCTGCCTTCGAGTCGTGCAGCCGCTTCTTGTTAATCTTCCTCGTACGCCGCCCGTCTTCGCTCCCACGCGCGCATCGAGCACTCACCAATGCGAAGGAGCAGTGCCACGACGCCGCCACGTCTCCTGCTGCACGCGTCCTCCGCCTGTCGCCCGCCGTCGCTCCCGCCCCCGCCCCCGAGCGCGACAACGTGCGACAGTCTCCTTCGCGAGCCTGGGCGGGCTGTTAGCGTGTAGCGCGGAGGCTGCCCCCGTCGCACGCCGTCCCCTCAAATCCGCAGCGCCCGCTGCTTCGGGGCTAACATAGTCGCAGGCAGCTCGATTGGGTGTACTGACCTTGTATCGCAGGGCGGTGGGGATGCATTGGAAGGAGAGGTCGTCTAGGTCAGCGGGTCCTATGTACTTCTACCTTCCTATGTTTGTTGTAGCACCAAATGAATTCATTGCATTCCATATATATACTGTGCGATTCGAGCTGGCACCGGTTTTGGCGGGCGGAACTGGCAGGAATGGCTGGTGCCAGAAGAAGTTCTGGCGCCATAATATTTTTCTGGCGCCCCTTATCGTATTATGCTGCCAGCTCGGATTATGGCGAGCTGGCAGAGTTGGCGGAGCTGGTGCCAACATGACATCAAGTGCCGCCCAGCTGACCAACTGTCGACCAAGCGTGGTCAATTCGTCGGACTCCCACGGACGCACAAACCAGTGCGCTCTCAGTGCCGCCGGAAGAATGAATGCCTTCTGCAGCTGGTGAACTAAGCTTGTCGGCGGATTTAGTCGACTTTTTGTTAATGGAAAAAAAAAACAGGGCCCGCCTTGTTCGGTAATATCCAGACTCTACAACAAGGCAAAACGACTGGGAGGCATGCATATCCCCAGCGTCTGTCGCCATGCGACAGAACTCAGAATAGATAGAATGTGTGCGCTGATCCTTAATCTTCCCCAGGCTTGCATGGATGACCGAGTAGCTTGGGAAGGCGGAGGTCACCGAAGGATGAGTCGGAAGATACACTGGTACTATAGCGTCCATCGCCGGCTCTACTAGTCAACGAAGAGGGGCAAGGAGCAGGACGCAGACCGTCCACAAACATGCCTGGATCTGCGCAGCATGAGTCGCCGTGATCAATTCATTTCCACCCTTCCGCCTGCCTATTTCAGGTCCGCCGGCGAACGCCGTCGATGCCGCGAACGCATCCAACCAAAAAGGATTTCGGGTTGTCGTTATAACGCATCAATCTCGATCACCCTTCCTTTATGGTCGGCGTGCATAAAAGAATGAGTTCCGCATCTACTTCTTGCCCACAACCACGGGCAATATTTTGACGGCCCTTCGTAGTACTAGATCTAAGTAGAATTTAGATAATAATAAGCTCAAGCTCAATCACAACTTGTACAGCCGGTGTCCCTAATAACGCTGTCGAGAATTAATTTGAGCTCAGTCATCCTCATTTCCGATAATTCTTTGCGACTGTCCAGAACCTCGGTCAGATAACTGTCAGGTCCGGCATAAATATCTGGAGCGCGCAGCGCCTGCTCAGATTTTACCACCCCCCGAAGATCAGTTCAAGCTATGTCCTTCTACCAATCTCCGTACAATGGCAACCAGATGGGTGGCAACTCGGTAGTTGCACCAGGTCCACCTTCCCAAAAACAAAGCCAGGGTAGAACCATGCAAGTAACGGTACGGGGCAGCATTCTCTGGAGGCTCATTAGTGCTTTAATTCTGATTGCTTTAGGTCAATCTTGTGGCCGTGAGTCGGATTGACGGACATCCCAGTGTACCGCCTCTTAACCACGCACCTGCAGAACCAAAGCGTCGAAGTGCGGCTCAACGCGGACTCCCCATGGATCGTGGGTTTAGTGTTGGCCGTTTTGACGATGGCAGAGCGAGTAAGTCCTTATTCTCGCCCGACTTCAGACCGTGACCTCCTCCAGAACTTTGGGGTGCAATATGAGATCCGCTACCAGACTGGTAATCGCACACACACAAGCATGTTTCCTGCGAACTCTCCCAATATCCGAGTGCCCCAGTGAAAAAGTGTCTGTTCATTCAGAAAAGATGCATAGGGTCGGATAATTTGTACATTGCATATCTCCAGGTCGCAGGCGCTCCGTCTTGTCTCTATCTAGTTTAGTTCGCAGTCAGGGGAATATCGATCAAGATTAGGCGTACCCGAGCATAGCGCTAACGGCTCCCAAAGTAATTGAATGCGATAATTGTGCAACATGTGCTGCGGATGAAACGAGGCTTTCGGTATGTAGGTCGTTGCGACCTCTCCGGGGATTTCGTCTAGTGGAACGTGCCGCTATAATCGCATTCGGTCTGGAGCACGCCGCACATCCAGCTTTTGTGCGGCAGCGTGGCGCTCCTCTTAGCGCCGTTGATACATCCACGTTGTGGATGTACCCAGAAAAGTGACAAGAATAAGCGATCAATCCAGGACACAGCGGTGGTGCTACGTGGCACAGAAGGACGTCCTGAACACGAGCTGTAGAATATTGCCTGCAATATGTTAATCACCAAAATCGAGTCAGGCTGTATGTTACCGTGACATGGTCAGGCTTCTTTGAGCCTGTTCTTTGCTTCCGATCATGAATGCCTCGCCCTGAGAATGTAACGCCACTGTGCTGAGCGACGCAGTGCGGAACAGCAGGAGCAGCTACGAGAAACAGTGTATGTTGAGGTGCAGCAGGGTAAAGACAGCGTCGTTGCAAATATGCATGATGGATAACAGCAACTGGATGCATCTATGTAATGTCAGTGGGATGACGGGATGCTACTCACTAGTGGAATCGGCTCTGGTCCAGCTGCGGTCCACCCGTATACAGAGTTGTATTCAATACAGACCACGGCGCAAAATACAGATATCAGCAGTGAGTGAACGCGCCGTGCAATCAATCATTTGAGCACGATAAACCGCTCAAAAATCAGGGCAGTCTCCAAGATAACACCTCGACGACGTGCTCCGGTGACCCCGGGCGCAAACAGTTCAAAGGCTTCGGCATCCACCGCTCCAGCGTTCACGTTCCCATCCGGGACTGAAGGACTGTAGCGGCCCAGCTCGATAGCCGAAGGATCAATCACGATGCACTGCCATGGCTTCCAGACGTAGACCTCCCTTCCTTCAGCAAAGTCTTCTGGATTCCTAATCGTCTGTGCATGGGGCTGGACAGGAGGCGAAAGGGAGGAGAACGAGAAGAGGACTACGCATAGAGCGTCTTTCGACTTCGAGGACCCCAGTGGGTCCGAGCTCGGTGCGGCGAGAAGATGGCACAAAGCCACGCCGGGGATGGATACTTTGGAAGATGGG
The DNA here is from genome assembly GCA_029282135.1 of Mycena belliarum. Classification (NCBI taxonomy): domain Eukaryota; kingdom Fungi; phylum Basidiomycota; class Agaricomycetes; order Agaricales; family Mycenaceae; genus Mycena; species Mycena belliarum. Next base: position 363,742 of record JARJCN010000019.1, read on the forward strand.
TTGGGCACGGGGGTGGGAACATGCAGAATGTGGACAATCCGAAGGCGCATGTCAGGGTTTAGTCCACGTCGGGATGAGGGTGCCATCGAAGACAAAGCATGTGCCATCTCGGCCTCCCAGAGTGAGAGGGAAGCGTCAGAACGATCGTACATGGCCGCTGCGCGCGCCGCTAAGCCGTCTCTGCACGTCCGATCAGCCTAGCTAATCGATGGGATGGGAGGAGATATACCGGGCAAACTTTTCCTTCCCCTTCGTGCGTTTCTCAGGACTCATCATGATCCCTCTGCGCTCGTCGACGTCCTCTGGCGTACTTCGATATTGGATGTCGGGGTGCTGGTCATGAAGAAGTATAGACGCAAGCTCAGAGACGCCATTATCGGTGAAGAGATCGTTGGCGCGAGCAATCAAGGTCGTCGAGATGGTACGAAGAGCCCGGTCGGAAGGCACCGCTTTGGTAGGAGCGAGAGGCGGAGGTGCCAGAGGTTTCAGCGGGGTGGTTGGTTTGGAAGAGGACGCGACGAGGGCAGAGGGTGCAGGCGGAGCGGGAAGCTGGCGCAACGGAGCGTTCATGGAAACGGAAGGAGGGAAGATCGTCTTGGAAGAGGACGCTATCGATGCGGGCGGAGGGAAAAGACGGTGCAGCGTAGCTTTCTTTTTGGGAGGGGGGGCACAGATCGGCAAAGGAGGAAGACGCGGAGCAGGGGTCGAGTGGTTTACATGGTTAAATTCAGAATTAAACAGCGGTACTGGCGGCTTCAGAGGTTTCAGCGGCCGCATAGTCCGATTAAGCTTCGGAGGATTGGGAGCATCCGAATTTACAAACACGGGGTCGCTTTGCACTTCACCAAGCCTTGTAGGGCGCTTGGATGGTGCAAGAGCAGGGTCATTGAAAGCAGAAGTTATAAATTTTGGGGCCGAGAGTCTAGCGGTCGACTTGGAAGCAGATGTAGAGAACCCGTCGGGCTGGACGAGGAAACGTGCTCTTTTCTTCGGAATTCCAGAATGCGACGCCTTGCAATGTGAAGCTCAGTACACTGACGATAGCCGATTCAATGAGAGTTCCACGTACGCTTTCATTCCCTGGCCGTTTCGACATCCGCCTTATAAGTATGAAATATTAAATAGTTGGATCTGAAGCATTCTTCGTCCTTGTACCGCGAATGAGAGGGGGGTCGACAGTTGGTCGACAGTGTACAGAGGCAGAGTCACACTGAGTCACAGTGGCACGCGTAAGCAGGGACACGGTCATGTGCAGTCAAGCACAAGGAACTAGCACTGCCACCTACACGCGACATGGCGCGCTTCAAGCCTTAAGGCCAGTTTGGCCTCTATCCACCGCTGAGAGAAACCGAACCTTGGTTCGAAGTAGATGCATCTAAACAGGCTGTTCCCCTCAACACTCGCAAGTACTGATCCATCAAATTTTGATTCTTGCATGAATGGCAAATGCACAGTCCAGACACTGTATCTCAGCCTAGTCTCTTATAAACAGACGCTACAACAATTTGAAACTTGTGCCTCGCTTTCTTGTAATCTCAGCCTAGCTCATCAAGTACCAGGCGTGCGGTGCTTGAGGCAAACTGACCAGTATCCGACAAGATTTAGATGATGCTCTACCCTTACCGCCGAACTTGCCAATATTCGTATCCTCGACAGAGCGAGGGTATTAGTGTGAGCTGACTCAGATGTCGTTGAATTTACTTGAGGCATCGCGGTCCCCGAGATGGGGTGTCAGGGAAACATGAGATTTTCCAGGCCCGAAACGCGGTGAAGATCTCTGTGGCTTTCTGGACAATGACCTCGTTAGTTCACATTCAAAGCAGAACTTTGGCAGAGCAATAACTTGTAGGACCAGACCTGGACCCTGACGCTTCTTCGCCGGTGCATGAGATTTGTCAGTGTCCTGAAAAAAAAGATGATGCAAAAACACCCTAAAAATCAACCAGATACATTCCGAGAAAATTCTCACCGACATCAGCCAGGCCTTACTTTGGTGCTTTATTATCCGGCGGGTTCAAATTCTGGTGCGTAACTGAAATCAACCCGCCTACCCTACACGTTCCACATGCCCATCGGGAGCTTGTTCATCATCGAAGCCTGCTTGGCGAAGCCTTCGATGTCGATTTTTTGGGACTCATTCAACACCTCGGAGGCTGGGTTAGGCGGGCTTTGTCATGCTTACATACCGTATTCATGTTTACATACCGTATTCGTGCCACTCGCGGCAGTTGCGCGGCAGTGATGCTCTGATATGCAGTCGGACGTCCACGAGCCTTCACGAACTCGATATCTCATCTGACGACTGTCGCGACTGGGGGTATCTGCTCCGCGGCGGCATTTTATGTCCCGCGGAACATGTCCAAATCTATTTGGGTCTGAATTTGGGTGACAGATGAATGGATAGTCACATGACCGCGTATGCTCAAAATTTAGGTTGTTTCAATGTTTGACTCTAGACTGGGTCAACCTAAGTCTCTGAATCAGCAGTATACTAGTCAAGCAAACGAGGGAAATGCTCTGGTTAACTGCTCACACTACCTGTTAAGTAGGTTTTACAACACCGAGTGATACGCGAGCTAGATAAGAGGCTATTGATACAATACAGCGACGGTTGAATAAGTTAGCGAAGAGCAAGGATAACAGTTCAGAGAAAAGAAAAATCAGGCCTATAGCTAGGTGGTCAGGGCGCGGGGCGCGGGCCGAGGCGCCGCAACGCGTTATCGTCTGTAGGGTCGCGCCAATAGGGCTTCCGCCGCGTCAGCGAGTTGAGCGGCGCCAGATCACGGCACGGCCCGATATCGCCTCGGCGCTCAGACTCTGTTGGGGAGAGGAGGATGGCGGCGGTGGGCGGGAAGGGGTCCGGTGGGATCTCCAGCCGCGGGAGCAAGCGCGCGGCGTGCCTGCTGCCCAGCGGGGGAAACTCCGTGGGTTCCGGGGAGTATAGCTGGACCGGGTACGAGGGGCCGGTGGGCGAGCCCGACGAGGCGTATGATGAGGAGGACGAGGAAGAGGTGTATTCGGAGCGTGGGGAGCCCTCGCGCGGGCGGTAGGGCACCATCGGGGAGGTGTACCAGTAGCCGGAGGGCTGTTGTTGCTGTGAAGTCGCTTGCTGGGGCGCTTGATTAGGATGAGGCGACGTCGACGGATATGGTGTGGGCGTGGGTGAGGGGAGGCGCACGCGGTCCTTGGAATATGTCCCGGATGTGTACAGGGGGCTGTATGTGGGCGCAGGATGATGTGGGACGGCGGAGTCTGAGCGGGAGTAATCGGCATATTCCTGCCTCGTGTAGTACGGTGGGGGCTGGGTCGGCGGGGGCATTGAATAGACATTGGGTGAATATGAGTAGTGCAGTTGGGGAGGGGGTGTTGGCGGAGGGAAAGAGTGCGGCGCTGCTGTACCGTAATATGCAGATAGTGAATGTCCTTGCTGTACCTGCGAGTGTGGCCGGGAATACGGGTCGTACATCTTGACCGACGGCGAGGGGGGTCGGGCAGCGATGGGGCCCGAAGGTCCTGGTTTTATGGGACGAGGCGCAAGAGGGGGCAAAGGTGACGGGTAGGGCGCATAAATGCGGGTAATTGTCGACTGCCCAGCTGCATCGACGTCGGCGTGCTTCCGCTTGCCTACGCGCGTGCTAGTAAACATGCCGTGGGGGACGTCGAGGTTCCTGATATCCTCTATATTGTCAACAGTATCCAGCCCGTCAACAGTTAGCTGAGTGAAATACGCGGCTGCAGGACAAGTCAATGAAATGATAAGCAATTTATTCGTCGACATACTGAGGTGCCATTTTTTCCGTCCTCTCTCAGTATCCACCCAGACCGAGTACGTCTGTTTCACGAGCGGTTTCCAGTCATCGGGTTGCTCTATCGCACTCCCGCCTCTGTTATGACACGCGGTAAGAATCCGACACGACCGCACCCCACGAACGGCACACCTTTGCTGATTCGGGTCTGGGACGAATTTTTCGTAATAGAACAAGAATTCCTGCGTGAGAGAGCCTCAGAAGTCAGCGATCGAGACACCGGACACGGTCCTTCAAAGCGGTGTACATACATCCCGGACGCGGGAAGCGCTCCAGCGCCGTCCCTCAGTAAAACGCTCGATCCCGACTCCCGTAATCTCGGTGTTCTGACCGCGTTCCTCCCAGGCATAGACGCAGCCAGTGCAGAGGGCGGCGCGCTCGTCCACGTCGAGTCGCCTGGTGACCATGCGCAGGAGCCCCTTGCGGATACCAAAGAAGATTTTGTGGGCGTCATTGACCGACCTGATACGCAGGTTGGTGCAGGTCGGCTGCTGAACGACGACGAGCGGAGAGTCCAGGGGCTGCGGAAGAGCTGGCATCTTGAGCGGTGACTATACGGTTCACATGCAAGTAGGCCCAGCACAAGCGCTGGAACCTAATTCCACCCGTACCTGTCTACCCGTTACAGCAGCATGACCCTGAAAATCGCGATCCACTTTCAATGCTGACTACCCTCTCACGGCGGTAAACCTTAACGGCTTTTCTGATTGATTGCGTACATGTTGCCTACAGATTCCGTTCTCTCCAACACTGTCACATATCCTCCGCTTCATCAGGCTCCCTCAGCTCGCCGGTGGTGTCGTATCGAAAAAGCTCAGAACCCAGGCAATTGGCTACACATTGGCTGAACAGCCAGATCTGATGCTGCCCTCGTCTCGATGGAGGAACAAGACATTCCTGACATCGGGCACTCTCTTTGCTGGAAGCTTGCTCATCCAAATCTTTGAAATGCTCTAAGCGGTGACATCGCTAGTACTGCCCAGAGAAAGCCTCGGTCGCTTACAGCAATATTAACAGCATCGTCACTTGAGGTGTGTGTTTGGGGTGGGTCCGTGTTGTCCTCGTTCTGCTCATTCGAGGTAAATCTCCCGACCTGGTCACCTTTTCCACTGGAATCTCCCACAACCTGTTTATGGTGGACCCACAGCCATGGACTATCAAGCGCTGGCAGCAGCCTGAGGACCACTTGAGAGCCACCCCCATATATGTCAGGCCCGTCCAAACCCCTCCGACCTTGTGCTCAGCTGTCAGTGGCGCTTTCTGCACCTTGTGCCAGTGTCTCAGTGCTTCCACCACGTTTACTCCCGCAAGCCGGTCCGGATTGGCCCTGGTCTTACCATCGGCTACAGAGCCGAACGCACCTTTTGTTCACTCCCATCCGGGATGGCTCCGGCTCATTTACGGATCTCATCTCTCAACAAGGATCTGCCCTTCTTCCACAATTAAAATCTTTGTTCCCGAAGGGGATCAGAGTGTAGCGACGTACCTTTCCCTACCTTTCCTCTATTGGGTGCGGACGCGGCCGGGACTCGGAGCTGTGTGTTGACATTTTTGTATGCGCAGCAGACAATAAAAATTCCCTTGTCCATCCATCCTAGTCTATCTATGATGTACATGTGCGTCATTGCGACGCTGATGCAGTATTTGTATGTAGGAGTATTACACTAATCCATCCTTGGAAAGCGACGAAAGCAGCAGAGGACTGAGAGAGCGATTTAAGCAAAGCGAGCGGTGAGGGCGGGGAGCGGGCCCGAGGGACATAAAGCGCTCGAAGCGGTGCGGGCGGACTAGGTTAGTCCGGGCGCGAACGACATTAGCGCCTTCTCGTCCTCGGGGTGGCGGGGCGCGGGCGGAATATTCTCCAGATATTCGAGGGGCGCCAGAATTTTCTGGGCACGGGGGCCACAGTCAATCACGCACGTACGCGGAGGCGGCGCTGCGTGGGCGTGTGGCCGGGAGTTGTTCGTCGAGCCATACAGATAGGGCGCAAACCTCTGGTCAGTGAACCGTGCGCGACCGCCCTTGACGGAGCGCGCGCTCTTATAGATGGGGGGGACCGTCAGGCATGCGAGAGCTGGGATGTCCTCGACGGTGCGGAGGTAGTCGACCGAGTCCTGCGTGAAATATGCAACTGTAACCGGTGATTGGGCTCAGTTCGGCTGATGCAAGACAAAAATATTGAGCACATACTAAGGTGCCATTTTCGCCGCCCGTGGGTCGTCTCCACGAAGACGGAGTATGTCTGCTTGATGAGATTCTCACGAATGAATACGTGGGAGGGTGCGTATCCTAGCGGCGAACTGCGGCTATAGTCTGAGCTTCATTGCTTGAGCGGGAAAATATACGGGGACCCACGCAGTGTCCGAGTCATAGCCACCTGCGTCGATATCGATGGGGTCGGGCACCTTCTCGTGGTAGAAGAGAAATTCCTGCACAATGAGGTAAGCCCTCGGTTCAGCACTGGGTCGACCTAGACTGCAGTACGCCGCCCTAGATGAGATGATGCTTACCTCCCGCACTCTCGACGGCCCCCAGCTGATGCTGTCTTCGTATGGTCAGCTCCCGCATTGCTGGTAGAGATTCAGAGACCCCTAACCTGTCCAGCGCTCGATGCCAAGCTAGTAGTAGGATGTCAGCTGGCAGTTCATGGGGGGCGGCAGTGGGCACTAACCCCCATCGGTTCCGTGTTAGGGCCACCGCGTTCTTCCCAGACATAGACGCAGCCAGATACAATGGCCCTTCGTTCCTCAGTGTCCAGTCTCCGGGTGATCATGGGCAGAACTCCCAGCATTACACCGTGGAAGATGACGTGGGCGTCAGACGGCGATCTGACGCGTATTCCAGTGCAAGTCGGGCGCTGCATTGGCATGGGGGGACTGCAAGCGAGGAGGAGGGGACAGTCCTTTATAAGGATGATGATGGCGGAAGGGAAGCCTAACGGGCAAGTATATATGTCCAAGCGCATGGGACGCTTGCCGTAAGTACGGCCGTGCATTTTGATCATGAAGTGGATCAGATAAATCGCTAATCTTCAAGTTCTCCGGACCTGTCACGGCTGATGAGAATCCAGTTATAGAAGCGATTAAGTTTTAGGGACTGACGCGGACGGCCCGCGGTGACCCGCTATAGAAACATCTGTTCCGCATTTGGGACCCATTTCCGTAGCGTCCAGCACTCCTCGGCGCACGAAACTAACTCGGATTCAGACAAGGGCGCGGCGGACTCCTGGAGAGAGTTCGTAGAACCATGCAGGTCACAAGAAGCATGAGGTGCCCCGCGTGCAGCACTGACAGAAATCCGTAGAGACCGGACAACAGCTTTGCCTGATAGTCTATTCCAGACGCTGCGTTAGCACAGGCTTTGCAGAGCATTGGCGTCTCTGGACCGAAAACAGCGCGATCGAGAGCATGATTATTCTTGCAGTCTTCTTTATCTGTATCAGCGTCTTTCAAGTTGCGAGAAGACGCTCCCAGAAGGGGCTATGAGCGTTCGGTATTTACCATCGGAGCTAATTAGAGACGGGATGGATGGCACAACGATGACAGATGCTGAAAGTTACTTCCAGAAGTGGTCCACTCGAATAGGAGTCCGGAGGGAAAGGCAAACCGAAAGAGGTTCAGAGCGCAGGTTGAGCCACGGAAAACCCTGAGTATGAAATGGTGATCTGCAAGTTATGAATGGATGACCCAATGGACCATCCAGGATCAAGAGCAACCATTAGATTCATTTTTCCGGATCCGACGGCAAAGAGAACGAGAGAGTGTATTCGGAGATTAGTGTGTGAGAATAGGGGGAGTAGCGAGGAATTTAGGGCGGTTGATGTTAGGCTCCAGGATAGAGTAACCAGCATCGGAATACGGCTGCAGAAGATCCCATGAAGGGGTTCACATTTACTAGCGCATGACAAAATGCGACTTACCAGACTCACACCAGCATCGGAAATCACGGCGTTTCAGGGCTCGGGGGGAAGAATCCCATGAGATACGGATAGAAGACGGCGCCGAGCGTCAAATCTCGGTCAAGCGAAGTTTCTGAGTAGTACAAGAGGTGAGCGAAACCTTATCGGCGCACACAGATCAACACACGTGACGAGACCCCCCCCCCCCAAATCGGGACAGCTCCAACCAGCTTCTCCTCCAATTTTTCCTCACCTCCGTCTGCTCTCAAGAGCTCGTTGAGCACTGCTTATGTCTGCTGGGCGCTCTAGTGTCACCTGCGACCCTCCCCTCCGCCTCGGTGCGGAATTTGCTTGCCACATCACGACGTGAATGACTCCAAGCTTGTTAATTTCTGTGATTGACCAAATTGAAGACCTCCGCCCCCAAGACAAAGATGGATGGTCAAATTTTGTACTTACTACAAATGATACTTGGTTTACTGTACCATTGGCACTCCAGGTGCTGAAATCTATGAGAAACGGCGGTCGACCGTCGGGAATGTGGCCAAAAAAGGGAATGGCACAGCTTTGCCACGCGAGTTGATCTGTGTGCGCCGATAAGGTTTCGCTCACCTCTTGGAGTAGTATGCGAGTGAGACCACTCCGAGTGCTCATAGCCACGGATGACAGCGACTGGCAGCGAGCGATTGGTCTGATAGATCCGCTAGTGATAGAGCGCAAGGAATATCAGTTGTTCTGTGAACGGTTCTTTGGCTATTGCAGAAGTAGGAAGGGCCGTCGGGAGAGAAAGGTGATGTTGAGCAAGACTCAAGAGCAGAAGATCGGCCATATCGGGCTGGCACGTGGCTAACGTACAGCCACATCGGACCGTGGCGGTGAACTCAGAGTCATTGAATGCTCTTGACTCGTTCGGGCTCCCCTGCCAGCGTTGTAACTTGTCTTCGCCGTCTATCTGTACCAAGAGCATTCCATCGTTCTGCATTGATGTCTGTACAGCAACCCCCGTGGGCCCCCCCTCCAAGGCAGCGCGAAGATCCTGTTCTCAAAATCTACAATTCCCTGACCAAGTCTAAAGTCAGTGGTCGCTTGATCAATGAGCGCGTTATTCTCGTCTCATCTGCGATCTCAAGTAGACGGAATTTGTCCCTATCGATGGCCGCCGCGTCAAATGGTACAATTGCGGGCCCACCGTGTACGACGCTTCGCACATGGGGCATGCAAGGTAGTGCACCCAAACAAATCGAAACCGCTACGGTATTCAGTAGCGCGCAGAAACTACGTTACCCAGGATATCCTGCGACGTATCATGACGGACTACTTTGGCTACGACGTGCATTTCGTGATGAACGTGACTGATATCGACGACAAGGTTTGTGTGCAGCTGCCCTTCTCAACCCAATCGCACCTATGCTCATCCTTTCTCATCCTTGTACTCAGATCATCAAACGGGCTCGCCAAAACCATCTCTTGGACAAATTTCGAGAAGAGACGAAAGGAGTCTCGTCCGAATTGATCACCCAAGTACATGCTGCATGGCGGATCCATGTGCGAGAGCAGCTCCGCAAGGGTTTACCGGCAGGCGTCACACCAAGCGAGGGCGATGAGGACGCGTTTTGGCCTCGCCTTGTCGAGCTAATCCAGAACAAGGATTGGAAGCAAGAGTGCTTGAGAAGAGACGAAAAGTTTGACATGCATTTCTCCTCCGCGGTATGTCCAGCGTTTGGCGATTGGATAAACTCTTACTCTGGCATGACTGACGTACGGCCTTCGCAGAGCCAAACGCTTGCAGCGCTTGAAGTTGCCCGCGCTCAGTTAAGCACGGGAAACAGCTCCCAGGAAGCGGCGCACAAGCTCATCGCCGACTCCAAGGACATTCTTTCGCAGGCGTTGGATGACCAGGTGAGCTGAGGCGTGGCAGTCGTTCACCGATGGGCTCCCTCATCATACTTCACGCAGTACAAATCAACGGTGACAGATCCTAACATCTCGCGATCACTCGCAGGGTACTGGGAAGGCAAATTCTTCGAGGACATGGTCCGGCTGAAGGTGCGCGAGCCGGACACCGTCACCAGGGTCACAGAGTATGTCCCGGAGATCGTCGCTTTTGTGGAGGGGATCGTGAAGAACGGCTTTGGCTACGAGTCCGAGGGAAGCGTGTATTTCGACACCGAGGCCTTCGACAGCAGTCCGAGTCACGATTACGCCAAGCTTGAACCCTGGAGCAAAGGCAACAGAGAGCTACTCGAAGATGGAGAAGGTAAGTGTGCAAGCAATACTCTGCCAAAGCAGCGACGCATGCTAACGTTTGCGTTTCTCTTCCGGTAGGCGCATTGTCACAGAAGACGGGACGTCGGTCGGCAGACTTTGCTCTGTGGAAAGCTTCAAGACCCGGCGAGCCCTCGTGGCCATCTCCGTGGGGTCCTGGTCGGCCGGGCTGGCACATTGAGTGCTCGGTGATGGCCAGCGCTATCCTCGGAGACAACATGGACATCCATTCTGGGGGCATCGATCTCGCTTTTCCTCATCACGATAACGAGATGGCGCAGTCTGAAGTAGGCTCTTCGGAGTTTTTCCCGCCTCACAGCAACTCATATGCTGTATTTGCCAGGCCTATCACGGCTGTGGCGCCTGGGTGAACTATTTTATTCACACCGGCCATCTGCACATTGAGGGGCTCAAGATGAGCAAATCATTAAAGAACTTTATTACGATAGATGTATGTCTCGTTCCCCCGCTCAACGGATGCTGAAACCGAAACAGGAAATCCTCCAAAAATACTCGCCGAGGCAACTCCGTCTTGCGTTCTTGACCCAGTTATGGAGCGCCAAGGTCGACTTTACCGACTCTTTGATGACGGGAGAGGTCCGCAGTCTAGAGACCACAATCAATGTAACTAGCTTTATATGTTTCTCTCTCTGCTGACTTTGGATAGAACTTCTTCACCAACGTCAGCGCCCTTTTGAGTCAAGCCACCGCAGATGGCGCCAAGTCCGATGGGTATCATCACTACGAGGAGCCCGAGCGCGAGCTGCGCGCGGCGTACGTTCACCTTTGTTACTCTTCTGTCCTCATCTACTCATGGTCACCATTGGTAGACTTTACGAGAGCCAGTACGCCTTCCGCGTCGCGCTCTGCGACTCGTTCAATACTCCCGCTGCCATCGGCGTCATCAAGGACTTGATTACTAGGACAAATGTGTACATAAATGCGCGGGGCAAGGCGGTCAATGTTCAGCTGCTCGAAAACGCCGCACGGTGGGCGGGGCAGGCGCTGCGTATGTTTGGCCTCGGTGCTGGCCCGGCAGAGGAGCTCGGCTGGGGTACCGATGACGCGGCTGGCGCCGGATTCAATGTTCGTCTCCCTTCATTCCCGTCTTATTTCTTGGGTATTGACATTCCGACGGGGCACAGCGGGAGGAGGTGCTGATGCCTTACCTCCGTTCCCTCTCAACTTTCCGTGACGGCGTGCGCCGCCTGGCCATGAAGAAGGGCGACACAGCCCTGCAGGACATACTGGCCCTCTGCGACCAGCTCCGCGATGTCGACCTCGTTCCGTTGGGTGTGGCGCTTGACGATCAGGAAGGTGAGTGTCTTGTTCCCCCGCTGTCTTGCTCCATGTTACTGACGACACGCGACAAGATGGTAAAGCGCTGGTGAAGCTTGTGCCACCTGCAGAGCTCATCCGCGCCCGGGATGAGAAACGCGCACAGGCCGAGAGCAAGGCCCTGAAGAAGGCGGCAGCTGCCGAGGCGGAGCGCGCGAAACGTGCCGCAAAATTAGAGAAGGGACGTCTGGCTCCGCAAGATATGTTCAAGCCCCCAAATGTTCCCGAAGGAACCTACATGACATGGGACGCAGATGGAGTACCACTCACAGACGCGGAAGGCAAGGAGCTCAGTAAGAATCAGGCGAAAAAAGTTGCCAAAGATCAGTTGGCGCAGAAGAAGCTGCACGATGAGTGGCTGAAGGAGACGACGCAATGAAATAAACCAGGATGTATTTATTATCTATAGGCAATTATATCCCATCACGCAGATTTCACCAGTCGCAGGCTGTTACTATCAGTTCGGCGATTTTCTCGAGCCCCGCCTATCGTGCGGGGTTTAGAAACACTGTTCCGTGGAGATTGGTGGGTACTATGTACCTTGTCTTCGTTGTCGAACCCTCCCACAACGAGACAATCTAGATCCATGACCCCGAGCACGCCCGAAGCCTCTCTCAAAATCAGCGGACAAACGATTTCGCTTCGTGTCTCGCCATCGCAGGCTATGTGACCGGGATAGCTTTCAACATCAGAAACGACGACGGTGCGTTTCTGGAGAAACGCATCAGCACATACGCCACGAGCTTTACCAGGAGCTATGTTGATGTATTGGCACGCAGGTTTTCCATTGAAAGGTCCGAGGAGAAGTCTCCCACTCGGAGCTCGGACTCCACTCTCTCCGCGCTGGCTCGGGTTGCGCGGCTGGGGAAACAGTTCTGAATCCAGGTAGAAGCCTGTGCATGCGAAAAAAATAGAACCGTCATCAGTTATGGCCACCAAGGTTTCGGAAGAGCGAGAACGAGCCAGGTGACTTTGGGTATCATCATGGAAGGCGATGGAAGACGATATAACTTTGAATGAAGGATCAGAAATGAGATGCCAACGCACCACACCAGTTCACAGCCCGTTGTCCGTTTCCGAAGTGTGGAGAGAAAGCAAGGAGGGAAGAATAGAGCAGAGAAGAGGCGTTCGACAGATTGGTAACCTGGATGCTATTGTCGGCCGTTGTGCGAGTACGGATCCATCAGGCGCACCCAGTTTCTTTGCTGGGAGTCAAGGAGCGCCTCAAGCTGAGAATAGGTGTGGGCCCAGAATTCAGCCTTGGTAGTTATGCTTTTCGATTGATGAGTATAGGTACCTCAATCTCGCAGACCTACGTTTCGGGGACAAGCGCAGAGTCAGCGTGAGGCATGGTCACGGTGGGAGGAGGAAAATGACAAAATTTTGTTATCTTATCTAATCGCAGATAGCAGGGCACTGCCACCGATCACCAAGTCACCGCCCCGGCCGTTGCACTTGTCTTCGTGGCAAGACTCTCCTTAAACCACAACGAATGGCACCCTATCTCGAAACCGTTAAGGTCAGTACGATCAAGCCGCTCATCTCTGTCCTGAAGCGAATTGCCTCTAGTCGTTCGCTGATGTCGAAATTACCGACGCAGGCGTCGACACTCTCCAATTTCTCGAAGCGGCTCAAGGTCTAGTGGGCCTGTTCGGTACATCGCACACCGTTCATTCATACCGGATCTAACCCATCGCCTAGATATCCTCGGATCCGCCGCATTCTCAGTAGTGCAGAACGATCTCAAGGGGAACATCACTGTGCGTCTAGCTATCCCGCTTTCGAGTCAAAGTCGCTAGCTAACTAACTACATTGTCTTACCTCACAGAAAGTCCGCGCGCGCTATGACGCCACGCCAACACTTTCTGGCACCCTAGAGAAACTCGTCGAAAATGAAAAGGGCGAGAAGAAACGCACGGCGACCGAGGGCCTTATGTGGCTCCTCCGCGGGCTCTCCTTCACCTGCAAAGCCCTCCAGAACGCACAGGAAAACAAACTGGAGGAGCTTTCGGCCGCGTTCACAAAGTCCTACGAGGGAACCCTCAAGAAGTTCCACAACTTCGTCGTCAAGGGTATATTCTCGGTGGGTCGTCCCATAACGATGTTTCCAGCATATTTGATAACCCACTGGGCTCCAGGTCGCGATGAAGGCATGCCCGTACCGCGCCGACTTCTACGCAAAACTTGCGGCGGATCCAGCGGGAGGGCCGTCCGCGTCGGACGAGAAGCTCAATGTGGAGCTCAACAAGTGGCTTGAGGCGCTTTCATCCATCGTTGCGCGCATGGAGCTCTTCTATGAGAAGGGCGGGTACGCCAAGGGGTTTTAACAGGATATCAGCCTATATCGGCTAATGGAACGCATGTATGGAATGAATGATCTACGCACCAATCTTGATGGATGGGTACTGCGCATGCGGGTTTGCGATCTAAGCGCGTTTTGCGATCCCCTGCGCTGGGACAGGATCACGGCGAGGATAAGTAGTGTTGCTGAAGCGGCCTGAGGCAAGCAGGCTGAACTATGATAAAAAGGGTGACAGCCAGCATAAGGACTGGCCTTGTTCCGAACGTCAATGTCGGCACCCATGTTAATGCTAAACGCCCACATGAAGCTTCTCGCTGAGAGGCGCGCCTCCGCCGTTCCTTGTATATCGGCGCAAGGCTGCTAGCGCGATGCGTTGAGTCTTGATAAGGAGCAGCCGGTCGATGAAAGACAAGGGCTTAACAAGTAGAAGCACGGACCCAGTTCGACGTGCGAGGCACCCATGATTCGCTGTTTGTAAGAAATTCAAATCACGCTAGACTGGACGGAAATGCGAGATACGGGCCCTGCAATCTGCAGCAATCTGCTTGGATTTTTTGGATGATACGGGACAAGCGGAAGGGTGCAGGGGCGCAGGGGCATGTGCATGTGAGGCAGGGCTAAATTGGGACGCTCGCGAGAGTAGGATTTCCTCTAATGCAGATGGGATAAATGTGCGATTCAGGCGGAGGGTAGCGGGGAGCTGAGACGCAAAGTGAGACACAAAGTGGGCAGATGAGATGCATTGAGTTCTGCGCGGCCTCGTGAAAGCCAGAGAGTGGTATAGAAGTTGTGGACCTGTATGGACCCCGTGCCAGACACCCTGAGTCGGTCCCTGACTCGAGATCGCGTTCATAGAAGCCTGGGATACACGTTAGACAGGACACTTGAGGTACGAAGGTTGTCCATCCTGTTCAGCGTCCAGTGACTTCGAGAGACGAGCACACACGCCCGAAGATGCTGTGCGTAGTATCCGCGTGTAGGTAGTTGTGGTGGAGGGTCCAAAGTAGTGGGAGCTAGCTGTTTGTCGTATATTTCAGTGCTTCAGAGTGACATCTAGAACGCCCGCATGAGGGTCGGCAGCCGCATCCAGGATGTGGCAGCGACTGGAGCTCGCAACTTGAAGTGGGCAGCACAAACAGACAGGGTGGTTCTCGAGGCTGCACCGTTGTTTATTGGCCATCTTATACGTCGCCCAATGACCGCAAGACTCGGTTCGGTTGAAGCTGTAGAAAAAAGTCGGGAGAAAGCCGACTGTCCGAGAAAGGCAATCTTGGTTTTCTTTGCTCCCAACACCCATGCCCCCAAACGCGAATGCAGCACCCAGCCGTGCAGTACTATCCGAGTCAGCGTTAAATTTGAGAGGTCGAAATCACAATCATCCTCCCCGGATCGAAAGCGCGTTGCTGAAGGCTCAAAGCGTTTCTCGAGACACTGTCAACAGTCTTGGCGGTAGCATATCTGCATGGCCTCTTGTGAATCTCTCTGATATAGGCCATGAAAGGCCATTCAATTGGCCACCCGAGCCTCTGGAGATCTCTGGATACTCTATGGGTAGCTGGTTGGGCTGAGGCGCGGTGAGCTACCCTGAGGGGACATTATGCTCACCCGTTCTGTTGTAGGTCTCTCATATATTTTTGCACAGGGATGCTATCCGTGATCTAAGGTGCGCCAATCGAAACCGGCAGCCTCAAGTGTTCTAAGTTTTAACCCAGGATATCGAGCCCAAGTATATCTGCTCAGATATCTGAATGCCCTTTGGAATCATTCTGTGTCATATAGATGGATGCCGGATCTACAACCACAAGCTGCCACAGGCTGCCACCTTCCACTACCACAGCATGCAACTAGGATACACTGCAGTCCCAAAATACATCAACTTCTATCTGAATCCGCTCAGTAGCCTGTACGATTCCAGAATGTACAAGTGCCATGGAGCCTACATTGGTCAGAGCCGCACTGTTTCAATCGACAGAATTCTGACAGTTTTTCGAACCGACAGCTTCTGACACCCCCCGTCTTCAAGTCGCAGCTCGATGTCTCTCTGTGTCTGGGAGTTTCATGTACGAACCGAAATCGTTCTCATGATGTACGTTTGTGGGGCACCGCTCCCAGCTCGCGGCATGACGTTGAGGGCTTCAAACATCTTCCACCGCGGGAAACTTTCCGCGACAAGTCGGAGGCAGATAACGGACTACGGTCCCGACTGGCACCTCAGCAAGTGCCGCTCGCTCGGCGCTCGCCCCTTGATGAATCAAAGTCCAGAGGTGCGGTACGCGGTTCTGAGCACTGAAAATATTTTCGTTCTGAATGCGATTTGGTCTCAGGCTTGCCCTTCGTATACGCAAATGTACTTATCGTTATCGATCTCCGTCCGACCAACTTCTAACGACTTTCTGTTCATATTTATGTTTGATGCAATTCAGTGACGTCACTCTGGCACTCTCACCCTCGTCCGCCCGCGCACCGCATTCAACGGTGCGAATCAGCAAAAAGCCGGCTTGGCGCATGTTGCATCAATTATGGTCCCGCGCTGCCAGCCTGCCGCGCCGGTGGAGGTACACATCGCGTTGATTACCTTCAATGTGCCTCCGGTTGCCTTGGTCGTGTGCCGTTTTTTTGTCAGATCACTTTTGCAACAACTTTCCGGTGCGACAGACCTATCCCGCACCTGTCTCTCACTCACCACCAGCAGCGCGATGGCCTTGCTGCGGACTCGCCGCATCTACACAGACCACATTTCTACACGATGGCTGCTGTTTTGTCGTCCCTTTCCTTCATTGCCGATGCCCCGCACAGTGCTCGGGCTCTTCTTTACATTCGGGCTCTCAATGGCCTCGATTGTGCTCGTTCTAACGCGCTACGCATCACCCTTGGGTCACATAGTGTTCGAGCTTGATGGACGAACGCGAGCGATATACGACCCGTTCACACGACCGCCAGCGGCCAATGCCATCGCGGACACGAACATACGACCCGTCAAGGCCCACACCCAAATCCCCGACGCTTGTCTCGACGAGTGGGTCTCCTTCGGTCGTTGGAAGGGCTCTTGCATACGCGTGCCGGTCGAGGAATCTGTCATCGACCTCGTCTACATATGGGTGAACGGCTCGTACGTGCTTTGCGGGCCACCTGCAGTCAATGGTCTAACTTTTCCCATCCTCTAGCGACGTGCTGCATTGGGAGTCGCGAGCAGACCTGCTCGAGTCGTTGAGCTATTCTACACGAAACGCGCGATTTCGCCAGCACGACGAGCTGCGACACTCTCTGCGCTCGGCATTTAAGAATACCAAGACGTGGAAGAACAGTGTTTGGCACATTATCACCGCTGATGTGCCCGATCCCGACGAGTTTGATGACGACCAGCGCCTGGGCTTGGTACCACAGTGGCTGGACTTGGACCGCGCGTGGGCGGGGGGCGAAAACGGGGAGCCGCCGGTGTATATGTATCATGGTTTGTCCACCTTCCATTACTGCAACTTTCGTCTCACGCTGTTACTCAAAAAGACAGCGAGATATTTCATCTTACCAGTATACCAGGCCACACCCCAACGATAGAGGAGGTCGAAAAGTGGCGTGCATCGGTGCTTCCCACATTCAATAGGTATCTGCTGCTAGGCTTAACCGTAACCGAGGCATTCCCGCTCACTGGATCCCAGTATGGCCGTGGAGTCACAACTTCCCCATATGAACCCCGATGTGGTATCGGAGAACATAATCTACTTGAATGACGACCAGTTCTTCGTCTTGCCGTTACCTCCATCAGCCTTTCACTCCGCGCTATATGGCCCCGTCATCAGATTATATGCCTCATTCATGGTTCAGGCGGATGTTTCTGGCGACGCCGACGGCGGCGGGGAGTGGCGCTCTCTAGGATGGAGTGCTCACATCCTTAGTACGGGCCTTCATCCCGCCACTTCGTTCTCGAAGCTAATATTACTCCCGGCCGGCAGACCAGCGCTTTGGTATCCGTGGCCGCGCCTACATCGGACATAATGCGCGCTCGCTCTCGTTGCCGCTTATGCACGAGACGGCCCTCATGTTCGGGGACTACTTCGCGCTGACACCTATGTCCCAATTCCGCGGCTCGCACGACGTCAGCAGCGAATTCGAGGTCAACACCGTTTTCACCGCGACGCACTTCGTGATGGAGCGCCACCGGGAGGCGCTGCTTTGGTCGTGGGTGGTTGCGAAGTGGGGTGGCGCGCGCGGCCTGCTCGACGGGGAGCTGAAAGACGCGATGTGGCTTGAGCTTGGCGCGGATGATGGACGGGACGAGCTGCGCCGGAACACGACGCAGAGGACGAGCAATGACGATGTGCTGCTCAATATGCGTGCTGCGGGCCTGGAGCAGCCACAATCAGACCGTCCCGAGAAGCGTGCAAATACCACGTATCTTTTCGGTATGATCCTGTGCATATACCTGTCACATTTCTGACTTTCTTTGCATCCCAGTTTCCCTGGACGGGTTTACGTCGAACTATGAACGGCGAGCGAAGGAAGTCCTCCTGTCCCGAAACGACTGCATAGGAGAAAGCAAGGAAGCTGCTTGGACAGTTTTCAGGCGACTGGCAGTCGAGAAACCGCATTGCGGCGATGCTGGTATGTGCATATTTCGATTTCCTGCACATTCTTACATACTCCCTCCAGTCATCGTGGCACTCACGGACGCCTCCCCTCATGGCCTCTCTATCTTTTTGCCCCCACACACATCCTCGGTGCCTGTTGCGGTCCCAGCGATCCTTCCCCTTATCATGCCATCGAGCTCGCCGCCATTGCCAGAGAACCCACGTGGGTTTGCCGTGCGGCTCATCCACCGCTACGCGTACACCATCGCGGACACGCCTGCCGCCTTCTTCGGCGTAGAGACCGCCGAGCAGGGACGGATGTACTTGAGCTGGCTGCACGCAGACCTCGCGCTGCTGTGCGTCAACGACGATCTGTACGACGACGCAATGAATCTGACGCAGGGCGACGCAATGCTCCGGGAGTGGTTCGGGAACAAGTGGCCGGACAGGCTTGCGTACGAAAAGTAATGGTTTGTGCGTACGTAACTATAATCACTCTACACTGTATCTATACACGATAAATGACTAGCTGGAAATTGCAGCGCTGAGCGGTTCCCTTGGGCAGCAACAAGTCAAGGTTTCGATATCACTTACATAAACAGCAGGACGGTGCTCTCGGAGTTTCGCGGCCGAACAGGGATACATGACAGTATCACTGTTTTTTCTATTCTCGGAGGAGAAAGAAACCTCTGCGCGGATCAGTCAGTGGCGTATAGTTAACGTACGTTGACTTGACGTTGACTCTTTTATATTTTGTAGATTTTCTGCCCACACAACCGACAACAACCGCTCTCGTCCATATACGGAATTCCTGTATTGGGTCGGCAGCGGATATGCGGTCGGTATATGCTCGGTGCGCGCTGACGCGGACTCCAAGTATGTACGTCGTATATGTGATTTATAAAAGCTACTAACGATCGGAACCGAGGTGTAAAAAGGATACGACGGGGAACATCTTTGTTGAAGCATCTGTCCGGGAGAGACTGGATAGAGGACGCCCATCAAGTTTGAGTCTGCTAGCGGTGGAATTCGAACCATCGCAAGAGCGAACTTCGCTCAAGCCCATCCTTACACAATCACTGCTCCCCCGGGCCGTGTTCCGCATGATCATCTCGAATGCAAGCGTTGGGTCGGTGCCAAGGCCGCTGCTCGTGTATTGGGGTTTCTGTGCGGTTCGGGCGTGGCGAAGCGTTTTGTGGGCGTCAAGACTCTTGTCCCCGTTCTTCGCCCGAACTGCGGCACGAGGTTGCACGCGAAGGTGAAAGTGCTTGCCGAGAACGCTAAGGCTGCACACTCGATCTCGACATGGATGAGGAAATGAATTACGGTCTATGATCATCAAATTCTGGAAACGCTGCTACACGATCGGTTGGCTACATACTCAAACCGTGACAAGAAAAGATCTACAGGGTGTTCAAAGCGAAGGGTGATGTAATGTATTTCAAGCCGAGGTGGCTGATTCAAACTGGGTCCGCGCGTCGTACGAAAGCTCCTCTCCCCACAGACCGTCCGCTAATTTCAGATGAAATCGGCGAGCGCTGCACACCGACCTTGTCCGCAATCGGCGGAAGTGGTCCCCGATGCGCGTGTAGATCTTCTTGCAGCCCGCGCATTTGAACGTCTGTGAAGATTCAGAACCTGTGATTAGGCTGGAATGTAACACAAACGGGTTCGGCAGCGAGAGGATCATCAGCCCTACGCATCTTTTTGCTCGAGGGCTGATCTGGGAGTAAGTCTGAAGAAGGAAGCATCAAATTAGAACATACATACCTCGCTTGATTCTGTATTGTGTTGGAACCTGCCGACGTCATATGCTACAAACGTAAAGAGTGGGGTTCCGGTCTAGTCAAAGCGTTCAGGCCAAAACCCAGCTATTGAGGAAGGGCGAGACTTCGATATCTATTTTTCGCTTCCTCGGCACCGTGCGGCGACGAGTAGGATTGAAGTTCATGTTGGGCGAGTCGGCATGCGGCCACACAGAGCTGATGGGATCGTTTGCGGGATATACTGGAAGCCGTAAATATTCCGCAGCGAAGAAAAGAAGATTACGCACAAGAGGTCGAGGGAAACACAGGGTTGCTTGGGTACGGATTGTAGAAGGCAAAATTCATCCATGGGAGAATCGGTATCGCAGAAAGATTGTCTTGAAGTCGGGCGGTGGAGGTATCATGTAGAGGAAGATCATCGTGCCATATCGCTGGACGATGTTAGTCTTCACGTCGTGCATAGAGTATAATCTCGCACAACTTGAAGAAGAGGATACACCGGCGTCTGGGCTGCTCTCCAGAAGCTTCGACTTATGGGCGAGCTCGATGGGTTCGGAAGCGGCCTGGAATTCGTTTTCTTTCCCTTCCATCCGATTGCAAGCGTTTGGGAGAGAACAGAGAAATGCGCCTGCCAGAGGCTGGAGGAAACAGCGGGTCCGGTGTTTACACGTAATTCGGGAACTTGGAAGGATGTCAGTTTAGACGTCACGTTTCGAGACCGGTCCAGTTCAATCGCGGACTCGGTTTAAGTTTCAGTCCATAAAACGTACGATCCATGTATCTGGTACAGGCCGTGTTCCAGGTAAGACTCTGCGCGAGACAAATTCCTTGTCTCTGCAAAAACCCTGCAGCTTGCACCGAGTACCCAGAAAGTCCACCCGTTTCAGAAACGGTATTCTGGCCATAGTGCCGCCTTCCAGTGGGCCCCGCCGCTCCCAAGCCCGCACCATCCTCTGACGCAAGTCATCCGATGAGAATCCCCACTCGTGGTCTGCGAGCGGAGCTTGCAGTGCGTCGTAAAGCGAGGCAAGAATTGCCCGGCAGGAAACCCCCGCACCTCGAGAAGTCTCGTGCACATCGAATGCCCAGGGAAAATCTCTGCTTATGAGGCGGATCGACGCAGGGCGCGATGGGTCCAAGGGCACATCGAGGTCCGACCTTGTGATACGAAAAGGTGCACACGGCGCGCAGCGAAAAGTTGACGGGGGAAGGCGAATATCATAGACAATGTTCGTTATTGGGGGGACTTGCAGTATGAAACACGCCGGAACGATCTCCGCGTCTATTAAACAATCAATAGTGGCTTAAGGACCGTAGACCAAAAAATTACGAGCTCTTTCATCTGCGTCAGATGCCAGAGGCAGTTGGATAGGCCACCGCAAGCGCGGTGCAGGCGGTGGGGTCGCAAACCTCCGAAAAGGAGTCGCGTGTGCAACGGGGGGTCCATATATGGGCCATCCGACGTGAGGGACTTGAACTGGGTAGGGCTGCATGCTTCGAGGTGGGTCTTTCACAGTTAATTCGAGCGGTCGCCATTCTTATAGAACTATCAAAGCGCAGAAGGATTTGCAATCTGAACAAAGCACGCCGATCGTCCCGACCACGCAGCATTCCTCGAGGCCGTCCAAGAACGTGTCGTCAGCCGATGAATGTCTTTGATTTGTGCGTGGCGCACTATGGAACGGCGGTGCTTTGTTCTCCGATCGCCATGGACAACTATTGTCACTGGGATCCTGGCCATATATCCTCCATGTATAGGGCTTCCTAGGAGTTTGAAAGTACAGTGCCTCAAGAGGTGGAGATCCACAGAACAATTTTCTCTGCTGGCACCTCCGAGTCAGTGTCACTGGCAGGACCGTGGCAGGGGACTCCGAGTCGAAACTCCTCGAAAAATTTAAACGAAGTTGTCCAGCGGTCTGCATATTTCCGGATCGATTCGGCTCTTGAAGCGCAGAGAGTTTGAGACAAAAAGGAGCGATGGATGCGACGGAAGATGACGGAAAAAAAGTGAACGTCGTTTGTGCATGAGTGGCTTACGCCAAGAGAGTGTGATTACGTGATGTGGTTCAAACAAACATGTACAACGCATGAGGTTGAACTTTATGTAAGTAAAAAATGAACACAGGCGTGTAGATGGAGCGAGATTTTAGACTTTAGCGGTTCCCGCGATGCATTGGAAGCTCCGATATGTGATTCCAGCTGTGGTCAATAGCGACGTCAAGCCAGTGAACAGGATCAGCGGTCCATATCCATTCAACCCGTACGCATATGGTGTCCTATCGGTGAGCGCCCAACGCCGAAGAATTGCGGTGGAGATGGGACCGGAGGCGACGTTCCCGACGCCGCGGCCTGTGTAAGAAGCAGTACGATCACATTTAGCTCAGCTCGAAGAAATTTAGATAGACATCGCACCACCGATAAACACAGTCAGGACGAGAGACGACATGTGCGGATCATCCCCGACAATTGAGGCAATGAAGCGTGGCCAAAGAGCGGACCAGCTCGGTCCAATTGCGCCGTACACGAATGAAAAAACAAGGAGGAGTGGCAGGCTTTCGGACAAGCCCCACAGCAAGAAAACTGCGAGTGCTGACCCCAAGGTTGAGACAAGCATGGAGATACGAAGGTCATAGCGGTCAGACAGCCAGCCTAGAAATATTAGCCCCGGGACAGATGCCCCTGTATGAGTAATGAGATATCGGCTTGGCAATTGCGACGTCCACGCACCATTCAACATGGATAGCGTCGCTGAACCGGCGGTAGCGTCTAATCCCAAATCTGCAGCAAACACTTCCGGGTATCGTAATCAGAAGGCCCTCCGGAATAACGGGATTCTCACTTGGCAAATAAAGGGCGGGAATATATGTTGGCAAGCCTTGTACCAGATTTGCGAAGAACAGGATCCAGAACGCCGGGGATTTGAGGAAAGACATGTTTGTTGACTGGACGGCGGCGTCCTCGAAGCTGGATGCAGGGTGCCGAGACTTGATGTACGGGAAAGCAGGAACGATCAGAACGGCAAATGCGACGGCCTAATATGGGCTTCAGAACATGCAGCAGATACAACGTGTTTATACCCACAAGTGAGAGCAGGGTGACTCGGTGGCCGTATTTGCGCAAGAGGACCTCAACAATGATAGGGACGACCACCCCGCCAACTCCTTGGTGTTGATATCAACACCTATTCCGGAGGTACAAAGTGCGCATGTACATGTACCTGTTCCGGAAAACAGGATGCCGTTCGCCTGGCGAAAGGAAGGTCGTTCAGATCTCATTGAACCTCAAGTCCGCTGGTAACGCACCAGTCCTTTCCGTTCTGCGAACCATTCGAACAGGTACGTCATGACCGGGAAATAGAGGAAGCCTGGACAATGCGAGTGAGATGGCGGACTCCGACAAGGCTATAGAAAGGGTCGCCTACTTCCACCGAGAGCGTAGATAACTCCCTGAGTAAGGACCAGTTGCCACGGCTGGCTCACAAATGCTGCCCCAATCAAACCCGTTACGCAGAAGACGACGCCCAAAGCCATGAGCGGCTTTTTCAGGGAAGGATAGCGCGCAATGATAGGAAGAATCAGCCAGGAAGTAAGGTATATGATGCCGGTGGACATGGACCCGACGAGAGCCAGTACGGAAGAAGGCGCATCTGGAAAAACATGGGTCTCATAATGTTCAAGGAAGACACCGTAGGAGAAGGGGTAGGACCTGTGAAGATCTCGTTCAAGTAATGGTCATAGAGTCTCCCCAGCGCTTACCAAACGAGAAGCTCGACAACCCACGCGCTAGCTAGATATGCAAGTGCATGAAATCCGTGGTCCTGAAGTTGGTGAGGTCGCATATCAGGCAAAGATGTGATAACCCACCCTAGGAGGGAGACCACTCGAATCTCCAGGTCCGCTTGCGAAGGAGGGGCCCCCCGAGATAATCTCGACTTCGAGTTCTGTCTTGTCCTTGTCCATCTATTGTTGTAGAAAAAAGGACTCCGGAGAGTTCGTAGCTGGGCATCTCTTTTAGAAGATGGAGTCAGCCCACAGCGGCCGCTGGATTCCCCGAAGGTCAGCTGAGTTTGAACCATATATCCGTTTCCCGACGCACATTGGTACTATCGCATCATAGATTTAGAAAAAAAATCAAGGCAAGAGGAAGCCCCAGTTTTTGCGAGTACAAGCCCTGGAATCTCCAGCATTGAAGCTGCTCGCCCCCTTGTACTCTGTTTGAAAAACAGGATGGAAACGTGTCCCATCGCCAAGCCACGGACACAATACAGAGTCTGAAATGAGAACACCGCTTCTGATACAGGTATGGCGGACGTGCCTCTTTCGTTCAAGTTTTTGGGCCTGAGCGGGGGCTTCCGAGTCGATGGAGCGAAGATAATCAACAACGGAGCAGAAAGTCCGAAACGTCGACAGGAAAGTTTAGCTTGACTCGGTTGGGCGCGGTGTTATCATCAAAAGCCCAACTCCCAAGAGAGGACGAACTCGAGGCCTGAAGATGGAGGCTTTAGACCGATAAAGACCATGGTTCAGTTGAACAGTTCAACAGGCTCTTGTGCGCTCAGCAATTGTCGCTGGCCGTCATTCAGCCATCAGCAAGCAAATCAGCAGCGGTAATGAATAGTCATGCCATGAGGACGGAGATATGACGGAGATCAAGTGAAGTAAGAAACTAAATGTTAGATCCCAGTGATGCAGATGGTAGTAAAAGCGAAAAGAGTCGAGCGGGTGGGGACGGAATCGGCATAGATCGTAGACCGGATCATATTCTGCCATGCCGACGCGTGACGCGTCGGATTCTCCCGCTCCGTTCAGCCTGAGCCAAGTCAGCACCGGTCAAATCAAAGTTATATAAGTCCAGCGCCCCAAGAGCAAAAATTGCGCAAACAAGTAATTTGATTGCAGGTAAGGCAGGATGACCGAAAGAGTCAAAATGATTCGACCCGGGCTCGAACCGAGGACCGCCTGTGCACACACATAATATGTTAGACAGAAGTGATAAACCAACTACACCATCGAACCGATGGGATGACACCGTGTATACGACATCCAGATCTGATGTGACTCTGCAGCTGGAGACTCCGTTTCAGAATCGGATTTCTTTATTCGAATTTATCCCGCTGGTCAGCGCTTCAGCCCGTATCTTCTAAGTAGAAGAGGAGGTAAGTTAGGTACATACGAGGTTGCCGGCGGTGATTTACGAGTCGCTGATCGGCCATCAATGCATCACCAGCCTCTCATGTTGCAGGCTCTCAAGATCTCATGGACTACATGGACACGATTCCGACGCTAGATGACCTCCGCGTAAGTCGCTCAGCGGTACGAAAGACGGCTCTAATCTCTGGCTAGGTCAAGTCCTGCTTTATATGTCTGGAAGAGGAACCCGCGCATGGTATGTCCAGCACCTTCAATAGGCGCACAAAGTTGCCTCGAATTCTGATTCTGATTCGCCAGCCCTGGACAAAACCAACCCATGGGTCCATCCTTGTCCCAATTGCGCCCTACTAGCCCATGACAAATGTCTCATTCGCTGGATAGCGACCTTGCCAGTAAAACGGCATCCGACGCGTCGTGCTCCGGCCAACACCGTTCTGGTACCTGATGCATTCAAGTGTCCGCGATGTGGGCGTCAATATGAACTCATGAGCTCTCGCTTGCCCCGGGGCCACCTTTTGGGCGCTCTTTATGTCAAACTCTACATGATTGTGTTCGAACTGGGAAAAGCTGTATCGTCTCTAGTGGGGATCTTCACGCTGCAGAGTATTCCCCTCGCGCTGTCCGTGCAGGCTCGAGCAGTTGTGCTCTCAGGTTCGACTGCCGTTCATGGCCTTTCGCACTGCTGACCGTTTTCTAGGGATGTTTCTTTACGAAGTCTTATTCTTGAAATCGTATCTGGGTCCACAGTGCGTTATCCTCGATGCACTGCGGACATCACTCATGCCAGCGAGCGCAGTATGTTTAGCCTCCTGCTCACAGGTGAACCGGAGGACCTCCTTCAACAGCTTTTCATCCTCGTACCCATCATCCCTTTCAGACTTCTTTTGCCCGGTAGCGTGCCCCAGTGGATCGTTCCACTGTACATCGCCTTTCCGCCCGTCGTCAGCACGTTACTTAGCCTTGCGACCCCCGCGACGACGTTGGAGCCTCACCGCACGCCTCACTCGACCTGGCCACCGGCGGCAGCGTGGCTTAGCCTCGACACGACGTACCCAATGATCTCGACCTGGCCGCTATCGCCGGCGCTGCTGGGTCTCGTTCTCGTGCCCCTTATCCGCCCCGTTTACAGCCGCCTCTTCTCTCGCTTTCAAACCTGGGTTCTTGGCTCATCCCCGCCTCCTCGCCAACGCCGTTATCTCACCGAACGAGTCGTGGGCGTGTTCTCCTTTAGCCGTCGGCGTCCACCGCCAGGAAATCTTGCCGGTGATCGCCCCGCGCCTCCAGCCGTTGAAGTGCAAGACGATGACCCGCCGCCACTGGCCATCGCGGACGAAATCATCCGGAAGGACCAAGCGTCTTTCACGCACGACCTTGTGCACGCAATATCGACCATAGCAGTCCCGCAGCTATTCGGGAATCTGCTATGGGTGGCTTCCGGGTACTCAGGGTATCTGCGGCGCTTCCTGGGTCTGCGACAGCCGCGGAGACTGCTGACCGCCGGCATCTCCTCGTACTACCCGAATTGGATAGCGATGGACCTGCAGCACAAGGCCTTGGCCGTCTCCCAGGCCGTGGGCGGCCTGCTTTTGGGCGGCTCTTGGATCTGGTCCGAGGTCGATCCCGTCTGGTAAGCCTATGCCGTTGGGGTCGCGCTCCTCTATTGACATATTCAGGTGGAGGAACTCCCTCGGCTATGGCATGTTCGTCATAGTAAGCCTGCGCCCTTGCTTGCGTTGCGTGGCTGACCACACCACAGGCAAAAGATTGCCTCGAGCTTTACCGACTACGACTGCAAAAACAAGAAGTGCAAAGTCGAACGATCAAAAGCCGGGACTTCACGGGCGTGGATGTATCCGAGCTGGATCTCATCGCGCCCGAGAGGTTCACCTGAATGCGGCTGCGAGCCTGCGACGTGGGAGACTTGAAGTTGGTACGCCAATCTTTTGTGGCACAGCCACCGGCCGATGGTGTAGTTGGTTATCATTGTGGGCCGGGCGGATCGCGTCCAAAATCCCTTCGACAGCGATTCGTTCTTATAACGAACGAACTTCCATCCTAACCCGTGCATCCTCGGTCACCCCCTTTTGCTCTTACTTACCACATCCTAGCTGTCGTTCCTCGTCAATCTGTATCTTAGATAAATGCGAGTGTATTTTTTGCTTGTTCATCCGACCATGGTCCTCCTTTATTTAATCGAAATCCCCAACCCGCAAACCGAGTATCTGAGTATATAGCAGGTGATGCGTCTAGGCGGTGAAGACAGCAAGTTTTTTTGCTTCGTCGAGACTCGATGGTGTTTGTATGATTTACTATTATCAGTTCTGTCCAATAGACTATGATACTAGGATGCACTCTAGGGGCGGCGTTAAGCGCAGCAAGATCAGCCAATCCGGCCATGCTACACCCGCCTCTTCCGCGCCATTTACATCAACCATCCTGGATGCAGAGGGCACCGCCAAATCGGCATTCTAACGTGTCCCTGTTCTCAGCGCCTTGAACGCAGTGTCGACAGCCGTCCGCAACAACGATATCCTGTTCCCATCTAAGTGACCTTCGTCAGCGATATAGGCATGGAGATTGAGAGCTGGACTCACTCCCGTCACTTGGAATTATCCCGCGCTTTGCCATTCTCTTTGAAGAGCTCGTCAAGCTCCCGCTTTACCCAAAAGCCTGTGTCCCCGCCGCGTGCAGTCTCGTGGATAGGCCATGTTTCAATGTGCGCACCTGAGGAGCGGGCTGGGAACATACTATGAGAGGTACGCAAGTCATGGTGTCGCAGTGCGGCAGTCAGAGTTGTCGACAGATGGTAAATGTTGATGATCTTGCGGGCGAATGTCCTCAGCATGGTCTTCTCATTGACGGAGGACCTGTACGGCCCGGGGCGTGCATTTTGTCACAGTTGTGGAGAGAGAGCCGCGCTGCTGTGTGGCGAGGGCTTTGATGACGGCGGAGGAGAGGAGGACGGCGACGTTGTCGACCACCCGTTCAAGTGCCCTGTGGGCGTGGTGTACTAGATGCTGGCTGCGGTCCACCTACTTCATGGACCATGATTATCGTGCAGTGCAAAGAGTTAAGACGTCGATAGACGTCGATACTGCCCAAATACTGCCGCTGCGGCGCTGCCTGGGTTGCGCCAGATGGGAACAGTGATTGATGATGGTATCACTGATACGACTCAACGCCCGCGGCCAAAAGTAGAAGCAATGTCGCAGACGCGTATATGCAACATTCGCTCGCGGACGACGTGGTGGTATGAGAGATAGGGATACACTGCATCACGTGAAGGTCGTATATGGTCACGAGAGGACGCGACGCGACGCGTTTGTTGTTCAACAAACGACCACAACAGAGCGAAACATGGTGAAACATTAGAAGGGTATATAAGCGGCTGACATTCACAGCCTCCTTCAGTTTTCGCCCACTTCCTCCCACCACCATCTCCTCCCACTTCCACCCTCCTCAAGCCTCAAGCCTCAAGCTCGTCTCCCTCAGGTGGGTACTCCGTTCTATCTCTATCGGATCCTTGTTGGTATAATGTGTGTGTTGGGCCGACCACCATCTGGTATGCGCGTTCATACGGCGGGCCCGTTTACCAAAGCATGCACCGCGCCCGTCGGGCGGTCTGCTGGCGGGCTCCGCTCGTGCGCTCGGTCGTTTTGCCCTCGCCGTCCGCTTTGTGCTTGGCCGCACCATTTCTCCCCAGGAACATTTACTCCTGGTCAGGGTATCACCGCCCCTCGGGAGTGCCTTCCGGGATCACGGAATAGTTGGGAATCTACCCACTCGCTCTGCAGTGTCTTCTTGATCGGTACTGACAGAGCATCTCTTTTAGCTTCGACGCGTCGCTTGAGGTTCCCCGCGGGATATGGTTTATGTTTCTGTACTTCAATACACGTTTGATTGAATACATCGTCAGCACCTTATGTATCTCCACGAATGTGCCTTATGCGACCCCTGCTCTTCGCCGTGCCTTCACGCGTCGACGCGCCCCGCCTAGTTCCATTCTCCGGATATGTCTACGCACGCCCTTCTGCGCTCATCCTCACCTGCGCTCCCCGCATTCTCTCCAATCATGACCACCCCAAGAACGTCTCAAAGCAGGCTCCGTATCGAATCCCCATCTCTAAGGATACATGGTCCACCAAGAATAACCCGCTTCTCCATCGCGTTCTCTTTCACCCATGCCGCGACGCGCCCGTCAGACGCGCCTGGCTGGATCCACACCGCCGGCACACCCAGCGGCAGCGCAGCCTGCAGAATCGAGAGCGTTACCTGCACTCAATCAAAACACAGTTCACAGTATACGCTGGGGGCACACTGACGGTGGGCGGGGTTATGATGCTTACCGCCGTCTTAGCGGGTTCGGGGAGGTCTGCGACCGAGGGGAACGTTGCGAGACCCTCGAGGTGAGATTCTTCCTACTTGCCAGTGTGAGGACTAAGCAGCGGGGAGAAAGACCGAAGCGCACATGATGTATGGGCTGCACGTTCAGGTTTCGGTTTTGGTACCAGTTCAGGACCTACGCGAATCTCATACGCGAGGTAGTTGCGAAACCCGAGGAAAGTACCTTGGTCCCGAACTTGGTCGGGTCTCTCGATGCGCCGACCACAGCAAAGAGCGGAGACGACAGAAAGAGCTTCTGGACCGCAGCGGAGGCCGCCATGAAATCCGGGGTGCGGCGAGATTGTCCGGGGCTTCTTTGAACGGCGGTGGTGGTGGTTTGAGCGGAAGAAGGCTGAGTCACGAGGGATGAGTATTCTGAGCGATCCCGTCATGATGCCGAAATCCGTAAATTTTGGGCATTCGTGCGAGGTCAGCTACACAGTCGGCCAGGAGCCCTCTTGCAGAGGAAAACTTTGCTCCACTCCACGACCGGTGTTGGCACGACGCAGCCGCGCTCCTGGTTGCGTCTACCGAGGGACCTTATGTCGCGGAAATCCGGAGAATGGAGTGGACGACGGCGTTCATATTTTCCTAAGAGTACAGCAACGAGAATACGTTATCAGTAAGTATACAATCACGACGCACGGCGTCCGCGCTACGGGATGTCGCCGCGGACGGTCATGCCCGCGCTCTCGAGCATGCGGCGGAGGGACTTGTCCGCATGCAGAGCCTGCAGCTGGTCGGAGCCGCCGAGGGATTTGCCACGAATGATGACATTGGGGAAGGTCGAATGGCGCGTGAGGCGCGTGAGGACGTGCTTCACCTCTGACATGTCGTCTAGAGAGCAGATATTAGTGCGGGCGTGAGAAGAACGGAGTGATACGTGCCTCGGAGGTCGACCTCGATGACCTTTGGTGGTGGGGAGAGGTCGTATGTCGCGAGAAGTTCTTTAGCGCGCTTGGAGTAGCTGCGCGCAAGCGGTCAGCACAGCACTACATCATACAGACAGAGCACAGACGGGCAGTATGACTGGGAATGCGTCAGAACTGCAGAGAAATAGACACCAGAATTGGCGCACCTTGCTGAACACAACGAGCGGATACCGCTCGTTGAGAACCCGCACGCGGTCGTTCCAGTCAATCTCATCCGTGCTGCCGGCAGCGTAAAGCGACATATCCACCGGCTTGGAGGGGTCAAAGTTGTCCGTGTGACCCAATATATGCTCGTGCTCGCTGTCGCCCGTGACGAGGTGAATAAGGCCGAAGATTTCGTCGACCTTGGCCGCGCTCTTCGTCTTGGGCTTTACGAGCTGGACGATGTTGGCGCGTGAGATGCCCGAGACGTCCTTCAGCGCCGCCGGGAGCCGGAAAGGCGAGCCAAAGAAGTAGATGAAGCACACGAGGGCGAGTAGGACCACGATGAACCGGCGACGGCGGATTGGGGACGACCCAGACGCGGGCAGCATTCTTTTGTTTGGGGAGTCCATCGTGGAGCGGTTAAGGCAAGTTTATTCGCCGTTCACACGACTGGGTTGCGAGCAGGTAACGGAAGGTGAAATAATAACAGCAATCAATACCCGCGCTTGGACCACATAATTAATATAATTCATCTCTAATGACTAGGGGCCGCCCCTGGCGTCTAAGACCTTGCTTGAAGGGCAAAAGAGCTTGAATCCAGCGAGATTTCAAGTATAGATTGTATTGTACCACAGTAGCATTTTCCCTACTCGTTTCTAAAGTGACTGGTCACTGTTCGTATTTCTACAAAACAAAACACAAGACAAAAAGACAAAACATGTTACATTCGAGGTAGTTCTGGTAGATAGCGTGATAGTGTAGTTGGAAGCAGTAAAGGACACAGCAAAGATTCAGAAATTCAGCACACCCTTTTATCTACTTGGGGAAGAAGCGACGTAGGCGCTGGCCGACGCTGCGGAGTATGCGCTGCACGCGCAAACTTCCCGGCGGGCGCTGTCAGGGGAGCCCCCGCTCCGGCCCCCGTTCCGGTTCCGGTTCCGGTTCCGGCTCCGGTCTCCGCTCCGGCCCCCGACCCCGCCTCCGCTCCGACCTCCGCCCCAGTCCCCGTTCCCTCCGTCGCTCCCCCCGTCGCTCCCTCCGCCCCCGCTCGCCCGCTCCCGCGACCCCGCCGGAACTCCGGTTCCGGATACCACGTGGCCTGTGACCGCGCACGGGACCTATGCGCGTCACTCCGGTTGCTCCGATCACCCCGCGCACGTGCTACTAGTCAGTAGGTATTTTAGGCGGCTCCGGGCGTGGGAATCCTCAGACGTTCTTCTCTTCGGATTCCCCACGCCAGGTGCGCTATACTTGTACTCAGTAGCACGGCCTGTCAATTAACCTTCGGATTCCCCACGCCAGGACCCTTGACTTCTCGGGCCGCGTGGTTGCCCTTACAGCAGAAGAACGTCTTCTAGGGATTAACCGGTCAAGATTGCGAAGTTCGGCGTCGAAGGCTCGGACAGCTCAGATAGCGCTCCAGCCTCACCCCATTCGAATCTTGCCCCCTCCTCCCCCCGCATCGTCGCCGACATGCCCGGCAGTACCCCCGTCGGCGCTCCTGGAGCTCCGGTTCCGGACCCGACCGCGGACGCCCGGATGTCCGCTATCGAGGCGACCCTCGAACGCCTGACCGCCCTGGTCACCAACCTGCAACCCGCACCTGCTCCGGCCCCTGCGGCACCCGCTCCGGCCGCGAGTCCAGGCTTATTCTCGGACATCACCTCCGCGAACAAAACGGTCCTCCGACCGAACCCCCCGTTCGTCTTCGACGGCGACCGGACCCAAGGCCGCGCGTTCCTGCACGCGGTCCGGACGTACATCCGGTTGGTTCCGGAAGGCTTCCGGGACGGCTACGGGGATCCCTCCGAAGACAAGGCCATCCGCTTCGCCATGTCCTTTATGGCGAAGGATGCGGCGCAGCGCTGGGCCGAGCGCCAGAGCGCCAAGGAGCCCTTCCCCTTCCTTCTCTGGGAGGACTTCGTCCGGGAGTTCCGGCTCCGGTTCATCGAGGAAAACGAGCAGGACCACGCCCTGCACAAGCTCGAGTCCCGTGCATACCACATGGGCAACCGCGACATCTACCGGTACACCGACGACTTCGAGGACCTCGTCGACCTCGCCGGCTTCGAAGACCAGCTCATCAAGGTCACGAAGTACAGGACCGGACTCGACCCGGCGATCAACCTCGCTATCACCGGCTCGAGCGACCCTCCGGACCTCGAGGACTACCCCGGCTGGCGTCTCCGCGCGTACCGCCAGTACGAGTCGATCCAACGCTCAAAGATCGGCTCGACCGGAACGTCCGGAAGGTCCGCGCACGTTCCGAACCGTGCCCGGATGATCCCGGTTTCCCTTCCGGCCGCTCCCTCTGCCCCTCCGAGGTTCGCAGCGCCCCCGGCTCCCGCTCCGGTTCCGATGGACGTCGACCGGACCCGCGCGCGCGCTGCCCCCCGCCGCGGCTGCTTCCGCTGCGGCGACCCGAACCACTTCGCCCGAGACTGCACCGTTCCGGTCGACATCCGCGCGGTCGACGTGCTGGATGAGGTGATCCGGCAGCTGGACGGTGAGCTGCTGGAGGAGCTGCTGGCCCGTGTTGCGTCGTCCGAGGCCGCCGCGCAGCATTCCGCCGCCGCGGCTGCTCCTGGTCCGGAGGATTTTCCCCTCCGCGACGAGTGAGCAGTGCGCCCTCGTTCGCGTCCCCCAATCGTTTCAATGTGTTGTTTAACGAGTCAGACAATACACCCCTTTCCCCTATTGAAACGATAGACGCACCACCCCATCAAGGTCCGGCTAAAAATAGCGATGATGCAATGGAGCAAAGGTTCTCGAACTCTAACTCCAATGCGTCATCGCTGACCAATCCTCCGGCCGCTCCGGTTGCTCCGGACTCCGGAACCGCTCCGGTCCCCCCGGCAACCCCGCGTGCACCACGGAAGCCCTCCTGGGAGCGAAGGCTCCCGAAGCGCTACACCGTCGCGGCAATCCCGGCTCCCAACTCGCTGCACCTCCCGCTCGAGTTCATGTCCACCGATAGCGCTGCGAAGCTCTCGACCAACGGGCTCGTGGACTGTGGCGCGACTTCCGAATTCATCGACTCGGAGTACGTCGCTGCCAATCAGTTCCCGGTCCGACGGCTTTCGCAGCCGATCCCGGTCTTCAATGTAGACGGCAGCCCCAATGAGGCCGGCTACATCCGGGACATCGCGGACGTGGTTCTCACGTACAAGGGCCACAGCGAGCGCGTCCAACTCGCGGTCACGCGCCTCGGCAAGGAGAAGCTCATCCTCGGGTATTCCTGGCTCCGGAAGCACAACCCGGAGATCAACTGGGAAACCCGGGAGGTCAAGATGAGCCGCTGCCCCGCCGGTTGCGCTACGTGCACCACCGAGGCTCGTTCCGAGCGCCGTGCGGCTCGCTCCGCCGCGCAGTTGCTCAAGCGGCTACGCTCCGGTCCGGTTCCGGCGATCTGCGTCGTAGACGTGGAGGACCGATCGGATGAGGACGAGGATGACTCCGAAGACCCTCCAGGGCCTCCGGAGAATGACTCCGAAGACTCCGGTACCGAGGACGACGACTACCAGATCGAGGAAGGGGACCGGATATTCTATACCCGGTTCGCCCCTTCCGAAGACATCCGGGCCACCGGAACTGTTTCACAGCGGTTAGCGGAGGCGTTCGCCCGGAACTCCGCGCCCCCTCCGGACACCATTCCGGAATGGGCCCGGGAGTTCGAGGACGTCTTCAACCGGGAGTCGTTCGACTCGTTACCGGAGCGCCGGACATGGGACCACGCTATCGAACTCGTCCCGGATTCGAAGCCCGCGAACTGTAAGGTCTACCCGATCTCTCCCCTCGAGCAGCGCGAGCTCGACGCGTTTATCGAGGAGGGATTGGCGACCGGACGGATCCGGCCTTCCAAATCCCCGATGGCGTCCCCCGTCTTCTTCGTCAAAAAGAAGGACGGAGGCCTCCGGTTCGTCCAGGACTATCGCGCGCTCAATGCGATGACCGTGAAAAACCGGTACCCGCTCCCTTTGATCAACGATCTTATTAATCGATTGAAAGGAGCTCGGTACTTCACGAAGCTGGACGTCCGGTGGGGTTTCAACAACGTCCGGATCCGCGAAGGCGACGAGTGGAAAGCCGCGTTCCGGACTAACCGGGGACTCTTCGAGCCCTTGGTGATGTACTTCGGCCTGACCAACTCCCCCGCGACCTTCCAGACAATGATGAACGACATCTTCCAAGATCTCATCTTGTCCGGGGACGTCATGATATACCTCGACGACATCCTCATCGCCCATTCCGACCTCACGCGCCACCGGGAGATCGTCCGGGAGGTCCTCCGGCGGCTCCGGGAGCACAAGCTCTACTTGCGCCCGGAGAAGTGTGAGTTCGAGAAGTCGTCGATCGAATATCTCGGGGTGATTGTCTCTCACGACCACGTGGAGATGGATCCGGTCAAGGTCGCCGGAGTCGCCGCTTGGCCGGTCCCGGAGAACAAGACGGACGTGCTCCAGTTCGTCGGGTTCACGAACTTCTACCGGAGGTTCATCCGGGACTTCTCCGACATCGCCCGCCCCCTGTTCGACTTGTCGAAAAAGGGCACCGCGTGGCGTTGGAGCGAACCGGAGGCCACCGCTTTCCAGGCGCTGAAGGACGCGGTGACCACGGACCCCGTCCTGATCCTTCCGGACGAGGCCCGGCCGTACCGGCTCGAAGCGGACAGCTCCGATCGGGCTTCCGGCGCGGTTCTCTCTCAGGAGGGTCCGGACGGGAAGTGGCATCCGGTAGAAGAGCTTGAGTCCGGTCCAGCGCAACTACGAGATCCACGACAAGGAGATGCTCGCGATTGTCCGCGCGCTCGAGGAGTGGCGACACTTCCTCGAGGGCTCGCAGCATCCGGTGGAGATCTGGACCGATCACAAGAACCTGGAGTACTTCCGGAAGTCGCAGAACCTCAACCGGAGGCAGGCGCGGTGGTCGCTGTACCTGTCCCGGTTCGACTTCACGCTGCACCACAAGCCCGGGCGCCTGATGGGGCGACCGGACGCGCTGTCGCGTCGCCCGGACCACGGAGCGGCTCCGGACAACCAGGACGTCACCCTCCTGTCTCCGGAGCTCTTCCATGTCCGCGCGATCGAAGGTGTAGTGGTGACCGGACCGGAACGTCCGGTGCTCCGGGACATCCGGGACGCGCTTGCGCGTGGTCCGGACCTCGAGGACCCCCTCGCTATCGCCGCGCGAGAGGCCCTCAACGTCCGGGGCTCCCGGTCGCTCCGGTCCGCGGAGTGGCGTGTGGACGACGGGCTGCTCTACTTCCGCGGCAAGATCGTGGTCCCCCGGGATCACGACCTCCGACGCCGGATCTTGGAGCAGCACCACGATACCCGTGTGGCGGGGCATGCCGGCCGCTTCAAGACGTTGGAGCTCGTCTCCCGGAACTACTGGTGGCCCCAGTTGTCCCGACACGTCGGCCGGTATGTCGCGACGTGCGACTTGTGTTGTCGCACGAAGGCGCTCCGGAAGCTTCCGGTCGGTGAGTTGCACCCGACGGAGGTTCCGGAAGAGCGCTGGAGCACGGTTTCGGTGGACTTCGTCGTCGAGCTTCCGGAAGCTCACGGGTACGACGCGGTGATGGTCGTCGTCGACGCGCTCGGGAAGCGTGCGCACTTTAACGAGTGCCACACGACCCTGGACGCCGTCGGAGCTGCGCGGTTGTACTACCGGAACGTGTGGAAGCTCCACGGGACCCCGGAGAAGTACATCTCCGACCGGGGTCCGCAGTTCATCGCGGAGTTCACCCGGGAGCTGTGGCGCCTCATCGGAGTCGCTCCGGCGACCTCCACGTCGTACCACCCGCAGACCGACGGTCAGACCGAGCGCGTTAACCAGGAGATGGAGCAGTTCATCCGGCTTTTCACTAACTACAAGCAGGATGACTGGGACGAGCTCCTTCCGGCCGCCGAATTCGCCTACAACAACCACATCCACTCGTCGACGCAGCAGGTCCCGTTCATGACCGACACCGGACGGCTCCCCCGGATGGGGTTCGAGCCGAACGGGCTGCGCTCGAAGGTGGAAGCGGTTAACGAATTCCGCGACCGGATCGCCTCCGGAGTTTCCGAAGCCCGGGCGGCGCTCGTCAAGGCTAAGGAGGAGTATAAGCGGTACTACGATCGCCGGCGCACTCCGGCGCCGGAGATTAAGGTAGGCGACCGGGTCTGGCTGGACGCCTCCGACATCCAGACCACTCGCCCTTCCGCTAAGTTCGCGCACCGCCGCTTGGGGCCCTTCCGGGTGCTCCAGGTCATCGGGCGGGGCGCGTACAAGCTCGAGCTCCCTCCCCGGCTTTCGCAGCTCCATCCGGTCTTTCCGGTCGTCAAGCTTGAATTGGCTCAGGACGACCCCTTCGAGGGTCGGACTGGCTATGACGAGCCTCCGCCGGTCCTCCGCGGTGCTCCGGACGCTCCGGACGCTCCGGGCGCCGCTCCGGACGAACCACCCGAGTGGGAAGTCGAGGCGATCGTGGACGCGAAGTACCGGTGGGGCTCGCTCTGGTATTTCGTGCAGTGGAAGGGTTATAATTCCTCTCATGATTCGTGGGTTAAACACTCCGACGTTTTCGCTCCGGAACTCGTCGCAGATTTCTACCGGAAGTACCCCGCCGCACCACGCGCCATCACGACCGCCACCTTCGACTCCCTCCCCTTCCGGGACCCCGACGTCCATGTCCGGACGATGCGTCGAGGCACCGCATTCCAAGGGGGGGATGGTGTCAGGGGAGCCCCCGCTCCGGCCCCCGTTCCGGTTCCGGTTCCGGTTCCGGCTCCGGTCTCCGCTCCGGCCCCCGACCCCGCCTCCGCTCCGACCTCCGCCCCAGTCCCCGTTCCCTCCGTCGCTCCCCCCGTCGCTCCCTCCGCCCCCGCTCGCCCGCTCCCGCGACCCCGCCGGAACTCCGGTTCCGGATACCACGTGGCCTGTGACCGCGCACGGGACCTATGCGCGTCACTCCGGTTGCTCCG
Source organism: Mycena belliarum (assembly GCA_029282135.1). Lineage (NCBI taxonomy): Eukaryota > Fungi > Basidiomycota > Agaricomycetes > Agaricales > Mycenaceae > Mycena > Mycena belliarum. The sequence continues at coordinate 401,259 of JARJCN010000019.1, forward strand.
ATCACCCCGCGCACGTGCTACTAGTCAGTAGGTATTTTAGGCGGCTCCGGGCGTGGGAATCCTCAGACGTTCTTCTCTTCGGATTCCCCACGCCAGGTGCGCTATACTTGTACTCAGTAGCACGGCCTGTCAATTAACCTTCGGATTCCCCACGCCAGGACCCTTGACTTCTCGGGCCGCGTGGTTGCCCTTACAGGCGCAGCAGATCCTCTGTGATCCCCTGCTGCGGCGCGAGGTCGCGGCGTACCGACGAGTCTTGTTGAGTTGGTCGTCGGCGGCAGCGTACAGCATCGAAGGTGTCAGAGGCGGGGTAGAGGACATCGCCGCCGCGGATGTCGAAGCCCGTTGACACTACCGTAGTCCTCGGTCGACGCGCGTGCGTGCGTCTCGATGTCCGCTACTTGGGCGGCATCAGAACGGGAGTCGGGGGCGCGAGCGGCATCACAGCGGTCGTCCGCGTAGTCCTTGGCTGAGCCGCCCGCGTCCCTACAAGTAGCGGTGTTGTCCGCTTCGAATGTGACATAGGTGGGCAGTCCACAATGGAGTGTAAGAGCCGGGACTGGTTGCGAAACATCTCGTACGTAACCGGGTGCCAGGGAGGCGTGGCGGGCTTGTAACACAAGGAGCTAGCAGGCAGGGTATAAGTCATTATACGAGACACAATGTACCTTTAGTCCTGGGCTGACAGCAAAAAACATCCTTAACCACGCCAATGATGAGCGCTGAGCACGCGCGAGGTGTCAGATCTTCAGAGTTGGTTGTTTTGAAGTGGAAAGCCATAGTCTGATCGCAAGTTGTAGGGGGGGAACCAATGGTGATGTCGACGTTGGTGAGCATCGCGAGTAGCGACATCATCTACGTTTGAGAAGAAGTCTTAGGAAGATGTTTGTTGTGGTTTGGGTTTGGCAAAGGCGGAGTTTTGGCGAATGGTGACCCTACAGTGTCTGTCCTCATTTGTGACTGGCAAGGATGCAGTATTGGAGGATGGAGACCCTACAGTATTTGCGAGCATTTGGGTACGACAGCTGTGATGGACGAATTGGGAATGAGATTAGACCCTAAAGGAGAAGCGGTGACTTATTTAAACACTTAAATAGTACATAAACTGTTGACAACAGTGTATTATTGGCAGATTTCGGCGACTTATTTTAGACGGAAGGGGACTTAGCTAAAGCAAGGTTACGACTGCAGAGCTGAACTTCACTCGAATTCTGTATGGCTCGGGAATAATATGAAAGGCCTTCAGCGGGCCATCCTCAGGCTTGCATAGGGTGCTCAAACAAATCTTACAGTGCCGTGTTGATTCCTAGACATAAAATAGCGCGACGACTAGATACACTATGAGCCAATAGCGAGTTGAGGCTGACCATCCATCTGCATTGATCGCAGATTGTGGGCGCGCCAGATAGGAACTAAGTACGTGCCTCGACAGAGGAACCACCCTATGATCTTCCACAGGTACGATGTACCTGCATTCGGGCTTCATTAAGAACGATCGCTAGACGAGGGGCATCGGATTGAGGTTGCGCCTAAAGGTCTGCTTGCTACCTGAGTTCCAGGGTCAAGAATGTAGGTTGGATGGGGACGACGAACGATTGAATAGAAGTCGTATTTCCGCAAGATTGCCAAAGCTTCGAAGTCTCCGTGAGAACGAGAGCTTTCCAAAAATTCGCTTGCATAGTCATTGACACGCGTTGAACGAGTGGAAGCAAGGGCAACATCTACAAAAAAATACAGGATCAAGACTCATGACGAATCTTGGCAGCAACGCACATAGATCTGGGATGCTGCCTGCACGTATGTCCCGCGGGCTTGAAACCCTGGCAGATGGCCGTACGGCGAGCGAAATGGTTCCTGAGTTTCGCACTCTTGTCATGAGTGCCGAGTTAGCAATCATCTTGAAGCTTCGGTTGTCCGACGTTGATTCCCTAGGCCGAATGGAACAAATGATATAGTTCGCAGTCGCCCACAGTGACGGTAGGGGACCAAACGCGTGGAAATGGTTGGGACATATCAGGTACTATTTTCTCAGAGTGACAAGCCATGTCATGCTCCGGTAACCGTCTTGCTGAAGGACCTGTGGCCCGTGGGGGAAATCTTCGGCGATCCCACGGCGGAATGTTGGACGTGCTCGAAAGTTGGCTGCAAAGACACCCTGGAGCTTCAGCAGTCTCACTGAAAGTCCGTTGTGTGGCTTGAGCGCAAGGAGAACTCTTGAGGAGATGGCCTGAGTTGGCCTTGCTTGAAGTCGTCGTTTGTGTTGAGTAGTGTGGTGCAAAGACCGTGACAGGGCCCGGGCCGGGGTTGTCGATGCCATCGTTGCTTGCCGCGCAATTGCTATCATCGTTGTTGAATCGACCCGCTGGAGCCTCCGACGTGCTGCCGAGCCATCCACGACGCCCATTGGAATCATGACAGAAACCGGGATATCTGAGACTCGAGCCGGATTCGAACCCGTTACAGACATCGTAGTGTTGCCACGATGGCATCTGTAGAAGCCGGAGTCATTCGTGCCTTTCTCTTCAAACCACCGCTCCAGCAACCCAGACAACGCTCCCGATGTCTAGCCCAGCCGAAATACAGAAGCTCTTCCTCTCGTCTCCGCACTATGCCGTCGTCGGCGCGTCCAAGGACCAGACCAAGTTCGGGACCAAGGTTGTGCTTTATCCGGCTACAAGAGTCTTCTGCGTCTAATGGTGGTGCCTTGGTGGTAGATTCTGAACTGGTATAAAGCACGGAGCATGTCTGTGCAGCCCGTCCACCCCGTACGCCGAATCACCGCCATTCAGTTATGCATTTCTGACGCGACGCAGAAAGAGACCCATCTCGAAGGCCTCGCGACGGTCACGTCCGTCGCAGACCTCCCTGAACCCACGCAGACGTCGATAAGCGTTGTTACCCCGCCCACGGTGCGTCCTATTCCAGTATCTCTCAGCGCATCGTGTTGATCCGAAGCCGCTTTGCAGGTAACGCTCTCGATCCTGCAGACGGCGCTTCCTCTCGGCGTGCCCGCGGTGTGGATCCAGCCCGGCGCAGCGGACGAGAAGGTCATCGCATGGGTGAAGGAGAACGGCATGGAGGATCGCGTCATCCACAGCGGGCCGTGCATCCTTGTCGAGGGTGATGCAGTGCGGAGCCTGCTTTGATGCAGCGGCGAAGTCCCGTCTGTTGACGGTGTGTATCTCGTATAACAGGTCCTTTCGGCATTGCAATTGGTGCTTTGCACCTCGATGTTAAAACTTAACTTCGGAGAGTGTATTCGCACTGGAAACTTTCCGACCATTACACTTCGTTCCGGTTTTCTTGGCGTGTCTATTGAAAAGCGCGATGAGATAAATGAGAGATTGGCCAACGCGCTTGATCTGTGTAATCTATGTCACCACAATTGACGTACTGCACTTCTCTCCCTCTTCCTGAGAATGATCGGATACCATGGAGCCCTCGCGACGGCCCTCGAACACTCATCCCTTTGGTTTTAATTCGAGGCCTGCAATATCCAAACGAACCTCGTCGTCTACAAGCAGATGAGCCCCGGGAGACCGGTAAATCAGAGGGAAGTCGTACCTGCTAGAATCCTGTCATGATCATCGCCTGCCGCGGCAAGGCTTCGCGAGGACGAAGGAGCTTTGCGGTACCGCTTCCAGCCGCTGCCGATCTTCGAAAGGAGCGCGGACGCGACGTGCTCCCGGATCGTGGCGTTAAGCGCTGGATCGTCGTGCAGCACGGGGCAGGCCCACGACGTTAGTTGGCGGTGACCGCTGCGGGTGTAGATGTTGCCGGCGCTCGTGGCGGCCCGATAGGCGTCGAAGAAGATGCTGCAGAAGGCACACGAGGGTTTCGATACACCGATATAGGGGATCGCCGGTCGCCCGTGGATTTGCGCGAGGAGTGCGGATTCGCAGTGGAATGAAGGTTGGTAGTCCGCTTCAACGCATTTGTCAGGGGAAATTGCCATGGGAGGTTCGATGAGGACGTACCAGATCTGACTTCAGGCGCATTGGGCCCAGCATGGGCGCCAGCCAATGTGTCGAGGAAGCCATCCACAGTCTTGTTGATGTCGTGTCCGAGGTCGCAATCGGCTGCTTCCAGTATTTTTCGCGCCGTTTGGCGGTCTAACGCCCTGGGGATGAGCGGCGCCGGTACAGGATCCGGCACGCCCTCTATCTTGAGGCCTTGCAGGAATCTGCCGGCGAGGGTGGGAATGGTCGCAATCCTTGTGATGCGATGGTAGTGCTCTACGATCGTGATGACCTTGGACAACCACTGGAGCACGTCCGGGGGCTTCTTCACTTGCTTGCCCTTCTTCGCAAGCCGACCTGAGAAGTTTGAGTGAGTGATAAATGTCTACAGCGAGGAAGCCCATTTACACTGCGTGTATTCGTTGAGCATACGGAGGAACGTGCTCTTGTGTGCGAGCTCCATTTTATCCTCGAGTACTTGATGCAACACAGTCCGAATTATGTCGAGCTCGTCAGGAACGCTGCCCGGCGGAGGCATCGCAGCCAGCTTCTGCATGCAGAAGTCCAAACGTCGAAGGTACGGGCGATTGACCTCCAACGCCTGCAAGTCCGCCAACAGCTTGCGCTCAGCGTCATCGCGATCGTCTGCGCGGTCCTCCACGGGGAGGCCGCACATATCGCCTACAGCCTCGGCAAAGGCGAGGTGGCAGTCGTGCTTCGTGATGCGGCGGTGCAGCTTTGCGTGGGAGTACGTGAGAACGGCCATCTCCAGGTCGACCAGCTCCCGCTCGAAGGCGGTGCGCGCGTTGCGCGGTATGTAGGACGGGATGATTTGGGTGCCGTACACAGTCGTGCCCAAGTAGGGCGGGGGCGGGGCCGCGCGTATGCGCCTGAGACGCGCAAGCACGTCCTGCAGGTGTTGGATGGTTTCGGGATTCGGTGGGCCGTTCTCCGCGATAAGTACGATGAGAGCGTCCGCGGCGTGGTCCGCACGCGTGGGGACGTACGCCCCGACCGCGACGGTCTGGCGTGGCTTGGCGATGAGGATGTGTGCGAGGCTGTCCAGAACATCCGTCACGGACGACTTGACGCTACTCCTCACGGTGTCGCTGGGCGTGTCAATACCAAGACCACGGGCAACAAATGCGAGATAGTCTGGATCCAAAGGCTCATTCGGGACTTGAGGCATCGCGTCGCCGCAAGAGAGCCCGAGCCTCGAGTAGTATGCGCCCTATATGATAGCTTGAGGTTCCCTTCACCCGTCACCCGTCTCCTAATTCATGGTCTCAGGATTCAGAAGCCGCGAATTGAGTCTGCAGACGCACCGTTGAGCCCAGCTATTTCTTGCAATATCTCACAAAGGGGACGTTCGTGGACAGGGCAGCAGGCTCGCGGGCCCCGAGGAACGATTTGAGCGACTGAGGATTATTCTGAGTTGGAAATTGCAAGACCATCGACCGATCGGCCTAGGCATTCGCAGAAGGGACTATGGGAGTCCCTGACAGAGCTGTCTGTACTTGCGATAGTCATTCGAAAATGGGTGCATAGGATTTTGCGAGGATGAAGGTTGAATTGAGTTTTCAACAAAGGCTTGCAAGTTACGGCACGGGCACGCGTCAACTTTCGCCAACCTTCTTCAAAGTCTTGCTCTGGCTTACTCCTCCCACCTATTTATCGTACAAACCTAGAGGCCTTTGCTTCTCACTCGTCGGGATACCACAACGCATGAACGGTCTTAACATGTCGACAAATCGTGAACTCAGCCCAGGCTGACCAGGCTGAGCTTTCTCCTCGAAAAGCGAGAAGGGCTTCAATTTTTCCTCTCTCAAGTCGGCGGTACAACATGCTTCTCAGCCAAGCATCTCCCGATGATTCTGCCTCTTTTTTTGACGCGCCTCCGCGACGTCGTGTGGGTTCGTCGTTGTTTCTACAGCGGAATCGGCGGTAGCCAAAATTGCCATCGCTTGCCATCCACGAACATTGCACGAACACGAATCTTCCAGCTTAGTTACCTGCACGACCTGGGGCACTCAATCTAGCTTGTACAAGCTTGGTCACATGCCTATGGTGAGTATCCTCAGAGGTTTCATTCTTCAAGGTCTGATTCCTCCTCCTTCAAGGCATCCCTTTCCTCCAGAATTTAGGAATGTCATCTCTTTCCGCTGAATTGGTATTCGTATACTGAGATATCGGCCCGCTCGATTTCCTCCATTCCCCGGTCTCGACGGAAAGATTAGGCTGCGCGCCAAATATCCAAAACGGGAAAATATGCGCCCATCTCTGCATTCATGATCGCAATTCGGAGTGTTTGTGCTCCAGAAGATCCTTATTCGCTACGCGCCGCTTAAGCTTCCCCTCCCTCGCCCCAATGAGCCAACTGACGCGGCCACCCCTCGCTCCCGCTTCTCCTCCCGACGCGCCGCCTTTCACACTGCATTGCACAGGGCTTTCTGCTTCTCATCTCTTCCTTCCGCTCCTCCTCCTTCAGCTCCTTCGTCAGCTCCAGCTCCTGTCGCTCTTCTTTGAGCTCTTTACCGGCCTTCCTCCAATCCATCCTCTCCTTCTCCCCTTCTGGTACGACAAGTGCAGGCCCAGGGATCCGATGCTGATAGAGGCTGCCGCATAGCTGCGCCGTCCTCCATAGATACTACAGGGCCCCGCCCTCTGTATATCCATCTGTTACCATCGACCTCTGGCTCCCGCGCGCAGTCAGGTGTAGCTGGCGGGGCTGCTCCCCATTTTGGGCGAGTTCAGCGCGGCCTCGCTCGATCTTGTTCTGGTGCCTGGCTGTGCGCCACGAGCGAACGAGAGACCTCAGGACCCTGTCGTGGCCATGACGCCTTGCGCCTTCGTGGGCAGCGGTACGCCGAGTTTGAGAGGGAGCGTAAAGAGTTCCAATGTAGCGAGGCGCCGCAAATGACGAGCGGTAGCCGCTTCCCGTCGCGTTCGCCGCTGATGCTGGTCGATATCTTGGGCAGCTTGTCTGTAACGCTCCTACCTATGCGACTGAGCCATATACCAGGACCCACAACGCAGTCAAAGAAGACCCAGTTCTCTGGCGACATACAAATGGGATCGGCGCCCACATATTGCGGTCCCGACGCCGCGACGAATCTTATCGGGAGTGGAGAGACCGGCCGCAGCGCCCTTATCCATGACAAGCTGCTGAATCGCCGCGGCTTTGCAGAAACGGACGGATCGCCCGCGCGGCTTGGAAATATGACGGTTAGGCCTCGTAAAGGGAGTGATCCGTCGACGTTTTCGAAATCAGACGCATACATACTGGTTTCCGATGCGTTTCTATCGCGGATCATCGCTCAACGGTCTGGGCAGGCCCTTCCCTTCCAAAGTAAACTGAGGACGCGCAAGAAAGGCCCGATGGAAACTACAAAACCTATCACCTCCCAAGCAAGGGTCATGGCGCTGAGAGGCGGCTCGAGGTTATGGCCAGGTTCAGCCTATTTGGATTCGGATCTCTTCAATGAGCACGCGTCGAAGTATCCGTGCGCTTGAACCACCGATGGATATCAGCGCAAGGAGCTCTTCCTGAGAGACCGACGGAGGCTTGCCCTTCGCGAAGGTTGAATCAAACGAGGTGGCGACCCGAGGAACGCAGAATGGCTGGGGAATTACCGAGTGTTTGGCCGATGACGGTGTGCCACGGACATCGAGCGTTGGGAGAAAGCAATGTCTGCATCGGCCGAATCGTGCGCCTGACTGGAACTGAAGCAGCCGTGTCGGAGGCGGGCATGACTGATGGGACTCCATGTCCTCCGGTGCCGCAAGATTGGGTGGACGATGTACCGCGGGACGGGAAACTCGAGTTGGGTCGGCAGATCAGGCGGTGGACAGGCATTTATTTGTGGGTCTGCGCAGGGTCTGCGTAGCATCTAGCCGCGATTCCGCGTATGCTTCTCTCTCAAACGTGCCCTCATGGATTTAGTATTTTGTAGTGCTGTTGGTCACCTGTGGTGCGACGTCGTTCACTCAATTGGCACGCTATTCGTAGTTGCCGGGGGCATTTTACACGGGTCGTGCCGCCCGGCTGCCAGTGTAGTGGCTGAAGACACCAAGTTGCCACGCCGGCGCGCATCGTACTCACCGGCGACAACGGCCTGTGAAGTCTGGAACTAAGCGATTATTGCGCGGCCGCGATATGAGATACTGTCCTCTAGGCTCGATTCACCCTCCATAGCTTTCTACGTGATCTTTCTGAAGACAATCGTTCAGGATCACTACTATGCTATAGAGCTTCCTCGACCGTGACGAACCCTGAGGCCTGAGGCCTGAGGCCCAACTGAGGCCTGAATCCGGTGTCCGCCTGATCATGTGCTACGCGACACGTCCTGCCAGCACGGTCTGTTTGTTGATGTATGAGTCGCGCGGCGGCTGACAAGTCATCTACACCTTGACCCAACACCACCATGATCCCCATATCTGTAGCCTCGCTCGTCTCGTTCTCGTCCTCGTCCTTCTCCTCCAAGCCCGTTCTCGGCCTCGTATGGACCATCGCGACCGTCGTCTACACCGTGTTCGCTGCTCTTTCCCCCGTGCTCGATGGTACCGTGTCTGCCATTATGGCCACTAGCCTCAGCGCGACAGCAACTGTCCGTGTCGTCGATATTGTCACTCCGTCGCGGTGCCTCGTGTCCCCCGGGCCTCTCCTCTATCCACCACTGGCCGCCATGTCGTATCTCAGTCTGCTCTTCTCCTTCTTGTTACTTTCGATTCTCTACCAAAAAGGATTCTCTATCTCTTCTGCTTGCCCTTCTCCCAATCCCGGATCCCCGGATCCTGAGCCTCCCATTCCTGATGCCTGCGCCACTTCGGCGGGAGCGCCCCATTTCGGTTCCAACACCAACAACGTCGCGGCAAACGGGGCACCTCCTCCTCCACCTCCTGGAAACGAGACTATCAGCGACGCTGCAGGACGCCGCAAGAACCCGTTGGGACTCCTCGCATGGATGTGGTGGATTCTAGCACAGATTGTTCTGATGATCAAGGCACCCTTCAAATTTGCCTGGTGGATTGGAGCGCAAGCCGTTTGGCTCTCGAAGGCAGCGCTCAGAGTCATTTTCAAGATTGTGTGGCTCTTGGTCGGGCCCGTCCTCTCAATGTCCTTCCAATACGTGATCCTTCCTCTGGGCATTCTCCAGGTCATCAAAGACTGTGGCTGGACACCCGCTGTTGCGTCGTACAGCGGCCCGGTTCTCTTCCACACATTCAAGTTCTTTGTCGACAGCAGCCGGGCAACCATGATCCTCACCCTTCTTTCAATTTGGTGCTGTCTGTATCCGTTCTTCGTGGTCAGCTGGGCCCTTGTCATGGAACTTGCCGGTATCTCCCTTTTCGCTCTGGGCGTTGGATGGCGAGTCGGTCGGTGGTGCTTTTCGCGGCTCATCAAGCTTTCTGTCGGCACATTCCGAAGATGCATCAAGGCCTCTTGGTGGAGCGTGTGTCTCGCGGTCGCTGTCCCGGTCGTCGGCTTCATCGTTTTGGAGCGGGGACCGGTCTTGCTGACGATGCTCAAGGCGCCGATGAGCCTCCGGCTTTGGTATTACTACAAGATCACCGCCCCGTACTACAGATTCCTCCGGGTCCCGTTGGAGCTGTGGTACAAGGCCCGCCTTCTGCCATATCACGCTTATCCGGCGATCTTCTTCCGGGAATCCTCTTGCGCGCTCTACGACTCCGCGATGTTTTCTGAGGTCACCCAAGCCATCGACACGCTGAGATTTTACTGGGACTGGGTGGGAGCACCGACGTTGGGGATGCTGTCGCAACAAGAGATAAACGTGAGCACGAGCCCCATTCTTCCCCTCCATCCGCTGACTCTTCCCACAGTTGATCTGGACGCCGCCGGCCGCCTACGTGGTCGCAGATTCCATTGTACGTGTCCTCCTCTTCCAGTTCCTTTCCCTTCCCTGACCAGCCAAGCAGATGTGTCCTGTGCAACGCCTGCGCGCAGCGAACCGGCAGCTAGAGAAGCGGATCAATGACCTCGAGGATCTTATTGAAGAGGTCGATGAATAGTGGTGTTGTGGCTCCCGTACGTCTCCGCGCCGTCGTCTTCGCTGCACGCTAATATTGCCTAGTTTCTATATCTTTGTTCTCTATCTGCTTCGCCCACCGGTTCACGCATCGGCGGACAACACGATTGACAGGCGGAAGCTTACCAGGGTCGACTGCAGCACCAAGCCAGTTTGAGAATTGGGGCGTTCGCGACGCGAGGGTGACACACGAGGTGTCTGGTGTGGCCATGAGGATCAACGGGACGCCCATCTAGCCTCGCCACCCGACCACTTCTTTCCCTCCGCTTTGAATGGCACCCAATAACCTCATACTATCTTGGTGCTTGCAGAACCCATGTAAGCTCGCTCTCCCTCCCGCCGTGTACCCGATTGACCTCGCCCCCAGCGCATCCGTCCTCTTCGCTGAAGCCCTTCTTTCCTTTGTCTCCAGTGCCTTCTATTTCGCCCTCGGCAGTTCTGATGGAAGGGACGAACGGTCGACTATCGAGTACAGGAGTTGTTTAGACGCGGGTCCGGGGACCGGACGACGGCATTGAGCTCCTTCTCTTGCCTTAGGTCCCACCTCCCCCGATTCCGTGTCGCCCCCGCACCTCCAGTATCCGAGCTGTCGCCGATCCACCTACCTCAGTGACTTTCGCCTTTTTTCTTCTTCTCTCTGGACTCGATGCGATGATGGACGTTGGCGGGTTTGTGGATTTGGAGCTGTATAGGCGTGGGTCCGGCGACCGGACAACGGTAGTGAGCTGCTTCTCTTACCTTAGGTCCCACCTCCCCCGATACCACGTCGCCCCGGCATCTCCGTATTCCACACTTCTTCCCTTACTGTCTTTCGAAGCATCGGTCCTATATACCTTGTTTTCCCCTCTGTTTTGGGTGATTGGCGCGAATAATCAAAACTCTTCAAGCTTCGATTCTAATTCTTGTGGTTGACCAACTCATCTTGAACTTTCCCTTGTTCGATAGAAAGGCACTAACCTGGACTAACCACTGATTGAATTCACTGATCAGGCTACTACAGTCAGATCAGGTGAAACAGCCGGATTTGGAAATGCCACAAAATCCTCCTTTGTTCAGTAGGCTGTCGGGCTCCTCTTTCGACTCCCGTTCCGCCCAAACCTTTGCGTGGGCGCAGCCGCGCAGGCAAACACTCACTTTGCCGAACGCGGTCATCTGCCTGTGAGCGGAACCCGGAAAACGTGGAGACCGCGCGTAATCCTCGATTCGAACGGCTCCACCCGCTTAGAAGCACCCTAGCATGCTCTCGCTCACCTTACTCGCCTTGGCTGCCCAATGTGCAGCCGCCACCACCGCTGCCGCGTCCAACTTCACCGCCGCAGTGGGCTGGTATGCCTCCTGGCACGTCGAAGCCGTCCCGTTGACATCCGTGCTGTGGAGCAAGTACACACATATGACTTATGCTTTTGCGTGCGTCCTTATAGCGTCCTTTTATGTACCCCAACACTGAACCTTTCGTAGTGTTCCGACTGCTGACCCAAGTGCGATATCCTTGGCTGAATCGGACCAGGAGCTTCTCCCTCAATTTGTTGCCGCTGCACACAAGAATGTAAGTCTATCGCCTTTTCGTTTGTGTCGTTGTATACCCCCTCTGTTGGCGCGACAGTGGTACACACGATGCGAGTCTCGACTCTGAATGCCGAACGAGTACTTACTACTCTCGAATTTCCAGGGCATCAAAGCAGGACTGTCAATAGGTGGTTGGGGTGGATCTCAATTCTACTCTTCCAACCTTGGGTCTGCGAAGAATCGTGCGTGCAGTCTACCCACTCGGTGCTGTTTTTCTGAAGGATTGTCTAGGTACCGCGTTCGTGAAAAGCACAATCAACTTGATCCAGAAATACCATCTGGACCTCGTGGATTTCGAGTAGGCTCCTCATCTTCATCTTATTCTGCATACTGAGAAAGGCGTCGTCAGCTGGGAATTTCCCGGCTTCCAGGGCATCGGCTGTAATACTGTCTCCCCAGCGGACTCCGACAACCTCCTCGCTATGCTGAAAGAGTTGCGGGCCTCCCCCGCTGGCGCCAACGTTACCCTCACCGCCGCGACCGACGTCAAGCCCTTCCCAAACACAAATGCCAGCACCATCGCGGAATTCGCGTCCGTGCTCGACTGGATTGTGCCGATGGTGTACGACCGCTCGTGGAACTGGACCCAGGGCTCGCCGCGTATTCAGCGCGCGCTTCCGTCCGCCCCGCTCGACGACTCCTGCTTCGCGTCCGCGCCAGGGGTAACAGGAACAGGCCTCACAGGTCTGGGTAGTGCCCGAAGCGCCACAGAAACATGGGTTTCCGCAGGCTTCCCGGCCTCGAAAATCGTCCTCGGCGTGCCATCGTATGGGCACGGCTTCAACGTCAACAAGACCGAGGCCTTCCTTGCGTCCACATCCCCTGACGGGCACTCGCTCCTGACGCCGTACCCGCCGTACGACACGCTGAACCACACCGTCGGCGACAAGTGGGACTCCACCGGCGGCACGAACCTGTGCGGCGCGTACTCGGGTCCGGGCGGCACGTACAACTTCTTCTCGCTCGTCGCGGCGGGGTACCTCCTCTCGAACGGGAGCGCCGCTCCGAACGTGGCGTACCAGTGGGACACCTGCTCGTCGACCCCGTACCTCTACGTCGCCGACCGCGGCGTGCTCATCTCGTACGACGACCCGCGCAGCTTCACCGCCAAGGGCGCGTTCGTGCGCGCGAACGGCCTTGCGGGCTTCGCGATGTGGGAGGTCGGCGGGGACCCGCAGGGCGTGCTGCTTGATGCGATTTGTAAGCGACCCTCCAGGCCTGCTTCTCTCAGAGCTGATAGTCTTTTCTTCTGCAGTATCGGCACCGGCCAATGCGAGCCTTACCGTCACACCCTCCGGGGCGGTTCCGGCACCAGCTTCCGCTTCAGCAGTCACGAAGAGCAGCGGGGCGGTGCAGTCGCGGACATGGCCTTGCACAATGACGCTCCTCCTCGCGGGTTGGACATCACTATATCTAGGAATCAAACTCTAACAATCTCTACGTTATCTCTGTCTACGTAGCAGTGTTAATTTGAGGGACGTTCGGCCGTTCGCAACGCCTACAGGCGCGGAGTACTCGGCGGCCTAGGCGCAGGCTCAAGCGCCGACACCAAGCTAGCGGCGACGGTCTGCGGATCGCTTCATCGAGAGGGGACCTCCATATCATCTCATAAACAGACTGTGGCAATTGAGCCGTTTCTTCCAATGAGAAGGTGTTACTTCCCTTGATAAAGTTGGGTTACGTACGTGAGTTACCCTCGACTCGGACGATACCAGACCCAGAAACACATGCCGTGTCCCGGTTCATGGCATGTATGCGTTCTTGTGGTCTCCCTGCGGAGAGCGCACAGACGCGGAAGGACGCGAACGATGAACCCAATGTACTACCGGACTTGATATGTTCTTGGTTTTCGATGGCGTGCTCCTCTGAGACAGACACACGGTTACTCTCCGCTCTCGCGCGACTTTCGCGGTTGGTGGTCCAATGGGCCAGCGAGAATGCTGGGGGGAAACTATATCTGGCGAGGTGGTCTCATTCATATGGTCGCGGAGACAAAAAAGTATACAAAAGTGCACAGGGACTAAATCATGGGTCGTCGGAGACTCAAACGCAATCGGATAACCGTGTATACCGCGGCACGCTGAGAGCGAGCCAAGAATAATGACAGGCGCTCAAGCGGTTTCCAGTTCATTGATCCAGACCTGGAAGTCCTTGGCTCTTCCGAAGTCCTTGAGACGTCGAATATCGTCTCCGTGCCTAGACAAATCGGCATCTGGAAAGTGGATGCTGAGCCGGGATAAAGGTGCGGGAGAAGAGGCCGAAGATTGAATTCTCCGGCGGGATGCCACCATGTCTGCGAGCATGCCGTCAAAGGAAGATATAGACGATTCGAGGAATCGGATGATGCGCAGGTTGGGACAAATACCAGGGAAATCGCAGATGGTGAGGAGAGCAAGAATGTCATCGGTGACGGTGGTTTCTCCGTCGTTAGAGACATCCAAGAGCTGGAGGGAAGGTGATGAGCGTAGGAATGTGACGAGGTCGGCTTTGGGGATACGGAGTGATTTAAAGATGGCGGAACGGACGAGACTGCCCGACCGGTGGATGCAGCGGATGATCTCGGTCTGCGGAGTGGTGACAGAATTCACACAGAACACGTTGATATTCTCGAGGGACGGCAAGGTCAGCTGCCGAAACAGGGGGCTGAGATCTACCTCAGTCCCAATCCAGAGTATCCGAAGATCTGGTAGAACGAGTGGTGCCGCAATTTCACAAGCGTCAACGATGAAGACTGAAAGGCTTCGGAGCGGAGCCTTCCGCATCACTTCAACGATTTGTGACATCGGCCTCCAGATGGGAACCAAGTCGACAACGGTCAGTCGGTCCCAGCGGATGTCGATGAACCGGAGCGCGCGTAGGTCGTTGCGCCAGTAGAGAGTATGCGCTTGGGACGAGCAGGTGAGGATCCTAGAAAGTCCGGCTATCTGCGGTGTATCGGCAAGGCCTGGACCTGTGTCACCTCCGAACTCGAATTTTGCTATCTGAAGCAGAGAAGCTTCGCCGAACGGCAGTCCGAGAGCCGTCAACGAGGCAGGGAAGGTGTGGTTCGGGAGAAAGATGGTGACACTCTGCCATCTATGAATTTGGGGTAGGAAAATCATCAGGAGGTCATTAGCAACGTCGGTGCCACTAGACGGTGGTCCCAAATCACGTAGGACGAGCGTGAGTGGCTGGCAACCGGATCTGATGATCCAATTATGTATCAACTGGGGCGACGGCTGTGATTTATGGGGGGTTTCTTGTCCTATGGTCACCGAAAGTTGGGCCCACAGGTCGGAAGTCGACAGGGCGATCCTTCGCCATAGTCTACACAAGCCGCATAGAAGGAGCGGTGCCTCGGTTGAAGAGAAAGGCTGGGGATGTGGAAAGTGGGTGTTAAGACAAAATTTGAAGATCTTCTGTAGAATTTCAGGAGGTATCCTGAAAATCGGGACCAGGACTGGGGTCGTTGGAGGATGAGCAGGGGGGGCTTGAGTTGGGCAATCAATTGAGAGAATGAGCTACAAAGGTCCGGTACAACTCACTGTTAGGTCCAGGTAAATTCATCGCCATCGAGACCAGGGAGAGCTCGACGCGAGACGCGAAGCGGGCATATTGAAAAGAGACGCTCCGGTCAGCCTTTATAGGTGTTAATGCAAGACACGTCACGGAGAATAGACATCTATGGGTATGCATATGCAGAGAACCGTTTCATAGTTTTAAAATTTTCGAGTCCGATCGCGACTGGGCCTTGACTGGGCCTGGGCTTTAGAGATAGCTTCCGAGAAAAGGCTGAAAGCTAAACGTTCGGGGTCTGAGCCGGTGGCATCCAATGGGCTCAAGCGAATCCAACCAGTCACCTCAAAGAGATTAGACGTCATGACCAGTGCCCACTGTGCCCACTGCCGCTTACTTTCTAGCTATGCAGCCTTTTCAACGACCGCACTCACTGGCTGAGTTGCCTTCTTCCATGATACTGAGGGATGACGCTCGTCGCTGGGGACCTTGCCAGTAGGAGTACAGAGACTGAGCCTTAGCAGAATGTGGTTGGAATGTAGGGCCGTAGTATGGAGTCAGTGGACGACGAGGACAGAAATAGCGGTCCGGTTGTGGTCGGGGTCATCCGAGTTTTTATATAGCGTGCTTTTGGCGGACCATCATTTTCTCCTTTTTTGGTGTGGTCATTTCTGGTGTGTCATCTGGGCCCGTACTACAAAAGAGGATCTGAGTACGTAGTAGATACAGCTTACTGGCAAGTGGTATGAAGATTTATGCCGATGATTTCTCGGTGGACCAATTAGATCGCCAAAGCCAAACCCTTGGCTGCCATCTCAAGCTCCATCATCAGGTCCGTCCTGGTCCGTCGACCAAGGCTGGTATGAAGAAATTTGTACAACTTGAACTTTCCAATAAGCTCCAATACAGCCATTTTACATTCAGAGCCGGAGCACACACTCCGCAGATTTGGTGAACAAAACAAAACAAAAAAACAGACTGGCATGGTATATTCCGGCGCGGTCACGTTAAGAATCAGACGGTATTCAAGACAAACTCAAGTTGAAGAGGATATGGAACACAAGTCAGTCGTATTGGTCTGCACTAGTAACCCAAGTATCCGTCGTGAGTTTCATTGGATAACCATAGTGCGCTCGATTAATGGAACATGCTTCCGGCGGGCTCAACTCAACAGCGACCAGGTACTGTGGAGGGTTTGAGTGCGAGGACCGCGATACCATCACTATCACACTGCTCACCATGACCCTAAAGGTGCCCACGTCGAAAGTCGGCGTCGTGATGCCTCGGAGCTGGATCTCGCCTTCCCAGCTGACGGCTTCTTCGTATTTGGATAAAGATACATTGGGGAGGCCGTCGATATCCGGCGGAAGCGGCAGGAGCGAGCCCTCCCCGAGAACCGTTCTAATCTTCGCCTCGGCGGCCACAATCTGCCTCAAGAGGTACACGCGAATCGACTGGTCGGGTACCGCCCTCGATCGAAGCAGCAGTTCTCGAAGAGAACGAATCGAGCCGGATAGCTGGAGATGAAACGGCACCGTCTCGGTCACTCCAAAGACGCCAATTGACGGGACGAACAGCTACAAATAGAAGTTGGCGCACACTCAATGTCACAGTAAAAGTGGACGTACATCGCAGTAGATATCGGAAGCGAGAGAGTCGGGGCCAACTGTCAGGTCGACCGAAAGCTGTAGCCACTCCTCGGGGCAGGTTTTTATAGTCGAAAACAGCGAGGGTTCAGAGATTCTAGGGCGCGATGGGCGGGTCCGCTGCCGATACTCTAGCTCGAGAGCAAGGCTTTGATGCCACTCAGTACGCCATCTCGATCATATCGGCGGCCTACCTTTTTTCTTTGGTAAAGAATGGGAGGGACCGATGGAGAGCGACGTTCACGGTTACGACCAGGGAATAAGTGCATTTCAAGAAGGCTCCGCCGGGGAGCGTGATGTCGCAGGATGGTGGGAGAGGATAATGAATCATGTTGTTCTTGAATGACAACGGAAACCGAAGTGAGAATGGGCTAGCGCTGGGGCAGCGCATCTGTGAGCCCTCCTTCGGGTACAAAGAAGCGGATTGATCGACGATCTTTAGTTGCGAATACCCATGTGAGAGGCTGAGCGATTCAAGAATGCCCTGGAGCTGTTCCGGCTCAGCCGCAATGAAATTATTTGATAACGGAGAAGCGTACCCTGATGCCAGTATTGGTGACGGTCTCGGCGGACTCGAGGAGCAAAGACCCACTGATCAAGGCTCCTCGCCCAAAAGTTAGTCTACCAGTATTTTCCTTCTGGCCATTCAGGATCACTGTAATACTATCTTCAGTTCGTATGAACGTTTCGGTTGAGCGAGCGTGTCCAGAGAGAGGGGTATGCTGAAGTGTATGCTCGTTGGATCGCGGGCTTGTTGAGTAGATGGGGCAGGGAGTAAGTGGTGAGTAACTGGGTGGAGGGAAAACCATATTGTGACTCACTTTCATTCTGACTCAGTGCGCTATAAAAAGCATCAGAACAGTAGATCACCCGGGAGATATAGAGGACGAAACGAGACGGACCCTCCCGCAGTTGTGCATGAAGATATGAGGCGAAAATGGGCCATGACGTCCTACGCAATCAGTTTCTTCCTATGAAGTACTCAAACTCACCAAAATGTACCGAGAAACATGCAAAGACTTGCGTGGAACGCTTATTATGAGAATTTTAGAGCGTTGAGGGCGAAATAGTTTGACTGCAAGTCGTAGACACGCGCCGAGGCAGGAGATAGATAGAATCAGATCATTCCTAGATGGTGGTCCGGGGTGGTTTGCTGCGGGACAGAGCATCACTGCGCAACTGCGTCGCGTCAGGCACCCAGGCCGTAAAGACTTGCAATCGTTCAACGTTCATCGGCGCTGATCGATCCTGGATTGCGAGAAGGGACGAAACATGTCCAGTCGGCATTCTTGTGCTTGATTTTAAAACTCAGATCTCGAAATCCAAGACATAACAGACCCTTGCGCGAGGTAAGATTTTTTTGGCTATTTGGCTTTCGACTGGCCTTTTGAGGACGGAGTTTTTTTTGTGGACAGTTCTTCATGGGTGGACACTTGGTGGACACTGGCAGTTGCTGGTTGGTGCGACCAATCGAGTGTGACGTGACAGTCACTTTATCCCACCACCAATCACTGAGGATGTGGACGACCCTGGCCGTGGTACTGTGCGGCGCACACGCTGCCCAGGCCGTCAATGTATATCTATACCCACCCCAGACATCCTTGCGCACGAACTTCGGTCCAGAGGACGCAAGCGCAGCACTCTCGCGTCACCTAGGACTCGAGATATTCGAAACACTCCGCGACAGCTCTGCCTTGGACTATAGCGACGAATATTTCGTTGCACAGGGACCCATAAATGCCCTCCTTCTTACACTCGATGAAGCCGATGCGAAAGGTTGGTTGAATATTTCTGAACGATAGAACTATTCTGAAGTGTTTCCAGCTGTTCGCATACCCGCCTCGTTGCGCTCCTCGTTCGAGCTTCCTACCCCTCCTTCGTCCCAAATAACGACCCTTTCCTCCGTAATCTCAACATATCTTCACCGTGCAGCCCACGCCTACACCTCTATCTTCTCTGCCGACCCCTCTTCCCAAAGCAGGACGGCATGGTACACAGCAGAACTCGACTCCATCGCATCCTTCTTCGACGGTGCGCAGAGTGCTTCATTTGCTGCTGCAGAACTCTCCGGGCTCGCCAACATGCGCACCACCCATGGCACCAACAGCGAAGAGTACCAGACGTCCCTGGCCGCGACACAGAAACTGCTCGAATACGCCATCGACCACAACATCCACGTCGCTATGCTCACCTTCTCGTCGTCCGCGTCCAAACGCGCGCTGGCATCGCAGGCCTCGCAGGCGCCGTTCCCGCGGCCCCCGCCGCAGTCGCCGATCGGTTCAGTCTCGACATGCCACACGACGCTCGACGCGTGCACCAACGCCACTTCCTCCTGCTCTGGCCGTGGCGAATGCGCCGGCGCTACTAAGTCCGGGCGCACCTGTTTCGTATGCAGCTGTGGGACGACGCGCACTGGGTCCGGCAACCAGGTCAAGACCGAGATCTGGGTCGGAGAGAGCTGCGAGCGGAAAGACGTCAGCGGGTGCGTCGACTTCTTCTTCCGCTCGGTCTCTTCGCTCACCGCCTTCTAGCCCCTTTGTCTTGCTTGCTGGAACGACTGTCGTTCTCATGCTCGTCATAGCCGGGTCCATTTCCTTGCTTTACAGTGTCGGTAACATCGAGCTCCCCAGCGTGCTGATGGGTGGTGCCGTCCATGCTAAGAAGGACTAGTCGCTTGCGATTTGCGCGAATTACTGTAACTACATCGCCAGCTTCCGTGCCTCGCTGCGTAATACGTTAATGGTGTGAATTGGACATCCCTAAGACCTGAGGTCTGGTATTCTGATAGTAGCGACTGTCTTGGGCTCGGAATGTTGTTGTCACTCGAACCTTAACTCTTGACAACCAATAGTGGGAGAGATATGTAGTCGATGGTACAAAATAGAAGATCGACCATACGAAGGGCTCAAAGGTCGGGAACGGGATACATTAGTAAGAAAACGATGTAGCCCGTTCAACGACGAAGAAGACTCCGGGCATGGCAAAGACAATAAAACAGCTCGAGGTGTAGGGGCACTAGGGTGCTAGACGAGTGTACGCTGATGAAGACGGAGGTCCCACATGGCATGGGTAGCACTTTGGCATCCTCCTTGCGACATATCGCCCGCGCAAAACCTACGTCTCGAGCGCGCGCAAAGTGCTCTTATTCTTGAGGTCGACGTATACTCCGTCGGTAATCG
This sequence comes from Mycena belliarum, assembly GCA_029282135.1. Classification (NCBI taxonomy): domain Eukaryota; kingdom Fungi; phylum Basidiomycota; class Agaricomycetes; order Agaricales; family Mycenaceae; genus Mycena; species Mycena belliarum. The sequence continues at coordinate 421,154 of JARJCN010000019.1, forward strand.
CTACCGCCGGGGTGTCTGTCCACCGGAAACCGGTAGTGGAGACCAAAGTACGGATTTACTAGGGAGAGTTGGCATAAAACGTAGGACGAGGAGGCGAAGCGTACACCTCTCTGTTTTTTTATAGACCAGAGCTCCCGTCAGCGCGGATGTCGTGCAAGACGCAGCTGCTCCCGGACATCTGCGGCGAGAACGTGTGGAGGAAACAGCAACCGTATACTTGCGACCGGTGGCATGAGGACGAACGTGCAGGCGCTCTGTTAGTGTGGAGATGGCGAGCATGATACCACTCAGGCTACTCACACAGAGCTCCTGCCCCACTTGGTTCTAGATTCAAGGCGAAGTTTACCGGAGAGCGCTGGGGATAAAGAATCGAGGGCGAGACGTACGTGAAGAAAGTACCATCCAAGATCTGGTTGGAAGACCGCTCCATCCGCCGTTCCTGGGGTAAGTGCCCACATCGTACAGAACAGGCTCGGACACGGAGTTCCCGGCCACACTGAGCTCATCTCGTCTGTCTCCACAAATCTCAGAGACCACTGGGGCCCCGCAGAGCATGATGTGACCCTAAAAGGAAGGGCGCAGGATCCGCAGCGGCACATGGCATTGCTCAGCGCGATATCACAGCTCCAAGGCCCGGGGACTTGAAATGCAAGTGACATGTGGATTGGGTTCCATGGGAGCCGCGCTCACATGAGCATGAGCGTAGTCGACAGTTGAAGAAGGAAGGATTGCGGCCCCGACGATAGGAATGGACGAAAATCTGGCTGCCTTGAAGTCTTCGATATGACCATTAAAGCTTGCTGGCCACCGCTGACCGACTGTACACCAGGTCCAGTGTCCCACTTGACCGCGAGGATTGTTAGCGTGTAGACTCGGACCAGGGGGAGAGCATTTCTTTGACCGAAAGCCACCAGGCATTGACTCGGACGATGGAACCTTCGTGCGAGCGTGCAGAAACGTTCAAGCCATAGAAACGAAGGGCAGGCTGTAAGCTGGTGGTCATGATCGCGCGGTGCACTGTGCCTCGATGATCGGTAAATTTCTATCTGAGACACACCTTGACGCGGACGGTGCTCGGGATCCTCTTGACAGTGACATCCGTGCATGAGTGCCTGCGGCCAACGCGAGAGCCTCAGCTTGGTGATGGCCGAGCAGCCTAACAGCGGGTGGCCGCCGACGGTCTTGTAATACTTCAAGTTTGCTATCCTCTTGCTATCCTCATGCGCATTTCTCCTCAGTTACAGAGTCCAAGCAAGACGCAATTGAAGCCTGAGAGAGAAAACAAAGATAATAGATGAAGCAGACGGAAATTTAGAGGAAATTTATTGGTCTTATTTGGTTGCGCAACTTCAACGGCTTCAACCTCCTCGCTGTTCACAACCTCCTCACCCTCCCTTTTCACACCATTCCGCCCGTCCCGGAAGACATGATACCTGTGTTATTTCTCGCTGGCCTCCTCATCTCCCTACAAGTTCTATATACTGGCCCGGGTACCGCCGACAAATGGCCACACGCAGCGGTCACAGCCCACTACATCGTGCGGCGATCCGCCACCGTCGCAAGTAAAAGGGCAGAAAACGTCATACGCAAAGTCTGCGCTAGACTTCCACCACAGTATCTGCTTCTTGGTCGCGTCACTTTGGATATCGCCGACCTTACTTTGCGCCAAGTTCAGCAAGCCCTGAGGTCGCCTTGGGCTCCCGCGCCACCTTCAAGACGTATTGTCTCGCCCCCTCCTCCTCAACATGATGAATCTATGACGGAATTGTCCCAGACAAGTTTGTTAACTACTTCCGTCGCACACTGCCTGTCGGCTCGCAACAGCCACGTTTCGATACCCGTACTAGACACCCCAATACGAGCCTCAGCTTCTGTACTCAGCCGCGTCTCAGCGAGCTCCCGCTCTCCACAAAACACACGATGGCCGAGTCCAGAAACAGGAAGTCAAGAATTTGCGGTGTCTGCGTCCGTGAAAAACATCAGAACTCAAGCCGAAAAAAGTATGTGGAACGACCAGCATACCGAAACAACTCACAGAATGACATCTAGCGGATCTTATGCCGCTCATTCTGATCTCGGTTTCCCTTCTACTGGTTTCGGTGTCCGCGGCCTTGACAAGATGGGTCTCCACACGGCGCGCCCCCGTGCAAGCTCGTAGGCCAAGGAGGAGACAACGCCGTTACCGCCTACATCGGTATCCTGCTGTTGCCCCTGTCCAGGTCACAAACGCAAAAGAGCCCACTGAACTACCTGTCATCTGGCGCCCGGTGGCTGTTGGCGTCCCTAAGTCTGACGCCGGTCTCAAAGGTGGCCCAGAAGCCCCAGCTCGATGCCTCCGCAAGGCAGACATCAAGACTCCGTCCGCGTTCACTGCGCAGCAGCTCGACGTCCTAATCGACAAGCTTATGGAGCTGCTCCCGCTTGTCGTCCTGCAAGCCTTCGCGGACGAATTCTCGCTGCCCTCGTCGGTTCCATCGGTGTTGCCGAGGGTTGGTGACACATCTTTCTCCACACACGGAAACGAGGTCACTCGTCGCCGATCAAGTGGCCAGGGCGAAGAGCAAGCACAAGCAATTCCGATCGCATCCACATCCGCCACGCCCCCGACCTCCGCCAGGGGCGATGATGAGAAGAACGATGAGGACGATATATGGATGACGGTTGCCCAGCGAGTTCAAGCGCTAGAGAGTTTTGTGCAGACGGAAGACAAGGGGAAGGGGAAGGAGAGAGAGAGGGAGCAGGCCTCGCCCACTGTCGATGGCGGGAAGCGCATCCGCATGGCCATTCGAGAGTGGGTCGTTAGCCCCCCAAATTTGAGGAACGACCCGAAGTGGTCCGCGCTGATGCGCAGGGGCGAGGAGCGCGGGTGTGGAGTTGTCGTCCGTCCGGAGGACATGAAACCGCTCGCTTTCTTCGGGGTATCGGAGTCAGGCTAGTTGGGTGAGGTCTTGGTTTACTGGAAGAACCGGCAAGTGTACGGTATGTTGTAGTACGGACAAAATACATAGTCTATGATAATTCGTAAAGTCCGCAGATATTGTATCATACAAGACAATGTAGTTGACAACAAGGTAGATAGGACCGATGCTTCGACAGACAGTAAGGGGAGTGTGGAATACGGAGATGCCGGGGCGACGTGGTATCGGGAGAGGTGGGACCTAAGGTAAGAGAAGCAGCTCACTACCGTCGTCCGGTCGCCGGACCCACGCCTATACAGCTCCAAATCCACAAATCCGCCAACGTCCATCATCGCATCGAGTCCAGAGAGAAGAAGAAAAAAGGCGAAAGTCACTGAGGTAGGTGGATCGGCGACAGCTCGGATACTGGAGGTGCGGGGGCGACACGGAATCGGGGGAGGTGGGACCTAAGGCAAGAGAAGGAGCTCAATGCCGTCGTCCGGTCCCCGGACCCGCGTCTAAACAACTCCTGTACTCGATAGTCGACCGTTCGTCCCTTCCATCAGAACTGCCGAGGGCAAAATAGAAGGCACTGGCGACAAAGGAAAGAAGGGCTTCGGCGAAGAGGACGGATGCGCTGGGAGGGCGAGGTCAGTCGGGTACACGGAGGGGGAGAGAGCGAGCTTACATGGGTTCTGCAAGCACCGAGATAGTATGAGGTTATTGGGTGCCATTCAAAGCCGGAGGGAAAGAAGTGGTCGGGTGGCGAGGCTAGATGGGCGTCCCGTTGATCCTCATGGCCACACCAGACACCTCGTGTGTCACCCTCGCGTCTCGAACGCCCCAATTCTCGAACTGGCTTGGTGCTGCAGTCGACCCTGGTAAGCTTCCGCCTGTCAATCGTGTTGTCCGCCGATGCGTGAACCGGTGGGCGAAGCAGATAAAGAACAAAGATACAAAAACTAGGCAAAATTAGCACGCAGCGAAGACGATGGCGCGGAGACGTACGGGAGCCACAACACCACTATTCATCGACCTCTTCAATAAGATCCTCGAGGTCATTGATCCGCTTCTCTAGCTGCCGGTTCGCTGCGCGCAGGCGTTGCACAGGACACATCTGCTTGGCTGGTCAGGGAAGGGAAAGGAACTGGAAGAGGAGGACACGTACAATGGAATCTGCGACCACGTAGGCGGCCGGCGGCGTCCAGATCAACTGTGGGAAGAGTCAGCGGATGGAGGGGAAGAATGGGGCTCGTGCTCACGTTTATCTCTTGTTGCGACAGCATCCCCAACGTCGGTGCTCCCACCCAGTCCCAGTAAAATCTCAACATGTCGATGGCTTGGGTGACCTCAGAAAACATCGCGGAGTCGTAGAGCGCGCAAGAGGATTCCCGCAAGAAGATCGCCGGATAAGCGTGATATGGCAGAAGGCGGGCCTTGTACCACAGCTCCAACGGGACCCGGAGGAATCTGTAGTACGGGGCGGTGATCTTGTAGTAATACCAAAGCCGGAGGCTCATCGGCGCTTTGAGCAGCGTCAGCAAGACAGGTCCCCGCTCCAAAACGATGAAGCCGACGACCGGGACAGCGACCGCGAGACACACGCTCCACCAAGAGGCCTTGATGCATCTTCGGAATGTGCCGACAGAAAGCTTGATGAGCCGCGAAAAGCACCACCGACCGACTCGCCATCCAACGCCGAGAGCGAAAAGGGAGATACCGGCAAGTTCCATGACAAGGGCCCAGCTGACCACGAAGAACGGATACAGACAGCACCAAATTGAAAGAAGGGTGAGGATCATGGTTGCCCGGCTGCTGTCGACAAGGAACTTGAATGTGTGGAAGAGAACCGGGCCGCTGTACGACGCAACAGCGGGTGTCCAGCCACAGTCTTTGATGACCTGGAGAATGCCCAGAGGAAGGATCACGTATTGGAAGGACATTGAGAGGACGGGCCCGACCAAAAGCCACACAATCTTGAAGATAACTCTGAGCGCTGCCTTCGAGAGCCAAACGGCTTGCGCTCCAATCCACCAGGCAAGTTTGAAGGGTGCCTTGATCAGAAGAACAATCTGTGCTAGAATCCACCACATCCATGCGAGGAGTCCGAACGGGTTCTTGCGGCGTCCTGCAGCGTCGCTGATAGTCTCGTTTCCAGGAGGTGGAGGAGGAGGTGCCCCGTTTGCCGCGACGTTGTTGGTGTTGGGACCGAAATGGGGCGCTCCCGCCGCAGTGGCGCAGGCATCAGGAATGGGAGGCTCAGGATCCGGGGATCCGGGATTGGGAGAAGGGCAAGCAGAAGAGACAGAGAATCCTTTTTGGTAGAGAATCGAAAGTAACAAGAAGGAGAAGAGCAGACTGAGATACGACATGGCGGCCAGTGGTGGATAGAGGAGAGGCCCGGGGGACACGAGGCACCGCGACGGAGTGACAATATCGACGACACGGACAGTTGCTGTCGCGCTGAGGCTAGTGGCCATGATGGCAGACACGGTACCATCGAGCACGGGGGAAAGAGCAGCGAACACGGTGTAGACGACGGTCGCGATGGTCCATACGAGGCCGAGAACGGGCTTGGAGGAGAAGGACGAGGACGAGAACGAGACGAGCGAGGTTACAGATATGGGGATCATGGTGGTGTTGGGTCAAGGTGTAGATGGCTTGTCAGCCGCCGCGCGACTCATACATCAACAAACAGACGCTGGTGGCAGGACGCGTCGCGCAGCACATGATCAGCGATCGTATCGCGCGCTGCGGCAGGCTGCGGCTCACTGCAGCCGCTCAGCACAACTCGAAGCTCAGCGCTAGCGCTCAGCAACGAATCAGATGATGCCCCAGGATATCATGCATGTACACTCTGTCGGGGGGGACTTGATATCTCCAGTGTCCAGATTTTGCCCAATCTCTTCAAGTTACTTATCTGATTTGCTATTTGGCAGTATTCATCCAGAATCCAGATACATGTACAGGAGCGCGCCTGGCATGGTGCAGAGGTGGATGGTGCAAATACATACATATACGATGGAAGGAGAGCAGTGATGTGGAGGTTGACATTACAGCCTCCCTCGATCATCGCTACCTCCGCCGCAGTGTCTATTCGCCGGAAACCGGTAGTGGGTATATCAGAATACGGAGAGTTGGCATAGATCGCAAGACGAACAGGCGGAACGAATGCGTCTTCACACAAATTTCCATAGAACACAGCTCCCGTTAGCGCGGATGTTGTACCAGACGCAGCTGCTCCCGGACGTCTGCCACGGCGAGACCACTTGGAAGAAACAGCGACCGTGTAGTTGCGGCCGGTGGCATGAAGACGAACGTGGGGGCGCTCTGTTTGTGTGGAGATGGCGAGCATGATACCACTCAGACGGCTCACGCAGAGCTCCTGTCCCACCTAGCCTAGAAAGGCGCAGTTTACCAGAGAGCATTGGGGAGAAAAAAGCGGGGGCGAGACGTACGTGAAGAAAGTACCATCCAAGATCTGGTTGGAAGACCGCTCCATCCGCCGTTCCTGGGGTAAGTGCCCACATCGTACAGAACAGGCTCGGACACGGAGTTCCCGGCCACACTGAGCTCATCTTGTCTGTCTCCACAAATCTCAGAGACCATTGGGGACCCGCAGAGCATGATGTGACCCTAAAAGGAAGGGCGCAGGATTCGCAGCAGCACATGGCATTGCTCAGCGCGATATCACAGCTCCAAGGCCCGGGGACTTGGAATGGAAGGGTGAATTGGGATCCATGAGAGCCGCGCTCACATGAGCATGAGCGTAGTCGACAGTTGAAGAAGGAAGGATTGCGGCCCCGACGATAATATGTAATGGACGAAAATCTGGCTGCCTTTGAGTCTTCGGAATGACCATCGAAAGCTTGCTGGCCCATTGACCGCGAAGATTGTCAGCGTGTAGACTCGGAGCAGGCGGAGAGCATTTTTTGAGCCGAAAGCCACCAGGCTTGACCGGACGATGACTCGGATGCGTTTGTGCGACCTCAAGGCCTCAACTTGGCTCAGATCTGCCACGGCGGATCCAGTCCAATTGCAAGCGAAGGCGCCCAGAAAGAAAGCCTTGATATGACAGTTATGTGAATACTTATATCAGAACGGTAGCATTCGCGTCGCAAACCAGGCGAGAAGGCCGAGGTGAAAGGAAGAGCTGTGCTTACTTAGTCGGATGCCCGGCCCGTGAGGCCGGGCCGCGGTAATTTCTTCGAACTTTCGTCTCGGGAGTCCGAATCGTCCATCCTGCAAGCAAGTTCAAGTTGCTCAACATGGGTCCCGCTAGAGCCAAAGTTGACTATGTTCTGTTTGACATGGATGGTATAGCTCGAGCTTCTTCCAGTCCTCGACTAGCCATCCTCACGCGTTATCAGGCCTGTTGATTGACTCAGAGGCCATATATACGCAGGTCACTGGTGAATATGAGTTCCGGGCGCCTACCACCCGGACTGATGATGTTCGCAGACACCATTCTCGCGCCGTACGGGAAGAAAATGACCTGGACTATGAAAGCAGGCTGCATGGGCAAGCGTCAGTCGGCGATTCTCCGCGTCTAATCCCCGACGATCTCAAACAAGGAACGATGGACAGCCGAGCGCGAAGCCGCGGCGCACCTCCTCTCGTTCTTCCCCGACATCAGCCTGACCATCCCCGACTACCTCGAGCAGCGCAATGCCCTTCAGGACGCGCTGTGGCCGACGGTCGCGCTCCTCCCTGGCGTCGCAAAGCTTGTGCAGCACCTGAAGGCGCACGGCGTCCCCATGGCCGTCGCGACCTCTTCGCGCCGCCGCAACTTCGAGCTCAAGACGGGCCACCTCGGCGCGCTGTTCGGCTGCTTCGACGACAAGGTCGTGTGCGCCGACGACGCCACGTGGACCATGCGCGGCAAGCCCGCACCGGACATCTTTGTCGTCGCCGCGCGGGAGCTGCTGGGCCGTGACGTCGGCGCGGCAGACGCGGACGCGGCGGACTTGACGGAAGACCAGCTCGCTGAACGCCGCAAGGGCCTGGTGTTCGAAGATGCCCTGCCCGGGATGCAGGCCGGCAAACGCGCTGGCATGTCTGGTGCGCTGTGCTCTGGTTCCTTCTGCGTATGTCTCTTATCTTTCATGCAGTTGTGTGGGTTCCAGACGTGAAGTTGCTCGACGTGGAGTATTCTGGGGATGAGCAGGCGGACCAGATCCTGAAATCTCTGGAGGATTTTGAACCGGAAAAGTGGGGGCTTCCGCCTTACGCATAGATTATAGAATTCAAGATATACCCCTCATTTTACGAAGGGCGCGAGTTTTCGAACAAGAAATGTCTCTCGGCGGACTTCTCCCCCTCAACAGCCACATGCTCAAGTTCATATACGGAAGGACCCTATAATTGTTAGCTCGTTGATCCCTCTCCAAGCTTCAACGGACTTCTGTCGAGTTTCCCTGGACGCAGAGTCGCGGACAATCCTGCCGGATTTTCTTGCAGCACCAACATGGAGACCTCGGTCCTCCGCTGGAGCTGAGGCTAGTTGCGGTCTGTGTCAGAAAATATCTGGGTCGACATGCTTGACTCGCCTAGCTGCCACTAGCAGAAGGTGGCTTTGGCAACCCGATCGGAGGGAAAAGGACACGAGCCAAGCCGATGAAATCGGGTTCCAGGACCTGGGCTCTTTCCCAAAACTCCGCCCATACTGTCTCAGGGATATGATCAAGAAGATCCTGTGGGAGAGGATCTGTGACGGAGTTGAGACAGTACTGTATGTCAAGGAGATCGCTGGACTGTTTCGCCGTATCCTTCTTCACCCGCTCAGCCATAGTACGAATCTTGTCCACCAAAAGCCACTGAGTATTCGCGAAAACGACCCCAGGGAGACTGACTGTGGTCTGGGTGTAGGCCAGAATAGAACTGTTTCCCTTTACTGCTAGATCCACCTTGACGGCGTCCTTCTTTCCAGGTGCAGATGCTGGGATGTTGGCCGAATATCTCCCTGCCCATTCGAGGGGGGTAACTGTGATCCCGTGCTGCCGGAGTGCCTTCAGAACGCTGACAGTCTGCTTTGGAGTAGAGAAGAGATTGACATCGAGGTCCTGGTTGATATGGTCAGAAACCCACTGTTCATAATGATACAGCTGGTATGTATGAACCTTTGTGTCGCGCTCGTTTCCGCCGGCAGCAGCAGCAGCACCGCCCACCAAGAGCGCTTCGACACCAGCGTCCTTGAAAATCCTGAAGAGTCTCTGAGCACCGGCGGCGAGTTGAGGTCTCAGATGAGACATGGTATGGTAGGAGTTTGGGGTGGACAGAAGGTGGAGGTAAGTGCGGTTGGAATGCTAAGAGGGAACTTGCGGCGGCTGCAGAGCTGACGCTGTTGGGAATGGTAGCAGTAATTATACTCCCTCGGCAGGAAGAAGAACAATTAGATACACCTTGTCCAAGCACTGGGAGACCTTATTCTGATTTATTGCCACTGCGGGTTCAACTTCAAGTTGTCTAAACTCCTGCGCCGCGTTTGTTGTGCTTTGTGGGCGCACAAATTGAGCCCCTATGTGGCGTTGATCGCATCACGTGCACGACCATACTAAAGGACCTACTAGTACAAACTGAAACCGCCACAACTTCGGACTTTGTGACTGGCTCAAACTTAGTCTTTAGCCACAACCCTCGTCCACCATGGGTCTCCATTTTTACGACGAAAGTCCCAGCTGGCCCAGTGAGCAACGCGGAAGACTAGGCCCACCCCTCGCCATCTTCCGCGCTGGGATTCCGTGCGTGGTCTGGGCGGAAGATGCGCTCTCCATTGTCCATCGCGTCCCTACCAACCTATTCGACCAGCAGCTTCTTGTACCAGACGACAAGGTCCCAGAATCAGTGAACGCTATCTGTGCCAGCCTTCCGTATCGCGTGATAGTGGGCGGGGACGACGAAGAGTCTCGTTGGCGGGATATGCGGGCTTACGACCCCGATCGTCCACATGCGTTCAAACTGGGACCGACAGACACTGTTGTGCTGTCGCATGCAGAGCCGGACGTGGCATATGAACAGGTGAGCGACACTTTTGGAAGAGTCAACTTCATCTCGACGTTGCACAGGAAGCGCCCCAACGAATCCTGGTGCACCGGGCGTCCACCTTCCACTTCGATATGAATGATTCTTCGAAGACGATGCTCAACCCAGACCCTCCTGATCCAGATTTCGCTCCTCTGCGTTTCCCCACTGTTTCTGCCTTCTTGGACTCAACAGTCGACATCTTCTTTGAGCCCCCCGTCCCGATGAAACACTTTAGCTACGGGTTGCACCTAATGGTGTGCATAGGCTATACTGGGCTCTATACGCTCTCCTACAAGGGAGACCTTTGGGTTGCTGACCCAGAAACGGATGAACGTGTCCTCGTTCCCCGGGTCCTCGAGGCTCTCGACGCGGTCAAGGAAGAGAACCGGCCACTGTTAATTCGCAAATTTGTGGGTCGGCCCCGGGGTTCATACATGGCGTGCGCATCGGAACGCCAGGCGCTCAAAGCGGCTCGTTTGCGAGTGTTGATTCGCCCCTTCCCCCTAGTTCTCATTTTTCACTAGTGAGCGCCTTGGTATGCGATATGAACCGCCCGCAAGTATCCCATACGATGCCCTGGCACGTCGACAGGGCCTGAAAGAATCAGAACGTGATGGTTTTGGCGAGCCCAAACAGACTCCGTATGTCTCTCAACCCGCTTTGTCTTCCTCTCGCTCATCCTCGGTGACAGCTATTTGATACGAAACAACCATAATGCGCTTTCCGTCCAGTGGCGTGCATTGGCAAGATACACATCATTAGCTGGGAGACTTCTCCGTTAAAGCATCCTGAGTACCCCCTACCTCTTCTTCCGTCAATACAGTTCATAAGTATATCCACAGACATCGAATTCTCCCTCGCCAAGCAATGCACAAGATCATATGTGCGTCCATTCTTTTCTTGCGAGCCGTTCAAGTGCGCTCGCAGGATCTTTGTCCGTATAGGGCAGGGAGCAAGAGCATATTGACAAGTGGTGTAAAACATTTTTGCATGAACGCTTATTGGCTGCTCTACGATTTTCAGCCAATCAGCGGTGAGAAAAATCATTTTATTCCACTCGCCAATATGCTCTCCTCCACCTCCAGCTGAGCCTCCGCTGTTAGTACTGTGCTCGTCACCCGATCAATCACCTCATTTCCCATCGCCGAAAAAAAGGAAACTTCACCACGTCACGGGCTCCTATATCGGGTACTATCATTACCCGATATAGGTCTGCAACGGAAACCGGTAGTTTCCGGTTCGTTTTACATAAGGGACGCGAAATCCTCGCAATTTCTGGGTACTATACAGTTCTTACAAAATCTTGATAGCTCTTTTCCGACTGTGGGTCCTTGCCAGCTCTTCCGGGAGGCAGTTCTAATTTTTTCTTGGAGTGCCTGTCCCTTTTTCTGGGGCGTTTTAGAAAATTTGTCAGGATTACTGCGGACGGACTTTTTTCGCCGGATGTCAGGGCAAGTGTGGGGCAAGTGAAACAGGCTTAAACTCCGTCCCGAAAGCAAATCTTCGCTAGAGCCTCCAAAATCTCGTTAAAGATATGCCTGAATCTGCTGTAAAAGTCGTTGCAAGCGCTACAAGGTGTACTCGATGACCATCGCTCGAGGCCCATTCAAAGTTTCGGCGCGAAGACAGATACTCCGGATCGGCGCCCGTCCCTAACAGGAAACGAAACATAAGAGCGACGGCCGGTCACGTCGGGCTAAACACGCGAGACGAGGGCCTACGAGGGCCGAATCTGGTTGAACTTACAAATGAACGTGAGTACCATATCATGCGAGATCTAATGAAAGACAAAGTGTTCATCGATGCATTTGTCGACGAATTCTACTTCCGTTTCGCACATCCGTCATTGATCATCTCCTGCAGTAGCCATGAGGTTGGCGTTTTGAAACCCGTTTGATGATGGTTGTTGAAATTAGGAGAACAGAAAATAGCCAAAGCTGGGCAGATAGCTGTACAGACTCTCTGGATTGAAATGACACCCTAGTTGAAAGTTCAAACGTTCAAAGACGAGTATAAACTTTTCTTGACCAGAACAGAAAGGGAATAAGGATGCGGCTTGCTGCGGCCCGGGCAAGATCAAAGGAACGTTGGGAGGCTTGGCATTGTTATATTTGGGGGGTCAACTCGGCTGATTGTTTCTGGACAACGCCAGCACCCACCACACACTCGTTATCCCGAACTATACACTCTTTTGCGTCCAATGGCCCTCCCCCACACGTCCAGCCGCACCCCCCTCCGTCCGCACCCGACCTCCCACCACAGGCCGACGTCCTCGCTGTCGCTGCCATTCACCGTATTGACCGGCCTTCATCCCAAGCGAACCAGAAATCGCACCGCTCTCCTCGCCCTCCTCGCCCTCATCTCAGTCTCTGCCTATCTCTTCTGCATCCACTACCCCGTGTCGATATTCCCTGCATACCGCCTGCGCCGCGCGGAGTCCGCGCCGACGGAGCAGCCGGTCTTTCCCCACGACGGCACGCGTAATCTGCACACAGCAGCAGCGCGCAAAAAACACAAGCCCGTCACTCAGCCGCCCATCGCGCTCAGCCCCGCGCAGGAGCTCGCCGCCGTCTCTGGCTTCCTCGCGAGCCTCCCTCAAAACGTTATCCCACCCTCGGTCGACCCCACGCGCCCGATAGACCCCGAGCTGGTGCTCGACTTCGACACCCACGGTCGGCAAGCGATGGAGGAAGTTACGCGCGTCGTCGCGGACGTCTGGGCGCGCAACCCCGTCCTGCTGTACGGAAAGGTGTGCCGTCCCGAAATAGCGCTCTCAAATCTCCCTACTTACCTACCATCAGCTCTATTCGCCGCCGACGCGCGAGCTCAAGGCGCTTCTCAGCGAGATGAATTTGCGCCCGCCACCGCTCTTCATCGACGTAGACACGCGCGACGACAGCGCGGTGCTTGCGCCCATGCTCGCGCGCCTCACCGCGGCGGCGGACCTGCCGGTGCTGCTCGTCGCGGGCGAGCCCGTGGGCACGCTCGCGCAGATCCGCACGCTACATGCGAGCGGCGAGCTGCGCCGGCTCGTCACGGCGTCCGGGGCCGTCGTCGGCGGCGGCAAGCGGCGGAAGCACCACAAGAAGTGAGCGTCAGCGCCCACCTCTCATGCCCTCATGACCGCGACGACCCGCACTCCGCCCTCCCCGCTCCTCCCCGCTGCATCATAGAGTTTTGAGGCCCATCTTATCTTATTAACCTGGGATGTACATACATACGGTCCTATCACACGCCTCGCGTATATGTTTTGTGCTCGCAGGATACATACTGCAATCGAGCTAGTCCGCTGCGATGCGGTCTACTTGTGCCCGACTTTGTAGGATCGGAGGTCCAGCTAGGTCGCGCTTGCAATTGGTTTGGAGAGCTTCCATTTGATCAGGCAATCGCCGCCCCCGCACTAACGCAATTGTTAACTTGCTCGTCTATACTTACAGGAAGCTACTTACATAGCTGTTCTAGCAGCTCAAGGGCTGTGTCCACCATGCAGCTTAGTTTCCCCAGCTCGAGAGCTGCTGGAGCAAGCAAGATAGCACGAAAAGTGGGATCACGGATATCGATGGGGGGGTTCTTGTGAAAAAAGCTGTTTGCGGAGGCGAGGACGCTGGGCTACGCTGGGTGCTTTGAGCAAGTAAGGACCTGCGGCCTGTATGTGCCTGAGACAGGGCAGGCCTGCGGGGAACTGCGCGCGAATACCAGTGGCAGTCCCGGGCGGAGCGTTGCAAAGATTTCCCGAGGTCAGAAACGAGACCCTCTCGGAGGCGGCGAATGCGAGTCAATCAGTATAAGTTAGATACCAGAGTTGATTGTAGTTTTCGAAACAAGGCGCCACCAGCCATGCCAAGCGGTGGCGGCACCAGGTATCGGTGTGTGTGGAGACTTGTGGAGACGAATCCGGAAAGTATTACAAGCAATTCCGAAATCTCCCAGCAGCCGCGCGCGACGAGATGCAGTCTTCGAGCACCGCTGTCGTTGGCGCATTCATCCTCCCCTCCAACGAAGCTGAGCCGGCTCAGTGTTCAGGCTTGAAGGTCACTGGGTGGTGGACTTGATCTTTTAGTTTTCAGGGTAGCAGCTTCTAGGCCCTCGTTGACGTCGGAGCATCATGACAAGGAGGTCGCACATAACCGGTACTTACTGGGTGACTTTCCATAAGCATAAAAAATGTTTTTAGCATATTTGAGCGGTGCCAACGATGTCGGCATGTTGATCTAGAGGACTAAATTTACTCGACCTGGGTTCCCATAAGGCATAGAATATAAGTATTTGAATATTTGTGTTGATTATCTGTCCTTGCTTGTTTGAGTGGTTGTTGCCAAAGCAGACCAATCAGCGCGTCTTGACGCGTACTCATCCGCTTCTACAACATGAACACCGACGCGTTTCTCCTCAACCAGGACCTACAGGAGATGGACCAAGACGAATTGGAGGACGAGAACAGTCTCGCAGGCACCGCAATGGCCTTGATACTGCTGGGTGCCATCGAAGCCCACAGGCTCCGTAACGAGCGACGCAAGCCAAGCCGCCTGTATCTTTGTCGGCCTCAGCTTATTCGAGATCCGCGCGGCGCAACCCCATGGCAGGTGCTCTATAGGGGTCGAAATGACCGAGCATACATCACCACAATGGGGTTCGATGTTACAACCTTTCACACCATCTTAGCAGCCGGTTTTGATCTGGCATGGAACACCAACCCGATCCCTCGAGAAGACGCGATAAGCACTGGAAAAACACGGCCAGGAGCACGATCCCTCGATTCATCCGGAGCCCTCGGGCTACTGCTCCATTACCTCAACTCGACAATGCGCGAGATCAGCCTCCAACAGATATTTGCTCTGATCCCCAGCACTGTCTCTCGGTACATCACATTCGGACTCCAGCTTCTTCTAGAAATACTCCGAAGGATGCCCGAGGCTGCTATACAGTGGCCCCGCGATGACGGCGGCTTCTCTGCCTATAACGAGTTGATTGTTTCCCGCCATCCTCGGTTAACCGGTGCATTCGGAAGTATCGATGGCCTCAATCTCCCGTGCCAGACTTCGGAAAATGAGGAGATAGAAAATGCGACTTACAATGGTTGGCTTTGTGAGCATTTTGTGAGCTCTGTCCTGGTGTTCTCGCCCGAAGGCAAGTTTGGATTTTGTTCATCTACATCATAGCAAGCGGCTTAAATCAATGATGCAGGGACAGTCATAGCTGCCAAAGTCAATGCACCAGGAAGCTGGCATGATTCGCGCGTCGCCCAGCCGATCTATGAACGACTTCGAACCCAGACCCCCGATGGCTTTTATCTTGTTGCCGATACCGCATTTCCCCGTGGTGCGAAACAGATTGAGGGCAAAATTCGGGCCCCAATCAAAAGTGGGCAGCACATGCGAGGGACGGTAGATCAGATTCAAGAACGGCTCGCATTTGACCGCGAGCTCCTCTCATATAGGCAGACAGCCGAGTGGGGCATGCGCGGGCTACAGGGTTCATTCGGCCGTCTTCGGATCCCACTGGAGATCAACCGGCAAAAAGAGCGCGGAGATCTACTTGAGGTTTGTATTCGCCTCAACAACCTGCGAGCGCGCCTCGTTGGTATCAATCAGATACGAGCCGTCTACATGCCACTGTGGAAACAGAATCATGAAGCGGAAGAGATCTGGACGAATTTTGAAAACATGTTGTTTTCAGACCAACGGCGCTCAGACCGTGTTTCCCGGTTTCACAACATCGCACTGTACGAGCCAATAGATTGATTGACTAGAAACAGTATTCGTTAGACAATAGGGGTAGGTAGTAATTAGAATTAGCGATTAGAAGAAGGAGTGTAGCTGCATGGCGGCAGAGTTCAAGAAAGATGTAATGAAATGTTCAGATTTACTTCGCACCACTCTCCATCACATCATCGGCTGGTGTCGGAGGGCCGGCGACCATGTGCTGAGCGGTAGGTGGTCCAGCTGACGGAAGTTCCCCATAGAATGCTGATTCGCGGTGGAGTTGTGAGGAACGCGAGGATGCTGAAGGCGAGGAGCAGAAGAAAGTGGAAGAAGTGCGCGAGGGGGAAGATGATTTGGGGTCTTTGTTCTCCTTCTCCGACTCGTCGCTCGAAGCATCTGTGACCCAGTAAGTACACTGACCTCCCTCCGGGTAGACTGTCTCACAGCGGACTTTCCCATTGACGCGTATAAGATCTGGCTGATCGACCTTCTTCGAGCGGCGCTCGGACTTGGAACGATGACCGCGACCCTCCGCCAACTCGAGCCTCAGCTCAGCACGATCACGGGCGCGTTCTGCATCGTGGGCACGGTTGCGAAGTGTTTCGATGATAGCCTGGGCATCACGAAGCTGCTGTGACATGGCGAAGATTTGGGCGCTTTGGAATGACCGCTGGGAGCGCTCCTCGTCTCGGGCCCTCTGAGTGTCGGGGTCGAAGGCATGCGAGAGCTTATTGACAAGCTCTGGCGCGTTCATCCGGGGATTGCGGCAAAGAGGAGGCGAAGGAGCGCGCCGTGCGACGGCATCAAGCACCTCGATGCTGTCATCCGACGAGGCATCACCCTCATCAGCGACGTCTGAGTCGTGCAGCTCGCGGGTGTCCGCACGCTCATTGATCATGGTCTCGATACGATGGGCGCGCTTGATTGCGGGGGGGCACGAGGCGCTACCTGTTGGTTTCTTCTGCTTGAGGATCTGGAAAATCACTGAGTGACAAAGAAGAAGGCAATTGTTCAGCACGCACGGCTTTATACTTGGCCTCGAGCGATTTGGCATCCCGCTCAGGACGCCTGGCCGTGCGAGCCCACTTCTGGTAGCGGTGTGTAACAGCTTTCCACCCCTTCTGCCCCAGTGGGAGCACCTTCTGGACCGCATCGAGGAGCTTGCTCACGTCCTCGTCCGAGAAGTTTGGAGAGCCCTTGGGACGGCCCTTCTTGGGGACAGGCTCGAGGTCGCTCTCGTCGAGGTCCGGGGAGTGCTGGCGCTTCTTCCCTTTGTGACGAGCACCTGCGATTTTGGCAGCTGGTTTGAGGCCGCGTGATTTGGCAACAGCCGCAGGGTCCGAAAGATCGAGATCGTCGTCCTCAGGAAGCGGAATGAGGCGGGGGTCAATGGGTGGGCCTGAGACCGGATGGGGCAAGGTCGACGACGAGGGCAGACCAAAGTTGTACGGCTGAGGTTATAGAGTTGGTTAGTCGACATGTGTAACTGTAAGGAGGGTGACATCATACCTGGATTGCGGACGCTGGACCTGTTAGCGCCGGAGCTGGCGCAAAGAGACCGTGCGGTGGTCCCTAAGATTACGAGTCAACACTTAGACAACTGCAGGAAAGATGCAAACCATCTGAGCGGGCCTCCATTGGCCATCGACATCCCGGAACCATGGCTTTCCGTTGGCGTCATACTGAAGCTCGGGGGCAGGTGCGCTCTGAGTCTGAGTGAACGGTGGGGCCGTAGTATCTGACATTGAAGAGAAAGAGAATCAATGTAAAGGAGTGTGGTGAACGAGGGAGAGAGCCTCGAACAACGGAATAGATACTTCCAGCTCGTATTTGTACTGACCATATGTTCTTGTGCGATGTAGCAGTTAGGCTCTCGCTGTTGACAGGGTTACCAGTGCAGGTGTCGGGTCAGTTCATAACGCACTTTGCAACCACACACAATCGGTACTTCGTGGGCGTGCATCGACCGGCAGAATGGAAAGTTATTGTATCCGTCCGGTATCTTCTAAGTTTGCGTCGGCGAGCTCGGATTTGGGGTCGAAATTGAGTTGTTGTTATGCACCCGCAAAGCGAATCTGTTGAGTCGAATGTGGTAAAGCGTTGCGCCGATGAATATGGATGAATGCACAATGAATGCGCGTGAGTCGCATCTTGTGACGTGTGTGACATCCAACCCAAAACGGCGATGGGAATGGACGACTGTCGTACGAATGCGTCTAAGATCATTTATTCGAGGAGAAAATAATCTGGAGGGGGGGTAATTACCCCCCCTCCAGATTATCTCGGATTAAGGTTTATTGGAGGGTCCAATTTGGCAAAACCGAGATCTAAGTACGATGGGGTCCTGACAGCTGCCACGGCATCTCGCCGAAATGAACGAAAATATTCTCCGTAGACTTGTTTAAGCTTATGGAAAGTCACCCACTGGACACGGGACTCTCTTGGCAACAAACCACCACGTGGTTCGGATCGGCGTCTCGAAATTTTTCGAGACTTGGGCATCCGGGCGCGTAGTGGTCCTTAGCTTCCTAGATACTCTACTACACTGTCAGCAAGGTCAATGCAGAAGGCCGGTACAATGAATACAGCGAAAAATACGGGGAAAACAGCCCAGACGGGGTCATCGCGCCCAGCGACACGCACGACGCCCGACGCGACGGCGAGTGCTCACGCCGGCATGAGCAAGGCCGAACTACAGGCGAAGAGCGAACTCAACTGGGCGATTGGGGGCGTCGCAGGGGCGCGCACCTTCCTCGTCCAGAAAGGCTTACTGGCGGATGATGCCGACGACCACCCCTCGCTCGCGACGCTCGCCCTCGTTCTACTGCGAGTCGCGCTGGGGATGAGGACTGCCCCTACGTCAGTCGTATACGAGAACTCGGTACGTGCAGTTGCCTTTCTATTGGACAGTCAGGAGGATGGGGTGCTACGGGGCATGGAGAAGGCCCTTGAAGGAGTGTCGAGGGACGTGCAGCGCGTGTTGGCTGTGACGGAAACTCGCGTGAATGAGGCAGCGGCCGACACCGAGCCAGGTGGGGCGGTGGCCAGCCTGCGCAGTGCGGCGGAGGTCCTCACGAGGACGGTCGACGAGCAGAGCGCTGAGCTCTGCACGTTGACGGAGCGCCTGGAGAAAGGGCTTGCGGCAGCGCTGGAGAGGGCGGAGGCGGTCGAGGCGACGCCCCCTCTCGCAAGGGGGACCTCGTATGCGGCGGTCGCTGCAGGGTCGCCGCGCGTCATGACAGCGGAGCACGCAGCGGTTCTGGCGCGCTCCGCGCGCAAGGCGCGGCAGATTCTCATTGACCAGGCGGCGGACGCTACCGTTGGCAGCCTGGCGGGCCTGACGCCGCTGGAATTGAAGGAGAAGGCGAACTTGGCCCTTTCCTTGATGGAGGACAAGATGCAGGGCGCTGCGTTCGTTGGCGCGGCGAAGTTAAACAATGGCGGCGTCATTTTCGACTGCAAGGACGAAGCCACAGCAGTCTGGGTGCGACAGCCTGAGGTAGTGCGCCAGTTTGTTGCAGCGCTGGGCGGCAGCTGTGTCTACCGCCCGCGACGCACAGCGCTCATCGCAGAGAGAGTGGCCGTGGAGGCGCTGATTGACACGCGCGGTTTCTGGAAGACGGTGGAAGCTGACAGTGGGCTACCCGAGGGTAGCGTTGAGAGCGCCCGGTGGATCAAGGCTGTGGAACGGCGTGCCCCGGGCCAGCGGGTGGCCCACCTCAGCGTGGACTTTGCCAACGCTGAGGCAGCCAATTTGGCGATTGACAATGGGCTCTTCATTCAGGGAATGCACATACAAGTTCGCAAGTCCGACGTCGAGCCGCAGCGATGCGCTAGGTGCCAGTCCTTCGACGGGCACCTGGCCCGGGCATGCACAGCACCCGCCAGCGTATGCGCAAGGTGTGCGGAGGATCACCGCACCACAGACTGCCTTGTTACGGACGAGAAGCGACGTTGTGGAAACTGCAAGGTAGGGGGGCATGGCGCGGCGAGCCGCGAATGTCCGTTTTTCCTGAGGGAGAAGGAGAAGAGACGTGTGCGGGACCCCACCTCGGGGTACCGCTACATCCCGACTGCGGATCCGCGCACCTGGGCAACCAGTGATGCAGTGTCGCCGAGGGAGCGCGAGGCAGCGGCGGCATGGCAGCGCACCCGAGAGGGCATGGGTAGGCTTGCGGGGGGTGTGGCTGGCCAAGGAGGAGGTCGCCTCCCCGACAGCGGATGGGGGGGCACGCGACGCCCGAGCCTGGCGGCGACAGCCGGGGCGCGGCCGCCTCAGCAGAACGGCATAGCGGACGCCTTCCAGCGTCAGAAAGAGAACCGCGAGCCCAGTACGTGGGGGCGGGCGGCGACAGAGGAGGCCCCGAGCGACGGTGCGGCTCCGGAGTTGGAGTTGGAGGACGGGGAGCTGCAAGGGGGGCGGTGGGGGGATGAGCCGCGCGATGGCCTTCCCCCGGCCCCGACATTGGAGTCGTTGCGGCCGCCGCGCATCACTGTGACGACTGCTACCCCGCCGTCGTCGCAGGAAGCTGCGGCCCCTCTACCGAGAATGGACCTATCGATGTTGCGGCCCTTGGGCCACAGGCCCCCGGCCGCATCCGTGGGCGAACGCAATGCCTGAGCCGCCTCTGGCGGCAGGTCAGCCTCGAAAACTGACCATCTGGCAGCAGAATCTGGACAAGGGTTTAGACAACCAGCAGATTCTGCTCGAGAGCATGGGGAGAGATAGATACCATTTTGCGGCCCTTCAGGAGCCGTATATGGATCAGAACAGGAAGACGAGGGCGAATGCTTGGTGGACAGCGGTGTACCCTTCCCAGCATGACACGTCAGAGGAGCGCTCCAGGGCGGTTATGTTGGTGAACCGCTCCCTGGCGTCTGACGCATGGTCGCAGATATACATCCCGTGCAGTGATGTTGTCGGGATCGAGCTGCGGGGCGGCTTTGGGACGCTTCGCGTAATCAACATCTATAACGATGGGGGTCACGATGAGTCGCTCGAAGCGGTGTGGGATTACCTGCGCACTCCGGCGGCGAGGCGGCGTACGGCCCCAGGGCCTGTGTATTACATCTGGCTAGGTGACTTCAATCGCCACAGCCCAGAGTGGGACGAGGAGCGCAACCACCACCTCTTCACGGCAGCGGCGAATGTTGCAGTGCAGCCATTGCTGGATCTCCGCGACCGCTATAACATGGTCATGGCGCTGCCCAAGGATATTCCAACGCTATGTGCGAAAGCGACGAAAAACCTTACGCGCCCGGACAACGTCTTCTGCAGCGCCAGCTTTGCGGACTTTTTCGTGTCTTGCAACGCGTTCCCGCATCTCGCACCGGGCACAACTGATCATTTTGCGATTATTAGCGTCATAGATCTGCTACCCCCAGTTGCGGACCTGGAGGCGAGGCGCAACTGGAGAGCGGCTGACTGGAAACTCCTCAACGAGATGCTGGAGGAGGAGCTGGCAGCCGACCCTTTGGTAGAGGGGTACGCGAGCATAGAGGAGGTGCTTGCGGCGCTCAAGAGGCTCGACGATGCTATCGACCGCTGTGTCGAGAAGCATGTGCCGCTCTGCAAGCCGAGCCCCCACTCCAAACGCTGGTGGACGAAGGAGCTGACCGAGCAGCGGAAGGAGAGAAATGCGTTGGCGCTGAAGTCCTTCCGCAAGCGGGACCTCCCGTTTCACCCAGTCCACGAGGAATACCGGCGCGTACGCAACAACTTCAAGGCAGCCGTGAAGCTCGCACGGGAGACAAAGTGGGCGGAGTTTCTCGAGGAAGTCGACGACACCGACATTTGGACGGCAAGTCAATTCATGAAGCGCGCGCCCACAGATGGCGGGAGGGCGCGCATTCCTGACTTGAAGAGGAAAAGTAACGGGGGCCGTGAGGAGGTGGCGGTAACTAACGATGAGAAGAGCGCGTGGCTGGTCAAAGAGTTCTATCCCGTCCGCAGTGCAGGCGCAACCGACCCAGACCCGGACACAGTCTATCCGGAGCCAATGTGGCAGGACCAGCCGCTGACGGAGGAGGTGTTGCACAGGGTCATCGCCAAGATGAAGCCATGGAAGGCCACGCGCACGGGCTCGTTCCCCAACTCGGTCTACAAGTTCTGCGCGAGGCTGCTTGTCCCGCGGCTGCAGCGAATTTACCGAGCGCTCAATGTCTACAGGCACGAGCCGACGGACTGGAAGGTCACGGAGACATTCGTTGGCCGCAAACCTGGGAAGCCCGACTACTCGAAAACAGGGGCGCACCGGCCGCTGATACTTTCCCATGGACACGCACGTCTCCGTAACGGGGGCAAGTGCCTGGTGCTAACGTACTATGCGGAGCACTTTGGTATGTTGCCGCCGAACCACTTTGGAGGGCGGCCGGGACGCGCGGGCACCGACATGATCCAGTTGATTGTGAAGAAGGTTCGCGATGCCTGGAGGAAGGGGAAGGTTGCGGTTCTCCTCCTACGCGACGTGAAAGGGGCGTTCCCGAGCGCGTTGCTCTCGCGCGTGAAGCACAACATGCGGATGGCAGGGGTCCCGCTGGCGTTCATCGAGTGGATGGAAAGGCGCTTCGAAGGACGCACGACACGCCTCGTTTTTGATGGCTACACCTCCCGGCCCTTTTTCATTCTGGACGGGCTAGACCAGGGTGATCCATGCTCAGTAATGTTTTACCTCTTTTATAATTCCCCCCTCGCACGCCTACACCCCGACTCGGGGTTATACATTGACGACTTCAACCGTCTAGCAGTCGCCGACACCCTTCGCGAGGGCGTGGAGGCCCTTGCGACAGCAGTCACGGAGCCCGAGGGCATCAACGACACCGCGACACAGAGCAACAGCGCCTTCGGCCCCGAAAAGGACCAATTCATCTGTTTTTCAAGACGGACAGTACTTCAGCACCAGTTTTTTGGGCAGAAGAGCAAGTACGTGCCCGAGAAACGACCTAATCTCATCATCAACGGTGTGGTAATCAAGCCAAGCAAGGCCGTAAAGCTAGTGGGGGTATGGCTAGACGAGGACTTGACGTTCAAGGTCCACGGAGCCGCCATGGTTGCGAAGGGTAATGAATGGATTGCCGCCTTTCGGCGGCTTTCCCAGGTGTCACGGGGGGTGGCGCTGAAGTATATTCGGCGACTCTACCTCGCCATCTGCCTCCCACGGATCTTCTATGGTGCGGAAGTAGCGCTGGTGCCGGTGCGGCAGCGGGACCGGGGTGCCAACAGACGACATGATGGACGAGCGGTGATGAAGAAGCTGGCGTCCATCCAACTTCGAGCGGCGCGACTCATTGTGGGCGGCATGGCCTCCTCCCCGGGCGACCTCGTTGGAGCTCATGCGGACCTGCTGCCTATGCACCTGGTGGTCGACAAGCTCCTGCACAAGGCCGCTCTGCGTTACGCTACACTCCCCCCCACTCACCCTCTTTTCGAAGCAATCAAGAACGCGGGGCGACGCCACGTGAAGAAGCACCCACACCCGCTACACTTCCTCATGAATGCATACACGGACGTCAAGCAGAATCTCGTGGAGGAGATACCCGCGGTGCGCCGCTCAACGAGCTGGCGACCACGGATCGAAGTGCGAGTGGCGGCGGACAAGGAGGCCGCGAAGGCGTTGGCGCTTACGGAGCCATCGAAGGTGCAGCTGTTCTCGGACGGCTCACTCATCGATGGCTCGGTGGGGGCGGCAGGGGTGTTGATGGTGAATGGGGTTGTGAAGCGCACAAAGGGAGTACGGCTAGGGTCTGCGAAGAGATACGGCGTTTACGAGGCGGAGGGCGTGGGCGAGGTATTGGCGCTCGAGTGTTTGCGCGAGGAGGACGATGAGGTGATCGACGGGGTTATTCCTTTGGGCATTGACAACAGGGCAGCGATAGACACGACCACGAGCGGCAAGCCAGGCCCAGGCCACCACATATGGGACATTTTCCATCGCAGACTGCGCAGGGCACGTGAAACGCACCCCGATTTCCGACTACGCGTCGTCTGGACCCCAGGGCACGTCGACATACCCGGGAACGAGGCGGCGGATGAGGCGGCCAAGCGCGCGGCGCAGACGGGCAGCTTTGGGGGACCTCCCAAGGTCCTTACGAGGCTGCCGTTTGGTAAATCCGCCCTGGCCCTGACCCACCACCGTCTCCTGAAGCAGAGCGCGACAAAGCAGTTTACCACATCACCGCGGTTTGCTCGAATCAAGGCGATAGACCCCTCTATGCCATCGAACAAATTCCTGAAGCTTACCGCTTCACTGCCACGCAAGCACACCTCGCTACTCTTCCAGCTCCGCTCGCAACACGTCCCGCTGTCCAAACACCTTCACCGCCTAAAGAAATCCCCCACGCCCCTCTGCCTCTGCTGTGGAGAGGTCGACGAGACCGTCGACCACTTCCTCCACTTCTGCCCTGCCCACGCCGCCGCTCGCTCAAAGCTATACGCTGCCGGTCGACATGCTCGATACACGAAGAACCTTCTCAGCTCCCGCAAGCTCCTTCCCGCGCTGTTCGCGTTTATCCAACAGTCTGGCAGATTTCATGCCGTGTACGGAGACTTCTCGGAAGTCGTCCTGCCAGATGACGCGAACAACGAGCGGTAGACACCCTATTCCATTCGAATTTGCTACTCATGACCGCCCCACGACTCTTACGATCTAACTACACTTAGGGCTTTTAAGCACCCCCGCGGACTTTCCGCTTCGCGCCCGTCCTGCACGGTGTCGCAAAGTTTCGACGCATTTTACAATTACTATAGCTACATTACTACGGGACTACGCAGACATTAGATAGTTGTCTCCCTACCATATGCCTTAGGCACAAAGGGGAATAAACGATGATTCAAAAAAAAAAAAAACCCACTGGACACGCTAATAATTCAAGACCTCGTAAATCTGGACCGTCCCTGGAAGGCTGAGGCGAGAGGGGCTTCCGGCAAGGCGTGTACATGGATAGGCGCGGACGCGTGCGGAAGTGATTTGATTTAACTCAGGCAAGTCCTTGGTCCTGCACAGTCGGAGAATGGGGCCGCTGCGCGCGGCGCGTACATACGCGGTTTGCGGGGATGATAAGGATTGCGAGCGCGCGACGGGGCGGCGGTGACCAGAAAATGCGAGTGCGTACATGAGGCTGGGGAATCAGCTGGAGAACACTGTTGCGGCTGCTATAAAACGTTAACTAAGGTGATGATGTACTCATACCTTGTGTGTATGCCGCATGCCTTGCGGATATCCTTTGGCGGATGGGTGTGGGTGTAGGCTGGGTATTCGTACACCTTCCGAAGGGTCGTCTGAGGCTCATCATAGAAAACTGGAACGAAGCTTGCGGCTTAGGTTTCGACGTCTTTAAGGAAATATTGGGTAAGCTTAGTAGGGGTGAGGGCATTCCTAAGACAGGAAATCTCCACCTCGCGCATCGAGACGGGGGTTGTATATGTTGCGAGTGGCGGTCACTGCGGCTCGCCAGTATCAGATCTAGATAAGGCTAGATGATAGATGTCCTTGAAGCGCATGATGTGGCAGCTAGGTTTTTTATAGGGGAACCTCGAGTTCGCCAACAGGCAAAGCCAGTAAAAGCTTTGAGAATGATCCAGCGCTTATCCCAGAGAGTCTCAAACGGCAATGAACCTCAGGAAGTCGCGACTGCAAAAAGTGACATGAAAGCCTGGAGCAAAGTGAACAGTTTCCTGATCGGGATAGATCGGGATAACGACCCGCATAATGCCGTCGGCCGAGAGGGCATGTCTCATCTCATGATCATCATGCCATGGTTGACACTCGCGAACATGCCCTTCGTTCAACGTTCAACGTTCAACGCTCGACCGTTCATCCGAACTTGTGACCGTTCCAGCCCTGTCGGAAATCAGCTCTTGGAGGGTAGTGGAGCTCAGGTTCACTGTCGCACTTTTGGCAACTATTATTTTGCTTATTTCCTATGTCCTCACGCGATCTAGCCAATCCACCGCCAGGGCAGGTCGCTAATCTATGTCTTTATTCAGTTTTGATTCAGTTGGGGCAACGCCGACTCAGTCGCAGCGTGCTCTGTGTCTGATAGACTTACGACAGGAAAATTTGGTGATAAGCTTGATATTTCAGCCGATTCGACCCCGTTGCAGCAGTGTCAGAGCTTCCGGGAAGCAATACATGGAAACAGGCTCTCTTCAGCTCTTAAAGATCCAATACTCGCCTTGGCCTGAAGTCAAGTACAAGGCAAGCAATCTCCAATTCACTGATAAGTAGTTCCAGGCTTACTTGAGCCCCAAAGAAACCGACCTTCCAATTTATCTGCGAGACACTTTCTCCATGCCGATGCGGCGTGTACGGCAGCCCTTGGCGCTTCCACGGCTTTGAGTCGCAGAGGCAAGAGCTGAGCGCTGAACCACTAATCGATAGTCTTAGTTTCATCCGCCGGTTCAATTGTCAAATCCCGCCCCTAAGCACTTACTACTCGTGAAAGTTGAAATGCCGCCTAACAGGAAATCAATCTCATTCCAACCATCCTGATGCCTTAATCAATCGATTCAGCCTATTTCTGTGCGTCGACAGTTGTTATGCGACGTCGCTTTTTGACAGTTCATGCACCAAGCAGGGTCGAGCCTCGTGCGGAGGGATGCAGCGGGGTGACTGGGAGTATGTGGATACTCATCGTGGGATCTACCACTGGGACTGGCTTGATTCTGTCGACTGTGGCAATGAGCTTTCCCAACGGTACCCGACGTTCTCGGAGCACGAAGGCACAAAAACACAAGACGGCTCACGACTATCAACAAACATCTGACATCGCGTACATACGTCTTGAATCAAAGACCTGCCTCAATCGGGCGAAGTTTACCCCACCAAGGTCTCTTTCTTCTCGCGAAGAAGCCCGGTACTTAAAACTTTATCTGGACCACATCTCTATACTTGTCTTGCTGTTAATGCGGTGCTTCACGGCAACTCCATTTGTTCCCTCCACCAGGCACTAACGTATACAAATGTCAGGCCTTATAAAGGAACTCAAAACGAGGTCCGCCCGCTTCCTTGCTCTCCCCTTGCTGTTCCGTATCCGCTGTAACTTGTCCCCAGTGAACATCATCATCCTTCCTCGTCATTGCTCTCCAGCGCCCAATGCAAACCCCGACTTGCACGAATCTTCGTATCAGGTCGCCATCGGATGTCCGCATAATATTCCACGCAGTGCTCCTCGATATCCTGCCTATGGTCACCCGAAGACTAGACAACGAGGAGAGGGGGATGATCATCCCCGGGTCCGTCTATGTCTGGGAAGAGCGGGGAGCGCAGGCAGAAATTACAGGAGTGAGTTCTTGGGCATTGAAGTGCAAGCAGGGTGTCAATGACCATCCAGGTCGGAATTGAAAGGTGGACTGACGGTGAGCAAGCATCCTTCCATTCTCGCACGAGAAACTGAACTCTGACGCTCCTTTAGGCATCCGATGGGGGCCGTCCAGAGTCCGCGAGGTAGCTTGATATTTATTACCCTGTAGCCCAGACCCTTGCCCTAATCCCTGGATTCTAGGGCTTCTTATTCTACCACGAGAAGCCTCCCTCTCACTATGTTTTCCCAGGAGGAATGTTGTACGTGTTATCGTCATATCTCTATCATCTTTTATTTGACGTGGAATTTGTTTCGTAGCCCTTTGCACCGACAGCATGCCAGCCAAGATCTGCTCATCAAGCAGACATATACCGCCTTTGTCGATACTCCTCGCGGACAGCGCAAATGGCATCTCAGTAAGCTCCAAACGCGATCAGCGAAGATATTTGAAAGCTAACGGCTGCTCGCAGTTGCCTACTTTACCGAAGAATCTGTCGATAGACTCCACTGCATCGACGACTATCCGACCTTGACATGTACGCTCCCGTCCATTATCCATGCGCACAGGGGAATTAATATCCCGACGCAGCATTAAAGGTCCCGCACGGCAAATATAAGAGCGCCCGCTCAGTCAAAGGCCGGCCAGATCACATATTCAATCCGGACGTCAGCGTCGACAGTGAGGAACCCCCCTCGCATCTCCAGTATGTCGCCTACGACCCTCGTTCGGTTTCCACCCATTCCACGAGATCTACGCCATCTCCGCGGTATAATCCTCGCTCATCAACGTGGGATGGACCACATTCCGAGTGGTTGGACCCACGCCGCCAGCCTGACGCTGGCGATATCAGAGGCCACGTACGCGGGCGCAGTCTTCCCGAACCTGAGACTGGCTTTCTCGCGCCGTTGGAATACCTTGAGACCGTGACCCCTCCGCGACGGCATCCTATAGACGAAACTGCGTTGAAGCTCTTCAAAGCGGGTCCTTGACACGGTGCCATGTTTGTTTTTTGTTTTGAACACATGTCGTCTTCTTTCCTGGAATTGCGCGCGAAGGCTGGGCCTGACGGCGAAGAATGTCAAGAACTGTCAGCAGGACATTCTAACCTAAGCTAGCGATCTACGCGACCGACAGCCAATAAAACATTTAATATACTGACGTCGGCGGCGCGAATACAATGGCTCGGTAGGGCTTAGCTGGGTGACAGTGGCAGCCTGCGTGTTGCCATCGAAAATCTGACAACCTTGTGTTGTGTACATAGTCAGATAAGCTATGTCGTCGTTGACAAGGGATACACTAGCCATGCCGGCCCTTCCCATCCGAATATTACTTCCGGGAAGTATTGTTGAATGGTAACGAAAGGTGCGCCGTACTACACATCACCGCAATGCTATTCGAGGGGCACTGGTGCTATACTCGAATGCTAATAGACTGCTGCGTGAAATAAAAGAAAATCACGGTGGGCAAGGGGGATCTAGTGCAGGCGAGCCTTGTGCTCCATGACAATGACAGGGACTGTCATGATCCACCCAGTACCCTGTGATCCATCCAACATAATTTCCTGGAGGTTGTAGTGAACACAAGCCCCTGACATAATGCGGGACGTTGCCTATCGGAACACGACAATGCGACAATATCGGAGACAGTAGCGCGTAATAGGCCGGTCGCGAGCTGCCAATCCGGAGAAAATGTCTTGATCAGTAAGGCAGGATGTCGATACCTCTGTGACCTCCGCCGAGCTCGGCGGAATATCAGTGGGGAGATTGAGACTGCGTCAGCCTTCGCGATCGGATCCACGTCGCTCAGAGCGGAGCGCAGTCGTGCTTTGACATAAGCCCAAATTTTGCTAGTGACAACGCTCAAATCAATCAGCGCATGATGTGCGTCAGCCTGAAGACGTGCGTACTTACCTCGGAATAAAATTGCAATGAACCACTACGATGAATTGAGGTAGTCGGACACCATTATAGCCGCAGCCACAATGGTATTGTAGTCCCGCGCACCTGTCAGTGCCTGGGACCGCAAGTGACAGTCGGATATCTGTTATGAACAGATAGAATGGGGACCGGGACAACTGTAAACCGGTGGCACCTTCCCTAATCTGGTGAGTACAAGGCAACGCTGGCGGAATGCCAGCATTAACGGCAAATAGGCTACCCGTGCATCTCGATGTGGGGTCGCACTTCGGGCCGATTGAAGGGCATGAAGTTTATTCGATGTTGGACTGATAGCTGGCCCAAGCCTGTACCCTCTCTGGACCGTACATAGTAAGTTGGGGAACGTCGGAGATCCTCACAAATCTTACTTTGCAGATATAAATCCATTCCATGGCTCGACACACCCAGAAGTGACGCTCGATGACTGTTAAATCTGATCCTATATCTATCCGAGTGAGCATCTTGAGATGGTTCCATACCGAGAAGCAGATCGATGACCTTCAGTGGGTAATCTCTTTCTGTTATCTGTTCGATTTTGAAGATTGGTGTCTTTGGCGCGTATTGTCGATTCAAAGGACTCGTGAGTGGCCCGGCCTCTCTGGGCCTCAGGAGTCCAAATGCAAGGGAAGTCAGAGTTGAAACTTGGCCGGAAAGAAATAACATCAATTGATGGAATGATAAGATAACGATAAAGTACATTAGCGATTTCGTGTCGATGGTGGTATATGTCTATGACAAAAACAGGGAAACTTGAGCGATAAGTTACAATGGGGACCGAAGGGGACACCTTATGCTGAGACGAAGAATGCCGGAGAAGGAACGTCCTCTGCGTCATCGCCATAGATCCACACCACACCCTCTCCGTCTTGGAAGTCCACCCCATCACGCTCAAAGCGCTCGCTCCACCAGATGAACACGTCCCGGACCAGGCTGTCCGTATCGGCGTCTACGAGGAATCCCGCCGTGCGCACCATCTCCAGGCTCGGGTAGGCGGCACGCGTGAAGGAGCGCAGGTGCGTCTGCGTCTCGTTCGGGCCCTTGGACGGGTAGAGCGCGTCCGCGCGCACGCCGTACAGCGCGATGCGGCGGAGGGCGAGGTGCGTGTGCGGCTCGGTGGCGGACGTCTCGCGGACGATGGCGGGCGAATTGGCGCCGAAGGTGAAGGTCTCGAGGTTGGGGCAGACGCCGGCCTGCAGGAATAGGGACGGCGGGATGTGCTGGGAGACCAGGCGGGGCTGCGCAGGCTCAGCGTCGAAGCCACTACTAGGAGGAGGTAGATGAACGGTGGTGAGGGATACGCCGTGGACAGAGAGCAGTCTCGTGATATGCTCGGTCCGGGCCGGGGAACCGACGAGACTTTGGAGCGTCAGGGTGTGCAGCGACGGAAGATTGAGCGCAGTGGCTATGGAGATATTGGATCCACGATTGGAGAGGATGAGGTGAGCCAGGTCAGGAAGGGTAGCAGATGGTGACCCAATACGGCTGAGATTGCCGTCACCGACAAAATTCCTGAGATCGAGGATGCGAAGCGAGCTAAAGGAGACGAGAAAGTCAAGAGATGCGTGGGTCTTTTCCAAGGAGTACTTCTGCTCATCCCAGTGTAATGCCTGAAGCGTTGGCCCATAGAGCGTCGACACGGCCTTTAAGAATTCTCTTGGGACGATGATCCTCCAGGTGGCGTTGAGCACTCTAAGCCGGGGACAGTATTGAAGAATGCGGAATACAGTCTGGAGAAAGCGAATATCACTGGAGCCTCTGGCGTGCGTGTACAGTTCGATGTGTCGTGTCCAATGTCCATAATTAGACTTCGCACTGTAGGAATCGCGGAGGACTTGCAGGATCGACGTGGCGCGAAAAGGACTTCGGACGACGATGTGTTGATAAAGAAGATGGATGGCCATGCGCCGCCACGATCGAGAGACGCGCACCAGAGCGCATTTCGTGCGCATTGAAAGGATCGGGGTGTTCGCTCCCATCACATCGGTAGGAGTGTGTTTCACGGTGAACGGGTCCATCGGCTCGATTGTCGTCGACCCGTAGACGTAGGTAGACCATTGGAAGATCTCCAGCCATATCTCGAGTGGGAGATCAGGCAGCGGCCTCGATATCGGTCGGGGGGACACTGTTGCCCATATAGTAATCGTCCGATGAGAGGCTGATTCCACAGGGACGCAGTCGGAATATACCAGGAGAACGGGAAAGTGATATTATGAACGCGTTCTAGAATCCGAAACATCATGAAGGCGCATGAATCCCGCCAGGCTGCTGGTGGCAAGAAGAGAGAGAGAAAGTTCCAAGCCATTTCGGAGCCGTAAATCGTGACGTAAGCATACGGCATCTCGGTCCGTTCTCCGACAAGCTTTAGCCTTTCGACATCGACACAAAGAAAAGATGTTTCTTGAAGATTCGATCAAGTTCAGTTCAATGCTCCGGGATGTTTCTAGCTGATTGTTGAAAGGATTCCCAGCCAGCGGGTGACTTTCCATAAGCATAGAATAATATCACTTGATTCCCCCGTCAGCTCGACACATATTCAATTATTCGGTCAAAGGTCTCCGAGTCCTTGTGCTCTCCACTGCATTAGAAACTCAATTTATCTGCTCTTTATCCCTGGATAAGGGCCGGAACATGAGCTCTACATTTTTGAGGGTCTGAAACGTCCCTTACTGACGCTGTTGGACAATGGAGCAGATTCGATGTCCATTTTTGTTAACGTCCACTGTTCAAAGAGTTTTATTGCATTCAAGATATTCTGGAGGGAGCGTGTTGAATTGTTTGATGAAAAGTCCGTGGACTCAGCCGACGGAAGCTCCGGTCTCGAGTCGTCAATGTTGGCGACGGTTTCAATCATTCCTACGCCGTTACCCATCGATTCCGAAAGATTGTCTCTATCGTTAGAACACGGCCACCATTCTTTCACCGTGATTTTTGTGTCAAGATACTCCTGTTGAAGTTGTATCTAGTAAGCCCACTGTGTAGTCAACTATGCTGTATGAAGCTATAAACTCTGGAGAAACTCCGCCCATTGCATCTGCATTACAGACAGTGTCGGTTGAAAATCTAGCCCCACGCCCTCCGCCGCATAGCTCAATGGCGGAACCGTGAAGAAGAATCCGGCGTCAATGCCTACATTCTGCGGCTGCGGCAGCGCCGTCACGTCCCCGAATGGTGTCTCGGAGTTTGGGAGCGCAAAATACTCTACGATTGAAGGATCGAAATCATCCGGGATTTGCCACTGCGGCGGCGGCGACGGTTCGCTGCGCTCCGGCGCCCTCAAACCAAACTTGAACACTTTGTTTGCGACGGCTCGCGTGTACCCCGCAAACATTTCAAGCTCGTCGTCGGCATCAGGGTCAGTCGGGGGTGGCGGAAGTAAGTTGTTGCCAGAATACTGAGAGTAGACCGCGATGGCCTTGTCCCGGAGTCGCTGAAGGATTGCCTGTGGAAGAGATTGATAGATAGCAGCAGCGGCAATTGACTAACGTACCAGACCGCTCCGAGCGCGACCGCTGGCAGACGAAACAGCACCCTTTTCGATGAGGTCGACGGCCGTGAAGAGCTCGACCATAGCGTGCGGGGCTATTCGGGATCCCGGATACCTTGTTGCGATGGTCCCAACGATTATCTATAGTTGCTGTTCAGGGCATCGTGGCTAACAGATAGGATGGGACACACAGCGGCATTAAATACTGTTCCAGAAATTAATCCAGCGCTATGAATTAGACTGTGGGGACTCACGACTCTTCCAGATACCCCACCTGAAGAAATCAGTGTAACTGAGTTGGAACAAAACAGATGAGACGCGTGTATACCATCGAATAAATAACATCGGATATGTAGTGAAGTTCCTTATGTCTGCCTTGATGACTTCCGAGGCACTTCGATACCCGGCAAGGAACGAAGCGGCGTACGAACTCGCAAGCGGATTCTCGCGATTGTCTCGCATAGCCTCCATGAACGAGCCGCTGTGGATGTACATGAGCACTGCAACGGCTGCAGTAAGTGTAGTCCACAACTACAGGTGGCAGTGGTGTCTCACTGATGTTCGAAAAATGCGGGATCATATTTCGTTGAACGAACGTGGAAGGGTTGTCGTCGTCTTCCGGGACCGGAAAGCTATCGAACGGAGAAGATAGCTGATATTTTCGAATCTTTTGATCTAGGTCCAAGACCGTTTCGTAGCTCGGCTTCGTAGTCGTCAGAAATGTTTCCATGATTGGCGCTGTAACCTGACGAATTCGATCAGAACAATCGCAAGAGAAAGCTGAATCATCCGTACCTCTTTAATGAATGTCCAACGTGACTTGCGGTCTGAAAGAAATTGAGATGGAGGGTAATTCGATGCAGGGAAATTCAAACATTCGGGATAGAGCTTTGCGTATGGTTGCGTTTCGGGGTCTTCATCAGGTGGGAAAGGGCAGTCGATGTTCGAAAGAAAAGTCCCCGTAGGCCGTCCAACAGAGAGTCCCTGAAATGAGTCGTTGAGATAAGTATGGGAACTACATATTTCATCTGCATACATAGAGAGTTTCGATGAAATATATTTCCCAGAAAAGGGCCTCGTGCGCGAGTCAGATGAAAAATGAGCCGAAGTCAGATAGGAGAACGCACCCGACATCGATCGGCCGCCATGGGCGATAACTTCGAGCCAAAGCTTTCGCGATCTATTTGAACATTGAGTTGAGCCTGTCCTGGAAGACGCGGAACACATACGCATGCCCAGCTAGTTGGGAGTTAGCGAGTATCTTGGGACTAGCTATGTAATACACGAACTGTTTGCGATATGTTGCTTGCAAGAGACACCGTAGACCACGCTCCGTCCATGGTGAACCGCTTGCCACCATGGCAGTAATATATGGCCATCAAAATCAGCGCCTGCACCGTGACCACAGTGGGGCTCTCGAATACAGACCGAACAGCCAGTGCCGCACATCCCAGGTCAAAGTAATGGTCCGCCTCGGAGCTATACGCCGGCAGCGCGAGGTCGACCAAAGCTCCGAGGGCCAGCATAAGATAGAACACCGCCAGTTGATGCAGCGTGGCGGGTGCGTGCGGCTGCGCTTCGGCTCCGCCGTGGAATGGTTGATAGACTTGGGTCACGAGCTCAACGGCTTCGCTTTGCATGACCGGGGTCCCGGTCCAGCACCCGTTTCTGTAATATGTTTTACAGAGACTCCACGCTCGTAACTCCGATGGGAGTTGTGCGAACAGCTGTTCAAGCGCTTGATCTGGGTCCCAAATCAGCGTCGTACCGGATGCGAAGGGGAAGGATTCCGTGATAGTCATAAAAGAGGAAAGTTTCCGCTTCTGACTCTGACCGCTCGACCCAGCTTCGATCTGTCAAGCAAGTCAATTGGATTTTCAAAAGAGCTCGCTCTAGAGCCGCACCGAGAATAGAGCCTGCCAGCAAGCGTGAAAGTTGAATGAGAGGGGGCCTCGATTGATTGTTATGATTATACCTCGCTTGCAGCGGTGGGGCCAAAATAAACAGCATGGCCCGCCCCGTTGACACTGAAAGAGCCCGAAACCTCGGCAGTTTGTGCGGGAGCCGATGGTGTCGGCATTTGAGGTGTATTTGACAAGAGGGGGTGCGGTGAACAGCCTCGTTCATGCGTAGTACTGGCGACGGCCTGCTCCAATTGGCGTATGCGCTCTCCCATTTCAGCCATAATGGCTGTCAGCTTTGGGACGCCGGACATTACAGAGCTGTTGGAAATTAGATCCAGTATTCGAAAGTTCGAGCTATCGTACCGTTTGCCACGACCACTGGATCGCAATGTGCCTAGATGGACTGCATTCAGTCGACGGCATTATATGAAACCGTCAGACAACCTGTAGGACAGATATTGGGACACCCGCGCCGGACTGTGCAACATTAACATCACATATAGTACCGAGGAATTGACACGCACTGCATGACGCGCAAGGGACTCTCTTGTCGCACCTCAGCTTCCGTCTTCATCCCTTCAGCTCGTTGCACCTCCGAATATGCGTGGCGCGGGCGTACCTCTGGCATTCCAGACATGCATTCTGAGATACGTAAGTTTTGCACATCTGATGGAAAAGGGGTTGTAGCCCATACCTGTCGGGCCAATCGAGTGGGAAGTTCCTGCTCCCGATGAATGGCATTTCCAGGGCGTGTGTCCTTCGATAGAGGGGCGGGATTCATATCGACCGCGGGTCGGTATTTAGTTTTTAGGCAT
Organism: Mycena belliarum; assembly: GCA_029282135.1. Classification (NCBI taxonomy): domain Eukaryota; kingdom Fungi; phylum Basidiomycota; class Agaricomycetes; order Agaricales; family Mycenaceae; genus Mycena; species Mycena belliarum. Next base: position 456,218 of record JARJCN010000019.1, read on the forward strand.
TAACAGTGTTGACTGCGGCTCCACGTCCCCATGCGATTTGAACAAGATGCCTCAAGTTGAGAGTAACGGATATGAACGTTAACGGTGTGCCATGGCCATGGTGCGAAACAAATTAGTCCGGGCCAACGCGGCCCGGGGCCTTATATTGATGACAGCCTCGGAGTTTCAACGTTTTCAACTCCCGCGATTGCCCGCGATTGCATAAACGAAGCGACGGGTAACACTTGATAACCCGCGAACGTAAAGGATATTATTGTCTGAGCTGTGGAGGATACGCGAAAAAAACCCTCGCGAGACGAGCAGGCACTGCTGTCTGCCAGCAAACGTGTAGACTGGGACACAGTCGGAGCTCGAGAATTACCGTAGAATCTGGAGTCCTAGAAAGGTTACTCTTGGGTTACTCGCGAGTTGCTCGCGAGGATCCACTGGGCTGATCAGGGATTATGGAACACTCACATAATAATGATAGGAACCCACGAGGAAGATCTATACCGACTTTTCTTCCTGATTCATCACACCTGCGGCAGCACCAAGTCTGCAACGAGCATTGTGTAACGATGTCTCACCGCCGGGTGCCCATACTGGAGCACCTTGGTCGCGCCCGGAGCAACGACGAGCCCCGACTCGGACATATTACATCGGGACACCGTGAGCCGGCGACGGTCCGCCTCCGATGCAGATCTCTCAACTTCGATCCGAGGAGGATTGGATCGTTTTTTCTTGTCGAAACGAAGCTTCGAAGCAAATCAAAGGGGTGTTACCTACAGGACTATGGACGCATCGAGGACCACCCACAAAATACCCGTCAACGTCTTCTTAGTAATGGGCCAGCGCTATGGCCGTTTTTGAACCAGACACTCTCGACGCCAATTCTTTAGCATTTCAAGCCCTTGAAGAACACTGTGACTAGCTCCGGACTCGTAGGACCTTCCCACTCAGATATCACGCTGACACCATTGCAGTTGTGCAATCCTTTCGGTGGAAGTAGAACGTCAAGCAGCGTCCAGACGGTCCGAGTTTTAACTGTCATGATCAGCGTGATTGAAACACGGCTTTTGGAACAAGATGCGAAAGTCTTGTCTGCTATCAGTCTGTAGGTTACATTCGGTGTGTTGCCACACAGTGGGTCCAGCGAACAACTGCTTTATAAATGTATAGATTCAGCCAGGGATCGGTCACCCTTCTCACCCACCCTCCCAAGTCGCAACACCTCCAAGCACCGCCCATCGCCTTCACCTCCGGCTCTATGGAAGACTCGGAGACATCGTCAACCAGCACGGACTACGCCAGACTCAACAAGACCGACATTTACTGGCGAGATCTCTATCCCTGGCTAAAAGAGACCGGCTACGAGCTTCGGCCCCGCTTCCGCCCGGGCTGGGTGCCGTCGTGGCAATTGGACGGCGAGTTTCCTCTGCTGAAAGAGGATTACTGGGGCCTGCTGGTGCGTCTTTACAATCCGTCAAATTCAGTTGATTTCGTTGAGTCCACTTCAACAGAGGCGGCAAGTCATCGATGCAGTGCGCATCGCAGACGGCGTGAATGTCTACTTAAAGAGCATCAAGGACGAACAGCATCCCTTCGAAATCGAGATCACAAACTTTCTGTGCTCCGAGCCCCTTCGTAGTGATCCCAAAAATCATTGCCTGCCTCTGCTTGGCATCCTCAACCCTCCCGCGCTCCCTGGGACACGGATTTTGGTATTCAAACTTTTGCGGAAGTTTGACCAACCGCATTTCGACACGATTGGCGAAGCTGTCGAATTCTTTCGACAGATATTCGAGGTCAGCAATCTGCTTCAGATGTTGTCGCCACTTAGACTGTTGCACAGGGCTTGCAATTCATGCACAAGAACCAGGTTGCTCACCGGTATCTCATTCGTCCTTGCGTCTTCCTGCCATATAATGCTAAAGACGACCTATAGTGATTGCTCAACCATGAATATCATGATGGACGGCGCCCATCTGTATCCTCACGGCTTTCACCCGTACTTTCAGTCGAAAACCCCGGACTACAAACAACATCCGAAACATCTTACCCGGACCCAAGCGCCTGTCAAATACTATCTGATCGACGTCGGAATATCGATTCATTTTGATCCTGGCGACGAGCATTATGCATTACCCATCATAGGCGCCGACAGAAGCGTCCCGGAATACCAAGGAGATGGCCCTATGAGCCCCACTGATCCTTTCGCGACGGATGTATACCTTTTGGGCAATTTAATTCGCTCACAGTTCATCGATGTACGTCGTAATTCTGTATATTCTCATCCCAACGACCTATTTCTGCAGGGCCAGTACGACATGAAGTATTACATGCACCCCGGCCGGGAGGGATTCGGGTTCATGCGTGGACTGGTCACCGATATGGTTAAACACAATCCCGCCGAGCGACCGAAGATCGACGAGGTTGTGGACCGCTTCGACGTGATTGTCAAGGGTTTAAGTACGTGGAAACTTCGCTCCAGGGCGCGAGGAAAGGAGGAGTACACCATCCTTTCCATTGGTCGAATCTTCAGGCACTGGTACCGGCGGATAGGCTTCATGCTGCGAGGGGTGCCTGCTCTTCCCACTCCAAAGTGATCCTCGGGTAGTTGCGCACTTGGTTGAACCGTGGGAATTAGATCATGTTTCCGTATTTTTTTTTTCAACCATTTCGCTCATTGTGACTTATGAATAGATCGGTATCGATACCATTTTGCGAATGAAAATATTACAGCATTGGGAATGTTTCAAAGTCGTAGGAATACGTGCCCACAAATCAATTTCGTACCGTGACCTCACTCTTAGAAGCTGGTTTGTTTGATCCTCGAGCGGTGGACTCTTCCTCACAGATGAGATCATGCTTCATTGCAATTGGAATATTTATCAAGGCATAGGGATGGGGGGGGATCGTCCAGCAATAAGCCGGAGTGTCAGTATCCAATGAGATATCCTCAAGATACAATCATATCTCCGATTGTATTTGGCCGCCTCAGAGCGGAGTTTCCACGTGCTTAGACCCCGAACGATCTCCTCGAAGCGATCGCAAACCTCCTCCATAGTGGGGCGCAGCGATGGCTCTGGGTTCACCATGTCAGCCACCAGAGGTTCCAAGAAGTCAAAACCGTATTTCGGACGTGTTGTTATGCTGCCCTGGGGGGAATTAGTCCTCGAGCCAAAGGAAATTGACAACCTGAGTGGTTGCTCACCGTCATGAAGTCCTCTCGAATAAGATTCCCTATATAATATACATCGGTCGGGAATGGATCACAATCGGGAGCGTATTGTCCGTCCTTGGGTTGAAATTCCGGGACAGACTTGTCTCCTCCATTAATCGGAGGCTCAAAGACAGGAAAGTCTTCAGGCTTGTACCGACGCGAAATGCCGAAGTCGGTGATGTAGTACTTTACGGGGCACTGCGTGCGACCTCGATGTGAGATCTTGCCACTAAAGTCGCGCTTCATTCTTTTGGCTACCGGGTGGTTTGGCGTAGAATACAACGGCGACCCGTCCATCATGACATTAAAGGTCATGCAGTCTCTTGCTCGTGTGTGAGAATGGCGCGCCGAAAACGATAAGTAGAACACTCACCTGTGTGCAACATTGTGCTTGTGCATATATTTGAGTCCCTATGAGTGCTAGCTGTCAGTCGAGATCACCGACAATGAATGTCCTGGGTCACCTCGAAGATTTGCCTGAAGAACGCGATGGCTTCGCCGACCGTGTTGAATCGAGGTGTGTCATAGGGCTGGAGTAGGGCTGGAGTAGGGGCATTACGATGATCCGGAATTTCGTGTCGTATGGGCTTTGGAGCACATCGAAAATGGGCACGCAGTGGTTTTCGGGGTCAGACCGCTGAGGCTCTTCGCTGAACCAGGTGGCGATGTCCACCTCGAAAGGGTGCACCTTCTGGTTTATTTTCTTCATCATGACAAACACGCCGTCCTCTAAGCGTGTGGCATCCATTACGCTCCAGTTCTGCAGGAGTCATGTTAAGCAATTAACGCGCTAGGTACATTTCGAAGCAGCACTCACACGGTGCAAGACCCCATCTTCTTGAAGGACAGGGAACTTGGTGGTTCCCTTCCAAGACGGTATCCACCCCTCCTGATATCTTGCGCGGAGACCGTACCCTTGAGTCTTCAGCCAGTCGCGGTGGGCATACCAGAACCTTTCATCCCAGCGCAGTCTATCCCTTCCGCCGTATAGTTGTTCAGCCACAGATGCTTTCATCTGATCTGTATACCATTTGCTCGGCGACTCGGAAGAAGTCTGCGTGATGGTCTTTACTGTAGTATCCATTCAGTTGTAGAAAGGAGGTTTGTTCAGTGTCAGATACGTGTGGGTCAAGTTTAGGAGCGTGATTGTGGCCAACTTGTGCGAATTTAGATCGCCCCACGTGGCTGCAAACAAAGACAACTCTAGTCGGGGAATGATATCAGTTCACAGATCAACTGGTATATTCACCTTTCTACCTTGAAACTTGAAGAGGCGAGCAGAAGGTTACGTAGATTAGTCCCCAGAATGAGAAACCAACAAGTACAACTTACGTCAAGTCAACCGTGGGAAACAGTTCAGTTCAAACAACTCTTGTAACTCTCGTTTTGAGAAGCTGAACAAGAGTCATTGCCTTCTACGAGGATGAGATGGAGCCCAGAGAAGACTATCAAAATTCGGGGCAGGCACATCGAGGCGTTCAGAATCGATGTTCCTTCCTTATGCGCGTCGGAGGAGTCAGAGGCATGTTCCAACTGGCGGATACGCTTTCCCATCTCAGTGAGAACACTAGTCAGTTTCGGAACGTCGGACAGCAAATGACTGCTTCAAAATATATCAATCAGCGTCGAAAAATGATACCGTTTGCCGCGACCGGGTGGATCGCATCACGCCTGTCGCTCTATGAGTATTTGAAGACCCCAGGATCTCAGATACCAGATAAAATGTTGGACAGATACTGTCACGTCGGACTGAAAAGGTTCATCTGAGATCCCGTTTCCACACAAAGAACGCGGTGTCCTACAGGCTCCACGGAAGACTCGTATCTCAGTCGCATTTCAGTTTGACTCTGCTGTGTGATTTCTTTCCAGATTCAACGGCTCAGATGTAGTAGGCACGAGCGTACCTTTGGCATTCCGCGCACGCCACCTGGAGAACGGTCAGATTTTGTTTGAGCCCTGTACTCTCCGAGCGCGTTTGCTGGGCCTCGACAGGGCGTGGCAATGGCAAGAACTCATGTGCAAGGGTTGAACAGATGGGTGATTATAGCGGTACTCCTCACCTAACAAGCAGCGCCGGCTGTCAGAGCCCGCGGATTCTATGAGGTGCAGTGCTATTGAGACCGACGCAGGATGATCGTATGAAGTACTGCTCACGGCATCGTCCTGGTGATCGCTGCTGATGAGAATCTGAGAGTCTGAGTGGAGAAATGGAGATGGGCATGTAATATGGCTGTCCCGATCTATCCATCTCTGCTTTCAGGATTCGTGGAACGGTGGACAGACTGGACAGAGGTGGGCTAGAGACTTGCTCTCAGAAAGAAAGCAACAATAGATAGTTGACGACACCCGCGGAGGCGCGGCGAGTCCCGTGGCTTGCGCACATGAACGGTGTTCTTGATTTCCTAAATACAACGGCGGCCAAGTCTCATTCCGAAAGGGAGTAGCCGACATCACCAGTCGCGTTGTACAGTTCCAGTAGGCGGCCGAGCATGGCCTTTCCTCGGGAATCCAGACCCTCACTGAAGTTTGGTTCCTTCATCCAACTCAGCCCATGTTGCAGGATATTCCGAGCACGGATGGACCCGCCCTTGACGTTACCCATGGAGGCATGCAGCGTCGCTCGACGGGCCTGGGCGTCGTACGATGCACAGTGCAAGATATTGGAGTTGTAGAAGACACTGTCACCCGCTGGGCAAAGACTCAGACAAGAGAACGTAGCTGAGCTCCAACTCACGCTTCAAGAAGACCTGAATTGCGCCGGGCATGTCGAGGGGATCGGTCGGTGCGTTGGGGCCCTCCGAGTGCAGTCGCTGGTCCGGAGTCCTGGGGACCTTGTGGGATCCCGGGACGACGAATAGACAGGAATCTTCGTATAACGCACTGATGTCCAGATCATTGAGCGAGCCGATCTTATGAAGGGCGGAGATTTACGTGTTCCATTGGATCTGCTCAAAAATGAGTGGTTTTCATTGGATAGATGTAGGGCGTACTCCATGGGGTTTCCAAGCATCGAGGGCTGAGCGCTCCTCCTCTTCGGTCGCGTCTCCACCGATATCGTCGCGGTGCCATCTCAGAGCGAAATTATGGGATAGCGGATTGATAAGAAGGTTAAAAAGCTCTAGATGCCTGCATGAGCGAGCATCCATGGAATCTAAGTGGCGAACCGACCCATCTGTAGCTCGTCTTCCTCACAGTCGAGCAGCATTTGTACTGCATCGATAACGGCGGTGGAAGTGTACCAGTGGGAGAAAACAGGCTCTTCTAGATCCGGGTGCATGAGATGTTGTACTCCCCAAGAGTCGGGATCGCTGTCGCCGTACGGCGGGAACTGCTTCCCGACGGTACGCCGATGCGGCCAAGAACCCGCACGCGTTCGTGCGATAACATGGTTGCATCCAGCTTCTATACGCGCAAAGTCCTCTTGAGGAATAAGGCCTGGGATTATGACGAAGCCCTCCTCCTCAAAGTGATCCTTCAGACAGTTGGGACCCTGCTCGGACATGGTGGAAAGAGAGAGACAAGCAGATGATCATGTGTTCAAGTTGTTGGACGGTCCGAGCCAAGTCCGAGCCTTGTCCTGCCTTGTCGCCGCAGCCGAGCTGAATCCTACAGGCAGGTTTCTGCTGTGTGTGCTCACGGGTGTTTGCCTAGAAAAGCCAGAAGTATCTAGTCAGTTGTGCTGGCCTGTTTAAACGGTAGAGTCTTCTGAGTACTTATCCGTAGGGCGGCTTCAATTTGTTCCAATTTGGGACCGCGCAGGCAATCCTCCTCCTCCTCCTCCTATGCCACTACCAGCGTTTGGCTCAGCCAGCGCTGGGCAACGCACACTGGCCTTCGGAATCGTCCTTGGTCTTTCTCTGTCGATCTCCTCGTCCGCTGTTATCCAATTTTTTCAGCAACGTCGACGGCGGATAGCCCTCTCGCAATCTCAGACTTCTGACCTGGAAAGGCGGCCTATTGAACTCCGTAGCGACGACGTACTCAACGGCATTACGGGTCTAATAGGTGCGCCTATTCGTCGCTTCATTCCTGACGATTTCTGACACGGCTTACAGGCAACACGCCTCTTTTTCGCGTGCCATCGCTGTCCGATGCACTGGGCGTAGAGATCCTGGCGAAAGCCGAGGCAGGCTGAACCACGGCTATCTGTTGTATACTGCTGACCATGCTTAGTTTCTCAACCCCGGTGGAAGCGTGAAAGATCGCGTTGCAGTGCGAAGTACGTCCACCACGTTGACTTGTGTGAGAATTCTAGACTCCTCCTTCAGTCCTCGACGATGCGGAGCGGCAGGGCCTCCTACATCCGCACACTGGCTCGCGCATCTTTGAAGGAACCTCGGGTTCCACCGGCATTTCCCTTGCCATGGTTGCGCGCGCGAGAGGATACGACGCCAGTAAGTCTATACTGTCTCGCGTGATTCGTCCCAAACCTTTTTCCGCGTCTAGCGATCATCACGCCCGACGACATGGCCGCAGAAAAGCTGCACGCTCTGCGCTCGCTTGGAGCCGATGTGGAGCAGGTGCGCCCTGCGAGCATCGTTGACAAGAAGCAGGTGAGCGCTCTCATATACCCCGTTCTGCCTGTCCCTGCTCACCTCCGTAGTACGTGGTAAGCCACCCCCGGCCTGTCTGACGCACTTCATCGACGCACGGCCCAGAATATCGCTAAGCAACGCGCACTCGCGTTCTCCACCGCCGCGTCGCCCTCCGTGGTCCCTGGCCTGCAAGACTCCATCACTGTCCTGACGGACTCCGAGGCGCGCGGCTTCTTTGCGGACCAGTTCGAGACCAAGAGCAACTACGACGCCCACTTTGATGGCACGGGGCCCGAGGTGTGGCGGCAGACCAACGGGAACGTGAGGGCGTTCGTGAGCGGTGCCGGTGACGCGTCCTCTTCTTTGCTTTCATATCACGGCTTATCGTCCAACTCAGGTACGGGTGGGACGCTCGCAGGCGTGGGCCGTTTCCTTAAATCGATGGAGGACGACGTCGTGATCTGCCTCGCCGATCCCGAGGGCAGTGGCCTATACAATAAGGTATGCGTCGCACACCGCTACTCCGCTGTGCTTATCACCCGTCGCAGGTCAAGCACGGCGTGATGTTCGACCACCGCGAGAAGGAGGGGACGAGGCGGCGGCACCAGGTCGATACGGTTGTTGAGGGAATGTACGTCCGCGCCCGACCCGTTTGTTCTGGGTACTCATCTCGCGCAGAGGGATCAACAGGTTGACGCAGAACATCGAGCTCGCGCTGCCCATCATCGACGAAGCATTCCGGTGCGCCTTGTAGTGGCCAGCTTATATATTAATGACTCACGGTTTGCAGCGTCACTGACCCTGAAGCGGTCGCAATGGCGCGGTATGTGATGAAGCACGATGGACTTTTTATAGGATCGAGCAGCGCATGCAACCTTGTCGCGTGTGTGCGCCTCGTCAAGAAGATGGGCCTGCACAGCGGACAGCGCATCGTTACCGTCCTGTGCGTATTGGCATCCCACCCATGCGTTGTACTTACCGCCACGCCCGCCAGATGTGACTCCGGAGCGCGACATTACTCCAAGGTGGGTTCGGTATCGGTCCTCTGCTATACGCTGAAGAGATGTCACATCCCCCATAGTTTTGGTATGGTCAACTTCCTAGGTACATGGGATGCGCTAGTACTGACTTGCGTTGACGCAGGAACGATGAGTACCTGCGCACGGCCGGAATCCCTATTGATATGAAGCTCGTCGAAGACATGCTTACGGGCGATTTCTCGGCAGCATAGCTAGCGCGAGCAAATCCGGGACCAGCATGAGTGCGGAACGGGCGCGGACGCTGAGCGCGTGGAATGTCATCGTATGCTGCGATGCTGTCCCTGCTGTCCAGACGTTCATTCCTCATACGTCTCAGACCCACGAATACCGGGGATCCGCGAAGACCGGTAAATAGGTATGTGTGTTTCTCTCGATCGTCCGAATGAAGGGCGCTCATGTCGCCCCCTAGAGTAAATGGCCTCAAGCGCCATCATATACACGAGTTCTATGGTGCTCAGGCGGCGGTCCAATATCTGATTTGCAGGAACTCACAGCTGATATGTTTCTCGACTGGAATGTCAATAGTAAACTTTCGTGTGCGATGCTGATGAGTTCGCCCTGCACCCGTGCACATGGAAGTCGTGATGCTTTGACGGCCGGTGGGGAGCGATAGACGCGGAGGGCACACAACCACCAACGACGATAGCGCACAGCCTCCTCTGTAGCAGCTTCAATGGCTCCAGAAACTTTCGACGACTCGGAAGCCACGAATCGCCCACGATATTCCGAGGACCATGCGATCATGGGTTACGCTTCCACTTCCTTTTTCCCATTCCCCCGCCTACCGCCCGCCCATTCGCTGGACCCCCACATCACATCGCTAAAGATCCGCGGATATGTTTTCGTCGAAGGCGCTTCGCAATCGCACGCAAGCTTGGTCTTACAACTTGTCTAACCCTTTGTGGTCTAAACATATAACTCTCGCACGTTTCGCGATCTATAATCTTGATAGCAGCCCCATCTGCATGTGTCGCGGTCGCTCCTCGAAGCGCCTATGGGCTTGTTACCGAGGATGCTCCTTCGCAGGCGGAGGGGCCCCATATTTGACCTTGTTGTGTCTGGCGACCTTCGGACTTCGAAAGTTACTTCCTGGCTCAAGTTTGTCTTATACTCATTTTCTAAGCGTGGCAGACGAGCTCATAGCGGAAAAAACTCCTCCACCGTCGATTAAGCTCTCCGTACTGCTCCCATCTTGTTTTATACAAGGGGAGGCCAGGACCGGTCCCGGATTTTGGCGGCTAGCGCCAGTGCTTCTTGCGTGGCGTCGCTAACTTTGCCCTCCGAGTTCGTGGGTATACCAAATCTGTGTCACCGGCTGTTTCCATTCTTCAGTACATGTTCCTGATATACGACGCTTCCCACTCCGCCCATACGAACTCGTTCTCTCGGTCGCTGCCCGCCAAACTTATGAGGATCGTTTGGCAAGATCAATTCTTGGACAGATCGCCGGCCTCTTGACTGTGTTCCGTGGACCCACAACGTGCCAAAATATTTGAATCCGTCCGTTCCGTCACTTTTAGCCGTCGGTCGGGTCGGAAATGAAGACAAGGTGACTCGCCGTTCTTCTATTCACGATACAAGGACGCGTCGTCCCCCATAAATTTCTGGGGCACAATGATAACGGCGGCTTTGCCGATTGCGGTCTGATTTTGCTCACGCCTTTTGTTTGGTAGCTTTCGAAGGCTTCGCCATGTCTCCGGCTCTAGATCTTTATGCTATGCTGTTCCTATTCTTGCCCCTTGAACCTCGACTGGTACAAACTCCCTAATCCTCTCCATCTGCGATGGCCTCTCGAGAAGACATAACGGCCACGACCACGACCACGGCCGATGAGGATTCGGATATGACCACAACTCCCCTGACTATGGACAACTCGCTTGTGGGGAAACTGAACGAGGGCCGGTACTATATTAACAAGGCCGGGGAGGAGTTCCAGAAATGTGTCGCCCGACTGGAGGCGGACCAGATCGAATATATCCGCCAGACGCATATCCGGTCAGTCGTCTTGCACTTATGCATATGGGCTCTGCTTCGCGAGTGCACTGACGGCGGTATAAAAAGATTGACCGACCAGATGCGGGAGGTTAAATCGACGCTAGACTTTCCGCGCTGTATCAATCCTAAAAACATACACAAGGCGCACAGGTTCGCAGACGAGGCGCGTCATTTTCAGAAACATATCGGGATCCTGGCGGTAAGCTCACTTTAATTGCCTGGGGCCTGCTTCTGAAATAAACATCAGGATCGTTCGCGGCGAGCCGCACTCTTGGCTGAGACGGTGAGCGCGCATCTGTCCTGCGGCTCCTTCTCTGATAGTATGACTTCTGTCGGCACCCGCCGAATAGGCGTCTACGACATGAGGCGCATCCACGTCTATACCCGAAGACGGCCTGGGACTATGTATATTAGGATGCACAATTGTGCGTGTATGATGTCCCTGACGATGACACTCTCCTTCTCCTCTGTACTCATACTTCCTTCCTCCGTAACGACGGCCCTCCGGCTAAATAATCGTGGCGATAGCGTGCGCGGAATTCATATCACCTCGTTGAGGCCCAATGCACCACGCGCCCGTCCCAGAATCGAGAAACCCGCAACGTTTTTTGCTGCGTTCCATCCAAACCCCGACCATGACTCCCGTATTGCCACTCGAGGAACAGCACCGGGCACGTTGTCGGACAGCGTCCGGTGGTGACGAGAGCTCAGGCCGGCGACTCTGGTCGTGCTGCGGGGGCAAGTCGCCAAGACTTGACCGAGGTGCGTGACATAAATTAACCACCCCGCTCTTTGACTCATAGTCATGGCGTAGTTCGCGGCCCAAGCGCGATTCACGATCCAAGCACAGCGTCAGGCCAAAGCGCAGCTTGAGGGCGAACGCCATCAAGGCCCTATTGCACCCGTCGCGCCTTCATCATTCCTCGTTGACCCGCTCAGAAGTCTGGACCCTTGAGCTTCCTAAGCATACTTCCTGTTATTCTTGCTTTTCTTTCCTTCTACGTTCCTTCCTTCCTGGTCCCTCCCGCTTGAGGGGTACCGCTCTACCGGTGGTCTGGTGGTTCAACCTTTCAGGGGCATATTGCACTGGACCGTGCACCGTGCACCAGCGATTGGCTGGTCAGTGCGCGGATGGATACCATTGACCACCACGCTGTCTCTTCGTGGTCGAGTTGGCGGAGTTAATGGTTTGACATTGCAGTGGCGGGCGGTGAGATAAAACGCGGTCCCCGCGTTTTTCCCTTTTCGTGACTCGCGCGTTCACGAAACAGCAGGGAGATTATCAAAAGCTCAGGTCAAAGCAAGGTGGCTGCTTGGTAATATCGGGGGGAAAGGGACGTCGAAGCACGATTGGCCTTTGAAGCTACCTAATCCGTCGACCGAGGCCACACAAACGTCCGGATTAGGCAGCTGCTTTGTTCTGCATCCGGGCATTCTCCATTCGGACGCATGGCGCCCCAGTCTGATTCCTTGTCGCACCCCTTGGGTGTGGCATGCAAGTATTTAACGTCCCCGTCCTTCTTCAAGTTCGACATCCAAGCCTTCTCGCACCCCGCAAAGCATTGCTTCATCACACGTCGTCCGCGTACGCTCCCGCGTCCGTTCCTGCCTATTCCGTATGTCTCACTCTTGTGGCCACAGATGGCTTCAAATTCATCACCATCATCTTCACCAAAGAAAGCCCCCCCGCGAACGCGCATGCGGACCCCGACACCGCCGCCGAGCCCCGAGCAGGCGATCGCCCAGGCATGGCGGAACATGTCGCCACAGGCGCAGGCACTGTGGGTGGCGCATGGGCAGCGACGGCGAGAGGCGTACGAGGGCGCGCAGCGGACTAGCGAGGCACCGCCGAGGGCAAAGCCAAAGCCCAGGGGAAATATGTGATCTATGGTGAGCACCAACCGATACGGCACCGACGAAGGCCGACGCGCGTCCTATCAGATCGCACGTCGCCCGCTGTATTGGCTATGCGCCTTCGGCGGCGGAGCAACTGGGCTGGTTACGTGTATCTGGGACGGGAGTAGCGTCAGCGGAGATTTCAAGCGAGAGGGGAACGCAAACTTACAGAACACTTGTAGTTTTACTTAATTCGGGGTAGAATGCGAAGGCTGTTGTACATCAGCAGGGGCGTCGCTCTCGTCGTCCTCCGCCTCGGCGTCCTCCTCTTCCTCCTCCAGCGCCGCCTGTGCCTCGGCCTCCGCCTGCGCAGCGCTCGCGGCGTTGGCGATGGCCTCCTCGAGCTGCTTTGTCTGCTCATCAGACAGCCCGTACATAGACAAAGACGTCGCGTCCCCAACCGGTGTAGGCCCCTGCGACGTCACAGCCGCGGCCTGCGCGTTCCCAGAGAGCGGCGCGTCGCTCGCCTGACGCGCCTGTGCGCGTGCGATTACGCTCGCGAGCGTCGCCTGCCCATTGCCCATCGCTGACGGCAGCGCGCGGGCCTGCTGCCCCGCTGGTGCGCCCACCGCACGCGCGACGTGCGCCTGCAGCAGCGCGTGTAGACCCAGGACCGTCCCCTGCGCGCGCAGGACGACGCCGCGCTCGATCTCGCCCTCCTCCTCATCGTCCGGCGCGGGCCCCGCCCACGCGTTCGTCGCGCGCGCCGCGGCCTCCGTGGCCTCGACCTCGACGATCTGTGCCTGCGCGCACTCCGCGCGCGGATGGCGTGTCTTAGTCGGCGTCTGGTGGCGCTTGATCGCGTCGCGTCGGGAGAAGACCTTGGCACAGCCCGCGCAGCGGAACGCGGCGCGCTCGTGCAGCTGGCGGTGGCGCCGCAGGTCGTGGTTGCGCGCGAACGTCGCGGGGCAGACGCTGCAGCGAAACGGGCGCGCCTCGCTGTGCACGCGCTGGTGCGCGCGCAGGCTGTAGAGGCGCGCGAAGAACTTGCCGCAGCCGCTGACAAGGCAGGGGTGCACGGCGGTGAGGACGGTTTGCGGCGCGTCGGAGGGCGCGGGGGCGGCGATTTGGATTGCGCTCAGGACGCCGAGGAGCTGGATGAGGCCGCTGATCTCCTGCAGGGCGTTCGCGCTGGGCCCGCCTGCTGCGGAGGAGCTGACGGCAAACAAGAAGACGCGGTGAAGCTGGGGTTCGATGGAGGCTATGAGGGGCGGGTCGAGGGTCTGCGCTCCGGTGATAGTCTGCGAAACGACACGGACGGCCTCCTCCACTTCCTTGTGGAGAGGATGACTCTCGATATGAAGGCGTTTTGCCGTCTGCTCGGCGTCGTCCGCCTCCTCCCGCTTGCGCTTGAGCTGAACGGAAGGCGCGTCAGAATGGCGCAGGCGGCCAAACAGCACTTCTGAGTTCGCGAGAGTGACGAGGAACCGGCTGATGGGCAGCGCAACACCGCGCGGAATCTTGCCCGAGTCGGCTATATTGTTGAGGATGTCGAGGAGCGCGCCGTTGTCGAACTCGGGGATTTTCGAAGCGGCGAAGGTCGATTGGGCGAGGGTATCATTCTGGAGAGACGCGAGGATGGCGCGCACGGTCGAAACCGCCGCGTGTTCCTTGGAATTTGGAAGGGGCTTTGGTGCGTCCACAGCGGATGGGGGTTCTGGCGCTGGGGCTTCGACGGTATTGGCCTTGATATCTGCCCATAATTGTTCTTGAAGGAGGCGGGCAGCAGCATCGAGGTCCTCCTCCTCTTCTTCTTCGTCGTATTCGTCCCAGTCTCCGTCGACATCTTCTTCTTCTGCAATGGGCGTATCCTCTGCGGCTTGAGTTTGGCCATCGGCTTCTGCCATCCCCGAAAACGGCCCTGAGTTGGGCAAGGGAAGATGCGGGAAAAGGGATGGATGGGGAAGAAGCAGGGGAAGAAATGCAGAGCAGAGGATCAAGGGATGCGCAGTGCGTGGATTGACTGGACAGGGCAAGGACGACTCAGTGGGCAAGCAGTGGGGAAGGACTCGGAGGGTGCCGCGGCGAAAAAGCCGACATACACGTGACCTGTAGCCCTCGGTCCGATATCCCGACGCAATTTTCGAAGTGCGTTATCTATGCGACTTGTCCTCCGTCCGAGTCACTGCGCTTAACTGTGCTCCCTCTCGCCCTCATGTCCAAAACAGTCAAGGACCTCACGGCCGGGACGGCGGGCGGTATTGCCCAGGTGCGTTCTTCTCCACTTCGCATCTGGTTGTTTTGCGCTCAAAAATCTGAAATCTAAACTCCACAGGTGCTCGTGGGCCAGCCGTTCGACATCGTCAAAGTCGTGCGTCCACCCTCTCGTGCGCGTCTGCTGGATGACGAGCCGCAGGACTGTGGCAGCGCATGCAAACCGCGTCCGCGGGGACGTACACTGGCATGATGCACTGCGCGACGGGCATCCTCAAGAACGAGGGCCCGCTCGCGTTCTACAAGGTACCCTGCACCCCTCGATTTGATTTGAGGGTAGCAGTGGTAACGCGCGTTTCCAGGGCACGTTGACGCCGCTCCTGGGCATCGGCGTGTGCGTGTCGATCCAGTTCGGCGCGCTCGAGTCCACGAAGCGCTTCTTTGCGGCGCGCAACGCCGCGCGTGGGACGGGGGGCGCCGGCGGTGCGACGCTCACCGGTGCGCAGATCTTCGCCGCGGGCGTCGGCGCAGGCGTCGCGAACGGCTTCGTCTCGGGCCCCGTCGAGCACATCCGTATCCGTGAGCCCTAGTACTACTAGTGAAATCCGAACCCCCGTCGCTAATTGCTTCTAGGCCTGCAGACGCAGTCCTCCGTGAGCCCCGAATACAAGGGCCCGCTGGACGCGATACGCAAGATTTACAGCGCGCATGGCGTGCGCGGGGTGTTCAAGGGCCAGGGCGTGACGCTCGCGCGCGAGGCAGCGGGCTACGGCGTGTACTTCCTCGCGTACGAGAAGCTCGTGCAGCGGCACATGGCGCGCACGGGCACAGCGCGCACGGAGCTCGCCCCCGCGCGCGCCGTGCTGTACGGCGCCGCCGCCGGCTACGCTGTGCGTCCGCCCGCTCTTACTTCGCGTTGGGTGTGTTAACGATCGAGGGCAGCTGTGGGCGGTGATATACCCAATCGACATGGTGAAGAGCCGCATGCAGACGGACGGGTTCAGCGCGGCGACGGGGCGCAAGTACGCGTCGACGCTCGACTGCGTGCGCACGGTGTGGCGCGCAGAGGGCATCGCGGCGTTCACGCGCGGGCTCACGCCGACGCTTATCCGGTGCGTCGCTGCTGTCTGCTCGAGTTTGCGTGTATTCTCGTCTGACCTTTGTGCAGGTCACCATTTGCGAACGGCGCGACGTTCTTGGCCTTCGAGATGGCCAGCCGGGCGCTGAGCTCGTGGTGATCCGGGGACTGGTTTATAGACTTAGATTCATAGAGCTTTTAATTCTTACAGGATTTGAGAGAACATCCAGAATTTTGTGAATTTTTGTGATCCTGATTGCCTCAGGCCTCAGGCCTCAGCTGCAGCGCTCAGCGCTCAGCGCTAGCAGCGCTCAGTACGGTATACCAGAGGCCTAGGCCTCACCGTGTCCGCAGTCCCATTTTGGCAACCCAGCCTCAGGCTACTTCTATTACTTACCTTCCCTTACCTTCCTCCCATGAGCCATTCGTCAGGATCGAGACCGACGCCGACGCCTGCGATCTCTGCACCTCCTGGCTCGCGGCTGGTAAGGAAACACCTGGACGCAAAACACTCCAGCGAATTCTGGTTCCATGACGGCTCCATCGTCCTCCTCGTGGGCACGCTCATGTTCCGCGTCCACCAGACCGTGCTCGCCACCCACTCGGAGGTTTTTGCGGGCCTCTTCACCCTGCCGCAGCCGCCCGCGGGCACCAAAGGCCAGGAGACAGTCGAAGGCTGCCCTGTTGTCGAGCTGCACGACAGCCAGGACGACTTGACGGACCTGCTCCGGGGCATCTACCACCCGTCGTGGGTGCTGTGTCGTCCCCGTGTCGCGTTCCTTGCTGACCTGCGTACAGGCACTTCGACACAGCGCCGGATGAGCTCGGCACACTGCTCCCGTGGGTCTCGGGCATGCTGCGCCTCAGCACCAAGTACCTGATCACCACGCTGCGGCAGCGCTGCCTCACGCTGCTCGCGGGCTTCTTCCCCGCGACGTTCGCGGCCTACACAGTGCTTGCCGCACGCACGCCGCGGCGGCACTACAAGTCGGACGACGTGATGCGCGCGGTGTGCCTCGCGCAGGAGTGCGGCGCGGCGGCGCTGCTGCCGTACGCGTTCTACTGCGTCGCGCGCATGGGCCTCGCGCGCCTCGCGGGGGAGACGCCCGGCGACGTCGCGTGGCGCGAGAAGGCGCGGTGTCTTGTGGGCCGCGAGCGCCTGCGCTGGGCGCAGATGAGCCTCTCGCACGCGTGCCTGTTCGCGTTCCGCCCGGCGCCGCGCTGCACGACGCCGGCGCGGTGTGCGCTCGCGCGCGGGCCGGCGAAGGAGTGGCGCACGATTGAGGCCGCGCGGGCGCCGCATCCCCTGCGGCGCTTTGGGCGGTGGGCGGCGCTGAATTTGTGTAGCGAGTGCGTTGCGCATGCGCAAGCGCAGCACGAGGCGGGGCGCGAGGAGGTGTGGCAGCACCTGCCTGTCATATTCGAGCTTGCCCCATGGGCGGAGCTACAGGAGAATCCTTAGGCGATCAACTTGACTTTGTAGCTCAGAGAGCACTCTGAAGCTCTTTGAAGATAGACTTTTGATTCCGATAACACTCGCACGCAAGTCGGAGGAGCCACCCTTCCCCCTTTTCAGCCACGACTCGCCTGCTTCAGGATACATATCTGCAGGACGCCGACGAAGCACTTCCCTGGTATGCGGCAGACAACCGATATGGTATTGTACGGGAGGCGCGCAAGCGGGTTACGGGCCTCTCCCGTCTATCACCTCTTCTTGTTCTCAAGACGACGTGCAGGCTTGGACGGGCGGACAATAGAAGGAAACGGCGTGGCTCGTACGATCGCGAAGAGGCGGCGGTCCCAAGAAGGTCCGCCTAGCTCAAGCCTAGCTGCTCATTAATGATGGGCGACACGGCGACAGCGAGATCCAGGCGAGATCGAAGGGCCGTCAAAAGCACTTCGCGTACGACGCGCTACTAGTCCGCTACTCCACGTCGTCCATGTCCATTTGTGAATCCTTTCCGCTGTTCGCATTCTACTCAAGCAAGATCTTGCTCGCTCGCTTTCGGGGTCAAGCCACAAAACGAGAATGCTAGCTGTCGTCCAAAACTACGCAACTGCTACAGGCTCCTTCATTCATTATTTCCCTCGGGGCGCAACTTCAGCAGCAGGCGGGGTCTCATTGACAAGGTCCAGTAATTCTATGTGTATGCAACGGAACGGCTGGGACTTTGTGGACCGCGAGGCGGGCCTGCCGGATCCAATGGACCGTTGACCTGAATATTCCGCATACGGCAAACTCCCCCACCTGCGCATACCGCGAGCGCAGTTTCCACTGGCTTAAGCCGGCCGCCAGCTTAGTGAACCGCGCGACGACCTCACTCATGCGGGGCCGCGCGGCCGGGTCCACCGCTGTCATGTCGGCTACAAGGCCCTCCAGAAATACAAACCCTTGTATCTGGGGCCAGTCCTCCGATCCCTGCGCGACGATGGATCAGCAAAAGCTTAAGCTGGGAAAGGAAGGACGCCGCTGCAGAACGTACCTGGGTCAGCATCTGTCGAATCATGTTGCCCAGACACCAAACGTCCACTGCGAAAGGGTCGCACATCCGGTCCGGAGAGGCTGCCTCTCCGAACTCGGGAACGTTTCGTGTTCCGCCATAGCCTGGTTCAACGAGAGCAGGTCCCTTCGCCGGATCGTGCTCTCCCGACAAGTCGAAGTCGATCCAATAATACTTCACCGGATGTCGAGTACGTGTAGAGTACCGCGCATCGAGGGCCCCATCGCGTGTCCGCATTGCCTGGAAAGGGTGCACGCTGGTCAGCTGGATAGGTTTTGCATCCATCATTATATTGTTAAATTTGCAATCTCTGTAGAAGTGCTCTAAGTGCTTTGGTACGAGCAAGCACACCTAATCACATACCCATGCCACACGTTATGACTATGCATGAACTCCAAGCCCTATTTAACGTGGTAAGCTGTCTGCGCTGTAATCGCGTTGCGACTGATTTGCACGAACCGTGAAAATCTGCGCCAGAAAATCGATGACTTCCCCAATGGTCGTGAAGGGAGGGAAGTTCCAATTGAACAGGAGGGGGATTGCCATGAGGCGCATGTTTTCGACGTCGGGAACATCGAGAATCTCGATGAGACGCACACAGTGATTCCGGGGATCCGAAGCCAGGGGCTCTGTCGAGAACTTCCGAATTATCTCGATCTCGTGGTCCGGGCGATACTCAACGGTCGAGTCGGAGACAAGAGGTTGTTTCTGCTTGAACAGGACGGGGAAATTGTCGGACGTTCGTAGCCCGTCAAGTACGCGCCCTCCCTGGGGGCCACTGACATTCAGTACTTCTTTCAACAGCAGTGACTATTGCACGCACCGGCGCAGAGAACTCATCTTCTTGAAAGCCGAGCAGTTTAGGATTCTTTACCCACGAGGCGACCCAGTCCGACTGGTATCGAGGGCGTAGTTCGTAGCCGCGTTCTTTCAGCCAGGGAACATGGTCGCGCCAGAAGATTTCATTGTCCGAAAGTCGGTTTTCAGTGACAGCATCTCTGGCGGCGTAGAGTTCGGGGTACGCTGCCATATGTTCTGGACTGAAGAGTCCACCTGGGGTTGGGTTGCTGGGGGTGCCTGGATCATACTTCATGAGCAGGGAGAAAGAGAGAAGACAGAGCGCCACACGCATTTGATGACCGGTCTTATTGTAGGACATCACATAGCCAAGATTCAGCATACGTTGATCAAGACCATTGTCCTCGGGATCAGTAGGGATCGAAAAGGATATGCAAACAATTGAGCTTCAGATCGACAGCGCCTGGATTGGAGCGAGGCAGGAGATTTGTTTGGAGGCGCCCGACTTGGCTTGGGTTCCACAATTGAATCCTTGAGATTGATGTTCGGTGCGCAACAAGCTCAGTTGAAGATTTAAGACCTTGAGGTAGTAGCCTGTGGGAAGGACGTCGCGCCAAGTCGCGCCGGTGTTGCGTCCAATTCTGCGCCGCGCCGGTCATAATCTGGCACGTAGTGGGTATTAGTAGTTCTTTGCCTCTTTTTCAGCCGCCATAGCGGCCATAGTCCACTCGCGAGCTCCCAAACTTCCTTGTGCTTTCGAGGAGCTTGCTGCAATTGCACGATGCATCGATTCCAGTGCTCCATGACGGCAGTTCTCTTCGTCCGCTGTTACTGTTCCAGTCCTCCCCAACCTTGCCGCCATTGTAGAACGACGCCGGCGTGGTGCGCGCTCGCCCGCGGACTGGCGAAGGAGTGGCGCGCGATCGAGGCAACAACGCCGCTGCAGCGCTTTCAGCTTTGGGTGGTGAGGCGGTGCCGCTGACTCTGCATGATCATGATGATGTGGCAAGTGCGTTGCGCACGCGCAGGCGCAGCACGAGACGGGGCGCGAGCCTCGAGGAGGTGTGGCAGCCTGTGGCAGCATCTGCCTGTCATATTCGAGCCCGTGGGCGGAGCTCACAAGAATATTTAGGGCGATCAAACTTTGTAGCTCAGAGAGCACCTTGAAGAGCTCCTGAAGAGCTCCTTGACTCGGAAGCTCTTGAAGATAGTCGCACGCAAGCCGGGGGAGCCAGGAGGAGCCACCATTTACGGCCAGCCTGCTTCAGGTACATCTCCTGCCGGACGCCGATTGAGCACCTCCCTATGTGGGAGATAACCAGGAGACAACCGCCGAAATTGCCCAGGAGGAGGGCAAGCTGGTTTCGGGTACGGCTCTTCCTTCAATCTCCGTTTCTTGTTCTCAAGACGACGTGCAGGCTCGGACTCGGACAGACGGACAATAGAAGGACTCGGAAGCGCCGTGGCTCGCAGGATGGCGAAGAGGCGGCGGTCCCCAGCCCAGAAGGTCCGCCTAGCTCAACCCAGCTACTCTTTCCTGCTTTCCAATAGCATTCGCATTTTTTGTTGCATTGACGGGCGACCCCTGGCGACGACAACGAGATCGAAGGGCGTCAGAAGCACTTCGCGTACCACCCGCTACTGGTCCGCGACTCCACGTCGTTCATCTGTGGATCCTTTTCGCCTCAGAGAGGTCCAGGGGAGGGAGCATCAGCACCGCCTCGTCCAGCCCTTGGTGTTGCAGTGTCCACAGTTTTGACTCTCGCGCAACGACCATGCATATGTGCTGCTGCAGCGTGGCCGTCCTGACCCTCCACCATCTGTACCAGGCGTCTCCACTTTCTCTGTTCTTCGTAACGACGGCTTTTCAGCCCACACCCTGCCCCTCCCACAAGTCCTCGCTCGCTGCCAGCTTCACAACCACCGACGCTGTTCAAGCGTGTTCTCCTCAAGCAAGATCTTGCTCGCTCGCTTTCGGGATCAAGAAGCGCAACAAATCAGAGTGCTAGTCGAAAGTCTCTGGCGAGCCAACGCACAGAGAAGCGGACAAAGCGCGACGCCCTGATGAAAAACGTGCGCGAGACGGAACCCGAGTTGTGTAGAAGTGGGACGAGCGCGCTGGGCCTCGTATCACGGCAACCTATGGACGATACCAAAAAGGGATCGGACTAGGCAGCACTTGTACATCGTGGGCCCGCCCACATATACATCCAAAGGCAATCCCGACAGTTCGTTCGGACCGGCTCAAAGTCGGCGGGACGGCACCAGCTTCCGCGCCTCAGAGAAGTGGTCTCACTCGATGCATGCTGCGACTCCGCAAGGACTTGGGGCAGGTTGTACTTATGCTGCGCACCCACCGCGAACCTCAGCGATGATACCCGGTCTGGTACCTAGCGCCGTTAGCTTCGAAAGGCTCGGAGTGTGGAAATACGGGAGGTCATCGCGAAGCAAACGCCCGCAGGCGTCGGGGTCCAGGAGTTTTGTCTCGTCAAGTTGTTACTATAGGTTCTCAGCCGTGGTATAAGCCTGCTTAGATGTCATCCAAGACTTCGCAACCGCTACCCCTTCCTTCATTCCTTCGGGGCAAAAACTTCAGCGGCAGGCAGGCGGGGTCTCATTGACGAGGTCCAGCATCTGTATCTGTATGCAAGGGAATGGCTGGGACCTGCTGGACCGCGAGGCAAGCCTGCCGGATCCAATGGGCCGTGGACTTGAAGGGTGCACACAAGACATTTTCTCCCACCGCTGCGTACCGTGAACGCAGTTTCCGTTGGCTTAAGCCGGCCACCAGTTTAGAAAACCGCGCGACGACCTCGCGCATGCGGGGCCGCGCGGCCGGGTCTGCTGCTGTCATGTCAGCTACGAGGCCGTCCAAGAACTGCAGGCCCTGTATTTTGGGGTCGTACTCTGAGCCCTAATCAAATTAAAGCACGGGTCAACGCAAGCCGGGAAGGGGAGAAAGGAAGGCAACTAAGTACCTGGGTCATCGTTTCTCGAACCATATTCCCAAGACACCAGACGTCCACAGCGAAGGGGTCGCACATCCGGTCGGAAAATGCGAATTCGGGGACCCCTCTTGTCCCGCCATAGCCTGGCTCAACGAGCGCAGGGCCCGTCGCCGGATCGTGCTCTCCGGACAAGTCAAAATCAATCCAGTAATACTTGACCGGATTTCGAGTGCGGGTCGAATATCGAGCGTCGTCGGCAGCGTCGCGTGTCCGCTTTGCATCGAGAGGGTGCACGCTGGTCGCCTGGATGGGCTTTGCATCCATCATGATATTGTTGAATTTGCAATCTCTAGACATGGCAAGAAATTTGAGTGCCTCGTACGGACATGCACACCTGCTCACGCACCCATGCCACACGTTATGGTTGTGCATGAACTCCAAGCCCTGTCCAATAGCGTCAGCCGTCCGGTCAATTGCACTGCGATGGGTTTGATCTACACGGACCGTGAAAATCTGCGCCAGGAAATCAACGGCTTCGCCAATGGTCGTGAAGGGAGGAAATTCCCAATCAAACAGGAGGGGGATTGCCATGAGGCGCATGTCTTCGACGTCGGGAACATCGAGAATCTCGATGAGACGCACACAGTGATTCCGGGGATCCGAAGCAAGGGGCTCCGTCGAGAACTTCGTGATTATCGCGAGCTCGTGGTCCGGGAAATACTGAACCATTGGATTAGGGGGAGGAGGGCTCTTCTGCTTGAATATGACGGGGAAATTGTCGGACGTTCGAAGTGCGTCAAGTATGCGCCCGCCCTGGTCACCACTATTCAGTACATGACTCTCCCGGTTGCGTCGACCGCCAGTCATGCTCTTACCGGCGGAATGACCTTGTCTTCATAAAAGGTGAAGGGTATCTTAGGGCCCTTCATCCAGGATGGAGCCCAGTCCGGCTGGTATCGAGGGCGTAGTTCGTAGCCGCGTTCTTTAAGCCAGGGAACATGGTCACGCCAAAAGATTTCATGCTCCGGGAGGCGGCCTTGTGCTATGGCTTCCCCGAGGGCGTAGAACTTGGGATATTTCGCCATATGTTCTGGAGTGAAGAGCACGTCTGGCCCTACGTTTCTGGGTATGTCCGAGTGCAACATGGTCTGAGAGAGAATAGAGGGACTTCCGGGATTTACGCAGGATCAAATACTTGTAGTATGGACAGAGAGCGCCACACTTGTTTGATGACCGGTCTTAGGCAGGACATAAGATAGCCAAGATTCAGTATAGGTCGGTCAAGACAATTGTTCTTGAATTCGCGAGATCAGAGCTCGAATCGGGTATGCAAACAATTGAGCTTCAGATCGACAGCGCCTGGATCGGAGCGAGGCAAGAAATGTTTGGACGCGCCCGACTTGACTTGCATTTCTTTTTGAATCCTTGAGATTGTCAATCCGATACGCGACCAGCAGAGCTGAGGACAGTTGAGCGAAACCTCTCGCAGTGCATGCAGTGTCCAGATCATGTGTGCTGATAAGATTCCTAGTAGTGGTATGCGGAAAAGGCGTGTCGCGCTGGCGTCGCGTCCAATTTTGCCAGTGATCGCCGTGCAGGTCAGAATCTGTTTTTGCCTGGACCTAACCATAGAACTGTTCATTCGCGAGCTCCCAGACTTCCCTCTGCCAGCCGGGGCTCTCACATTGTGTTGCATCCTGTTGCATCGATTCCGATAGTAATACTCCTTGACGGTAGTTCTCTTTGTGTCCGCTGATACTGTTCCAGTCCTCCCCAACTTTGTCGCCATCGGGGAACGACGCCGACACGGTGTGCCCCGGTGGTGTGCCCACGCCCGCGGGCTGGCAAAGGAGTGGCGCGCGATCGAGGCGGCACGGTGTCGCAAAAGTCCCTTTTGGGTTATAAGTCCTTAGCGAAGCTTACAGAGTTATGAGTGTGTTACAGGATTCTTATAGCCCTGTTATAAGTACCTATAAGTAGCTATAAATCCACTGAACTTCTGGCTGCATTTTCTGACTGTTGCCGGCTTTCGTCGGCATTTGAACATGATGAAAGGAACAGCATTGTGTCTTCAATTTCCCGCTCGTAAGAACCAGTCCAAGTCAGCTACATGATATCAACAAGGTAAAATGTGTAATCTGCCTTGTTACGCCGGAAAGGTTACGCGCGTGTTTGCGGGCTCGCAATCGAGCAGCTTCTCTCTCCGGCTCCCAATCATAGACACGGGTTGTGTGGAGGTGACTCGCTGTAGTCGGGGCATTGTTATCTTCGAGGAGAACTTGCATGGGCATTAGAGCTTATTGGCAAGTCGTATAAATTCAAAATCTTCATACTAGAGGACACGCCAGTTCGATTGTGGAGCTCGGTGGAGCGCTCAAAAAATATTTCCCGCTACAGCACGAGGCCGGCCGGACTTTCAAACTTGGACACCGGCCAATGTGGCTTCTCCCAAGCAGACTTGCTCGTCGTCTGTCGCGTCGCCGCCGCCGCTTACCTGCGCTGAAGCGAAGCAGTGCGCCGGCCGGAAAGCGCGTTCAGACTCAAGAGTGTGATCGTATTTTTGGCGATGACGCATTTTGTGGAGTCCACTTCGATTAGGGCTCCACCCAAAAATCATCGGTATAAATCTTTATATCACTTGCCAATAAGCTCTATTGCGCTGGGACGATTTGGCGGTGGTGGAGTTGTGGAGCAAAATGACGTCACCGTCCACATATATTCCGACGCAGTGTGACCCCTGTGACTCGTGCTCTCCTTCTCTCCAACCACCACCTCCCCCGAGACAACTGGCGCGCCCCCCGCCCCCCGCGTCTTCTCCCTTCAGCTTGTTCGCGCTCCAGCCAATACAAGGAGGGCATCCGCGCCCTGCCCCTCCCGTGGTGTTTCACGCGTGGGCTCGTTGCTGGCTGCACCCGTCTTTCCTGACCTCTCTATCAGTTGCCGTACGGTTCGCACTCCCTTCGTCGTTCTCCACCATTGACCTTCTCATACTCGCAGGCTTGGTTTTATCCATGGTGCGCCGGCTGACTCCTCGTCCGCTTCTTTGCTAATCTTCTTGTTAATCTTCAAGTCTCAGAGTACATTGCTTATGAAAGAGTTAATCGGGCCCGGTGAGCACTAAGCCTTTGTCGGGTTCACCTTATTGACCCTCACATGTGTGTAGTGTCGTCTCACAGAGCGGGAAACACTTACCTCCTCGCCGTTCCATGTCGTAAATCCCATGTCGTAGTCACATCAAATCAATATATTTTTCTCGAGAGTCGAGACCTTGAGTCGAGAATGCCTATTAGCAATCGGAAAGGGCGGATATGGGGGATCTGAATTTCCTCGGGTGCCAAGAACTGTTTGTAACCTCCCATAAGCAGCCTAAGTACTCATATATCATAACCTGTATAAGCTCCCTAAACATTTATAAGTGAGAATAGCCCCATTCACACGGACGGATCAGACAAAAACAGCTGCTGTTTTTGCACTAATATACCTCTACAATACTGGTAAATAAACGGGTCCACGATACATGTGAAATAAAAAGCTGCCTGATACTCGACCTTATATGGGAGAAATGTCAACGGAGATCAGGTGGCCTGATACGTGAGATAAATCAGATCCTCATTTTTGCGCTAGAATAACAAGACAAAAGGGGAGTTTCTTACCGGCCCCGGAAGCGGCAGTATCCGGGAGCCCCATTTGAGGACAGATTCGGGGGAAAAATGGGCGGGGATCAGGCACACAGATATGTGCCGGATAACCGGCGGCCTGATACCTGGCCTGATATCTGCCATATACGACCGCTTGATATTAATCGGCCGATCGTCGGCCGACCGTCGGACGCTCATCGGACGCTCGTCGTGAAACAGCGAAAAAACAACAAAATTCGTCAAAGAAAGATACAGTATACGTACAGCGCGCTCGCGTGAATAGAGTACAAATATGACTGAGCGCGGCTAGCGACGGACCTCGCTTGATGCGTTCAAGAACGAAACAGACAAGCTTTCATGGCGTTGGAAAAGCTTGTGAGCTTGCCGATGGAACCGCATCTGTGCCTTCCACGCATTTTGAGTAAGCAGCCTACCCTGGCCTTCCTCCATCTTCCTGAGCTGTGCAATGAACCAATCTTCGCAGCGAGGCGACCACCAGCCACAGTGGAACCCAGATGTGAAAAAAGCGGCGGGCTGTGGCCACCAGGAAAGGCGCTGGGTTTGATGCCCGCTCGCTGCAGTGGGGTCAAGTTGATCTGTAACGATATCGTTAGGATGTCGAAGAGACTAGAGCATAGAAAGACTCACTGAGATGGACAGGGTATACGCCGCATATAAGATCTTCCTCCTCAGGCGTCAGGCAATCGTGATACAAGGCACCGCCTTTTGAAGAGATAATCTGCCGATCGGACGTCTCTTCATCGATCTCTTCAAAAAGGAGAATTTCTGTGTCCAGGTCCTTGATGGTCAGCCTTGCAAGACGACCTATAATCCCTCCGGCGCTAGCGGCAAGGGGCCCTCGGGGGGACTGGAAGAACTCAGTGCGCTTGGCGACGTAGGAGTTGTAGTCGTGAATTGTCCCTGTATATCCCTGCTCGCGAGCACCAAGACCAATACAGCGAATGCGCTGAGGAGTCCACGACCGCTTGCTTAGCTGGTGTAGAACAAGATGGAACTCGGCCCCAAACGCGATGAGTTGCGTGACGATGTCATCCCAATCCCTGAGCCCGATACGGACGACGTATAGCACCACAGCGGCACTGTAGACAAGGATGTGGTAGCGCTCCGAAGAAGCGCCGCGAGGTTCAAGAACAAACACGTTTGGCTGGTGCTTGGGACCGTCTTTCCATCGAAAGAACTGCACGTCGATCCCAGACTTTTGCCAGAGTCTCAGCTCGCGCGCTCGGCAAAGGTCCAAAAGAACGTTGGGAACTGATTCGAGTGATGTTGCGTCCCGGATGGAACACAGCAAAGCTTCAGCCCCAGGTGCGAGAGGTTCTTCAGAAGGTAGAAAGCCAAGGGCAGCGAGCGAGTCGTTATGACCCAGAACAGCAGCAAACGGCGAGTTGCACTCTGTGAGTCCGAAGAAGTCCTCGAGGATCTTCTTGGTTGTGAAGTGCGACGCTGGTCCTCCTGGCAGGGTAGTTGTCAGATCCGACGCGATTTCCGCCGATTCGGAGTAGTACGCTTCGATGTTCTCGGCCGCGGCAGAGATATTTCTGATAGTAGATACCACGGCTGGTGAGAGCCCTTCAGGTAGGTCCGGGAAAGCTGGGTATTGTGGGCTTCCATCGTTTTCCACCTGCGGGGCGTTGTCCACCATCGGAGTGTCATTTGCGAGCGTGGTGTGCTGAGGAGTGAGCGGGTTGGGCTGTGGAGGGAACGGGCTGTGCTGTGGAGAGTAATCGTCTGCGGCGTCGTGCGTGAAAGCGTCGCCGTAGGTGTCGTCGTCGTCGTCGTCTGAGACTCTCCCCTCCTCGTCCGGCGCAAAGTCCACGCAGATATCCCATTCGTTGTGAAAAGAGTCGTAACGACGCTGATTTGCGCTGTAATCGTCCCAGTCCTGGGCTGCAGACCATCGAGCCATGGGCCGCCGGATGAAAAATCCGTCCGAGTTTGTATCTTCCCAAAGGAAGACTCGGGGACCGCGCTTTCCAGGAGCACCAGCTGTCAGTGCATTTTTTTCGCGCTGTTCCCGTGCCGCCCGCTGGCCTGGAGTTTCGTGATCATACTTCTTCTTATTTGAAGCCTCCCTCCTAGCAAAAAAATCTTGCCAACGTTCACCCTCTCTCTGACCGGAGTGCGGTTCGACAGGAGGGAATTCGCGAGGCGGAGGGGAGCGAACAGCAGGGTTGATGAAGATACCCCACAAGCGGGAATCGCTTCGAACGAAAACCCATTCACTGTATACGCGGGGATCAGGGAGACAGCGGACCTCCTTGAGTTCCTTGTCGCTGGGGTAGAAGCCGATGTATTGTGCGGACTTGAGCAAAAGAAAGCGATTGTCCGGGTTGTTGGCCCCAAAGAAAAAATAGAGGGGAACGCGAAGCTGGTGCTTAAGAATGAATAAAAACAGCCAGTCCAGCTCATGCAGTCCAACTTGTGCAGTATAATCGATGATAGCGCCAACCGGCGCTGCCGCAACGTCGCGCACCATGTCCTCAAACGCATCCCAAAGATGGCGGACAATGCCGGTTTCTCTCCAAAGGCCGTGTCGCCAGGTGGGCCCGAGTGGGGATCCATCGAGGATGAGGACCATTAACGCAACAGCGGCGATGACCGCCAAGAACGCGTCGCGGGACCGGTCAACGGCATGGGCGAGTGAAAATTCATGGTCGTAATCTTGAGCATACCCGAAGCAGGAGGCTGAAGCAAACATCTCGCCGCACCAGTCGTCTGGGTAGGTTTCCCGGACTCTGCGACTCAGTGCGACATACACGTGGCTGAAAAACCCTTCAATTCGCGCCCATTGATCGACGATGCGCGGCGCCAACGTGATGCGTGAAGTGCGAGTATCGACACAAGTTGTGCGTCGAGAGACACCAACACTGAGCGGGCCGAGGAGCGGGCCTTTCAGGACGTTGTGCCGCGGAACGAACATGAGATAAGGGAAGGCTTTGTTCAGCCAAGCCGTATCCCGTAGCACGCCGTCCAAAGATTGGAATGAGGAGGGTGCAGACGCAGTTTCGGGCGTGGGTATCTGCTCCAAGAATCGACGGTCCCCATTGAGGACGAGGAAAAGGCCTTGATAGTTTCGCAAGAGTCCGTGGTACTCTTGTGTGGGCTGTAGATTTCATGAGGATAGGCGGATAGAGCACTGTCAGTTCCGACTTACGGGAGGGATCTCACTAGGATCGAGAAATTGCAGAGGGACGAGGCGCTGGGGACCAGTACGAGTGGACATGCTTCCAGAGAAGAAAACAGTTGACGAATGTCGTCTAACTGCCTTCTTCAGTAGGAGTGCAAGAGGACAATTGACGAAGGTCGTCTAATTGTCGTATGCGAGTTGGGATGTGGTGGACGTGAGGGAAGAGGAAGAGATGGACTTAGCCGATAGCTGCCGATGATCGGATTTGGCCGAGTGTGGCAGTGCCGCATCATCGGCCCGCAAAGCGACCGTCACTTGTGGCAGTGCTTGCTGCAGCCCACCACCACCAAGCCGCCGCTGTTAGACGACATTCGTCGGCAGCGGCAGCTTTAGCGCGTGTCTTGTAGGGATCCTGACGGAGGACTCTGAGATTCGGCTAGCCGCGTCGGCGACACCGCCGACGCCACGACTTGCAAACCATTAGCGCGTAGTTTCCGCTGTTGTTAGACGACATTCGTCAGCAGCGGTGGCCGCTGCATCGCGCCAACGGGATATTGCCGCCTCCACGCGCCTTTGATCAATGCACCTTGTCTGGTGAGCATTTCTTTTGTCTCCTTGTCGTCGCAACTTAAATCGTGGACATCAATAGGCAACCTTGGGCGCTGCGGCCGTTCACAGGTCTCAGCACCTTCAACATTGACTGCAGAGGTTAGCTGCGCTTTCTTTTCCTTTTCGCAATCACGCTCACACAAAATCTGTACAGAAAACTGTATTATCGCCCTCGCAAGCTGAACTACGCACTGTCTACTCCTTGCTAGTACATGATTCCTAGACCGCCATGCGCTCTGTCGCCGTAACAAATAACGCAAAAGCCTCCTTTGACACCTTGAGCTCTTTCAAATACGCGGCGGGCTTCGACGCCAGCCATCGGCTGTTGTACAGACACTCGGGAAGACCCGTAGGAGCATCTCGTTTACTCACTTCCTGGCTCGGCACCCTTGCCGTGGCCCTGGTTCCTCCCTGAATCTCCTCAAACCGTCTCGTCTGTGCGTCTATGATGCGCATGAAGTTTGCGATGGAAGGCTCCCGCCAGGCGCATAGCTTGATCTTGTATGTCTTGACCTTTGCGCCATCCACGACGATATGGCACTCCTCCTCTTCGGACATGCCGCTCGGGCCGAGGCGCTGGAGAATCTTTAGCATTCTCTCCCAAGCCGGAAGATCGGCGCTGCCGTCAGTATGCTTCACGTGGATTGTGGCCTCCAGTGTCGACTGGCGACTGTGGTACTTCTGTCGCATATGATTAGTGAATAAAACTTATCTATACAACTCCGAAGCAAACCCTATGCTGCGCGTTGATATTCCTCGATTTTTGGCGACGCTCCAATATTGTGAATTTGGCACGAGCGATTGCCTCGACCTTGGTCTCCATCCGTTTTTGATCGGGGATATACTTTGGTTGGAACTTATGCCAGTCAAGGCGAATCCTTTCCAGCTGTTCGACGAGTACAATCTCCAGATACTCCCTCTCGAGTAGCCCTTGACGGACGAGTCCTAGGCCCTCTTCATCCGCTTTGATTGCCGCATTCACCACCCTTTCCATCTGAACTTCGTTCCAGGCGGACTCAGTGTATCCAGCGTTAAAGTCCCACTGAGCGAGTGTCTCAGGCATGACAATTTCGTCATTAGCAAAGGCAGCAACGGCGGCCTCTGAGGCCGATTCGTGTAAGATAAAGTCAATGGCTTGTTCGACGCCAAAGAGTCTGTAGGTTGCATTTCGCAGCAACGCCTGGAATAGATTTGTTGGCATGTATCCGGGGAAAGCTATCATACTCACATGCGCCATGTTAATGATCTCCTTGGAGGGTGGCTTGACATTTGCTTTCTGGTCGGATCTTTTGGACTTGCGGCGGCCGACGACAACCTCGGCGCTGCCATTGTGCGCCAACATAGTCAATGTGTTCATAGCTGTCGTCAAATCGCTCAAGTCAATGCCGCTCGACTGGGCGGCCACCTTTAAAAGCTGGTCTATAGCCGGATTGGATGCAGGCGGCGCCGCAGGTCGATTTACGCTCGGCATTGGGGCGGGATCGAGAGGAAGTTGGACAGTGGGAGCGGCAGTATTCTTCAAGAGCTCCATGCTAAGACGGCCTTTCTTTTTCTTCGGCGTCGGCGCTACTTTGCGTGATGCGGTCTTGAGCTGCGCGCGAAGCTGCATCATCTCATCATCTCGTTCGTGCTAGCCCAGCTCAGTCAGACGCCAGCTTGAATATCAAGATGCAGCTCTTACGATGCGGCGCTGCAGCTGATAGGCATGATCTGTGCTTTCCGCGATCTGTTTCTGCGCAAGGTGCATCTGGTCAAACTGAATTCATGGATCTTGTCAATAATAATCTTTTTGTAGAGAAAGCAGACGCACAAGTTTCCCGAGCTGCTCTTGGTCCGCAAAAAACTGACCCTGCAGCTGCATCTCGTCCCTTTCCATCTGCGCCAGCCTTTCGCGCGTCTTCGCCACTTCCTCCTGCAAACGTTGAGCTTCCACGTCCCTGGCGGCGATCATAGCCTCTGTATGAATGAGCGCGGCGCGGAGCTGGTCGCTTTCGTGGATGGCTGCCCTGCGTTCGTGCTTCGCTTCGGTCACCAGCGCCTTCAAATACTGCTCGTTTTCGCGAGCGATGTCGAGCTGCTGGCGTGCTGGACCCGATACGGCGGCGCGTTTGGCGGTGGATCCTTTTTCATCTCGGATTCCAGAGTCCACTGGATTCATGCGGTGATCGTCGTCCATAGGTGAACCGAGTGGGCTCAGGGTTTCTCCACGCGAATGTCGCGTTGAAGAGTAAGGAAAGTGAGTTGGGCCGAGTCTAAGGACATGCCGGCGTTTTTAAAGTAGTAGGTAGATACATTGTTACATATTGAGAACAAAGAACAATAACAACAGTGCGCTTTTGTTCTGACACTCTTGTTCTGACACTTTTGTTACCCCTGCTGAGAATAAAGTCGCTTCTTCCATTTGCATTGATGCTATCATATCAGACTGTTCACACGATATGAAGTAGGATTCAAGCTTGATATTGGTTATGTAGAGGACTAACAATGTAGACTACGCGTTGTAATAATAATGAATGAACTACAACCAAGTGAACGTAAAATGTTTGGGCATGCCGAAATACTTGAATAGAGGCCTTGTGGGTGCACGGTACTCTTGAACGCGGCGTATTACATCTTGGAGGCTGGGGCAACTTGTTAAAGGGAAGGAAGAAATCGATAGAGCAGGACACTCACGATACGGCAATGAAGTCAGTGACGCGTTGATCGTCCGGGCGGAGATTGACAGCCTCGCCCTCGCTTGTCCGGACAATGGCCAAATCGCCCTGAAACTTGAGATGAAGGTGATAAGGGAGCCGCTTGTGCTTCTTATAGAATGCCTTGTATCGCTCGGTACGAGAACGCCCGTCACCGCCGCGGAGCAGCACGCCAACGTGGATCTCGTGGACGTGTGGCTGAATGTGGTGGCTGCCGAGGAGGGTATCAACGGCGATGAAGTCGCGCAGGCGAGTGGGGCGAGGGTGTTTGAGAACGGGTAGGCGTGTCTGGATAGGTGGGCCCCTTGTAGGGTAGAAGTGCACGGAGATATTCCTTGGCTTTCGCTTTGTCTGCACATGGTACGGGTCAGCTGGATGAGGAAGTCGGCGACGGGCGCACTGTTTGCTTTACCCCGAGGCGTCCGTTGGTCATTGCGTGCGGTGGTGTCGCAGAGAAGGAGAGGGTGTCGCAGAGAGAGCTTTTGTCTTGACACACCTTAAAGGGAAAGCGATTAATTGTTTTCGGCTCAATTGTGAGCGCCATGTGCATTGCAGAGTGTCGGCTAGGTGTGTCGGCCGATGCCGATGCGCGCCATCGGCAGGTTTTTGTTAGCGATTTAGCCGGTTGCTAAGTCGCCGACGCCTCTTGGCGCACCTTGTTCTTGATTATCTGACCCAATTATCTCTCGCGCTCACTGGGGTAGGTAGGATTGCGACAATTGCATTGGAGGCTAAATACGATATAGGTATGACTACTTGCGCTGGAATTCCAAATATTAAATATTATAAAAGTGGTTTGAAGCGTACACACATACCTTTGAACGCAGATTCATTGCAGTTTCCACGACAGCCCGTTCATGAACGGTCTTCTGCACCACTCTCGAGGACTTGCAGGCGTTGATCAGGACGTAATCGACGGGCCAGCGCGACTCGAAATTGTTGACTGCGGGGAAAGCATTGACAAGCTTGGGAAAATCAATAACTATATTCTGGAGGAGAAGATACGCACCGCGGCTATGACTTCTGCTCTGGCAGCTTGATCCTGGTCGGATAAGGACAGGCTTGGGTCAAGCTTATCCTTCACCAGCTCCAACCCACGTTGCTATGCGAGAGAACAAGTTAGTAGATGTACAGTACTAGTGAAAGGCCGCGCACATGGAAATTGTCGATAAATTCTTGGCTCCAGCCCGTTATCTCCTTGAACTCCGCTTTCTTGACACGCGAGGCACCGCCCGGAGGAGGGGCAATCTTTGGGCCAGAGTCGGACGACACGTTCTCCGTAGCGAAAACGGTAGAGCGAATCTTGTCTCTTGGCAGCGGAGGGTACGTCGGGAGAGGACTCGGCGGCGCCTGGAAGGCAACAACCTTGCCCTTCTTGGCCGCCAGAGAAGGTCCAAGCTCAAGGTTTTCGTGCATGAGGAGCGTCGAAGGAGCTGGCGGGGTGAGGTTGGTATGTCCGAGGAGAACAACGACGGGCGGCGGCGGCGCATCCACTGCGGCAACGAAGATGTCTGAGTCGTGGGGCATGGCGATGACCTTGGGAACTCTGTGTGCGCACCCACGGGCCCATTTTATTGTTGCCTGCCGAAGAGATCTTATCCCCGTTTGTAATAATATTTTATTGTGTGCTATTGTACTCGATTCGATACTAGATTATACATGCTGTGCGTCTTTAGCGAGGTAGGGATGATAAAAAGCGCGATGCGCACCTCGTAATACAAGACAATGCAAGGCCACCACGCCCACAGTGTTGATTACCGCCTCCGTTACAAGCTTGCCGGTCATTCCGGTTCCGTTCTGAGCATTGCCGTTCGCGAGGACGGTAAATACGTCGCCAGTGGAGGTGAGTTCACGTATGGCCGATTGGTGGCTCGTTCCAGACTTTGCAGGATCCGATGGTACCCGCGTCTGGGACCTGGCGACGCAACAACAAGTGCGGGTTCCGGCGTGGTCGGACATTCGTGGAGCAAGCACAGTCTTGCTATGGATTAAACGAGAAGACGATGTGCGCGAAGCTCTCATTACCGGAACGCAAGGGGGCTACTTGCTGTGCTGGCGCCAGGAAGACCTGGTGCGTCATTCAGATCGTCCTATGCGCCGACGACTAACGCCGACTCACTCTAGGGGGGGAAAACCATCGCCTTTAACGAAATTTCATGTCGCCGTTTGTCACAGCCCGCAGAGATAAGTGGTTTGGATTTCGATCCTGAGTCGAATCGTCTAGCGGTCTGCCACCGCGGCGGTGTCGTCCAGATCTTCACGCTCAACGCAGAGTTTGCGATGGAAGTAGTATTTTCGGACACCATCCCCAGCTGTGTCCCTCGAGCCCACCAATGGAAGTGTCAATAATGCATCATTGCAGTACTCCCTGCGTCACACATTGCATTATTTCCAGCAAATCACTGGCAGACCAATAACAGTGTAATGCAATACCCCGGCGCAAACCCACTTGCATTGGCCAAGGCAGTTAGCAGCTCCCAGGGCTTATATAACGCTATGCTGAAACAGCCCGGCAGTCCCGGCCATCTGTATTTTCTGATGAATCCTTCCAAAAAATGATATACCATCATATTTCAGCAAAAGAGGATCAAAACGCCATCAAATCAACGGCAATCGGTCAAAATCTCTTGCCGAGAGGCCCAATCTAGTACAAACACCGCCATCTAATCTAATCCCTCCCCAAAATATCTGATGCCTTCGGATATCCCCGAACCACCAATCTAATCTAATCACTGCGCCGAAATGTCCGATACCTTCCGATATACCCGAACAATTCCCACCATTTGTACCGCTTCCACCTCACATTTGTTCCCGGTGAAAAGCAGCTGTAAGCCTGCTTATCCGCATCCCTTCGAAAGCCGTGAGTTGAATGCTGGCACAATTTAAACAAAAGTTTGAAAAATGTATCTTGTCTCACCGGCTCGAACACCGTGCCTCCAGCGAAGTCACGTGTGGTCCCAACAGGCGCTCTCTATCCATCTACACTAAGCAGCAGTTGCTGAGCAAATAAAGAGCGCGCACAAGATATGCTCGGCAAACGACCCAACACAATAGCTCTAAACACCGCGTCACACTATTGATACATGTCATTCTCTACCTCTTCTGCTTGATAGCTCGCCGCCTCCACCCAGCGCACCTGGTCGGGGTCCAACTGGACGACCACCCTCTCCATCTGTGAGATATCACCCCCCTTCAGGTACGCCGCTGCCATCGCACGGATGGGGCGCCACTCAAAAGCAAGCTTCTCGCAGACCCTTCTCTCACGATCGACGTGTTCCAGCGCATACGCCCTCGCCCCTTCAAGAACCTCTGGCTCTATCGTGGTCCCTGTCTTTCCCAACATCCTCGTCCTCGCTTCCGCTCGCTTCCTCCACTTCCTCTCCGCGTCCTCGCCAAAGGCGATTGTCCGCCGCATTTCCTCCTCCACCTTCACCAAGTCTTCGCGCCAGCGATTTGCCCGTGAATAGGCTTTGCACCATTCCACGCGAAGTGCTTCGTTGGCATTGCAGCAAGTTAGTCTCTCGCAGCCTTGCGTAAGTCCAGTGCGCACCTTCGTGAAGCTTCTTGTCATCCTTGTCGAGCGCTGATGACATGTACCAGATCCACGACAGTGTCCGATGGCCCTCGCCCATCGCCAGTGCACCTCTCTCCTCGATGCCCACCGCCACCCCTAGCGCCCCGAGCAACTCATCGTGCGCCTGCTCCTCCTCCCGAAGAGACCTCGCGTTCAGCGCTCTGACATCGTCATCCTGCAAAACCCTATACGTCTTCTCCCAGTCCCCATGCCCCTTCAGCTTCAGGAGTGCTTGGCGTGCATATCGGTACCGTAGCTTAGCAGCATGAATCTTGATATTGATTTGACGCAGTATCCCTTGTCCCCGTGTAAGCGCGCGCTGCCCCGACCAGTTACGAATCTTGAAGCGGTTCGTCATAGTCCGGGTCCTCAAACCTTGGCGTATCTGTGCCAGCGCCTCCCCTGCCTCGCCTGTTCGCAGTCGAGCCTCGACCCCGTCCAGTCCAGCTGCACACGCCTTCTCGCGTGTACCCCGTGAGGCCAGTTCTGATGGCATGAAAAGCCGTGTCGCTTCAGGCTGCTTGTCATCCGCATCCCAAACAAGCTTTTGTGTCGGGGAAAGATATCGTCGCAGCCGTGGCATATAGGTGAGCTGGACCTTCCGGAATGCTTGCAGGCGAGTACGGAGCAGACCGCGGCGCTTCAAAAAGTCCAGCTCTTGGGTCGTCGATGGCGTCGGCCCCGCGGCCTTAATAGCCACTGCTAAATGACGCCTATCAGAGCTGTCAGTGACGTGTCGCCTTCCCAGGTGGGGGGCACATACTGGACCTCTTCAATGTCCATTCCCATCGTGATGAACGTACTCGGGCTATCCTCGCGCTCGACCTCGGTCCCATCCCCCGTCCGTGCATACTCCTCTGATGCGAGTTTGAGGCGTATCTCCTTCAGTGTCTGACCTGCACTCAGCTCAGTCAGAAAGCTCCACGCGCACGATCCGACCACAAACCTTCTTCCTCATACTCGTACGGTGAGTTTTTCTCATTCTCTGCATGCTGCTCCGTCTCCCATTTGTCGGCCCAGCTCCGCCATGCTTCCAGATCGAGTCCGTCGACCTGTTCCAGCCCGGCATGAAACGCAGCAAATGCGTCCTTGTGCGCCCTTCCCTCTTTAATCCCCTCCGCCATGCGCTGCATCAGAAGCAGTCCTAGGATCAAGTGATCAGTACCACAATCCACAGGAAACCTCTCCTTACGATGAGCTATTAACCGCCTCCAGTTATGGAAACCAAACAAACCCTCCAAGGCGGTATACCGGGCTCCCAATCCCATCATTTTCGTGGCGGCTGCAATCCCGTTTAGAAATTCCCAGTTTTGTTCTACCGTTTCGCCGTGTGTTCGTCCTGCGCCCCAGAGCCAATGGAAAGAGAAAGGTGAGTGACAGCCTTTCTTATGCCCAGCCACATGCCAATTTGGGACCATCCAGCGGATTTTTGCAGGGTCCAGACTCAGTCGGTACCTTGGCGGCAGTTCGTTCTGTCTTCCCCAGAATCCTTTTGAAAACTGGCAGGCGATATCGTATGAGAAGATCAGGTAGGACAGCATGAAGCCCATCAGGGCGGACAGCATGAGAAATGTCATATTGCAATAGCTAGATATTACGTTGAGCGCTCCAATTAAATCCAACAATTCTAAAATCTCACCGCTCGCCTGCCTGCAGGTCCCCGATGCCATTCGGCCGCCACATGTTGTGACGGGCGCACGTGACACCGCCAATGCCTGTCACACGCAAACCTTTTACACGTTTGGCATTGGCCAAAAACATGGCTTGAAAGCCGGAACAGCTTGAAATCTCCTCCTCGTCAACGTGCTTTCGGATATGCTCACTGTATTCTGCCCTATTGCAGAAGTATCCAGCCCCGTCATCGACCACGGGATCTTTCTCCTCCGTCCCGATATTCCGATTGATCAGCTTGAAATTTGCGTCCTCCGACAGCTCCAAGTAGTATTTATATCTGTTCGTTCAACCGTGAGCTCTCAGCTATCCTCAGAAATACAAATCTTACCGCTGATCCTCATCCATCGTGTCCCAGTCGATCTTATCCCAGTCGTCAGGAAGATTGATGCCAGGCTGAGGACACGCGCGACAATCGAGCGCCAGCTCGCCCTGTTTTGTCCCACGAACCCCGCTGTCGTCATTCCCCCTCCCAGCCCTCTTTAGCATCTCCATCATTCGATACTGTCGTGCGATAGCTCGAAAAGCGCGGCGGCGATCCTACGAAATCAATGGGTCAGTCTTTGTCAACATTGAAGGCCCTGTCACCTACAGGTGGGGGTGTCAAACCATCACCGTTCGTCAGGAGTTCAAGCGATCGAACATAGTCGTATGCCGAGATTTTCCCCAAACAGTTCTGCACCTCAAATAACCTGATCACGTTGAAAGTCGCGCAAGTCTGCGGGTCCTTCGATGTAGCAGGCCATAGGCAGGCTCGCATGAGCTGTTGCCGATGTGTAACGCGCGTGTCGCACCCACAGAAACTCAGCTTTACGACTCGAATCCCAAGCGTATCCATGACCACAAAGTCCTTGTGTGCAGGCTGCGCAGACGGGCAGTAGGTGCCTGGTATATGACCTAACTGGATCCGAGCTTCGACGTCCAGCTCCCCGAGTGGCATGGGCTTAAAGAAGCCCGCAGTCCATTTCTAAGGATTGTCAGTTGGAGCTCTCCAAATGTGAGCATATCCTCCTGACCTCGACTGTATGAGTGGGCAGCTGACGGTGCAGCTTGACGATACACGGCTCACAGTACATTGCGGGCCCAATGCATGTCTGACGTGCACAGCGAAACAAAGGGTCGGCCGCTTTGCACTCGCCACAGGTCCCGTACAAATGAGGCAGGCCTCGGCCCTCGTTCCTAAGCATCTCGTCCAAGGCTTCATCTCGGCAGTTTTTCACAAAATACTTCATAGGATTGTCCTGTACTTCATAAGTCTTAATCCTCGCGCTCTATAAGATAACTCACAGCGTCCTCCCAGCGCTCGAAGTGTCCCACGGGCAGCAAATCTGCTCCCATTTCCATAGTAATTCCATCCTCAGGTGCGCCATCCAGATTATCGGCCCCCATCCCTGTCCACTCCGCTGAATCTCCACACAGGTACGAAAAATCCTCATTATCCATTGCCTGCGCCGTCTGAACGTCTTCTTCCCAATGCGACGGGACTGCTGGTGTCGAAGTGTCCACAAAAGAGGATTCGACACGCATGCGTCGGCCATCTCCGGATGGTTCGTACGTGGTCGCCACATGTGTTTGGTGAATATGCAGGGCATTTGCCAGCCCGGGGTGATTTTTTTTTTCGTCGTCCGTGGCCGGTCATGACCGGCGCTCTTTGTATCGCAAGGTATAAGTCCGGCAACAATCAATTTGTTTGGTATCCTACACGCAAAACAACAAGCCCACCTACCTCCAGCGCAAGCGCGCCTTCACCATGGACACATTCTTCAGCCCACCCAGTACGTGCTCCCGACTTCCATCTTTACCATTCAAACTTGTGCTCCCCCTTCAGTTGCTTCCAACCTCGGTCCCACGCGTACTGAGCGCCAGCTGCGCTTAGTCTCTGTATGGGGCATGACCCCCGCGGAGACTTTGCGCGTCCGCCGAGCCCTGGCCAACAGCGGTGCGCGCCCCAAGTCCCCCCCTTCGGGTGCACGCACTCGTGTCAGATACCGCAACGGTCGTCGCAAGTTGCGACTTGTACCTCTGACCCAAGCGGAGCTCTACGAAGGAGGTCTTGTCCCCACGCCCCAGCCCACCTCCAACGAGCAAATTCAGTGCACGCTGTGCGGAAACGTCAAGGCCCACCCTGTCAAGTGAGTCTCTGGATTGCTCATCGGCATACCTAGATGCACTGACATTCTGTATTCCTTGCCTTGCAGATATCGCTGTGGCCATAGCCACTGCTACGCGTGTGCCCGCCTATGGTTCGAACACAGCTGGAGCTGCCCCTCCTTCCCCCAAGTCGTTCGCCGCGCCCCCCTCCGCGCGGCTGCCGAAAAAATCGCAATCACGCAGGCTTATCCTGGATGGGCGCAATGCACGCGGCCCCTGTATTCTTGGGACGGTTTGTGGTTCCCCAGTGGCCGCAAGCAAGCTGCCGACTCTGACGATGACACTCTATGAATTTAATATATATATATATTTGCTTCATTCAAAGCGAGCACAAGTTTCTGCCAACGCTCTGCCAACCCTTGTAAACCGCGTACCTAGAATCACGACCTTCTCTGATACCATCAAACATATAAAACACCATCCATGATCGATCTTGAGCCCCCCCATCTTTTGGCTTACACCACCATGCCTAGATCGTCAACTTTGAAGCGCTCGCGAGGTATACCAACCGCAGCAACCATTTTCTGTGGGGCACGACTCACATTTTAAGATAGGTAGGATTGTTGCCGCGGTGTACTCCAGACGCCGCAATCTGGGCCGCTGGAGCGTGACGGCTGGTACGATACTTTCATTTGCTCGCATTCATATCACCTCATTTTCTTTTTGGTAGCCGATATCCAAGAAGATGCCCAGGCCTGGGCTAATCTATCGGCGCCCGCCGCATCAACGGAAACACCGGCTGTTTCAGAACCCCAGTCATGGGGTACTGTTGTTCCGTGGGAAACACACAGCGACTGGGGTGTCGCAAGGTCGGGATGGCCCCCTGGCGACTCCACTGGCGGCTGGCCGCTCGCCCCGCTGTAGTTTAAGATTTGGCGCACGCACGACGCATAATGCAATCAGTATTCGACTTCTTTTGATTGACATGATCTGTCATGTGTCAGCTGTGCCGGCCTAAGCTGTGCCGGACCGGACTCCGCTCCACACGCCCTCTGCCCTAAGCAAGCCTCTCGTTTGCCCGACTCGCTCCGCACCACCACAACTCCAGAGGTACCCGGCCGAATCTCAACTCGCTTCGGTGGCTCTTCGACTGACCGAGCATATGTAGCTGTCGTCGCTGCAGTCGCCAGGGCTTGGTCTTGTTGCAGCGCTCCTCATGGCTTGGCGATTGGTTTCCATGGACCCTGCAGCTGTTACTTGTTCGCTTAGGCTGCGACAGTCACGAATTCATGTCCATGACGCGTCACCTGGCTGCATATATGATATAACACAAAATACGCTGCCGCTTGCGAGGCCAAAAGACGTACCGCAACGCCTTAGATTTCTGCAGTATGGCAGGTATGTGGATGCCCTTTTTCTTTTTCCGCCAGCGACGCACGCGAAAAGATCCGACCTTGGAACTCTGCCGCTCTGCGTCGATGCCGCTCTTCTCCCTTTTTTTCTTTTCAAAGACAATTGGGCCGTCAAAAGATTCGACTCTGGAACTTTGCGACAGCCCGTTGCCCTCCTAGCTACCCCTCTGTCTCCCGTCATTCCGACACACATTAACTTGTATTTATTTCTAGCTCTCTCCCGGCGGACCTTGCGCTCAGGCAAAGAATTTTCTGCCTTTGACCTGGCTCTTGGCATTGCCATTGAACCTCTCGAGTTCTTCGATGTTCAAGAGTGTCTTGCCAATCGGGGCAACCGGATGGACCTCGAGGACGAGCCCGGCAACATCCAGGACGTCCCCGCGTTCTTCATCAATCCCGACCCCCTGTGCCTCAATTCCGTCCCCACGGCCCCTCCCTCGACGACTTCTGCCCTTAAACGTGGCTCTAAACGGCGTCGGGCTCAGCGACGTGAGGAGCAGGAGAAGGATGCATCACCGCTTGGGAAGTCCGTTGCGCGGCAGCGCCGGGATGCCGCACTCCAGAGTGCTGTCCAAGTCGAGATGGATGCGGCCGCTTTGCCCCATTCAAACCCGGGCTGGATAGGGAAGCGCGCAGCAGAGGGCGACCACACGAACGGCATGGGCGGTCGTACGTACTCCCATGAGGAAATCGAGGCCCTGACAGGCTCGAAGGACCTGCGTTATCTAAACTGGCTTGGAAAGTGCGTACCACTATTCTCAGTGTCCGCTTCTCTCCTTCATTCCCACTCCAGACAGTCCATTCCCCTCGTCGACTCGAAAGGACGCATTATTGCTGTTCTTGGTGGTATGCCCCGTGATCTTGTCGGCTGGAAAGCGACCACCGACAAGGCGGCCGCCCTTTTTGCGACCGGCGGTTCCCAGGCAGTCTTTAGCCCTGCTCAGCTCAATCACCGGCGCGCTCAAGAGCCATATGGTTCCATCTCACGAGGAAACTCTCATGGTGGCGGACAAACGGTGCGCAGTCTTTGCTTGCCCAGACCCGGGCTAACGATGAGCAGGAGCCAGGGGAGCTCTGTAACAACGCTGTGAATACTGCTCTCACGGACGCGTTCTTGAAAGAAGACTGCTTCAAGCGCCTCGCCGGCTTCGCCAACTGTGAGTGGTCCTTCATGATAGCGCTCTTCGATTTATCACTTCCCAGGTCTGTTCGCAATGTTTGCCCCTGTCC
The DNA here is from genome assembly GCA_029282135.1 of Mycena belliarum. Classification (NCBI taxonomy): domain Eukaryota; kingdom Fungi; phylum Basidiomycota; class Agaricomycetes; order Agaricales; family Mycenaceae; genus Mycena; species Mycena belliarum. The sequence goes on from JARJCN010000019.1 coordinate 498,431, forward strand.
TCTTTCTATTCTACCGCACACAGATGGCCTTCATCGCACAATGGCGCCCGAGTCTCCGTTGGAACTTCGCTCGCAGCGTTTTTGCTGCGTGCACATTCAATTTCGGTCCCCATGCCATTACCGTCCCCCATCTCGACTTTGGGAATCTGGCGTGGGGATGGTGCGCTATCACTGCCTTGGGGGATTTCGACCCTGATCTTGGCGGTCATCTAATCTTATGGGACTTAAAACTAGTTATTCGCTTTCCTCCAGGGTCCACCGTCCTGATCCCTTCCGCAATCGTTCGCCACTCTAATGTCCCTGTCCGCCCCCACGAGAGCCGGTACTCGTTCACTCAATACACGGCTGGTGGGCTATTCCGCTGGATAAGCAACGGCTACAAAACAGACGAGGCATTTGGGCAGTCGGCAACGTTGGCGGAGAAGGCGGCGCGCAGGGCAGAGGCATCTACACGTTGGGATGAAGGAGTCGCAATGTACAGTACTATAGACAATTTAAATTGTACCAAATGACTTATCATCCGTGAAGACACAAGCGCGCACTCTGATCAATCTCGCGCACTCGCCCGCTAACTCGCGCACTCGCCTGATCAATCTCGCGCACTCGCCATATGATCAGGCGAGTGCGCGATAGATGAGGCGAGTGCGCGAGATTGATCAGGCGAGTGCGCGATTCTCGAGTTCGGTGAACGAGCTTGTCCGTAACTGGACCGCAACGGATAAATCTGAGAATATTGCCTGACATCTATATAGTATATAGTTACAACATACTACAAGCTCTCCGTGGTACCGACATAATTGGGCGACCAAACTGAACTCGGTGATTTCTGGCTCAAGCTAGTTACTTGAGAGCTATAGCACACATAAGTGCGGTGTCGCTATATTCCTGATTTTTGGTGGACCACAAAATGAAATAAATCTGTTTCGGTTGGTTGCCTAAACTCTGGTATGCCACCGCAGTATTGGGCCTGTGTAAGCTAAGGAATAACGATATGTATTGACTAAGTAGTACGAGCTATGGATATGTATGTATTCCGCCCTCGTCGTCACATGTCACACTCACACCCCTTGGTTCTTGCCGTCATGGACGAGGCCAATATGACACTAGACGAAATTCGGAAGCACAATCAGCGTATCGCCAGCAGGGTGTACAACGACAAGTGAGTGGCTTACTGTTCTTGTCCATGGCTCTACGACATGCAATTTCAGAAACTTCGAGACGCGCAACGCAAAGGGCCGCGTCCGAATGGCAAATCTCCGCGCGGCCGAAGTCTTGCTGTCACCCGAGGAGCAGGCAGCCCGCCGTCAACGGCGTCTGGACGCGGACAAGCGTTATCGTGAAAAGTAAGACGCCGACGCCTACCAGTATACCAAAAGCATTCTGAAACAGTGGGCTGTACAGGAAGCGGGATGCACGGGCAAGTGGCGAGAGGAAGCGAAGACGCCGCTACAAGAAATACCCTGAGCTTCGGGAGGAGTAAGCCCAATTCCGTTGCTGTCAATTTGTGCTTTTAGCTAACTGGGTGGCGAGAAATTACAATAAATATCTGGCGCGCAAAGTGAACGCAGGCAACGCACGAGACAGGGCAGCAGGGGCAGCGGGCGAGCTCAAAGACTGTGATCTTCCTGAGCGGGAATGCTCGCCAGCTGCTGTGTCGACTGTGGTATCTGCTTCTGGGTCTGTGTCCTCGTCTTTCACGGGCCAGTCGGGTGAGTAGATGTCGAAGGAAGCGCATTAGCATTCATCAGGAACAGTATCTGTACTTTACGCTGGCCCTTCCATATGTGACACAAATGTGACAGATCTCGCTCTCGCTCCTTGTCAATGTCTGGCAAAAGTAATAACTGGGCCAATATTCGCCGAAGGCGGGCCGCAGCTAATGCTCTGCCCCGAGGCGATCTGACGCCATACGGAGAGGGCCTCGAAGGACCGGGATATGTCATTATCCTCCCGAGACCGAGGAACGCACCCTGCCCCACAGCGGCTTCACAGCGGCTAGAGAAAAAGTCGGACCCAAATGCCGTGCAAGCCCGCAACGACGAGCGTCTTTGCATGCAGCTTGAGAGCCGCAAGCGGAAACGGGCCGAAACTTCAGACACAGTTTCTGCATCGTCTAAAGTGGTGCTCAGTCAGACACTACCGCCAGTGTTGTCCCCGCCTAAAGCAAGGAGCCACAAAAGGTGTGCTTTTTCGCACAAGTTGGTCAACGCGACACTAAATATAACCGGTTCCAGGAGCAGAGGTGCATAGCCTTTCAGTATGGAGATTTGGGTACCCGAAATTGTTGACTGCGAGTGGGACATTCCATAATCTTAAAGCGCCGGTGTACATCCCACTCTATTCACTCCAAGCTGAGACTTTGTGCATGGATCTGTTACCACGGAGCGCAGGCAGCCTTCGAGGCAATGTTGAAGAGCTCAATGGTGCGAGCAGCGAGATTGAGAATTTGTTCCTTCCTATTTCGGAAGCAGGGCGCATCGGTGCCTTTCATGGATGGACTATAATTATATTTCTTATGGCTTTGACATACACAAACGGCTAAAGTTGAGTTTGTTTGATTACTGGACGGGAGGAACAAAACGGCCAGAGCGCTGGATAAGTATTGAGAGCGAGAAGTGAGTCACAGTCAGTCACAACAAACCATGTCTCCTTCTGCAGACCTCGCTCCAGCACCCGCAAACTTTGTGCCTTGCACAATCCCGGACCACATGGGCAGCAACTTCAACGACCACGTCACGTTCTCTGGCCTGGGGAACAAGCGGTATTGGCTGTTGTTTTTCGGTGCGAAACAGGGCATGTACAGCTACAAGTACGCATTGGACAGGCATTGCAAGCTATAGAACTGATCATCTTATAGGGCAACGTGCATTGATTCGATGGAGCCCACCTATACCGCCGACTACGCCATCGAGTCATTTGGGCACTGGAAGCAGGTGAAGCCCGTATGGGCGAGTCACTGCTTCCATCGCCATGGGAGGTGCATGAAGCACCGGAATGCATGTGCCTTAGCACCATGCCCGGAGCACGCCACACCACCTCCCCGCTCCTCAATCATTCGCGTGCGGCGCACAGAAACTACCGCCGGTCGTGCAGTGACGCCCGATCTGAAGCCCGAGGTGAAGAGGGAGCGCGAACGTAGCATCAAGCCGGAATCACTGAGCCCTGTCAAGCCAACTCTGGAGGGCACCAAGCGTGTGAAGCGGGAGCAGATTCACGTACCTCTCCTGAAGCAAGAGGGCCCTCCCACATCGCCGATCGCACACGAGGGTGCCCCTGCCCCTCTCTTCATTCCGCCGACCGCGCAGAAGGTCGCATCGCGTGCGGGACGCCTGGCTCCACCCCGCTACTCCGCACTTGTGGGGCAGAATTCTTCATCGGAGTCAGAGGCGCCAGGAGTGCCGCTCTTTGACTCGGATTCAGATGACGGTGAGGCGGCGCCACCGTCTCCGGTGCCGACTGCTCGGCGTGCGACTGCAGCACCGGGGCCCACAGTGGAAAGCTCGCCTCTGCGGGTACGGCGTCTGGAGGTCATTGCAGCAGAGTACCTTTCGGGGCACCCCACTCCAGCCCCGCCTTCAGCAGCCGGCTCTGCTGGCTCGCTGAGCTCCGCATCTTCGTTATCATTGTCAGGTGATAGTGCGGTGGTGAGAGGGAAGCGGAGGGCAGAGACGGCGCCATCGAGTGCGGGACCGTCTCGTGGACAGCGTGGGCGTCAGGCGATATCGAGCGGCTCGCGTGCAGGAGAAGGGGGGCCGAGCAGGACCACCGCAGCGTCCAAGGACGACACGTTCTACATATCGGCAACGGGGGGCATCTACCACTCGAGTGACGCTGTGTTTGCAGAGCTGGGGCATGGGTCGGTCCAAGCCGTGGTGGGATGGGAACTTGCTGCTCGCACCGCGGCCTTTAGGGCGCGGAAGATGGCGGAGATGGCTGGCACGGGAGCCGGAGGAGCCCTGTCGTCTGAGTCCGAGGACATTTGAGCGTCCCAGAGCTGGAACAAAGTATATATTGTCTTCATGTGTCCACGGTACCTAAGACTGTGTCACTGTATATAACTTACTCCTCCTGATTTTGCCTATTAGCACGTGCATACCAAGTTATTGTTTGTTGTGGACGGACCATCGCGCTTTCGAAAACCATGGCTCATGCATCAGCGTCCAGAGCTCTGGCTGCAAAACCTGGCAAGCCTCCCGCGCGCCGACGCGTCCGGAAGCATGGGAAGAAGCCGGGGAAAGTGTCCTGGGTCCACGGCACGAAACTCGAATTCTTCTCTTCTCGTGCAGACGCTTGGATGAGGTCGCAGGAAACTGGAGGCGCGGCGGTCACGAAGTTCTACGATGATTTAACAAAGCTCTATCTCATGAAATATGGTTATGATATGAAGGACGACGAGGATCTTGACACGGACATACCTGACCCGACCGACCCCAATGCACCTGATCCTGAGGCGCAAGGTCTGGGGGCCGAAGAGGCAGTGCGGCGTGCTGCCATCTACAAGACTGTGCGAGGAGTACGTACACCGGGACTGAGACGTGCTTGAGAGCTGACCTGCTCTTTGCTTGCAGAAGATTGGGGCCTGGTACCGCAGCAAGTGCGGTGGCGGCGTCGATGAGGGGGAGCGGAACTTCTTCATGGACTTGATGAGCTCGGGCCTCGACGCTGGTGCAGTGCGCCCCCAGAAGCCTCAGCTTGCACATTTTTACTCCCACCACTACTATGAGGAGCGGGTGAAGGCGCGCTATGACTTGGTGTGGGCGACAGAGGTCCAAAGGGCGAAGGATTTGGACTTGCCACCACCAAGGGATGTGAAGGTCCGGGGAGAAGTCACACGAAAGGCACTGGAAGAGGAGGAGCCAGAGTTCCGGGCCGAAGTGCAGCTTGCATTGGACAGAGAGTACGCAAAAGCATTAAAGGCTTGGGAGATTGGTCGGGCGGAAGAACCTTCAAGATCAGCAGAAGAATTGAACGCGTGAGTCTCGTTATCCACCTTGCGAGCGGTACAAACTTACTGAGTATCCGTTGCATTGCAGGTCTGTAAACAACAGTGGCTTCTACTTGCAGCCTATAGTAGATGCGGTGGCTCGGAGGTTCAAGATGAACGTGTCGATGATGGTTTGCGGACCAGTTGGAGATCCCGGCGGCGCCATTGAAGTGCGAAGGTCAGCTTTGTGATAGACGCTTCCGAAGGTGCTGCTAATGAAAAAAAAAAGCGTACATGCTGGGACGACAAGAGGTCTTAACCCCCAGAAGTGGCATCAGTTCGATCGCCTGGGTTTTCGGGAAGCTGAGGTTTCAATGATCAAGTTCTCGGAGCGATCGTTTAGTGAGTGAATCTGTGTTTATTCTATTCAATTACTGACAAAGGGGCTACAGCGGTAGAGGAGCGTACTGCACGCATCGTGGAACCAGCGGTAGGCGAGGCGACATCGAGTGGCACATCGAGTGGCGAAGCTATCACGGCAGCGGCGGGCGTGACATCAACAACTGCAGTACCAGGCGCTGCAACGGTCCACGTCGAGATGGCGGCAGAGACTTTGGAAACCACCGGTGTGCGAGCCGCCGCAGCGGGGGGGGAAGAGGGCCGTCATGATCCTGACCACGAGACGCCAAGGGCGACGCCTCCTGCATCCCCACATCGACCACAAGCCGAGGGCGAGGGCGGGAGGGCGTCTACTCCGGGCGGCGGCGCTACGCAGGAGGAGCGAGCAGAGAGTGTAGCTCCGTGTGCGGACCACACGGTGTGGCACCGCACCGATATGCGCAAGTGGCCTGCCGAGCTGCGAAACGCTTATTCAGCATTCGCGCTTGGGACGAAGTGGGGGAAGATCTGGGCAGATTGTGTGGAGACATACCTCGAAGTGGAAGCGGCGTGCGGGTATCGAGATGAGGGACCACGAATTGGGGGAGAGCGGAGGCCCGAAGAGATGCAGAAGTGGATTAGCGGGGGAAGGAAATGGTTTACGCCTCCAAAGATTGCAAAGCCTGGAAATCGCGGCGAAGCGGGGACGTACACGGACGAGTGGTGGGCTTGGTGGATATCATTGCAGCCCCCAGAGCGGATGTGCGTCGGAGGCATGCTAACGACGCCTACCGAGATGTCTTGGGGGAAACTACCCAAGATGTGTGGGAGAAATGGCTTCATGCAAGTGATGGCCAGTCTGTTCTTTTGGGGGATGGATAACGAGAGACGGGGGCAAACAGACCCAGAATGGGAAATTGGGGTTGACGATGTGCATTGGCTCTTGAACCAGCTGCTGCTGTCCGGCGAGCTGGCGTCGCCGCCGAAGGAGAAGTCGAAGTAAGTGGTGGGAACGTGCTGAAAAGAAGCGGCCACTGATGAGTCACAGGGACCCACGACCGTCAAAGGGCACAAAGCGTAAGCGCGCGGAACCCGAGGGAGAGGTGGAAGAGCCGATGCCGCGGAAGACGCGAGCAAAGCACAAGGAAGACACGACAATGAAGCCCCGGGAGACGCGTTCCAGGTATGTGGGGTCGTGACTGACTGCGACTTACTCGGAAAATCACTGATTTTGCTAGCGCCGCACGACCGAAGCCTCGCCCGCTCCAGAGGGGAAAGAAATAGATGCTCGAGGATTTTTTTTTGTAGTTGTGTGCTTGAACTAGGTGCTTTCGCTTGAATGTGTGCAGGAATGGACTTGTGAATCTGATGCGGAAGAGGGAACCACACGTGACCGTAGCTTTGATCTAAGTAAGTACTAGTAATTAGGGGGTGATTTCGCTGGCCTGGTATCCAAGAATTCCAAAGTTCAAGAGAGGAAATGTTGTGGGATTGGCTCTCCGAGCAAAGTTGCTGCATCCAGTCATTCTTTGATGTGATTCTTGACAGGAGGACATGGATGGAGAAAAAAATAGAAAACAGAGCATTCCGAGTGAGGGCACATCATTAATATTGTTGTGATGGCAGTGTATGAGACACAGGGCAGCTATTAGCTAAGTGAGGAACAGCCAAAACGTCCCCAAGGAGGGGGTAGGGGCCATTGGCAGTAATATATAACATGTGTAAGCAGGAGGAAAAAGCCGAAGGTGGGCTGGGGGAGCCGAGAACGGGACACATGAGAACCGGAGATCGCCGGAGCGGGGGATCCCGTGCAGGCTCGGCCATGGGTCTGGCTTCGGGGCCTAGATGCTGCCTAAAAGAAATGACTCAAAGGCATTTAGAACTAATACATGCAACTACTGCTTTTTGGAGAACAGGGCCTAGAGCATGTATTTGATGGACCATCATCTGAGAAAAATGCTAAAAGAAATGACTCAAGGGCATTTACAACAAACACATACAACTATTGCTTTTTGGAGAAAGGTTGTCTACTTGGGGAAAGGGGCCTAGAGCATATATCTGATGGGCCATCGGCTGGCAGAAAATATGCGAGGATCAGTTTTTACAATCTCCTATCAATGGCAAGTGTTAGGATCAGCCATCAGAACCCAGCAGATCCGCATTTGGAGCATAAAAAACTAATATTGTAATGTAATTCAATTTAAAAACAGCCAGGAAATGTGCCTTGCAGGATTGCGGAAAAACCCCGGGATAATGCATTATTGACCATATGACTGGCAGTGTTCAACTGGAAATAATGCAATATGGTCCCCAGCCAATGCTGGGGATATTACAATAATGGTACGTTCATTACATTCGAGCCGTTGCGTTCGGAATTGGGGAGACGCGCAATGGTGGACGTGAGCTACTCATATTTGGGCTGTACTGTGGCTTCGTGTAAGCATACCTACTGCTGAGTATGAAGCTCAAACTCACCTGTTGCAAGATATCACATCCTGGGCCGCGGATCTACTGTGTGCACCGCAGCAAGCGCATGGAGCCTGGGGTGCCAGATGTGAGCAGTTTTGGGCCTTAGATGGCGCTGGCTGATGCGCTACAGTTCTGGCGTTGCGCTCGATGTAGCTAAGAACGTGCTCTGCATCAACGATCCCTCCATCGGCGTCCGTCTTTATCGCCTGGCCGAAAAGCAAGAAGTTAAAAGCTTGCGGGTTCCGGTGAAGAGGTTCCGCCGTGTTCGTCAGGTCTGCCTTGCCGACGGCAACACCGCTATCGTCAGCGGTAGCGATCATGGTCTAGTCTATGTGCACGACCGTCGGAGCGGAGACGTCACCACTAAGTTGAAGGTCCACCCCAATGAATGGATTCAGACTGTTGCGGTAGGTGACCGATAAACGTCTTAAGCCTTCGTTGACCATTTTCAGGCGGCGGATATTTCAGGCGTATCGACAATCTTCGCAGCGCAGTCGCGCGATATAAGTGGGCCCAACGATATTTTTGTCTGGCGCAAGAACGCGATTAATCTCAGATTTTTCGCCCAAATCGCTGCAAACGTGCAGTTCCTCTTCAAGTTGGTCGTAGTGCTTATTGCAGCGGCTGCCGTCTGGGAGAAGCTTATAGGTCGATATGTCTTTATTCCTTTCATGTAGTACATACAACGTTATCGGATTGCTGGGCGACGACAGCAGTGGTAGTCTTGCAGCGTAAGCCTCCATGAGAATAGCAGGCACAAGAGTGGTGCCACAGAGCCATCCTGAAGAATGTCATCTAGGATGGGCGCTGGGTGTGCGACGGCTTTCGGACGATGAGGCTCCAAGTGACGGTAGCGGTGGCCGATGTTGCAGCAGGAGGGTCGATAGCGGCGGCCGATGTTGCAGCAGAAGGCATCTTGACGAATGTCGTCTAGGATGCCAGCCATCTTGACGAATGTCGTCTAAGATGGCACATGTGTATCAGGCCGACGACTGGTCACAGTCACGACAAGTCACCAAGTGCGTGACTGTCTCGCATCGGCGCATCGGCCGACAGGAATCGGCCAAGCAGTTATCTTAATCTAAGCTTCTTAATCTGATGCTTGTCGTTGGTCCGGGACGGAGGCACGCCTGGATAGAACAGAAGAAAAAAAGTATCGCGAGAACGATCGGCTTGCCGGCTCGGACGAGAGAAAAACAGAGGAACATCACATTAATTCATAGTGCATACATGTATCCGAGGATGTAACTACTTGAATAACTGCGCTGTTTTCTCAAAGACCGAACCGTTGTATCCCTGGGATGGGTCAGAAGAAGACGGGACACACACGACAACACTCACTGAAGCGCCGGTGGAGCCAGTCTGGGCAGAATCTGTCCGTAGAAATCCATGGCGGCAGACTTTGAGACGTCTGAAGCCATGGGGACAACGAAAAGGCGAACGCGGACTGATAGGCCTTTTGGCTCGAGGGGAGGTCGACTGATAGGCAGAATTTCGCACAGAGGCTGGCCGATGCTTCGATGTAGCCGTGACAAACCCTGGAGGCGATGCAGAAGAATTTGATGTAACGGCCTAGATGATCGTTCAGATCGTAAATTGAACGGGAAGACAACGCACTTGGGAAAGGCTGTCGAGCTGATTTGCAAGCCGTTGGACGGACATAGCTGGCGCGGGTGGCGGGGACCAGATTTCGAACGGGGAAACCTGTGAGGAAGCGAATAAGCGACGAGTCGGGGAAGGAAGTTGCTGGGACCGGGCGCGAAAACTCACTATTGAAGCCTGCGCGTTTCGCTGAGCGAGGAACCGAGTGGAATCACGCATATTGAGGAGGGGAGTCTCACTTCCAGTCGGGGTCCTGCGCCGCTGCTGATGGTGGGAGTTGTATGGTTTAGTACGAGGCCTTGGTGTAGGCGAAAACGGGCTGCCTAGACGCGGAGACGGAGTCTTCATCGCGTTTGAGGGTGTACATGGGCGTAAGACGGAGGGTAGCGTATAAAAATTGTCTGGATTAACCGATAAAACAATATATTCGTGAGGACAAAAAGACAGAGACGTCGAGACAAAAGATTGCTAGCCGAGCCTGAGATAGCGTCACCGAGCGCCGAGGGTGGCCAGACAATGAGCACTGAGATCACATGGGTGGCTGTGGAGCTGCCGAGCTCACGACGAATGTCGTCTGTGAGCTCGGCGCGCTGCAAGATTGAGAAGACAAAAGGCTGCTAGCCGAGCCTGAGATAGCGTCGTCGAGTCGCAGGGAGCGGACGGCGAGGAGGAAATGAGCACAAAGCTCATATGTACGGTCGTCGAGTCGTACGCAGATAGTCTTGAGCACTTCCAGAGCAGTCGTTGAGCTCACGACGAATGTCGTCTATGAGCTCGGCGTGTGGTGACTATCAAGTCAGTGGCCGATCAAGTCGGACTTGCCTATCTGGGCCGTCACAGGCTGTCACACGCCTCATCAAGACGCTCAAGTCCGAGTCGCTCCCGCCGCTGCTAGACGACATTCGTCAACAGCGGGCCTCTGTTAGACGACATTCGTCAACAGCGGCGACCTCTGCTAGATGACATTCATCAGCAGTGCGGTTGCTGTGGAAGAAATCATGGCTCGCCATGCCACCGCGCTATTGTCGCCCACACGCTAATTGTCCACGCGCCCGCATCTTTTAGGTATGTTTTTTGTTCAATTGTTTTGGTAGCCTCTCATAAACCGGCCTGCAGCCGTGTCTCAGCATCGACATGGACCCCCGCAACCCGCACCACCACCACCACAACCGCCATCACCAGCACCGACACCAATCTGCCTCCGGTGCGACTTCGGGCTCGAATTCATCAGCTTACAACAAATCGTACAAGTCCGCCTCGTCCACTTTCTGTGAGTCTCCTGCTCGGCGCTTCATTATCGGGGATCACTCACTTCGTTTTTCTAGACCCGTACTTCTGTCGCATTTGCGATACTTGCCCGACCTGCGGTGCACCTCCCAGCAGCTCCGCTGCCGCTCCTGTTTCCCCAGCTACCGACGCCAGCGATGCTGGTATGTGTTAATCTGCCGTCCCATCTTCTCCGTACTGACTATTGTCCCAGTGCGCGTTCTCCCTCGCATGTCTCCCCAGTTCATAGTCACACTGTTCCTACTCGAATCGCACCTCGGGGGCGGCTGGCGCCATCTGCTGATCCCATACATAATCTGTCTCGTCCTCTTTAGTGTATGAACAGTCGTCCATGCGGTTATCATAAAGAAACAAAAAGCTTTTTGTTGTCTCCGTCACCGCAAATCCCCTTCTGGAATAAGGGTACATCATTTAAAAAGGACTACCTTCCCATCTCCACCCATCGCTCGGCCTCATCTGACAGACGACATTCGTCGTCAAATGGCGCCCAGGCAATATCTTTGCAAGAAGTGCCCACTGAATGACGGGCATGACCATCGAGTATTGAGTCGCGACCGAGTTGCGCACCAATCGGACATCGCACATGCTGCAGCAGCGTCGGCCGGCGACGCTGTCACCGTTGATGAAGGCCAAGTCGCAGCAGCGACGCTCGACGACGTTGCCAATCTGCTCACTGGCTTGGTCATCACCGACGATGGCATTCAGCCACGCAGCCAAGCCCATTCGAAGCTCTTCAGCTCCCGTGAAGCCTTCCAAACGACTTTGCCCAATGTGCCGAGCGCGTTTACTCCCATCTCGACCTCACAGGCGCTGGAAAGTGTTCAAGCCGTCCTCTCCGAGCCGCTCCTGTTTCGGCCATCGGCGACTAAATCCCGGCGGGAGAACGAAGCTCTTTTGCACGCCATGCTGCAACGCGTTGAATCTGCCAATGCAGAGCTCGATTTGCAGCACGCACTGAACGCCGAGCCCGGACATCTTGAGACGCTCATACCCGCCCTTCATGCTGCAAGTGGGACTGTCATTGAGGCGGGCAAGCTGCTTGAGAGTATCCGACCTCCCAGGAGGACGACTCGTGACACAGACGATGTGGCATTCAAAGCACTTATGGATAATGTCGGGACGCAGGCCCGCGGGCTCGATGCCCTCATTGATGTTGTGGGTCGCCTCGTCCCTGAGGAACCTGAAGTAGACGAGGTTATGTATGATTCTGGTATGATCTCTTATCACAATCGTATCTTGGCTCCACTGACAATATCTACAGGACATCACTTTACAAATCCTATGGGAGCCTACGATACCGTCGCGCAGGCAACGATCCTCCTAGCTATAATCTGCCATGTTATTATCGGAATCAGTACCAACCCGTGTAACTTCATCATTGAGATGGTCAATGCCATCATCCGACTCGCAATGTCCGTCGGATCGAATGCAAGCACCCCAACCCCGACACAGCAGCATGTTCTGAAACAGCTCCCCACTACGCTGGAAACAGCGCTAAGCAAATTCAGCATCGACCCTACCACCACCATCTATGCCACGTGCACGTCGTGCCATTGCACACACGCCCCAACGGAGGATAGGCTCACCGGAGAGGCGTCGTACCCGGAAAGATGTGAAGGCTACATCTATCCGAAGGCGGGCGCCGCAGTTGTATGCGGCAAACCGCTTCTCGCGACGCGCCAGGGAAAACTCCGCCCGATCAAACCATTTGTATACCCGTCCTTCGTTGACCATGTCGCCGCCCTCGTGTCTGATCCCGACATAGAGACGATGTGCGACAAGGCGTGTGATGATGCTCTGGCTGCGGTGCGCGAAGCGATCATTAATAATCCAGGACAATCCTTGGCTGCCGAGTCAATGGATAATGTGTTTGAGGCGGAATTCCTGCGTAGCTTCAAAGGACCCGTTCCCGATAAACTGTTCATTGAGCGCGACGGTCGCATGAGGCTTGCTTTCCAGGCGATGCTGGACTTCTTCAATCCCAACGGGACGCGGAAACGCGGAAATCACAACTCTATCGGCATCCTTGCGGTCGCCAATCTTAACATCCTCGAAGATATTCGCTACCGGCCTGAGAACCTGTGGATAAGCATCATTCTAGGGCCGGAGGAGCCCAATCACGACGAAATAAACCATTACTTTCGCCCTCTTGTCGACGACTTTGTGGTAGGATGGGAGCGGGGCATCCATCTCTCGCGCACGGCCCTCTCTGCCTCTGGTCGACGCGTCGATCTAGCGCTTGCAATGAGCGTCAATGACCTTCCTGCTACTCGGAAAGCTACTGGTCTGTCCGCGGGAAACTCGCACCACTACTGCTCCGTGTGCGAGTGTTGTGGTGTCAGCACCATGCATCGCACGGATTACGAGGCTTGGACTCGGAAGGATGTCACGACACTGCGTGCTCAAGCGTACGCCTGGCGGGACGCAAAGACACAAGCTGAGCGCGACAAGATCTTCGAGCAGTATGGAGTGCGCTGGTCTGAGTTTTGGCGTCTACCTTACTGGGATCCAACGCGGATGGCCGTCGTTGACTCGATGCATTGCATCCTACACTATCATTGTCGTAAAGTTTTACGAATTGACACCAAGCTTGCGAAACGGAAAGAGTCGATGGGTGCCGCTTTTGAATATGACTGGCCGGAGTACGACGTCGCAAATTGTCATCCGCTGTGTCGCTTGAAAAAAGAAGACAGAGAACTCCTGATGATCGGTCGTATTCAGGCAAAACTTGTGCAACCGCTGCTCGACGATGAGGAGGAAAATATGGATCCAGATCCGATGCAAGTGGATGGCGACGACGACGTTGACATCATCATGCCCGACGCTCCGGACCCACGGTTTGTACCCGCGCTGAGTGAAGATGAGCTGCGCGCAAGTCTCATGGGCAACAATCTCCAACCCCTCCGCTGGGTCGTGTCTTCGCTAGACTTGAATCTGACGCCGAGTCGCATCGCGTCAAAAAAGCTGTGCTGCGATCAGCTTCTCGCTTGGGTGAGTAATTTCGCCATAATCTTGTACAACTACTGACAATCCCCAGCGTCGTGCTAAGCCTCGCACGAATGATTCATTCATCCCAAGGTCCATCAACCTCACGAGCATCAAATTCATTCAACGGGTCATTGCCAATACCGACACACCTGCGTGGGTAGACTCCGTACCGCACAACTACGGCGACGCCAATGCAGGCACCATCAAGGCGGCTGAGTGGCGCATCCTGGCCACCATATATCTTCCCATCGCCCTCGTCCTTCTTTGGGGCGAAAACGATGAAGCCCGCCTGCGCGCCATGCTGGATCATAGCATGGCGTTGTTCACTGCTGTGCTTCTGGTCTGTCGGTATACAATGACCGCCGATCGCGCTTTCAAATACCGTAAATGCGTCAAGAAATGGGTCGATGGGCTTCATCATATTCACCCTCACACTCGCTCCCATGCCATGCGACCCAACATCCACATCGCGTTCCACATCTACGACTTCCTGATGTTGTTTGGTCCCGTCATTTCATGGTGGTGCTTCCCCTTTGAGCGGGTGATTGGGTTCCTGCAAAAGCTCAACACCAACGACCACATAGGCGGGCAACTCGAGGGCACCCTCGTCAAAGCGTTCATGTGTGCCGCCAGTCTGCGGCGATGGCTGCGTCGGCCAGATTGCCCCCAGGTCATCCGCGAGCTTAGGGATCTGTTTGACAAGTCCTTCCCTGCCTATAACAGCCCTGTAGATTCTCCGCCCCGCGAGATAGACGGAGATCGCGCACACTATAGACGAAGTGGCATCGTGTTTTCCCGGGCTCAAACCCACATGGGCAACAGCCTTGTCTTCTATTATCCACCCGACGCTCGTACCCCAATTCCTGGAAGCATCGAAAACATCCTCTCCGTTGGAGGGGAGGTCAAATTCAAGATTCGGCGTCAAGCTCCCTTGGCTCCTGGCCAGCGCGATCCGTTCCTACGCTACTCGCCATTTTTTCCTGCTCAAACATACTCGCTCGATGTCGTTGACACAGTTGCGGTGGACGATGTTCTATCTCACTATGCTAGGTACAACTTCTCAGAGGATCGCTGTGTCGTCCTCAATCTTTCACGTAGTTAGACATGATTTGTTTTCGGATCATAACTGGTATCTGTCCAACACCTGTCAACCAGGGTGATGTGTGTGTAACTTGTGTGTGTGACAAACTCGACAGTGGCAAGCAACCACAAATATCTTCTTTCGGTTTTACTCCTCCTCGTCCTCAAAAGGGACAACGCTCTAGCCAACAATCACAGCGGTTGCATCACGAATTTGGTTTTTGAAAAGAAGTGCAGCACTGCGGCATACTAGCCTGTTTCACCCGAGTGCCATAATCCTGTCATCAGGAATACAATCCAAATAAAAATATTATCTCCATGAAAATCTCAGAGACCCGCCGAAAACGCTTCCGTCGGTATACTGGAACAGGACACGGGCTCTGCGCATCAAGAACAACAGGATTCCGCTTCAGCGTCAGATCGTGAGCGCCTCGGGACGCCTGGGATGCTACACTGCGCGGACATACACGCAAATTGCACAAAGATTGGAGAGACCCGTCGAAATTTGACGCGCAAGCCTGTACTCAGCGCGACACGCGTTTTGTTTGGTCTTGCTTAACGTCGCCCTCGTGCCGCGCGCCGCTGCACTTTGACTTTCACTTTGACTTCGATCACAACTCATTCTCCCCCAACTCGAACTTGCAGTACCAAAGGTATGTGGACTCAAGCTAACTTCGATCAGTAGCTTACACTTGCAGCATCTAGCTTCACCAGCTAATCATCCAGTGAGCCTCTGACCCACCCTATTGCACAGTCATATCTCCAGATCTCACACTTGTTGCTCCAGATGTCGCAGCCGATGGACCCCCCACCTCCCTACAACGCAGACTCGTCGCCTCCACCATACGATCAGCACGTCACCACCGACGGGGACTCTGTGGGCACCACGGGCGCTCCTTTGAACGTCGCCGACAACGCCAGCACCAGCGTCGACGACCCCTTCGACGATGCCTTTAGCGTCGAAGGCCCCCAGGACACCGGCACCAGCGACGACGCCAGCACCAGCGTCGAAGACCCCTTCGACGACGCCTTTGGCGTCGAAGGCCCCCAGGACACTGACACCAGCGACGACGCCAGCACCAGCGTCGAAGACCCCTTCGACGACGCCTTTGGCGTCGAAGGCCCCCAGGACACTGGCACCAGCGACAATGCCAGCACCAGCGTCGAAGACCCCTTCGACGACGCCTTTGGCGTCGAAGGCCCCCAGGACACCGGCACCAGCGACGCCGCGGGCCGTCGGGGGAGACAGAGGGCGGCACCGCGTTGAGGCGCATCAGACGCGTCTTTCGTACTGTTGGACGCCCGCTACGCCTTTGTTGCAACAAGTAAATGCTACCTACAACAAAAGTACAGTCTAGACAATAAAATCTGACCTCATTCTTTGTTACCCCGTCCCCGTCCCCCGTCCCAACCCGCTCTCCCCCCCGCTGCGAGTGCCTGCCCGCCCCTCCCCACCCCCTCCCCGCTCTCGCGTCCTCGCCCGTCCCCTTGTCCCCGTCCCCGTCCCCACTCGCCCCTCCCCGCCCTGCCCACTCCCCTCATCCCCGTCCCCGTCCTCGCTCGCTCGTCCCCGCTCGCCCGCTCTCCCCCGCCCCCGCTCGCCCCTCCCCGCCCACTCCCCTTGTCCCCGTCCCCATCCCCACTCGCCCATCCCCTCCCCGCCCACTCCCCTCATCCCCGTCCCCGTCCCCGTCCCCGCTCGCTCGTCCCCGCTCGCTCGTCCCCGCTCGCCCCTCCCCGCCCACTCCCCTCATCCCCGTCCCCGTCCCCGTCCCCGCTCGCTCGTCCCCGCTCGCTCGTCCCCGCTCGCCCGCTCTCGCCCGCACCCGCTCGCCCCTCCCCGCCCACTCCCCTTGTCCCCGTCCCCGTCCCCCGTCCCTGTCCCCACTCGCCCCTCCCCTCCCCGCCCACTCCCCTCATCCCCGTCCCCATCCCCGTCCCCGTCCCCGTCCTCGCTCGCCCGTCCCCGCTCGCGCCCACTCCTCAGCGGCGTGTACTCGCTCGGCGTTGGCGAGGAGCGTCGAGAGGGAGCGTAGGGTACACCCAGGGTTCATCTGCCGCTCCTCGCGCTCCGCGAGTTCACGCGCCGTGTTCTTTGAGAGGAGCGCGCACAGGACGTCCCACATTTCGGGCTCGTCCGCACTGAGGCCAGCGGCGAGACGTGCGCGCGGAACGTACGGGAGCGCGGCGTGCAGGAAGGCGAGGGCGTCGCGGCTTTCGACGCAGTGGCTGCGAGCACGAAGCACCGCGCGAGCGGGCACCCGGCGACGATAACCGAAACGCCCCGTGCGAGTAGTACGTGGGGCTGGCGGTCTTGGCCGCCGTTTCCGGCAGGACGGGGACGATGGGCCCAGTCGGGGAGGGCAGAACGGGTAAGTCAGGCACGTCCTACGTTGTCGGCGTGTAGGGCGAGCTCGAGGATGGTGCTACGGAGTGCCGCAAGCTGCGGGGGCGGCGGCGTCAGAGGGCCTGCGTCGAGGTCGAGGCCAGCGAGGAGTGCGACGAGGGATGTGTCCGGCGGCGGGCAGAACTCCGCCTGCGGAGATCGATTAGGCATCGTTCGGCCTACACCTGCGCCGCATCCTGAGCTTTGCAGGGCTCAGGCCCGAAACCAAGGCTTGAGACGAAGGACGCCGCCGCTCACCAAGTTGTTCGCGTGAACGTTCGGGGACCGCGCTGTCGAGACGCGTGCGTGATATGGGGCTGCGGCGTTCTCGCGAACGGCCTGGTACCTACACGTCGTGGCGAGAACGCGGGACGGGCAGCGGGGTGTGTCGGGTTGGGCCCTTAGACCTGGTTTGACGATGAATGTCCGACGGTCGGACGACCGTCGGCCGATGATCGGCCGATTAATATAAACCGGTCTTATATGGGAGATATCAGGCCAGGTATCAGGCCGCCGTTTATTCGGCACGTATCCGAGGGCCTGATCCCTGGCCATTTTCCCCCAGAATCTGCCCTCGTATCAGGCTTCCGGATATTGCCGCTTCTACGGCCGGTAACAAACTCCGTTATTGGCTTAATATTCTAGCGCAAAAATGAGCATCTGATTTATCTCACATATCAGGCGAGCTGATCTTCGTTGGGATTTCTTCCATATAAGGTCAAGTATCAGGCGGCTTTTTATTTCACATGTATCGTAGACCTGTTTATTTACCATTATTGTAGAAGTATATTAGTGCAAAAACGGTAGTTGTTTTTGTCTGATCCGTCCGTGTGATTTCGCACCTTATAGCCCCCCCGAAAATATTACAGGCTTATACGTCCTTGTAAAGAGTTACATCAACCTGTAACTCAAAACGGACTTTTGCGACAGGGCGCCGCGTAGGTCATACTTTGCCTTTGCCTGACCATAGAACTGTCCATTCGCGAGCTCCCAGACTTCCTTCCAGTGAACGGGGCTCTCGCATCGTATTGGAATATGTTGCATCGATTCTGGTACTTCAAAGTTTGCCTGCTCTTCCGAGCCGTGTCCGCTGATATTATCTTACAAGGACTCCCCAACCTTGTAGCCACCGAGGATCAGCGCTCAGCATACATAGGCAGTACCGGATACTCTGGGACGCATCGGGGCCTTGAAGGTGGGGCCATCGTCATTGGTATCGGCTAGTACGGCTGCTGAAGTACGCGCTGGCTTGCTCATCGCTTATCTGTAGGCTTACAACTGCGACCTTGCCTGTCGCGGGTCGTGGAGAAGTGGCCTAGAGAATCGAGATGGAAGCCAGCCTCAGCCTGCCTCAGCGCACATTTTTTCAATTTGATTCCGTGCCAAGATGTTCGATGACAACGTCGACGATCTGTAACACCCGCAACCGTCGCCGGCCGATCTAGCCGGCGATGAACAAAACCATCTCGCGAACAATGCCCCCGCCTTTCTTTTTCCCCTTCTCACCTTGTGCCCACTTTTATTTCTTCTCCCCCGCCTTTTTCTTCTCAACAACATGCTTGCATTCCTCCCCACCCTCGTAGCTGGCCTCGCCCTCTCCGCCGTCCACGTCGCCGCACTCCCGCAGGACAACAGCGGCGGCCTATCCACCCAGCAGATGTGCCTCCTCAACTGCTCCACCAGCGCCGTCACCGCGAGCAAATGCGACATGTGCGTCCCCCCTGCATCCCCACCTGCCCGCGCCGCTCATCCCCGCCCCTTGTGCGCCGCAGTGAGGACACGGCCTGCGTCTGCAAGTCCACGACGTACATCACGAACGTCACGACGTGCGCGGGCGGCTGCGGCTTCAACGCGGCCACCATCCAGGGCTTCCTCACCACCGAGTGCCGTGCGTCCCGCTTACCCTCCCTCCCTGCCTCCCGAGCTGACTAATCCGCAGCGTCCGGCCACGTCCAGGCCGCGGCCGTCCAGGGCGGCAAGAACACCGGTGGGGCGACGGCGCTGCGCATGGGCACGGCTGCGGCGTCCGCCGCGGGCCTCGTGCTCTACGCGTTGTTGGTGTAATGACCGGGCTCAGGATATCGATGTGTTGTGCGATGGTGATGGCGATGGGCGCGAACCGTGCTGGCTGCGGTTCGCAGCAATTGATTGTTTTGACGACGACCACGCGCGTGTTGCCACTGAGTGTGCCCGTGCCTGGATGCGCTAATGAGTCTTGAGTCTTTGGCAAACGCAGCTCGTTGACTCTCGTTGACGGATAGAGCTCCAGCTCCACATTCGCCGCAATCTGATCTTGACGCTGCTGAAATCATCTCCAGATCGCGCGATGGGGCATGCTGCGTGCGCACATGCATTGCCATTGATGCAGATGACATTGACTCCACCCATCGTTCCGGAGCGACACCCACATTGACCGTCTCGTCTGGTCTGGTCGACAAGCCGACCGCTGCGGCGGGTCTGGTACCCATATACCAATTCATCGCCGAGGCATCGCCCCGGTCCCTCTGTAGTCCCTGCCGTCACTGGCCCGCACATCCGGCCATTCCCCCTTCCTCGTGCGCGGTCCGGGCCTGCGACGAGTCCGATCCGAGCTCTAGCACGCTACTTACTTGTCCCAACAGGAGGGTTTACTGGGATGCTGTCGCGGGAGAAGCTCGTGGGCAGTGAGCACGGGCGTCTCCCGACCATAGTGGGTCTGGACGCCGCCTGGTCGCAAACTCCTTCGTGCGTGTCCGTCCTGTGCAGGTCGTTTCGCAGAGCTGACCAGCCGGGCAGGTGTCTGGTTCAGTGTACGGTGCAGCTTCTGCCTCTGCCCTCAGTCCTTCATCTGCTGTTAGGTGGTCTGGACGCCGTCATGGTTTCACAATCCCTTCTTCATGTGTCCCCTCGAAGGTCGTCCCGCGTCGTTGACCAGCGGGCAGGCATTCTGGGCGCCGCCGCTCCTGCCCTTATTCATCTGCGATCTCTCCCGATTACAGTTGGTCCGGATGACGCCGTGGTCGCCACTTCCTTCTTTGTATGTCGCTTCTGTGCAGGTCGTTTCGCGTCGCTGACCAGCGGGCAGGGATTCTAGACGTCGCCGTGGTCGTAGACTCCTTCTTCGTGTGTGTCCCCTCGACAGGTCGTTTCGCGTCGCTGACCAGCAGGTATTCTGGAAGCCGCCGTGGTCGCAAACTCCTTCCTCGTCTGTGTCCCTTGTGCATGTCGTTACGCGTCGCTGACCGGGCGGAGCAGGTGTGTCTTGTGTCCTGCGACGCCAGCACAGCGGGTTGTAGCACCGGCCGCGACACGGTCGACGCGCGGAAGCTTCGTGCCAAGAGGTGCCGATGTCGACTGCTGCACCGCGTACGACAGAGCGAGTCGGGGCGTTCGACCCGGTCGCGCGCAGGCTCGCTCGGTCCGCCTTCGCCTTCCACCCGGCGTGTCCGATCCGGCCCCCAAGTACCTGCCGCGCATCCCGTTCCCTTCCTCTGCAAACTCGGCTGCATTAAGTATATCTCGCGGCCGCCATTCCTACGTCGACCTCGCAGCGTTTGGGAGCGGGACGCGTCTTGTCTTGTTCTTGTTCACGGTCTACAGGCAAGGCTCAAGGCGCCGATCTTGCAAACGCGAATGATACTATTCCCGAGGCGTCGCCCCGTATCCAGTGCAGATCCCTCTGGAGCGCTGGTGCAGTGCCTGTCCGGCGATTCGGTCTCGCGTGGTCTGCGACTCCGCTTGGATGGCTTGGATTTCCGAGCTCAGCCACGCTACCCCAAGAGGCGCCGCCGTAACAGGGCACCTGTATAGGCCGTTCCTCGTCGCTGACCGGGCGGGCAGGCGTTATGTTCTTTAGGCGCCTGCGCAGCGGACGAGCGGCTAGAAGTGGATCGATGACTTTGGCTCGGAGAACCTTTTCGGAAGGGACGGAGCTGGAATCGGGAGATGCGAGCGAGGGCTGGTGTGCTGAGGATGAGCAGGACGGGCATCCAGACTCAGTCTTCGACCCAAACTGGGTCCTTCCTTTCGACTTTGACTTGGGACAACCTCAAGATGTCTTGCGCGCGGTGCCCCCAGGCTCGCTCGGTCGTCCTTGCGCCGTGTCCCGTCCGGCCCTTATGCCGCACATCCCTTCTCTTCTTGCCTTTGTCGCCGGTGACTTTCATCCCCCCCCCGGTGGCTCTGGTGGTCCAGGGATGGGCGAACGTTCTGCTTTTCTTGCATTAGGTCGCACGTCCCCCCGCCTTTTCTTATCTTCAATCGGGACTCGATGCAGATGAGGATGGTGGCGGGTTTGTGGATGCAGAGCGGTATAGACGTGCGGCCGGTGGTATAGAGCTGCATATCTTAGGTTACTTGAGTCCCACCTCCCCGATTCTGGCAGTGTGCCGCCCCGCCTTCTCCGTATTGTACTGCTTGCTAGTCCACCCGTCTCTATACCGTCTCTATATCTTGTACTCTTTTTGCGTTCGTCTCATATGCTTTTGAAAGGTGCCCAGCGCCTCCGCGTCTAATCTCAGATTCTGAGGGACATACCCGCAAGTCGGTCCGAATTCCGGTGGGCGTCTGTGGACGCCTCTTCGCCTCGCAAACACCGAACAGCCCAAGAACAACCCTCAGTATCTTTCCCGACTCGGAACTCGTCAGTGTCGGTCGACCGCAGGCAATCTGTTGATAAGCCAAAAGTTTCAGCCCTCTCTCCCTGGATGGCAGCCGTTGCACCAGTTACTTCCAAACAACGACCTAACTGCGTATTTCCGCTCCGTTGCTGTCGAACAAAAAATACCTGGCTTGAGCCTCTCGACTGCGCAGTGCTGGGCCCATATTCGCGATGTGCGCATTGGCATGTCTCAACTTCAGCTTCTGCGCTTATGAATTTTAGGTTGCTCATTTCAATTACGCAGGCGCCGCTGCGCCAGGCTCGAGCACATCTGGCCACTAACTTTCAAACTCACAAAGATAGTCAGCCGGAGCGGGACGAATCGCGAAGGACAAGCTCAGCGGATACTAGTAAGTCACAACATAACACGAAGCGCAAGTTTTACTGAGAGCCAGCAGAGGCGCTCTGATCCGTGCACCACACAGAAAATTGCACGGCGCGATGGTAGTAGCACTTGTAGCTCGTCCCGCCCTATATCTGAGGCGAGTCCTACCGCTCCCTGGATTTGGAGTTGACAGCGCAAGGCCAGGAAGGATGGTTTGCACTCGAGGGAATCAACTTCTCCGCCGCAAGCCGCGAGCTGGATATGGGCTGGAGAGTAGAAGGACAGGCTCGGCGGGTACTCGAAGAACAGGGCCAGTGAGTCGACCCTATCGTCAAAGGTATCGTGCGCCTTACAGACGACCGACAGGCGCGATGGTACAGCGCTTGTGGGCTGTCCTGCCGGTGTACATGTGCAAGTCCCGACGTCCGCTTGGGAGCCAACAGAGACAACGCCAGCCTCTTCGCCTCAAGCAACGAGGGTACTCGCCCGCAGGCCAGTCTCATGCCCATCGCACCTCAGCGACGGCGACGATACCCAGGCAGATAGCGTCGATGGCTCCGCAAGGCTGGTCCGAGGGGCTATTACGAGTGGACTCTCGCTGGCAGCCTCGACATCTGCGAGTTTCACCCCGTCAGGGAGCACGATCTTGCTTACGAATCGCATCCAGAGACTCTTGGTCGACCTACGATGTCCCTCCTTCGAAGAAACCTCCGTAGAGCAAAGCAAAGATCGAGTTTGCGATTGGGGCACGTTATCTGGAAGGTCGAGATCAGCAAGACACAACCTTTCTCCTCTGACAACGCCGGGATGGACTTAGGGTCTACCTGGTGTAAGTGCAATTCTGCCTTACACACGGTCTCCCTAAATCTCATGCCAGTCATTGAGAATAGTCTATAGAGCGGGCTGCACGTACAACATGCGGTCTTCCAGATGACCTTGTTGGTTCTTGTCGCAGATTCACCCAGGAGGCCCTCGTCGGGGTGGACGGATGCCACACAGCTTCAGCCGCGAGCCTGTCCACGACGAGATTCTCGTACTGTGGCAGAAGCGACCGACCCCCGAGAGTCCGGGGTCGACTTGCCCGCCGCGTATCGACCAGTACTGCTATACGATCGCTGCCACCATCTTCACCTCAGTATATCGACAGCTCGTGCTCAATAGCCTCGCCAGCCAAACGCCAGTCGTAACCAGAGGCATAGCGACTTGGGCAAGGGAAGGACAACGGACTTGGAGAGCCTGTGCAGCCATAGGAGAAATACGAAGCACAAGGAAGAGGAGAACAAGGCGTGATCGATCAATGTTGCCATTTTCTTTCCTCCAACGCAGACGTGGCAACGACGTCTCAGACTCTCCTCCTCCTCCTCCCTAATCATCTGTCCTCTCCCATGTGGATCACGATAGTCGCCGCGTTGACTTACCATTGGTTTCGTCGCGTTGCAGAAGATCCCGGGGGCCTGGACGAGGAGTCGATCTCCGAGTCCATCGTCGGTGGCATCAGTCAAGCATCAGTGCAAGTTCAGTGTCTGGCGCGACGTCCGACGCCACATCATGCTCAAGGCTCATGGTGGACTTGGTCCGTCGTCGAACTGCACACAAACCATCCGCCTCCGCCTACTCGTCGACTACCAGTCCCGACGCCAACCCGCCGATGCCCTGTCTGTTTTCCAAGAATCCTCCCGAGTCCGATTGGGCTACCAACGGAACTGGCTTGAACAAGACACATCGACTTGTCGATTTGTGAGAATAGCCTCGCCGATCGACAAGACGCCTGTGGACCGGATCCTGGGCCTTCCTCATTTCCTCACCCGAATGAGACCTGCTTGGTGTCTCAGGAGCAGCCCCTCAGGAAGCTCGGCTGAAGTTCTGCAACCAAGCGCGATAGCCGTGATAGCGATGGATGCCGTGGCACCGAAGTCTCGCTCATCGGACATCTCGTTCGGCCCCTCTTGACTCTACAGGCTACAGCCGGTCGAATGGTCCGGTTTTCTGGGGCCCTGGACCGACGTACGCGGCGGAGTGCAGGCTCGGCACCGCAACCGCTGGAGCGCTTATACCCACTACCGGAATCCTCCTCTCCGAGCGAGTCGTCTGGCTCTGGCATCTGCTGCAGGCTGCAGGGCCGGGTGCAGCGGAAGCTTAGCAGACTTCTCGCAGATGATAATCTTCGCCTTCTTGTTTTGCCAACGCCTTCACGATAGACCTGGATTACCAATTTACTATCTTTAAGAGCGAACTCATGTCCAGAGAGGCGATGACCAAGCCGACTTGGCCCGTGCGCGCCACTGCCACCGCGCCTTGTCCGAGTCGTGTCCATCAATCTACCAACGCCTGCCACTAGCCACCGGCTTTCAGCCGCGCCCGCTTCATGCATGTCGCACCAACCGTCCTGGTCCAGCTACTGCTTCTCTGAGTTGTGGGGCCGCCTAAAAAGCAGCTGTATGTATGTGTCTGGTGGCTTTTTTTCCCGTTCTATAGCATCCTACTTTCGTTACCGGATTGACGGGTTTCCAGCAAGAGTAAGGGGATACTCTCAGACACTGCCGTGACAGGACTTTACTTCGGCATATTACGCTTTCGTTTGTTCAACGCTATCCATTTGTATCGCTAACTCACCATGATTGTCCACAGTTTGCATTTGGTCGTTTAGGCACGGCTTTGCGTTCCGGAGACTCGTGGTCAGATACAAGTTCCGCTTAACTCGATGTGCAAATTCTCCACCTTTACCAACACAGCCCAGCACATTCATACACACTGTGCCAGTCATGTCATTGACCCTTGTTCCCAAGCCGGCTGGCCAAAACCGGTAAACCTAGTCTCTCTTGACAAACCCCCTCGCTCTTACCTCGTTCTGAGCGGTAAACCCGCGTCACGCTGTGTCATGAAACAAGGGTACAAGCTGCGTAGTTGGAAACGATACACTGGCAGTCTGAGACGCATGTACATACACGTATAGGAATCTATCGAAGGATTCCATCTGTGGTTTCGAACTTAGACGTTGAGACTGTCAACAGTCTCTGTCGATGGATATTTCGCCGAGGCTATGTCAGTCTCCGCGAATGGGTCCTCGTTTAAGCGAAGCGCTTGAGCTGGTGTGATATTTTTAGGAATGTAGAAAGGTGAACAAGGCAGGGAGAATGGTGCGCTCGAATCCGTCCTGATTGTCGTAGGCGCACGAAATGGTAGCGTTATCATTGAGGCAGTCAACACGGTGCCTCCGGGGGGATAGGATCCGCCGGCTCCTGGTATCGCATGAGAATACAGAGCGGGGTACAGTGTATAGATACTTACACTGGCTCGACGATGCAGGAGGAAGTCGTGAGTGTATGGCTCTCAATGTTGCCTTCTCAGAGATGTTCTACGTTTGGGTTTTCAAGTCAGTCTCACCGCTGAAATCGAGGACGCAGGCAACGCTTACTATGGCACGCTCGTTCCCCGCACCAGCTTGCTGAAGTATCTTGCCTGCAGCCTTGCGACCCTTTGAGTAGCCAACCAACTTCTGGAAGGCGTTCCGACTTTTGTGCTCCGCCTCTGCATTCACGATGCTCTGCTTCAGGCTGAAGCTCCTGCCATCAACGAGTGCGCTCGTCAAGAAGGAGTCGAGCTTACTTGCAAAAGATGTCCACGATCTCCGTCCTCTCAGCGTCGGTGAGCAAGTCCTCATATTTCTCTAGTATTGAAAGGACATCCTGGGCTTTGCCAGCTGCGGGTTGCAAGCCGGGCCCGGAGAATTCATTGGTGAGGTAGGCGACTGTCTGACCGGGGCCGGAGCCGAGGGCCAAAGAAGCGATGGCGGATGCTTGGGCCATGGGCGTGGTTTAGTGTAGAAAGAAACCGGGGGGGATGGTATGTGTGAGGGTACAAGGGGTTAGGGGGGCTCGACGGTCGGACTCGGACTGGGACTTGGAGGTAAGTAGTGCTTGAGCGTGACTTGAGTAGGGCTTACCTGGTTAAATACCCAAAAGTACAATAAAGTCTCAAATGGGAGACTCGGTGCATCCCTTGATTGGCTTTTCCCATGAGAGAACAAAGCATTGCATGCGGATGCAACGGACTTCTGACCGTCAGTGTCACTTCGGAGATGAACCAACTGAGTCACGGGACTTGCACGCGACTCCGACTCAATGTTTGGCCTTCTTTGTCGCCGTGGCTGACAACCTGCTTGGCTCTCCCTTTGCTCTCCCTCCAGGCTCCAAGCGATGGCAAAGGGAAAGAATCCCGAAGTGAGAGACATGTTCGCCTACTTGGACACAGAAGAGCACCGCCAGAGGTTTCCCAAGCTTCACATCAACGACAATTTTATGGAAGAAGGCCGACTGGCCACTACTGAATTTTTCTGGCGGGACCATTACGCGTGGCTTAAGGAGGCTGGCTACTTGCTTCGTTCCCGATACTCGCCTGAATGGTCCGCATCTTGGAAGGGTAGCTCCAAGTCACCCTTCGCGTGCGAGGATGGTATCATGTCGCCGGTGCGATGCATACTCCAGTTTCCCGCCAGTATGCCTTCCTGACCGTCAGCTGCATTCCAGGCTGGTGTCGTCATGGACGCAACTAGATTATCCGACGGGTCTTCCGTTGTTCTTAAGCAGTGCGATCGTATGCATTCAGACGCGAGCTTGATTGCATTCCGAGAGGTCTTCATCTTCCACAAGTTCTCCACGGATCCGCTGGCTTCAGATCCCAGAAACCATTGCATTAGTCTCACCGAAGTCCTCCATGTCCCGGATGACGATGCAATGGATATCGTCGTCATGCCGCTTTTGCAAAGCTGGAAGTTGGTCGAGTTCTCGACTGCCGGCGAGGTCGTTGACTTTATCTCTCAGATAGTTGAGGTGAGCGCGTCTTTTGCAGCGCCCTGATGCAGATACTATTCAACGTTATACAGGGCCTTCAATTCATGCACGAAAAAGGCTTCTGGCACGGGTGAAGAGCCTTCAACCTAGTTCATATGACCCCCCTCACCTCTCAGTAGGGATGTCAAATACAATAGCATCATGATGGACGCGTCCCCCCTTCTCATCGACGACGTAAATCCATGGGACCCTGAGATGACGCGGGACCTCTCCAGGGATGCTCGCTTCCGAAACCGCACTGAACATCCAGTGAGGTACTACTGGATAGATTTCGACCTTACTGGCGAACATGATCCATCACAAGGTCCTCCCCTCGTGGAACCCAAGTATGGTGGCACCCGTCAAGTCCCAGAGTTCGAGTTCCCAGAGAAGTGCAATCCGTTCGCTGTAGACGTGTGGTGTCTTGGGTTCTTCATCCACGTCTATTTTATGGAGGTATAGTGCGCACGACCACCATCCAGGACAAATTTTCTTATGCCACTCGACAGGGAGCAGATAATCTCCACATCAAGAAGAGAAGGGGATGCGAGTTTATGCTTCCACTTGTCTCCGATATGATGAACCAAGACCCTGCCAAACGGCCAAGCATGGATGAGGTTGTTCGTCGATTCTCAGACATCAAGGCTGGCTTGACCGAATGGAAACTTCGGGCTCGTTTCGCGGCATACGACGAAAATCCTGTGCTGCGTATCATCAGGTCTACCAAGCATTGGCCACGTCAATTGCTGTACAAGGCCCGGGGGATAGCCCCTATTCCCCGCCCTGTACGTCGATTGAATCGCTAGTAGAATATCGTCTGGATATTATAATACTTTGGCCGGTACAAAAGACCTGAAAGGCCCGTGGCGCCCCTCATTCGGAATCTCGATCCTACTAGACAAGGATAATCAGACGGTGGGCATTTACAAGGCGGCTTATCTTGGAATCTATCGTGCAGTCTCAAGTTTGTGCCCGATGTCAGTACAAAGATGTGCGGAGGTAACTCACTGATCATGATGAACATGCCATTCAGAAGTGCATTGTTCGTTGTGAGCGTGGCAACCAGTGGCACACCCCCTTCAGGTAATCCCGTTCAAAGTACAATGGTCTGGGAGCCCATTCGTTGCGTTGGT
Organism: Mycena belliarum; assembly: GCA_029282135.1. NCBI lineage: Eukaryota > Fungi > Basidiomycota > Agaricomycetes > Agaricales > Mycenaceae > Mycena > Mycena belliarum. The sequence goes on from JARJCN010000019.1 coordinate 526,471, forward strand.
CGCCCGCCGCTGCCAAGTTCTAACGAAGGCTTCCGGAAGGGACACGAAAGAATCCTACATGCGACGGCAACTTTCAGAACAAGAGCAGCTGCCAGTGGTAACAACTACTTCTCGCAACTTGCGGCCCCTGCAGGCCTTTATAAACAAGCCGCTTTTTCCCTTGCTCTGCATACCACCGACGATATGTCAACTGCTACTGCACCCGGTGCGACGTCTATCGAGCCTTGCTCGGATGTGGACAACCTCCAAGACGCTCACGACAAGGCAGCACAAGTGATGTCTTCGCTTTCAGCAGGGACAGATGCCATATCAGCGGACGACCGCAAAACATTGGGAGATTTTTACAGCGGGTGGGGAACCAGTACATGCACCGGCGTGTCTCGGATTAATTCAAAGTTCTGACAGTCTCGAAAAGCGGCGCGAGCTTCTGGGTCACGCCGAGGAGAGCAGCTCCCTCGTCGAAGGCGAAGTTCCAGGTCAGCTCGCTCTTCATGGCCCTGAATGCTTATCTCAGTGCTCAGTGCAGACGGGCCAGATGACAAGGACATAGCTCAGGCTTTCGCGTTCACCAAGTTCCTGTCATCTCTCAATCCCGACGATCCAGGAACTCAATTGCTCGTTGGAGGGAACAAGCGCGTCACGGCAGCCCTGGGAGCCATCGAAAAAGGCCAGAACTTTCTGGAGAATGCTCCCATGAACAAAATACTGGAAGTCTATGAAAGGTGAGCTTGGTTCTTGCCTCCGTGCATCAAACTGACCTGACCTCAGAATTAAATTTCGTGAGGAGCACTTGACAAACAGCGGGGGACCTGTGTCAGTAGTGAACGGTAGAATCTACCTGTCCGAAGTGAATGCTTTTGCGGCGATGGTGAAGATGTTGATTGTGAGCCGTTTGAGTCCGTGGGCAGATACGCTGCTAACAACGGTAGCAGGTCCTTGACATCGAAGTCGAAGCGGACACAGCTTCCGAGTTGGTGAGAGATACAGACAAGTCTGTTTGATGTAATCTTGTATTACTTGTCCAGTGATATCAGTGGATAGCATTACTTCTTAATCAATCCTACCAGATGTGACTGTTGCAGGAAAACATGGGACAGTTTGATCTAGACTTGTACTCACTGTTTGACTACTGAGGTTCAACAAGTACTTTTGGAGTCTTGCGCTGTAAGATGGTACTAGTGACCGTACTATGGCAGGGGCTTGCTTCGGGTAGCGAAAATGGCACTGTCGTACTTTCGACCGCGTTGAGGCCCGGTCGAGGGGGCGACTTGTGAGGCTACAAGCAATGTGTCCATGTCGGATGAAGAGCGAGAAAAGGGTGGGGAAAGTAAAGGTGAGGTCTTAGTCTGGGCGACGGCGCCGCGGTGGATGAGACGGCTGTGGCGGCCTGGACGTGACCGAAAACTGCGGGTCGGTCAGCTCGGGCGGGGAAGGCAGGCAGGGGTAAGTGAGACGCACGGCAAGGACTTTCTGGAAAGTGGCGGCGTTGAAGCCGCAACCGCCCGCGCACTGCATGACGTTCGTGATGTACATCGGGGACTTGCAGACGCAGGCCATGTCTTCGCTGCAGCGCAAGGGGTGCGCGGCACGGGGATGCACGGGGGACGCAGATGTCACATTTGCTCGCGGTGACGGTGTCGGTGTAAACTGTTGGGTGGGCAGGCCGTCGCTTTGGGTGGTGTCCTGCGGGCGCGCGGCGACGCGGAGAGGACTAGTAGGCCAGTTACGAGGGTGGGAGGAATGCAAGCATCGTTGAGAAGAAAAAGGTGAGGGAGACGAATTGAGCCGTAATCGATCAGCACTACATCCAGAGGTCAGGTGGCTTCCGACTCGACCCAGTGGGTATCGCGTCCGCGAGTGAAAGTCCGGGAGCGGGAATCTGGGTGCTAGCACGCCCATCCAGGGATTGACCCCTTAGCGCACTGGTATGAGCGATGGTCGATGGATCGATGTATGCTAGGCGCAGTCGGCACCCCGGCGCGCGCATCGTCGTCGCCGCAATTGTCGTCAAAATTAAGTGATGCGCGCCGGCGTAGCCAGCACAGTACACATAGTCGTCCCTCCCACTAGAACCGCCAAGTTGCAGGGTCGCAGCGCTTGAGCGCAACATAGGAACCGTCCGAGACACGGGTGGCGTCCATGATACTCGCTGACTGGAATCGGATGAGGCGTATGTATTAGGATGCTCTCACCGATGGCTGAATACTACTTTCCTCAAATCCGGTCATATCCTTCGATTGATCGGTAAGCCATGGGGCGGTCCAGCCAGGCGAGTACCGAGGACGGAGTTCATAGTAGCCACAGTCCTTCAGCCAAGAGTAGTGTTCCTGCCAAAACACTCCGTGTGGCCCACGCGTGTCACGAAGGCCTGGCGGATAGCGAAAGTTGGCTGCACTGCCGCTGCAGCCTCTTCATAGCGGGCTCTTCGCTCGAGAGTCTGCCAGTGCGCCTGCGTCTCTTTGACCATTGAAAAAAGATGTCGTAGCCTGAGGGCCTTGGTTGCAACTTGGTAGGGTTGTGGTAGGGCCAACATTGACAACGATAGTATGATGATGTTAACGTTCGACTCTGTAGGTTTGCTGTAGGTCCTGCCGTCACGGGGACGCTGCGGCGGCGCATCCGGCGATTTCCCTCCTTCGTGCGGTCTGCGACGAGGACGATTCGAGCTCAAGCACGCTACTTGTCCCAACAGAAGGGTTTACTGGGATGCTGTCGCGGGAGAAGCCCCTGAGTAGTGAGCACGGGTGTCTCCCGACCGTAGTGGTAGGCTCGTTTCAGCCTCTACTATAGTATGCCTGGCGCGATTTTTCTGAAGATAGTTGTTCAGGATCACGTATACTATAGACCGTAGTGGGTCTGGACGCCGCCTGGTCGCAACCGCCTTCGCGTGTGTCCCCTGTCTAGGTCGTTTCGCGGTGCTGACCGGCCGGGCAGTAGTGCACGGCGCAGTTTCTGCCCCTGCCCTCCTGTTAGGTGGTCTGGACGCCGTCATGATTTCATATTCCTTCTTCATGCGTCCCCTCGCAGGTCGTTCCGCATCGCTGACCAGCGGGCAGGTATTCCGTGGACGGCGCAGTTCTGACTGCGACCTCTCCAGATCATCATAGTCGGTCTGGACGCCGTCGTGGTCGCCAATTCCATCTTTGTATGTCGCTCCTGTGCAGGTGGTTTCTCGGTGCTGACCAGCGGGCAGATTAAGACGCCGCCGTGGTCGTAGACTCCTTCTTCGTGTGTGTGTCCCCTCGACAGGTCATTTCGCATCGCTGACCGGGCGGAGCAGGTGTGTCTTGTGTCCTGAGACGCCTGCGCAGCGGGCTGTAGCACCGGCCGCGACACGGTCGACGCGCGGAAGCTTTGTGCCAAGAGGTGCCGATGTCGACTGCTGCACCACGTACGACAGAGCGAGTGGGGGCGTTCGAAGCGGTCGCGCGCAGGCTCGCTCGGTCCGCCTTCTGCCTTCCGCCCGGCGTGTCCCTTCCGGCCCCCAAGTACCTGCCGCGCATCCCGTTCCCTTCCTCTGCAGACTCGGCTGCATGAAGTGTATCTCGCGGCCGCCCTTCCTTTGTCGAGTTCATCGTAGCGTTTGGGAGCGGGCCGCGTCTTGTCTTGTTCTTGTTCACGGTCTACAGGCAAGGCTCAAGGCGCCGATCCTGCAAACGCGAATGATATCATCCCCGAGGCGTCGCCCCGTATCGAGTGCAAATCCCTCTGGAGCGCTGGTGCAGTGCATGTCCGGCGATTCGGTCTCGCACGGTCTGCGACTCCGCTTGGATGCCTTGGATTTCCGAGCTCAGCCACGCTACCCCAGGAGGTGCCGCCGCAACGGGGCACGGGCCCACCTTCACCGGTTCCACCTGCTGAATCTCTTGACCATAGTCGGTCTGGACGTGCAGATTTCACCGTATGTCTCCCCTGTACAGATTGTTTCCCGTCGCTAACCGGGTGAGCAGGTGTTGTGTCCTATGGGGTATGGCGCCTGCGCAGCGGACGAGCGATTAAAAGCGGGATGATCCTGCCTCGGAGAACATTTTCGGAAGGGACGGAGCTGGACTCGGGAGATGCGAGGGCTGGTGTGCTGAGGAGGAGCAGGTGGGGCATCCAGACTCAGTCCCCGACCAAAACTGGGTCCTTCCTTCCGACTTTGACTTGGGGACAACCTCAAGCTGTCTTGCTCGCGTGCCCCCCCCCCCCCCCCCCCCCCCCTCCCCCAGGCCCGCTCAGCTCTCCTTGCGCGGTATTCCGCCCGGCCCTAGCTGCCGCGCATCCCTCTTCTTTGAAGTTCTTTCATTTGTCGCCGGCACGTGACTGTTATCTCGCCATCGGCGGCTCTGGTGGAATGGGCGAAGGTTCTGCTTCTCTTGCATCAGGTCGCATCTCCATCGATTTTGCGTCGCACGCTGCACCCATCTAGTATCGCGCCTGGCTGCGACTGTCGCCAATCCATCTCCATTTGCGGCTTTCGCCTTTTTCTTCTTATTTTTCTTCGCTCGGGGCAATGCGGATGACAGATGATGGCGGGTTTGTGAACTTAGAGCTGTATAGGCGTAGGACGGCGACTGAACGGTGGTATAGAGGTGCCTCTCACATCTCAGAAGTCACTGACTTCGGTCACACCCCCCAATTCTGGCGTTGTGCCTCCCCGCCATCAGAACTCCAAGATATCTGATTTTTGACAATGTCATCGAATTCAATCGGCGTACCACTCCTCCCAGAGGGCAAGAAGCTTGAAGGTGCAGGTTACAATGGTTTTTAAATCAAGATTTTGGCCCTCGCTGAAGAGTACAAGATTACATCAAACAGACTTGTCTGTATCTCTCATCAACCCGGAAGCTGTGTTCCCTTCAACATCGATGTCAAGGACCTGCTGTCGTTGTTAGTGGCCGTATTTGCCCACGGACTCAACCGGCTCACGATTAACATCTTCACCATCTCCGTAAAAGAATTCACTTCGGACAGGTAGATCCTACCGTTCACTACAGAAACAGGTCCCCCGCTCGTTGTCAAGTGCTCCTCACGAAATTTGATCCTGAGATTATGTCAGTTTCATTAGAGACGCACGGAGAACCAAGTTTACCTTTCATAGAATTCCAGTATCTTGGTCATGGGAGCGTTCTCCAGAAAGCTCTGGCCTTTTTCGATGGCTCCCAGAGCTGCAGTGGCACGCTTGTTCCCTTCAACGAGCAATTGAGTTCCTGGATTGTTGGGATCGAGGGATGACAGGAACTTGGTGAACGCGAATGCCTGCGCTATGTCCGTGTCATCTGGCCCATCTTCGTCGAGAACTGAGATCAACATCCAGGGCCATGGAGAGCGAGCTGACCTCGAACTTCGTCTTCAACGAGGGAGCTACTCTCCTCGGTGTGACCCAGAAGCTTACGCCGCTCTTCAAGACTGTTCGAACTTTGAATCAGACACGGCAGTGCATGTACTGATTCCTCACTCGCTATAGAAATCTTCCAATGTTTTGCGATCGTCCGCTGATATGGCAGAGTCCGTCCCTGTCGAAAGCGAAGACATCACTTGTGCTGCCTTGTCGTGAGCGTCTTGGAGGTTGTCCACATCCGGGTAAGGTCCCATAGACGTCGCACCAGGTGCAGTAGCAATTGACATATCGTCGGCGGTATGCAGAGTCATGGAAGAAGATGGCTGTTAAAGGCCTGCAAGGGCCGCAACTTGCCAGTTGAAGTACTAGCGGTTACCGTCGCATGTATGATTCTTGCTTTGTATGCCTTCCGGCAGCCTCCAGTTTGAACTTGGAAGCGACGATACGTATGGGAGCGTATGGGCTCCCAGACCATTGTACTTTGAACGGGATTACCTGAAGGGGTGGGGTTGCCATGCCTCCAACGAACAATGCATTACTGGATGGCATGTCCATCATGATCAGTGTCAATGAGTTACCTCCGCACATCTTTCTACTGACACAGGGCACGCTTGAAACGGCACAACAGATATCAAGATAGGTCGCTTTGTAAATGCCCACCGTCCAATTATAGCTTATTGTCCTTGTCTACTACGATCGAGATTCGAGGGACGCATACAGTACAGGCTTTTCCCGACGACCACCGGCCCTTCAACTTTCAAGAACAAAGTGTAATATTAGCCGCCCTCGATATTCTACTAGCGATTCACTCGATGTACAGGGCGGGGAATAGCAGCTATCCCCCGGGACTTGTACATCAATTGGCGCGACCAATGCTTGGTGGACTTGATGATACGCAGCACAGGATTTTCGTCGCACGCCGCAAAACGGGCCCGAAGGTTCCATTCGGTCAAGCCAGCCTTGATGTCTGAGAATCGACGAACAACCTCATCCATGCTTGGCCGTTTGGCAGGGTCTTGGTTCATCATATCGGAGACAAGTGGAAGCATAAACTCGCATCCCCTTCTCTTCTTGATGTGGAGATTATCTGCTCCCTGTCGAGTGGCATAAGAAAATTTGTCCTGGATGGTGGTCGTGCGCACTATACCTCCATAAAATAGACGTGGATGAAGAACCCAAGACACCACACGTCTACAGCGAACGGATTGCACTTCTCTGGGAACTCGAACTCTGGGACTTGACGGGTGCCACCATACTTGGGTTCCACGAGGGGAGGACCTTGTGATGGATCATGTTCGCCAGTAAGGTCGAAATCTATCCAGTAGTACCTCACTGGATGTTCAGTGCGGTTTCGGAAGCGAGCATCCCTGGAGAGGTCCCGCGTCATCTCAGGGTCCCATGGATTTACGTCGTCGATGAGAAGGGGGGACGCGTCCATCATGATGCTATTGTATTTGACATCCCTACTGAGAGGTGAGGGGGGTCATATGAACTAGGTTGAAGGCTCTTCACCCGTGCCAGAAGCCTTTTTCGTGCATGAATTGAAGGCCCTGTATAACGTTGAATAGTATCTGCATCAGGGCGCTGCAAAAGACGCGCTCACCTCAACTATCTGAGAGATAAAGTCAACGACCTCGCCGGCAGTCGAGAACTCGACCAACTTCCAGCTTTGCAAAAGCGGCATGACGACGATATCCATTGCATCGTCATCCGGGACATGGAGGACTTCGGTGAGACTAATGCAATGGTTTCTGGGATCTGAAGCCAGCGGATCCGTGGAGAACTTGTGGAAGATGAAGACCTCTCGGAATGCAATCAAGCTCGCGTCTGAATGCATACGATCGCACTGCTTAAGAACAACGGAAGACCCGTCGGATAATCTAGTTGCGTCCATGACGACACCAGCCTGGAATGCAGCTGACGGTCAGGAAGGCATACTGGCGGGAGATTGTAGTGTGCATCGCACCGGCGACATGACACCATCCTCGCACTCGAAGGGTGACTTTGAAGTACCCTTCCAAGATGCAGACCATCCGGGCGAGTATCGAGAACGAAGCAAGTAGCCAGCATCCTTGAGCCACGCGTAATGGTCGCGCCAGAAAAATTCGGTAGTGGCCAGTCGGCCTTCTTCCATGAAATTGTCGTTAATGTGAAGCTTGGGGAACCTCTGTCGGTGCTCTTCGGTGTCCAAGTAGGCGAACATGTCCTTCACTTCGGGAGCCTTCCCCTTTGCCATGGCGCGGAGGGAGAGTGGCTGTCAGGGAGACAAAGAAGGCCAAACATTGACATGAACGACTCGGAGTCCCGTGACTTGGTTCATCTCCGGAGTCCGTTGCATCCGCATGCAATGCTTTCTTCTCTCATGGGCAAAGCCGATCAAAACGATTTGGCATCGAGCCTCCCATTTGAGACTCTATTGTACTTTTTGGTATTTAACCAGGTAAGCCCTACCCAAGTCATGCCCTACTTACCTCCTTGAAATTGTCCGAGTCCGTGCCGTCCAACCGTCGAGCCTCCCTAACAGCTTGTACCCTCTATCTCCCACCCCGGTTTCTTTCTACACTGAGCCACGCCCATGGCCGATGCATTCGCCATTGCTGCTGGTGGCTTCAACGTCGCTTCTTTCGTCCTCGGCTCCGGCCCCCAAACAGTCGCCTATCTCAGCAACAAATTCTCCGGGCCCGGCTTGCAGCCCTCAGCTACCATGGCCCAAGACGTCCTTACTATACTAGAGAAATATGAGCACTTGCTCACCGACGCTGAGAGGACTGAGATCATGGTCATCTTCCTCAAGTAAGCTCGATTCCTTTTCAACAGTACGCTCGTTGATGTTGAGGGCTTCAGCCTCAAGCTGAGCCTCGGGAAGGCCGAGGCGGAGCACAAAAGTCGGAACGCTTTCCAAAAGTTGATTGGCTACTCAAAGGGTCGCAAGGCTGCAGGCAAGATTCTCAAGCAAGCTGATGCGGGGAGCGAGCGTGCGATAGTAAGTGTTGCCTGCGCCCTCGATTTAGCGGTATGACTGACTTGTATACCCAAACCTAGAACATCTCTGAGAAGGCAAGATTGAGAGCCATACATCTACGACATCCTCCTGCAACGTCGAACCAGTGTAAGTATTTATACATTGTACCCCATTCCGTATTCTCATGCGATAGCAGCCGGCGGACCCTATCCCCCCGGAAGCACCGCGTTGACTGCCTCGATGATATCGCTACCCTTTCGTGCGCCTACGACAACTAGGGACCCGGTGTCTTTCTATGTTCATAGAAATACCGCACCAGCTGAAGCGAGTGCTTCAGCTCAGGCACTTCACCCCAACGAGGATCCTTTTGCGGAGACTGACATAGCCTCTGCGAAATATCCGTCAACAGAGACTGTTGACAGTCTCAACGTCTAATTTCGAAACCACAGATGGAATTTTTCGATAGCGTCCTATATATGTAAGTACCTGCGTCTCAGACTGCCACTGGATGTATTGTTGCCATATGCAGATACCTTGTTTCATGACGCAACTTGACGCGGGTTTACCGGTTTTGGTCAGTCGGCTTGGGAACAAGGGTCAAGGCAGGGACAGCATGTATGAACTTATGTGCCAGGCTGTGTTGGCAAAACCGGTAAATTCGCACATCGAGCTGAGCGGAACTTGTATCTGACCATGAGTCTCCGAACCGCAAAGCCATGCCTGATTCCATGATGGCATAGCACAACCAACGATTATAGTTCAGCGATAAGGATAGCGAAAACAAGCGAAAGCGTACAATGTCGGAGTAGAATTGTGTCACGACATCTAGTCGTCGGTGTCTGAGAGTATCTCCTCATAATACTCTTGCTGGAGCCCGTCAGTCCGGTAACGAAAGTAGGACGTTGTAGAACGGGAAAAAGCCACACACACACAACTGCTTTTTACGCGGCCTCGTGACGGCTCGGAGAAGCAGTAGCTGGACCAGGACGGTTGGTGTACAGTATGCATGAAGCTGGCACGGCTGTAAACCGGTGGCTAGTGGCAGGCGTTGATAGATAGATGGACACGACAAGGCACGGTGGCAGTGGCACTCGGGCCAAGTTGGCTTGATCATCGCCTCTCTGAACAAGAGGTCACTTCTTGAGATGATTCATATGCCTATCGTGAAGGCGTTGGCGAAACAAGAAGGCGAAGAGTATCATCGGCGAGAAGTCTGTCAGGCTTCCGCTGCAGCAGATGCCAGAGTCAGATGAGAGGAGGATTTCGGTTGAAGTGAGCGCTCCAACGGTTACGCGGCGAAGTGCAGGCTGCACTTCGCCGCGTATGTCGGTCCGGGGCCCCAGGATATCAGACCATTCAGACCAGCTGGAGATTGAAGAGGGGCTGAACGAGATGTCCGATGGAGCAGGGACCCAGTGCAGCGAGACTTCGGTGCCACGGCATCCATCGTTATCACGACCTATGGCGCTTGATTGCATGTCTTTTGTGGTATGTTCACGCCAATCCGGTTGGTGAAAGCTCGGTCGGACTAGGAGGCCTCTGGAAAGATACAGGGCGTCGTGTTGCACCGCGACTGTGGTAGTCAACAAGTAGGCGGAGGCAAACGGCGTGCAGTTCGACGACGGACCGAGTCCACCATGAGCCTTGAGTATGTCGGCGTCGCGCCAGACACTGAATTTGCACTGACGCCCCAAGTAATGGAGATCGAGTCGTCCATGCCCCCGAGATCTTCTCCAACGCGGCGAAATCGATGGTGAGTCAACGGGGCGACTATAGTCTTGACTATAGTTATCCACGAAGAGGATCGATGACTGAGGAGAGTTTGAGAGGTGCGTTGTCACGGTCGTCCGCGTTGGTAAGAAAATGGCCACATTGACCGATCACGCTTTGTTCTCCTCTTCCTTGTGCTTCGTATCTCTCCTATGGCTGCTCAGGGTCTCCTTGCTCATTGCCCTTTACTTGGCCAAGTTGCTGCGACTCTGGTTGCGGCTGGCGTTTGGCTGGCATGGCCATCGAGCACGAGTGGTCGGCATAAGCGGCAAGCCGAAGATGGTGGCAGCGATCGTACAGCGATGGGCAAGTTGACTCCTGGACCCCTCGGTCGTTTCTGGCATAGTACCCGCCCACATACGATATATTATCATCTGCGAGGCGGCTGCGAAGTCGCGTCCGATTTGCGGTCGTCAGGGGTCGCGGCCGAACTCCCTGTGTGGCATCCTCCACTCCAACGAGGGCCGTTAGGCTGAATCTGCGACAAGCCAGCAAGACCATCCGGAAGATCAACACGCCCGGTACGCGCAACCCATCCATGCTTAACGACTAACATAAGCTTCAGCCAGGTCGTGTAGTACTGCACTCACATCGACTCGGATCTACTAGCCAGACCGAGGTCCATCCGACCCTGTACAGGCTCTTGCAGAACGAGGAGCAAGGTTCGTGTCTTGTTTTCGTTGCTGTCGACCTTCCCATACAACGGACCCAGACCGCGAAGCTTCGTCTCTTCGAATCTTTCTTTGCTTTGAGACCAAGTACGTGGGCACTATCGCAAGGCCGACTGAAGGTGTCTTCGAGGAGTGCCCCTCACCCGCGTCGCCCAGATGGACATTGCAGGTCGACGAATCGGAGAATTTCTCGTGAGCAACTTCACCCCGGATCCACGAGGTAATCTCGCAGATGTCGAGGCCGGCGAGAGTCCACTGGCACTCGTAATGTTCCTTCATAGACCAGCGTTGCGGAGCCAGCAACGCCACCAACCCGAGTATCGTCGCCGTCGCCGACGTGCGATGGGGCCTGCCCCGAGCATCTTGCGGAGTTGAGATGTGCATCCACTGCCTGAGACGGAGGGGCCAGCGTTGTCTCTGCTGGCTTTGCACTCTCCGTTCCAAACTTCAACCCCAAGCGGACTTCGGGACTTGCGTGTGCACGAGCTGGGTGGTACACAAGTGCTGCTACCATCGCGTCTGTCGATTGTCTGTAAGGCGACACGATAACTTGAAGTTCGACTTGCTTCTGAATCGAGGACCGGCCGAGCCTGCCCTTTCCCTCTTCATCCGAGCATCGCTGACATCAACTTGAAGCTCGCGGCTACCGCGGAGAGCTTGACCCCCGAGATCAAACCATCTCCCTGGTTTTGCGCTGTCGAAACCCAAGGGCACAAATGAACCCTTCGCTCAAGAGGTAGCGTGGGACGGGCACAAGTGCTTCCACCATCGCGCCTTGCAATCGTCTGTAAGGTGCACAGATACGAGCGCCTCTGCTGCTGGCTCTCAGTAGAACCCACGCTTTGCGTTGGGTTGTGACTTACTAGTATCCGCTGAGCCTGTCCTTCGCGATTCGTCCTTCCTCAGCCGAGTATCGCTGTGAGTTTGAATGTGAGCAGCCAGAAGTGCTCGAGCCTGGCGGGTGCATACTTGAAATGAGCAACTTCAAGTCTATAAGCGACATTTCAGCGCAGGCGGCTGAAGCCACAGTTGAGACATGCCAATTGCAACGCGCACAAAGCGAATATGTGCCCCGCACTGCGCGGTCGGGGCTGGAGCCAGCCATTTTTTTTCGAGTCTGTCGCGGCAACGCACCGGAATAAGCAGTTCGCAAGTTGTTTGGAAGTAACTGGCGCAACGGCTGGCATCCAGGGAGAGCGAGCCACGAAATCTGGCACATAAATAGACTGCTTGCGGTCGACGACCGACACTGACAAATGGGAGACGACACCGAGGGCTGTTCGGTGTTTGCGAGGCGAATACGAAGAGGCGTCCACAGACGCCCACCGGAATTCGGTCCGACATGCGGGTGTGTAACTCAGAATCTCAGATCTGACGGAGAGGCCCCTGGCACCTTGCGAAAGCAGGTTATACAAAACAAGATATGGAGACGGGCGGACGAGCAAGAAGTACAATACGGAGATGGCGGGGTGAGACTTGAGTAAGAAACTTCCAAGATACGAGGGATACGAGAGGCAGCTCTATACAGCTCTATAGCACCGCCCAGTCGCTGTCCCACGCGTACAGCTCCATATCCACAAATCCGCCAACGGCCGTCATGCGCATTGAGCCCCGAGCGAAGAAGAGGATAACAAAGGCGAAAGCCACTGTGGGAGATGGGTGGACAGCGTGCGTTAGCGACGCGGAACGTGGGGGGAGGCGTAACCTGATGCAACAGAAACAGATTGTTCGTGCCCCTTCCCCCAGAGCCGCCGAGGGGGAGATGAAAGTCATTGGCAACAAAGAAAGAAATGCGCGCGGGAGGTAGAGGTCGGACGCACGGCGAAAGGCGGAGGGCAGCACCACCGCGCGCAAGAGAGCTTCAGGTTTCGGAGTCGGGGGCCGCTCGAAGACTCGGTGGCCGGGTCGCAGATAGGCGTCCCGTTGCTCCTCACGAACGCGTCCGATCGAAAGCTTCGACTCGCTCTGCCGTGGTGCTGCAGCCTGCATCGACTGACCCGAAGCTTCCGCCCGTGGCGGCCCGTCAGCCGATGCTCGAACAAGATAGGTAAAGAAGAGAAAAGGACTAAAGAGCACGAGTACGCAGCGAAGACGAGGAGGACGCGGAGACGTACGGGAGCCACGGCACTACTATACTATCCGCCACCCTTCGGAAAGATCCTCGGGGTCGAGCCCGTCGATCCGCTTCTAGCCGCTCGTCCCCTGCGCACGCGACAAGAGATAGCTGCCCGCTGGTCAGCAACGCGAGACGAGCTGTACAGGGGAGACATACGAAGAAGGAGTTTGCGACTACGCTGGCGTCCAGACCACATACGGTCGGAGTCAGCGGATGAAGGAGCGCATGTGCTCATGAGCTCCTCCTGCGACAGCATCCAAACCAGTGAAACCTCCTCTTGGGAAATTGCGTACCTGGAAGCCATCGTGAAGTCGTAGACAGCGCGCGAGGGGAATGGGCGGGCGTGCGTGACAGCAGACAACTGCAGAGGGACCGATACTCGATAAGTGTCGCATCGGCGATGATATATGGTATTTGGGTACCGGACCCGACTGCAGCGGCACCTTGAGCGCCGGCTTGTCGACCAGACGGGACGGACAATGTGGGTGAGATTCCGAAACGATGGGTGAAGTCGGCGATGCGGCGGCGGCCAGCGGCGTTGAGCCTTGAGCGCCTGAGCCCGAGACACAACTGATGCATCCCGCCACCGCCTGAGAAAGGGAGCTCGCTGACGCGCGGAGTCAGAGAGCACGACCGCGAGCGGCGCTGTCCGATGCGTGATGTCCGACGAACTTGGAGGGCGACTTAGGCGCGCCATCTGCATCAACGCCAATGAATGGGCGCCACGCAGCATGCTACATCTGCGCGATTAGGGTGATTTCAGCAGCATCAAAAGATTGCGGCGCATCTGGAGCTCTTTATCGTCAGCGAGCTGTGTTATCCAAAGACTCACGGCTCAAGCTACTCAAGACTCAATAGCGCATGCAGGCACGGGCGCACTGAACACGCGCGCCGTCGCTGTCAAGACAATCGGTTGCTGCGAACCGCAGCTAGCACGGTCCGGGCCCATCGCATAATACATCGACATCCTGATCCCGGACATTACACCAGAGACGCGTAGAGCACGAGGCCCGCAGCGGACACCACGGCTGCGCACCGCCGTCGCCCTCCACGGCGTTCTTCGCGCCCTGGACGGCTGCGGTCTGGACGAAGCCGGATGCTGCGAGTCAGTCAGCTCGGGCGGGGGAGGCAGGCAGCGGTAAGTGGGACGCACGGCACTTGACGGCGAGGAAGCTGTGGACAGTGGCGGCGTTGAGACTACAGCCGCCCGCGCACTGCGTGACGTTCGTGAGGTACGTCGGGGACTTGCAGACGCAGGCCGTGTCTTGGCTGCAGCGTAAGGGGTGCGCGGCGCGGAGGCGGGGATGCACAGGGGACGCAGATGTCACATTTGCTCGCGGTGACGGTGTCGGTGGAGCAATTGAGGGGGCAGAACTTCTGGGTGGACAGGCCGTCGCTCTAGGTGGTGTCCTGCGGGCGCGCGGCGACGTAGGCGGCGGAGACGACGAGGCCAGTTGCGAGGGTGGGGAGGGATGCAAGCATTGTGTGGAGAAAAAAAAGCCGAGGGAGAAGATTGAGCCGTAATCGTGTAGCACTACATCCAGAGGTCGAATGCCTTCCGACCTGGGCATCGCGTCCGCAAGTAATATGTAGTCCAGGAGCGGGAATCTGGGTGCTAGCACGCCCATCCAGGGATTGACCCCTTAGCGCACTGGTATGAGCGATAGTCGATGGATCGATGTATGCTAGGCGCAGTCGGCACCCCGGCGCGCGCATCGTCGTCGTCGCAATTGTCGTCAAAACAGTTAAGTGAGCGCCGGAGCCAGCACGGTGCACATAGTCGTCCCTCCCACTAGAGCCGCTCAGTTGCAGGGTCGCAGCGCTTGAGTGCAACATACCGTCCGAAAACGGGAGGCGTCCATGACAATCGCTGCCTGGAATCGGATGAGGGAGGAATACGCGTATGTATCAGGATGCTCTTACCAATGGCTGTATACTTTCTTCAAATTCGGTCATATCCTTCGATGCATCGGTAAGCCATGTGGCGGACCAGCCAGGCGAGTCCCAAAGACGGAGTAGTAGCCAGAGGCATAGCAAATTTGGGCAAGGAGCATGGAAGCCTGAGCAGCCATAGAACTTCAAGGAGAGACATGGAGCACCAGGAAGAGGAGAAGAAGAAAGCGTGATCGATCACATTGGTTTTCCTTGAACGCAGTCCACTGGCAGTGGACGTGGACAGCAACCTATGTCTCAGACCTCCTCCTCACTTATCTGCCCTCATCGATCATCTTTCCTGTGGAATACTATCGTTCTGTTGACTCACCATCAATTCTGTCGCGTTGCAGAAGATCTCGGGAGCATGAACGACTCGAAGCCAGTGGCACGAGATCAGCGGTGTGTGGTGCACTGGTGCGACATACTCAAGTGGCGCCCAGATTGGCATTGATCCAGATGACCCAAGGTCGTCGGACCCATCGGACGGCGCGTCGCTCGGTTGTGGTCGTGCTCTGCGACTCTGCGCGTCAGCCAGCTCTCTCTCTCTCTCTCAGTCGGCGGCGGGCGCATTTCGAAGACGCATCAGCTATATCTCGCGGCTGAAGCGCACAACTTCGCCCAAGGCTCAACGCCGCCGGCCGCCCCCGCATCACCGTCGGACCTTCACTTATCGTTCTGGTGCGGGACCTGTCTTGTCACCGTTCGTCTGCCTGGAAGTTGCATCGAGAGACTCCCGGCGCCGACATGATCATACTTGGGCTAGGGGCACGCCGCCAGGATCCGGACCCACCTCATGTCGTGGCCAGTGACGACTTGACCCATAATGGCGGAGCTCGCCTCGAGCGTTGGCGTCGGGTGAGATGCGTCGCGTGTGCTCCCTGAATACGAATGATGCTCTACTACCAGAGACGCTGACCGCGATGTCCACGCTGCTGCATATTTCGGGCTCGTCCACGCCGGGGTCGTGCGCCGCTGCCTGATCTGGGGTATATTTCGCGGTCGCTGCGTGCTCGTCCGAGACTATGGGGATGCGCAACGGGAGCTCCCAATTCGCGCCGATGTTGTCCACGCATTAGCGGGAGCATGTTGGAATCTGGAAATGCTTCGGACACCGCTGGTACAACAGACTCTTCGGGCTCGGCTGTGCATAGGCTGCTTTCCTTCTCCAGGTACGGAAATCACATTCAAATAGTAGGCATACACAAATAATCAAGACAAGAACGGTTGGCCCGGATTTTTGCCCCTCCTTAGACAATGGTTGGCGCTCTCGAATCCAAGGTCTCGTAACGACGACAAGTTAGTGTAGATCGCGGTGGTCCGATCGGAAGGCGCTCACGAGCAATGCTTGCACTTTGTCGGAAAGTGTCAGAGCTTCAGACAAGTAGACTCTGGCGTTCACAATAGACGGAGGGGCGCCCGCGGCTTCCAGTTTCTCCTCTCGATCCTTAATCCTGCAAAAATCATATGCAGCTGTCGACTGGGATGACAGGCATGAGGCAACCGCACCTTTCATACATCTCGAGAATGTTGTCCAACGGTACATTCCCGAACATATCCACGTCCTTTTCAACCCTCGCGAGGGCGGCGACGACATGATCGCTCCCCCGGATCAACACCCGTGTAGCATCGTCGTCGGGATCCAACGACTCCAAGAATTGAGTAAACCGATATGCTCTTTCCCGTTCTTCTGCGTTCAATGCTAAAAGCGTGGTATAGACTCTCTTGGATCAACGGACCTGCATCCCCAACCTCCTCGATGTTAGCCGGATCGCCTTTCGAATCTTCGCTCAGTAGCTGGCGCCGGTGTTCCAGCCTACGAAAGGAATGAGTCTCACGAGGGGCAGCTCCCCACAATCACGTACTCGTTGTAATAATCCTGCAGCGTCTGAGCATCTTGTGCGTTTATGCTCGCGTCCGCGGGGAGCAATGATATCGCGTACGCCGCCTGTTCACGGGCGGCTTGGAAGTCGGTCGGTGGGGCAGCCAGTGCTGCAGTCGTGGATGCCATGGTCTCAAGGTTGTAGGAGATTCTTGTTTGCTAACCCGATCGTGTGGCCCTTTTATCATCCTGTGGAGATACGTAGTACAATGGCTGCCAAAATTAGTCATAAAGTGTTCCGCGGGAGTCATCCGTGGTGGGGCGCAAACACTAGATGCTGTTGTTCCAAGATCGCTAGTTTGTATTGGATCTTTGAACAATACAAGTTGAAACGGTTTAGTGCGCTGAACATTAATGGTAACCACAGAACAGGGGTTTCGCGCGCCGCACGGTGATTTCCTCGATTATCCGTTGTGTTTTGGTTTTGCTCACATTTGACGCGACGCAATTAGAGCCAGGTACTTTGTACTAGTATAGGATCACTGTTCTGTGTATCCAACGGGACGGAAACCTCAACGACTTACTTCCGGCCTGCTGCCCCATCCGGTAATTCCGTTGTGTGCGTCTGACTGCGCCCAGACTGCGCCTGATCATTCTGTGATAGACCGAAGACGGTGGACAGATGTTTTGTACTAGTATAAGGACCATTGTTCTGTGTATCCACAGGGACGGAAATCTCAACGACTTACTTCCGCCGGCCTGCTGCTCAATCCGGCAATTCCGTCATGGGCGCCTGACTGCGCCCAAAGTACGCCTGATTATTCTGAGATAGACTCACGACGGTAGACAGGTGCTCTGTACTCGTATAGAGACCATTGTTCTATGTATCCGCAGGGACGGAAACCTCAACGACTTACTTCCGCCGGCCTGCTGCCCTATCCGGCAATTTCGTCGTGGGCGCCTGACTGCGCCCAAACTACGCCTGATAAACCGGAGATAATGATCAGGTGCTTTCATAGTGGCTATTGCTTTGTGTATGCAGCGGGAAGTAAACCGCAACGACTTACTTCCGGCCTGCTGCCCAATTCGGCAATTCCGTCGTAACAGTCGCCTGACTGCGCCTAAACTGTGCCTGATCATCCTGAGATAGACCGAAGCCGGTGTACAGGCTCTTTGTACTATAGTGACTATTGTTCTGTGTATCCAGCGGGATGGAAACCGCAACGAGTTACTTCCGGCCTGCTGCCCAATCCGGAAATTCCGTCGTGGGCGGTCTCACATTCTAAGATAGACCCAAGTCATTAGACAGGTACTTTGTACTAGCATAGCAACCATTGTTCTACACCGGACCAAATCATTGGACGGAAACCTCTCCTAATTTCCTACCAGTTGTACCCGCAAATCTAGTTTAATTCAGATGTAACAGTCACACTGGGCTGTACTAAGAATCGGAGTAAACAGAAGCGCGGGTGGGAAGGATAATCAATCCTTTGGAGTGGGTATAGCCGGCAGATGCCTCGCTATGTAGTACAGCTGCTGAGCCCAGTGCATCGCTGAGCGGATGATCTGCATCGCAACCGGCCGCTTGTAACTTTGAACAAAACGGGAACGCAGCTTCCACAGGCTCAACCCTGCCCTGATCCTGGAGAACCGCTCGACGACAACATCCATGGTCGGCCGTTTGGCAGGATCATCTTGACACATGTCGGCAACGAGTTCATGTATAAATTCAAAACCTTCCATTTTTTTCTCGTCAAGCAAGCCAAATCCCTGTGACGAAGTATCAGATCATCCCCTTTCGAAACTGCAGAACACACCTCAGTGAAATGCTCTCGAATCATGAATCCTAAGCACCAGACATCCACCGCAAAAGGATCACAGCGTTGGTCCGGGAACGCCCACTCGGGAACCTCGCGAGTACCACCATAGCCAGGGAACACAAGGGGAGGGCCTGTCGAAGGATCGTGCACTCCGGAAAGGTCAAAATCGGCCCAGTAATATTTGACTGGGTGCTGTGTACGACTGCGAGCTTCACGCTGGAGCCGCCGGCTATAGTCGCGGGTTCGAGACGGATTCCACGGGTGAGGAATGGGGATTCCAGTTAAGATAGGAGCAGCATCCATCATGATGCTGTCGTACTTGCAATCGCTGAGACAGTTCAGGGGGCGAGGAACGAACGGGTAGTGGACGCACCCATGCCATACGTGGTTGTTGTGCATAAATTGCAGGCCCTGGATCGACATCATGGATCTGATCCAGCAGTAGAAAGACTGGTGCTCACCTCGAAGACTTGAGAGAAGAAATCAACTGCTTCACCAATCGTCGCAAAGCTGAAGTCGTCCCATACATAAAGGAAGGGCATGACAATGAGCAGTTCTTCCGAGTTTTCTTCTGGAACGCGAAGAATTTCGATATGGCGAACGCAGTGATTCTTCGGGTCAGACGCTAGCGGCTCGGAAGAAAATTTCTGATATATCTGGCTTTCTGGGAGTACGCCGACGAAAGAGGACGGCTCCGCAAGATTGCAGCGCTTGAGTGCAACATACGAGCCGTCCGCGACGCGGGTAGCATCCATGACATCTGCTGCCTGGAGCCGGATATGTAAGAGTAGGAACATGTATACTTAATGCTCTTACAGTTGGTCTGGCACTTTCCTCAAAGTCCAGCATATGCTTCGATTTATCGGTAAGCCAGGGGGCAGTCCATCCAGGCGCGTACCGGGGACGAAGCAGGTAGCCGCAGTCTTTGAGCCAAGAGTAATTCTCGCGCCAAAAGACTTCGTGCGCCTCTAGCCGGCCTTCCGTCACCGCGGAAGAATAGTGAAAGTTGGCCGCAGCGGTTTTCAGGCGAGCTTCCCGCTCCAGCCTCTGCGCCTTCGTCTCCTTGACTTGGAGCGCCATCGACCCAGTGCCGGACCCACCGTGTCAAGCAGAGGCAAACATGGTGTGACGTGACTCGTTTAAACCTCCCTTTATGATTATCCAAGTTTTTTCCCGGAACTTCATCGCAGTGATTGCACTAGGATCAAGAGAAAATTCGAGGTTTACCGGCATCGCCCCATCCGGCATGTTATCCTATCGTAGGTATTTAATCTCCCGAACGGACTAGTACTGACGTCGAGACACCACCCTGAATCTCGTCTTCGACTTGGCAGAGTCCACTCACTGGCCTTCGATCCACTGCCACGGCCCACTGGTACCGCGGCGCCCGACGAAAACCTAACCTTTACTTTCCCCTTCCTTTTATTGCTCTTCATTCGACATGACATTGGAGGGATTGCTTGTGGCCTCACAAGTTGCCTCCGTGGCTACCTTCGTGGCCGTTACGGGTCCCGGCGCGATCGAAAAGTACGACAGTGCCATTTTCGCCACCCGAAGCAAGTTGAGGAAAACAAACGACCAAGCCCTCGCCATACTAGCAATATTGGATGCCTATGGTAACCTTCTTACAGCGAAAGAGATGGAGATGATCAACAGTAGTTACGAACGGTGAGTCCAAGGAATCCAGATGAAGATGTCCCGTGTTTTCCTGACTATGATTAAAACACTAGTATCATGGAACAGATGAATTACGTGATTACACTCAAAGAAGGCGGCTTAGAAGAGCCGCCTACAAAGCCATTCGATATGCATAAGCCTATAGAGTCGCTTCGGAGCACTGGAATGTACAGGAAAATTGTCAAGATAGCGGAAAATCGCTCCGCTGCCCAGCAGATGCTACAAGATGCTCGAAGGGCACATATGAAGGCTCAGGCAAGCATGATTCGCTCTGATTTAGAGATCAACACTGAGCGTATCGTAAAATGCAGAGAACCTCAAATAAATACCGACACTGGACAAACATGCAGAAGGCAAAGCAGAAAAGAATGGAAGAAGGTACTGTTCTCGGCTTATTTGGCGCATTGGACTCTTCTCAGCCTTTTCTCTAGAGGCTGCGTCCTCCCAGTCGGGCCAGACCCAGGCCACAGTTCCTCAAGCGACTAGCACGTTTCCCGCTCCCGCCATGCCGTCCATTCTAACTAAGCCACAATAGCATACCCCCCCTCAAGTTTGCCGGTTGAGACAACCTTATCCGCGATCTCGCTTCTCCACCGCCTCCCAGGGACCCCTTCTGTCAATACTCCTCGTCCTCGTGCCCTTCAGCCCTCCAGCGTCGCAGCAGCGAGCCTCAATTCGGAATCCACGGCGGCGGTCCAGCTGGAGCCGGGAGTCGAGTCCGATGCAGTCAAGCCCGAGACGGAGCCTATCGGTCATGAAGATGGTGGAGACGGTGGAGACGACAATTCGTTGGAGAGATGCCAGACGACGGATACGCTCAACAGTCTCAGTGCCGCGCCACTTTCCCATGATTGATCCATTAAGTAGGAAACAGTATGCAGTATTCTTCAACGTTTCGGAAACTTTCCTCCATTCTGAAGTTTACACTGGCCCAAACTTGCCGAACCTTGAATCAAGGCTGGTGTGAAGGACTGGGTGGTCTTGACAGACCAATGGGATTGGCAGGAGCATCTCACCATCTGCGCGGCACATTAGTTTCCCTCAGGCAGACGAAAGATGTGGGGTCAACTTTCGAAACTCAACATACTGTCTGATTGAGGATAAGTATGCTGAGGCACGAAGGTTCAAGGAATTGATCTACTATGCCTACGGGAGACTACGGCACATCTACATCCGACCTCACCTTTTTCGTCCTGCCACTGGCATCCTCTTTCTCTCGACCCCACTGTCGCTACTACTCGTTCATTCGTCAGCCGGACGCTTTTTGAACCTTTCTTGTGACCCCATCCTCTGGTTAGCGCGTGTCGCGCCTTTATCGAGCGAGGAACGAGCGTGTTTCAAATGATAAAGTGTCTGTCAAGAGAGACTACTTATGTCGCGCCTATCCAACGCCTATCTATCACTCGATCCTGGAGTCCTTTGGGAGCCTTCGGCGTCCTCACATCTTTTTGCCCGCACCACTGTCGCGTCTGGGCAGATAGAAGGACCGATTGCTCTGGTTGGGCTGCCTCGGCCCCTCCCACAGCGTCTGCGGACTCCGGAGTGTAGCGGCCAAGTAGCGGCTCAAGCTTAGAGCCTTTCGGCAACTTCCGAGTCATGCACAGGGTTCCGGCCCGATCCCATCGTCTCTCGTCACCAACTTAAAGTTAGAGGCGACCCCAATCCTCATAAATCATCGTCACAGTGCCAATACAGCTTGTCGCCAGCGGATGATTCTCGTTCCCAATCCCATACGCGTGTACCAAGTACTCAGCACTCTGCATGGCCCGGAATCCGGACGATCGCCAGTGGGTCATTGGGCTTGTATCAGGCAGGCAGTTTCAAGTCATGTCGGGGGAGTAAATCTCTGCACAACACTCCATCATGACGGTTGCGGTACTTGCGCGGCCTTCGAGGTACGAGAGCTCCTACTCTTTAAAATGAGAAAGATAAGTATGCGGACTCAGGCTGGACGGTAGAAGCTGCAAGGGGCTTCATCAGTGCGTCTCTCTCCCGAGGCCGCGGCGCTCTGACGGATACTTGTCAAGATAGGATATGAATGCAGGATGTACCGGAGCACAAAGACTCGGAGGCTTTTTTTCAGCGCCACGTTTGCCCTTCCCTCGCGGACTCATCTGACATCGTCGACTTACACCTATGCCCTCATGATCGATGTCTGGTCGCGTCCTGCGGCGATGAAGCCACAGAATTGCTCAATGGCTCTTCCCTGGCCACCCACTCTCTCGTTTGTCACTTCGCGTCCACTTGGCAGAGCACCTTCGTGCCCGGGCCTGCTTCCTTGCATGCATGTCGACGGGAGACGACGCCAAAAAGTCCATCGTCGTTCGCTCGACCCATCCACCGGCTGTTTTAATCTCTATCACCGGATAATGTGATAGCCAGCAATGAGCTCTGTCAATCACCCCAACCCCGACCTTCATCGTTCTGATGATCCTGCGGTTCCCGCCCAAATCCGGCTTGTCGCGCACGACAGTGAAGAGCAGCAAGAGGACGGAGCGTGTGGGACAGGAAGGAAGACCGCCTTCTGGAGGAGCGCATACACAGCGAAGGTGACCCAGCGCATCGATGAGGCGAAGGGTGAAAGCGGGAGGACATAAAATGGGAATAAAAGTTCGATGTGAAGGGAAACAATCGGCGCGGGAGACTTGCGCTTTTGTGACCCGAACGCCTCTTCGTAGCCTGACACCAATTGCGACTATGCCATTGGAGGGCGCGGGCGCGCTTCGAGGGACACCACTGCAATTCTGCACCACCTTATCCCACTACATCCACCGTCCTCGATCAACGATTTTCTGGGACCGGCCTCGTTGACCGCCTCGAGTCCCTCACACTTCACCGCTGGTCGTCCCTCTCCGCCAGTGCTAAACGATTTCCTGGGCTACGTTGCCCATCGTGGCATTGACCACTTACCTGCTGGGCAATCATCTTTCGGCCCGAAGGATTCTATCCGGCCGTGGTCGATGCAGCTATCGTTCCTCGCAATTCCAACAAAAACGGTACTCCCGTCTAGCCAGCTAGCCATCCGTCTTCGCGCCAAACCTATCTCTTGTCCATCCGTCGCATTTTCTTACGTACGGGGTGCCTGGGCGTGTTCACAGGGCGAATAATATTAAAGGGAAACATTGTGTGCACTTGTGGTTCTGTGTATGTACTTCGGCTCTACCCCAAACCTCAGACACTCTTTGTCGTCTCAAGAATTGCCTTTGCTTTCCTGGCTTCAACTTCCTGATAGAAGAATGGGTGCGTGGCTCGTCAAATCCAGGGAGTTACTTACATGGAACAATTCGTCCGCATCTTCCTGGAATCTGAGCACCTCCCGGTAGAAGCCGATGCGCTCTAAAGTGAGATTCTTTGCGGTTTCGACGTCAACGCCGTCAGCGATCAAGCTACGATTCCCATTCTGGGTCAATAAACGCGTACTCAATATCTGAAGCAAAGACTTGCCTCTCGTATCTTCGACAGATGTCCTGCTGGTCAGAGGCCGATATAATCTCTCTCTTTTCGTTGACTTGACGGAATGCCTCAAGAGCGAACTCGGTGTTGCAGTCAACTGCGTCGGTGGTAGCGATGGACGTTGACTCGGACATGAGGGAGAAAGTGAATTATGATGTTACAACAGATCCCGCGGACTATTTGTACTTTCTACTGAACAAAAGAGACTTGACAGTACACAAGGGATTGCGCGCTTCAGGCCATCGTTCCACTGTTTCGGTATCATGAGCTATTGTAGTTACATCAGGAGCGTCTTAACTCTTGTTCTCGTTGGACTTGCTCTGGTTGATCAAGACGAAGTTACCTACAGTAGCCTTGATTCATCCCCATGACTCCAGCCTGTCTTTGTCCCTTGAAACCTGACCCCAATCTTCTATCCAGACGTAAGTACCAAGGAACCCATCACAATGCGGAATTACCATAACCGGCACAAGGCGCGGTTCTCTGCTTCTCTGCTCAATGATACCTCCACAGCCAACCGTTGCGTCTGAATCGTTGATTTGGAAACTGATTGGTACTCAGGACGGGATTCACGGGTATAGCATTTCTATTCTGAAGGTGGATTCGGGATAGCAGGCATGCGCCGTAGGATATACTCGGTCCATAGATACCAGTGTCGAGCGAGGCGAAAAACATTATACGGCGAGTCTTTCGCCTTTGCGACGTGTGACCGCAGTTTCCACCAGCTAAGGCTTTTTCGGATTTTCGTAAAGCGTTCGACGACCTCGCTCATGTCGGGGCGCTTCGCAGGATCCTGGGCGGTCATGTCGTTTGCCAACGGCCGCATAAACTCAAATCCAAGCATCCGATCTCCGTCGGGATCCCCGTCGTCACCCTAACCATTAACATTAGCTCAGGATACGACGAGTGGACCAGCAGAATGGTCGTACATCAAGGAAATGTTTCTTGATCATATTGCCGAGATAGTAGACGTCAATGGGGAAGGGATCGCAGGCCATGGGGCCATTTTCATCGGTGGTCTTGAATTCAGGCACACTTCTGTCCCCTCCAGGAATTATTGGCTCGATGGGTGGGGGATCTCTTGTGTCGTATATCCGCGTGAGACCAAAGTCGATGAGGTAGTACCTTGGTGGCCGTCGAGTGCGAGGGTAGAACCTCGCGAACCGCGAATAATCCCGTGTGTGCTTAGGATGCTGGAAATGAAAGCCGTCCGGATACATCTTCGAGGCCTCCATCATGATATTTGCAGCGTTGCAATCGCTGGTTTGTCTTATTCAAGTTATGTAACACAAAAAGATGAAGTTAGACGTACATACCGGTGGGCGATGTTACGGTCGTGTAGATATTTCACGCCCTGAAGCGACATGTCAGCTGCGGACAGAGAGGAAGGGCTAGATCACCTCAAAAATTTGACCGAAGAAGTCCACCGCTTCACCGATAGTATCGAACCGAGGGACCAAAAAGCTTCGCAAGAGAGGCATTACGATGATATGGTACTTGCTATTGGGTACTTCAAACACTTCGAGGATAGGAACACAGTGGTTCTGAGGATCCTTGGGCGAGGAAACCCTTTGGGCAATGATATGTTCTTCCAGGACCGTTTCCACTTGCTTCAAAATGACATCCGTCTTGTCTCGAATGCGTATGGCGTCGATGGCAACTCCAGGCTGCATGGCGGTGAGCTGAAGGTGCAAGAGTAGACGCGATAATATCTGACCACCAAAGGCGTTCCATCTTCACAGTCCAGGAGCAGCCGATTCTTCAAATGCCATGAGGGAATCCAGCCGGGTCTGTAGCGAGGCCGAAGCATAAAACCTTTTTCCTGAAGCCAAACCTGGTGGTCCCGCCAGAAGATTTCGCGGTGGTTGAGCTGACCCGGTTCCGGAAGGCCAGTCGCAGCTAGAGCCGCTGCCCAATCCATCGTTGAGATGGATGGGCTGGCGAGTTTGAGGGAGATGAAACGCACAAGGTGGGTCCAAGTTTGGTCGTGCTTGTCACGCGCGGCCGCGTATCCCAACTTGGTAATGCCGTCAGGAACTTTGCTCGGCGTGCCATGATCCATCGCCATCTAATTTCCTACATGATTTTCCTTGCACAGATTCCTGTTCGTCCTTCGTTTTTGTCTCCACCGCCGGGTAGTGATCAACCGTGGCTAAAGATATACACTTGCCCCCCGAATCAGCCCAAGTGAAGAAACTTGCCGCGGGCCCTGGTTGTTGCTCGGAGTTTCCGAATTCCCACAAGGACCAACAGAAATTAGAACCAGATTCTTGTACGTCCTGCCATTGTTCTTGTGCGGAAAGAATCAACCAGTCATCGCTCTTAAGTTGCCACGACCGCCCTTTTTTCGTTCGACAGCCTGGGTTGACTGACAACTATCTTTGTAGTCTCAACCTGGAAATGCCGCGCTCGTGAACGTTCGCCATGGCAATCCCCTTGTACTACTGAGTACTATTGTATCCTCAGTGTATAAGTGTGAGCGAGCTTGAGTCTCCTACTCCTCACAAGTCGGTTCCTCTCCCTGCGCTTTCAACCCCCTTCCCGCGCCACTACCTTTTCTCAGGCTTCTCTGAGCTCTTCTTCCGCCGGGTTTTCCCCCCCGCCCTGCCATCCACCATGTCTTTTTTCGGAGAGGCGTATGCCGGGGGCAAAGTCTTCATCGCGATCTGCCGATGTATTTCTTCGCATTCGGCTCAAGCGCAGATGCACGGTGGAATCGAGTATATCGAGAAGACCGCCTCAGTTTTGAAGTCGGGACTGATTCCAGCCGAAGAAGCAGTTATTTATGGGAATGCGAATCAGGCGTAAGTTTCAACTGGAACCGTATACCGTCCTCTCACAAGATGCTAGACTCCGTGCACTATACCTTGCTCTCGAATCGCAGGCGGTTGCACTGGACTGTAAAGAAAGCTTATTTCGCCGTAAGGCAAAAGCCATCAAACACACGATCAAGTATACCCGAGCTGCGAATAAAATCAAGTCATCAGCCAAAACTTTGAACAAAAAGGTCGAGGTCAGGCGTACCTTTATCATGCTGAGTTTGGAGTCACCATAACTTACGGGAAGTTCACAGGTATCCTCCCTGAAGAGGAAGGCCGAGCTTTCCATGGAGGAATTTGAAAGTGAAATGGCGAAGCAGCAGAGCGAGATCATGGCTCAAATCGAGGCCCAAGTCGCTGAGGATGCGGCGGCAGCTCAATATGCGCAGGACTTTGAATCTGATTCGATGTACAAGTGCCCACTGGACGACCTGGACGGTCAAAGTATTCTGATCGGCCACGAACATGCGCCAGAACTTGACTCGGAGTCCACCCCTCGACACCGATTGATTCATTTCGCAATGTCGGCTGAGGAAGCGTCTCGCATGCTCGGAGGCGAATTTGAGGATGGGGTGCAGGATCCGGTGGAGCAATTGCTCTCCAATGCGTCCACCATG
The DNA here is from genome assembly GCA_029282135.1 of Mycena belliarum. Classification (NCBI taxonomy): domain Eukaryota; kingdom Fungi; phylum Basidiomycota; class Agaricomycetes; order Agaricales; family Mycenaceae; genus Mycena; species Mycena belliarum. The sequence goes on from JARJCN010000019.1 coordinate 553,453, forward strand.
AGTCTTGCTTCGACGGTCGAGGACGGCTCGAGTGTTTATCTTGATTGGTGAGCTCTTTGTCGCAGCGGTCCACCAACCTGTCTCATGCTTATCCCCCCAGTGATTGATCAGATTTCCTACTGACTTGTATGTATGACCTGGCGTCCGTTCTATATCGCTGGCAGAGAGTTGGCAGAGAGGCATGTACCTAAATAATTGTTATCAACGTTCTCCGCCCGAAACTACAACAAGCGAGGCACGAGCTCAAAATGTTGTAGCGTCTGTTTTCAAGAGACTAGCCCGAAACCCATTCGATACGTACCGTGGATCGATGGTTTGGAGATTATGCATATGGCTTCCGGTTTCCGCTTCGGAAAGAGGGGATATCGATGCAAAAGCAGAGTACGTCAAAGTCAAGACGTACGAGCACAGCCACGGCTGGCAACTTGGATGACCACCACACCGCGGCCATAATCGCTCAGAGTTCACGGACGCACCTCACAATCCTAGAAGACGCAAGTGCTGGCGGCCCTGCTCGTACCCTTGCGCGGCAATAGGCCGTCATCGCTGTATCCTAGCACAGCTCAGGCTCGCGAACGTCCTCCGAGTCATCGGAGTCATGCAAGGATTCTATCATTCCAAACTCCCAAGGCAAGAAGGAACAGAGGCGAGCCCGGCGTCTGCGAGGCCATCAGCACCCGCCCCATCGGCGCACGAAACATATCATAGTCAGAGCTGCTTCGCTTGATCTGGCTTGATCTGGTGCCCGAGTCTTTGCCCGCTCGACCGCGTCTGCTGCGTCAAGGCGTAATCCTTTCTCTACTACAATCTCACCCCGTGCCTACGTCATAAGACGCTCCAGTCTATCATGTGTACTCCACTGCATTTGCGCAATCTACATCGGGACCCCAGGCTCCATCTGCGGTGCTGATGCTCGAGGCGTCTCCGGGTGTGTCCACCAACACGGCGTTTACAGTGCCGCTGCAGGACCAGTCCGCTAGCGAGGCCCATCGTGCGACCCCTCGCGCGCCATTGCGGCTCGTTGCGAGAGCGGAGGACGAGGCTTGTCGTCGATTCGTCGCGACTCGCAGCCACGACCGCGCCGGCCAATGCCCGTGGAGTTGCACCGCCAAACAAGCTTGGTGAGCGTGCGCCGCTGCACAGCGCTGCACCAGCTTCAAATTCAAGTCCCGCGCGCCTTGTCCGGGAGCACTATGACCAGGGGCTCTTTTTTTCAGAGCCATGTTCGCCCTGCGAGGCTTCATCCTGCCACGGTCGCCGCCGAGTTGCAGCTAAGATGACTGCTAGCCAATTATCCACCCACCGTCTTGGTGGTCGCTTCGCGTTCAAATGGCGAAAGGTACGGGCCCGTCGACGAGGCTTCAACGATCAAATTATTAACATCCAAGACGACGCCAACCAGTCCTTCGTCCTTTCGCTTGACCCATCCACCGGATGCCGCACCCATAATCCTCATCTCGCTCCGCTGGTGGGGCTCCTGTCAAATCAAACACAGAGGGACTTGTCCGCTATTCGACCAGACAGGGGCAGCACGACCCGGATGTGTCTTGGTACCAGGCAGACACTCATCGTGCCCATGCCATTGGAGAGCGCGGAATGAGTGTGTAACGGCCTTTGGGGCGATGTTGCGCTGGAAGCAAGCAGCCCTGGTTGTATGTGCACCACACCCAACACTGTCTTTCCTTACTCTATGCCCACTGAGACTCAAGAAAAATTGGTTCAAGAGTTCGGCGGTGGTTGGACGTCCTATTCTGGTTTTCTGTCATAGTGGAAGTGTCTTCCCTTCATATTGTTTAGTCGGACTGAACTGCTATCACTATTCTTCGCGCTCCTAGTAAACACCGCATGAGATTATCCAGATTTCCAATCTCTCGTTGCAGCTTTCTAATCCGAGACTCGGATTCCCCAATTCTCGATACCTGTGTTACTCTATCCATGTCTAACGAACGTAACTGAAGATGCTCCATTCTTCACAATCTCAATGTTTGCAACATTGTACGCAATCAGGAACGGGCCAGCGTGATCACTTTATATAAATTACACAGCCTAGATAGTAGACGAGAGAGGGTGAATAGAATGTCCGGCGGTACAAGTACATCAAAACGTGAACTCAGAAAGCCCCAGAATCTCAGTCTCGCTAAACAAGGAATAAGGTGGGATATAGATGCAGGCTAACTAGACTTCTTACCTTTCTTCTGAGTCCCGGGGGCTGAGAAGGAACGTGATTCGAATCAGTATAAGTTCGCAGCAACAGGACCGCTGTCTTACGTGCGGAACGAGAATATGGGGAAAACGATTTCATCGGCCGCCGATTCCGTTCGCACAGAATCCGATGGCTCTGATCCAGGTGCTTTCAGACTCAATTGCTCCATATTCTTCGTGACAGAGGATGCACCTCTAGAACTGTCCAGTAATTCTTGCGTCAACGTCGTGCCGAGATCGAGGAGAGGCAACGTCGAAACCACGGTGGTTGCCCCCGATGCCTCAGGTGTCGAGAAACTTTCTGCTCCCGCTTGCTTCAAGAGAAGCTCGAGATGAGCCGATTTGGAATGCGACTGTAGAATGATTTGAAGTCAGCCTTACAAAGTGCCGAAGGGAGCAATTGACCTCGGTAGTCATGCGTAGTGCTTCAACATCTCTGCTTGTAGATTGCGCAGCCAATGCGCGTATCGGCCAGTTCAGCGCATTCTTTTTGGATGCATTGATGAGCTTGTTAAGATCGAGCTTCAAGCTGCATGAAAATGTTCAACATTGTCGCGTTTGCATGGCATTTAGGCAGAGCTCACTCTTTTGCTCGGTTAAGGAGAGCTTCGTAATCCCCAGGAGGAAGGATGTCTTTATGAGCAGTCAGGGTCTTGAGGGTAGATTCAAGCTCGTCGAGCGCTGCGTCAAGCCGATGTGCGACGCCTTGTTTGACGCACATTCGACCAAAAGATACGGCCATTCCGGCGATATTCTTTAATTCGTAAGAGGGGGATATCAAGATGGCTGGCATATTGAAAGGGTGAGGGGGTGGCGGTTTGGTCGGCGTTCGGTCGTTGTCAATGAACGGGTCGAGCTAGGACTCCGAGAGCCTGTTGGTGAGGATTTATAGAGGAGGAGGATAGACCAGTACGCGATTAGAACAATAGCAGGGCGATACAAGGCATTGCTATGGCAGAAGGTCGCCGCATCTTTTTACGGCCTGGAATAGATGGTGGAAGTAAAGTCACTGTTGATCGGGATTCGGTTGCCCAAAGGCAGACTGAGGTCGCCGCCGGCCTGGATCCGGGATAGATGGTGGAAGTAAAGTCACCGTTGATCGGGATCTGATTGCCCAAAGGGGAAAGTGCCCTCCCACGCCAGGCAAGCAAGACCAACGTTGGACCCACTCAAGACCCTGCGCACCAATGGCTGCGACAACAGAGGATGAGCCGCACTCCCGCGCACACCTCACCTCGTCTGAGAGGTTCTGGCAGGACCAGTCAATTTGGTTGAAAGAGTGCGGTTATGTGCTCCGACCTCGTTTCAGGACTGGCTGGATACCGTCGTGGACAGGAACCGACAAAAATCCCGCCAATTGTGAGGACGGCCTGCGTCAAGAAGTAAGTCAGCCAATGCGTTGTCAAAGAACCGATAAAACCATTCGCAGGTTTCACAACTTATGGACGCTCGGCGCGTTCGCGACAACACGGGTGTCTACCTGAAGCGGATTGACTCGAGAATATTTCCGCACGAGCATGAAATCGCGACTTACTTCTCCTCTGAACCTCTCGCTTCAGATCCTCGGAACCACTGCGTGCCAATACTTGAGACGCTCCAAGTGCCCAATGACAGTGCAGCGGTAATCGTTGTCATGCCCTTACTACGCAGATACGCGCAGCCACGGTTCGACACATTCGGCGAAGTGATAGACTTTTTTGGCCAGACATTTGAGGTTAGTAGCACCCCACTACCACCTGCCCTTGGGTAACGATTGACAATGGTGCCAGGGCGTAAAGTTCATGCACGACCATAATATCGCTCATCGGTAAGCCAGTGATCTCACACTTTCTATGCTATGCTCATGCTACTGTAGGGACTGTATTGGCAACAATATCATGATGGATGGCTCGAAGATGTTCCCTGACGGATTCCATCCTATCCGCTATAAGGCAAAGCAGGATATGTCTGGGAGCGCCAAGTTCTACACTCGCACCCAACGCCCGCCAAAATATTACTTGATCGACTTCGGGCTCTCTCGAAAATACGAGACGAGGGATCCCCCTCCGCTAGAACGGCCGATCCAGGGTGGTGACTCGAACGCCCCTGAATTCCGACTCCGCGAAAATGGCCGGCTGCCCCCCGAGCCATGCGATCCATTTCCCACCGACATCTACTACCTCGGGAGATTGATCCTCGCCGATTTCGTTGAGGTACCATCACGTAAACTCTGGAAGACTCATCATCTAATGGATTCGTCCAGGAATACAGCGGTCGAGGCACGAATAACCACAAATACGGGTTCGAGTTCATGAAGGCGTTGGCAGACGATATGGTCGGTGAGGATCCCGCAAAGCGCCCCACTATAGACGAAGTGATAGAGCGCTTTACTGCCATCCGCAGCAGCTTGAGCTCTTGGAAGTTGCGGTCCCGCGTCATAAGAGAAAAGGATTTCCCCAATCCCAGCCGCCCGGTGAAGCACTGGCTCCGAAGAATTTGGTACATCATATGCCGTACTCCCTCTGTCCCTTCGTACAATAAAATCTGACCACGGCTTGAGGCCATTTCGTCTTAGTCCTTTGTATGCCAAGGAGATATGGCAAGTCTCGATGCTCATCCGAGTCGATAGCGCTCACTGCTGTCCTCTGCAGCGATCCGGCAATGCCGCAGCGGCCTTTGTCTTCACTATATCCTCGCACACAAGGACTCATACTAAACATGACGACGGTTTACATCCATCAGGCTGGAGCGTAATCCTGTGTGCGAATTCAAGCCGAATCGGAGGTGCACAGTGCGACCTTGAGACCGTTCCGGTTCGTCTGCGCCATATCAATACATATCCCTCAAATCAAACAAGGCAACATGACGACGGTCTAAGATAGCCTTCTACGGGGCACATTTATCGCGCGGCTTTATGGATCCTTTCAGTAATGCCGCTGGTTTGATGAGATAAACATCTGATTGAACCTGAGTATGGACGAAAAGGGAATTACACTGTACAGCCCTACACAGGAGAAAAAGTTCAGCTACCGCAGAAAACAGCGGATCATTGATGAAATGAATGAGGCAGTCTATGTTTGGGCCTGAGCCCCCCCCGCGCTGTAACCAGGACACCTTGCCTCGTTCTCCATTTAAGTCCTCTTGTTCATCCGTCAGTATATTTATATGGGGGAGGCCTCAACATCCCTCACTAGTAAAGCGCACTAACATGTCCACCCCCGCCAACCTCATATCCTCCATTCAGTCCAACGCTCCCTCCGCGCTGGCAGCCATTGAAAAAGTCAATGCGGAATCGGAAATTGTTCCTCGCTCGGACCAGCTTGAAATCTGCAGAGCATATATCTCGTATGTCAGTGTCGTATCACATCCGGGCACCGCTGACCAGTCTCCTGAAGCTTGCTCGCGCAAGGCACGGATGTCGCCACCGCCAACAAGATGCTTTCCGAATATCTGGATGTCTTCCGTGAAGCCTATGACTTGAAGAAAGCTATAGCAGGGTTCCGCGCGGTTCGCTCTCAGCTAACGTTGGAAAGGACGAGGCCTGATTCTGACTTCCTAGGAGGTCGACACTTGTAGCAACGCGGCTCTCCAGCACAATGAGCCCGGCCCTATAACGTGAGTTGTATGTATGCAATATCATGAACCCATCTAATGCGAGTCGGTCGCATTCAAAGTACGCAGGAGGGAGCTGAGATATCACAGTAGTGTAGGTAGACCTAGGCAGACTCCGGTTTAATTTCTTCTTTGTGTGGTAGTGTGAAAGTGTGGCAGCCCACCTCGAGGCCAGACGTCCTCCGTCGAACGCGCGCATTATACCGCAGCGTATATATGTGCAGGATAGCATGTTGGCACGGATGCCATTTGGAACGACGTGGGGCGGAGGCAAGGGCAGGCGAAGTACTACACCTGCTGAACTCGATGACCTCCGAAGCTGTACAATCGGCCTCCGAACACCATTTCAGCCCGGGGCCCGTCGCATGCGCTTTAAATGATCTTGTTGTTAGTATGATCGGACCATGATACAGACTTCGAGATGAGCCGTATCACAGTGGCTCATCGTCGTCCGTGTTCTTCGTCACCTGCTGGAGCAACACATGTGAACCCCGAGCTTCCAAACAGCCTGAGATACCATCAAAAGACCTTCTTACTATTAGTCGTTCCACGACCTCGTCGTCGCTGAAACTCGGCGGCTCCGCCGCACGTTCTTGCCCCGCCGCTTCCGCTTTGGCTCTACGCCGCATCACCGGTCCCGTCCGCCTTCTGCTTGGGAGCCTTCTTGGGCTTGCGCTCCTTCTTTTCATCACTCTCCATTCTTGACCACTCCATCGCCTGCTCGCGGACGTGCTTTCGCTGCGCTGCGAGGGCCCCCGCCTCCTCACGTAGCTCCGCCAGTCGCTCCCGCTACACAATGTCAGCAATCGAATCCACTCCTGCGATGGAAGCACGCACCTCCAGCGCCCCGTGGCGGTCCCACTCCTTTTGCCGGCGTCGCCTGACCTTCGGTCTCGTACTGCTTCTGCGTGGCGAGGTGCTCCTCGCTCTTCCGGAGCATGTTGTCCCCATACTTCCGCCGCTGTTCTGCAATCTCGCGAGTCGCGACTTTACGCGGCACCATCGGTGCTTTATCCGGCGTCAGAGACGCAAACAGCCTTGAAAAACAAAGAGGAGAGAAGGGAGGGCCAGAGTGTTGAGACAAACATACTGCTGCGCGTTGTTAGCCTGCTAGTTAGACCGCTTCAGATCCTTCAGCGTCCGCTTCGTCGTGCGTGAGCCGAACAGCATCTCCGCCGACTTTTGCTGTATCATGGCAATATCGTAGAGGACCGCTTTATTGTTCGGCTGGATGTCGTGGTCCTTGAGCATGGCAAATACGAAGTCTTTGGCCGTTTGGGGAGATGGCTGGAGATGGGCTTGGATGAGGAAGTAGGTGTAAGTAGATATTGAGATTGGAGTTCTACTAGGCGGCGAGAGCCTGTTTGAGCAGCTAGCTCGTCCGCGTCCTTGTGCCGATTCAGGTTTGCTAGCATCTGCGCCTGCGGAATTTTCGCTGCAGTACTGCAGTGTGATGACGGGGGCTCGGGGATACAAGCTTTACGACCCGTGCCTTCAGCACGTTCAACACACAGCAGATTACGTGCTCGCCAACACACACCTAATACAGAGTTTGGGGGTTCGCCTGATACATACTGTACTATTTCATTCAATTCTCATCGCCTGTGACCTGTGACCGAAATTTCCGAAATTTGGATTTCGGAAATGGCCTAGGGTCGCTGTGACACCTTTTTATTTTCGTAAATGGCACAGAAATTGGCAGAGAAGGCGGGAGAACAGCTCTAGTGGTACCACATGCACTGTTCGAGCATTTTACAAGCTGAAAGAGCCTCGAAACGCCAGGCCAAGAAACTGTCCTAAAGGAGTAATTTTGTGTATTATGAGCCACGTATGAGGGTGGGCGTCTGAAGGCAAAGGGGTCAGCGAAGCAATCAGCACCAATTTACTTCCACGAGCCTGTACGCCGCCGGGGCAAAAAAAAAATGCATTTTAAGCCCATTTTCACCGATTTTATGACATGTTTGGGACATTCGGAAATCCCCTCAAACCCCTGTGACACCTCAATTTTTTTCGTAAAAAAAGGGCCCTGTGACCTGTGACCTTCCGAATTGAATGAAATAGTACAGTAGCAGATTTAGATTATGTCCTCGGACATCAGGTGACAAAATCAGGTGTGACTTGCTGCGCTTGCGGCTGTCCCTCCAGCAGGGCGACAGCTTGTTCAAGCTCTGCCCCAAACCTCGGAGGGTCACACTCTGGATTTCGGGAAAGTAATGGGAATCACCATTTTTTTTTGGCCTGTGCCCGATCAGGAATTACCTAAAATAGACAGCTACCTCACTGGACGACGGCGCAACGATCACGTCCACCGTCCTGTGGCCTCGCACCCCTGCACACCCATCATCACTGACGCGCTGATGTTCTGCCCATGCCGCTTGCCACTGCTGATGAATGTGGGATCCAAGGGGTTTAGTGCGTGCCGGCGGCGGGCGTGGTGCGAGGAGCTGTCGCCCATGGAGGAGGATGCAGAGGCGGATGGCCATCATTGTGCTTGTGTACATGGATGGGGGTGGGGGATGGGCAGGAGTCTAAGGGGGCGCGAGGATGGCAACAGTGCAGCGGGGTCATGCAGTGTTGCCTGGCAGAGCAGGAGGCTTTGAGTGAGCATACCGGCAATGGGCGGGTCTTGGGTCGCGTGGTTGCCCTTACATGGAGAGGTGGGCAGGATGGCGGACACAATTGGGGTGATGTAGGCGTCCATCTTAGCTAATTCCTGATTGGCCGCACACCAACAAAAAGTGGTTATTCTCATTACTTTCAGGATCAGCTGTAAAAGATTCAAGCTATCACTGTAAACAGTGTCCTCCAATAATTTTTTTCCTTTTTTTTTTTTTTTTTTTTTTGGGGGGGGGGTGTAGAGATGGATGCATTCTGAACCATTGTATCTGACCTTCAATAGAAAATCCTCAAAGGCTAGCTAGCCCTGGACCCTTCAATACAGTTGAGATATCTAATTGGACAATCACTGTTGGCTTTGGGCTCTAAATCATAATTCTGCACTATGGAAAACTATGATTTGGTGGCCATGACTTGGTGACCATGGTTGAGCTCACTTTTTAATGGGGAATATTTATCTGCAGTATTGTCTGGTGGGAGGCTTGAAGATGATATATGGTTAAATAATGAAAGGCTGGGACACAGACCCAGAGGCAATAATCGATGAGATCCAACTTGCTAGCTACAACAGACAATAAAATGGTAGGTTGAATTTCTTGACAGAGAGGGGTAAGGCATTTCAGGCACATTTTCTACACAGATCTCAGTGAAGGGCAAATTAAAGGAGGTTTTATGGGGCTTGGGGGAACCCTTGAATGTTCAAGAAAGGTCCCCGTGGGAACGGCATGAAGAAGTCGACAGCCGGCAGCAACATCTGGACAACGTCAGGTGATTATATCATGTGACCTGGTGGCAGTGTCTGATCTTTGTGTTTTAATATATTACAAGATTTACGACCCGTGCCTTCGGCACGTTCAACACACAGCAAATTATGTGCTTGCCAACACATGGTGGATATAGAGTTTGGGGGTTCACCCATTACAACAGTGTAACATGGCGGATTATGTGCTCGGATGTCAGTTGACAAAATCAGCTGCGACTCGCCACACTTGCGGCTGTCCCTCTGGCAGGGTGATAGCTTGTTGGAGCTCTGCCCAAAACCCCCAGGTTTTCACTCTGGCTTTACAGGCAGTAAAAGATAGATTGAACAAAACAGTGATTTACAAACTGTAAAGGCATCATATACAGCCGTATATTGACGGCAAACTTCAGTGTACAGATAGCTGCCACCGTATCCGTAAACCATGCAGCTCAATAGCCTATGGTACGGCTATAGTGACTGTAAACCTGTAAGTGTAAATCATAAATATGGATGTGGTGGGATCCCTAACTCATTGACCCGCACATACAGCTAGCTTCAATCATTGAGTACTGTACTATTTCGACCGAGTGTTCAGTTACGCGTTACACCGGGTTTTTTTTGATGTGTGCAAAAATCACCTTGATTCAAAAGAAAATTTACCTCCTCGGACATCGAAAATTACCAAATCAATGAACACTTGGTAGAAATAGTACAGTACAGCCTGAGTGTCGGAATATACTCGTAATATACTGCTGTATATATGGTCAACTCCTGTCAGCAATCACATCTGGGAAATGTTGCTGATTATCCTGGAGGTTGGAAAGGGATTAAGTGGAGCATGTGCGCTGCATTGAAGTGAGCGCAAAAAATGTCTTCGCCTACATTGCGGGAGTGTTTCCAGTCAGTAAAGACCCCATATGAAGCATGAACACTGTGTGCACCACAATTCATCCAAGGCAGGTATCACACAATAAAATGGGCATAATCATCCGATAACTTCCAGAGAAGGTCAGTCAGAGCATATCTTGTAGAAACACCCCATATATGGCCTCAGTCTCTTCTGAGTCCTAGAAAGATTCAAGCTATCACTGTGATATTTCTGTTTTCATGGGGGGTGCAAGGATGGATGCATTCTGGAAGAACCATTATATCTGACCTTCAATGGAAATTCTCCAAAGGCTAGCTAGCCCTGGACCCTTCAATACAGTTGAGATATCTAATTAGATGATCACTTCTAGCTTCGGCAATTCTGCACTGTGGCAAACTTTGATTTGGAAATCAATACAGTTGAGATATCTAATTAGATGATCACTTCTAGCTTCGGCAATTCTGCACTGTGGCAAACTTTGATTTGGTGGCCATGACTTGGTGAGCATGGTTGAGCTCACTGTTTCACGGGGAATATTTATCTGCAGTATTGTCTGGTGGCAGGCTTGAAGATAATATATGGTTAAATAATGAAAGGCTGGGACACAGACTCAGAGGCAATAATTGATGAGATCCAACTTGCTAACTGCAACAGACAAAATGGTAGGTTAAACTTCTTGACAGAGAGGGGTAAGGCATTTCAGGCACATTTTCTACACAGATCTCAGTGAAGGAATAATCAAAGGAGGTTTTATGAGGCTTGGGGGAATACAGAACCCTTGAATGTTCAACTATGTTCAAGAAGGGTCCCGTGGGAACGGCATGAAGAAGTCGACAGCCGGCAGCAACATCTGGACAACATCAGGTGACTATATCATGTGACTTGGTGGCAGTGTCTGATCTTCATGTTTTAATGTATAGGATTATAAATTATAATTATATAGGATATGTCATTTGACGTACCATCCACACGGGATGCCGCTCAGAGTAGCTCGTACGCATCATGGCTAAATCCTCCCGCCCTTCCTCCGACTCGTACACCCGTGCAACAATGTTGAGTATCGACGTCGACATTATCTCGGCCGCATCAGACCGTCGAAGTCAGCGCCGGACCGCTTGCGCGCCTTCACGGCCCTTCCCAGCTGCGCTGCAACGTTCCGATGTTGTTGGGCAGCCTGGAATTCGCCTACCCCGAGCCTTGGCTAATGAGCAGTGCCTTCTTGAGCGACTTTCTTCACTTGGTCAAAGTTCTGACTTCTCTTCCTGCCACGATCAGGTCGAACAGCTCCTGCGCGTTCGCTCCTGAGCAATATCGGGGCTCGAGACTCCCGGTCGAGAATAAGCGTGTGGCAGCGATGCTAGCATCACTCGTTCCAAGCTGGCGAAAACCCCCTCAGGCCGTTTCTATGAGGCTGGCAGTGATGTGCTTATCTTTGTTCCTTAATAGTCAATTCCGCCGCTAAAATTCACAAGTCACCGGGTAACGAAGATGCGCAGGCTGAGCATATCTGGACCTTCTGAGATCGCTCTGCGACAAACCCCTGGTGAGTCGACCATACAATGATTCAAGATTCAAGGATATTGGCCGATCTTTGCCTCTTCACAAGGGCCAAAAGTGCATTCTCGAAATTCGTGACTCGTCCACTCCGAATCGGAACCCCCGACATCGGAGGAATAACAGGGATGACCTCGCAACGCGCCCTCGTATACACCGAACGCAGTATATTCTCCGGACTTCCCCCAGTCCTCAATGCAGAAAAGAGGATGTATGGACTCCTCGAGGCTACCGGCCAGCTCATGAGAAAATATGAAGAAGACCACGTCCACATCGACCCTGATGACAAGTGCTTCATCGAGGAGAATTATAGGTGGTGATTGTCAGTCATTCTCTACTTCCGCTGGAGCTTTATCCATCCACAGGTTAGCATCCAGTGTTCTCGAGTTTTCCGCTCGCAGCAAGTGGAGTATCTCAGCCATCAAGAACGCAAGAGTCCTGCTGCGGGAATGCCATCGCATTAACGAAAATGTTGCTAGCAGAGTGCGTTTTTTTTTCGAGTCATTTCCAGATAAGCGAACTAATATGCCAGTGGTTAGAAGATGCGCTACCCGATCGTGCGGGCAACTCGTCCAGCTGCCGCGGCTGGGGCGCCCTCCAAACAAGACGCAAACGGCGAGAATCCAAGTTGACGACATCCGGACACTTGTGTGCTGACTTGACGCACAGCTGACATACGGGTCCCCACTCCCAGCGCCGGTCGGCAAGACTTAGAGGTTACGGATGCCGGCGTAGGAACTGTCAGCGATGCTGTCGATGTGCATAGTACATTGTCCGATAAAGCTGTTAAGAGTAAGCAAACCTCAATCACGCAGATTCACCGATACTAGCTTAGCTGAAAGCCCTCCAGAGTCAGAGGGAACGACTAGGGATGTCGCCGTAGGAACTAGCGATGATGTCGATGTGCATGCAGTGACCCAAGAAGATATCATGAGTAAGTGAGCCTGACCAAGCTCTCCAATCGCGCCTGAGGCCTGAGCACTGAGACCGATTTGCATAGTCGGAAGCCATTCAGCGAATAGTGAGCGCTAGCCTTATTTGGAGACGGGCAGGCTTAACATCAATTAGAAACGATTTCTGCCAAGGATGTTGTTCAGTCCGCCGCGACCTTTTCTGCTCACTCGGGAGGTACGAATCCGGACCGTGGGGGACATTTAGTAAATTATTGATTCCGAGTTTTAGTCGGACAAGCGACTCCTGAAAAGGTGTACAACCAGTTGCTCGAAATGTCCTCGGCACTTACTCAGCTTGCCCTGGCGCGTACGAGAGAGTTTGGAAATAAAAGCCAGCCTGCGATGAGCGAGCAGACTCAGCTGGAGCTGGCAAGAATCAGATTGGCGAGCAAGGAGCTCGATATCAAATTGATGGAGGGCCGTATAGCGCTCGCCGCGGCCCGGGCGGACGCAGATGCGCGGGAAACTCACGGGCCCCTGGGTATCGTTCGATACCCAGCTGACATGTCCGCATTGGACAATATACCAGGGCCCGCGGAAGATGGAGAGGACTACTCCGACATATGCTAGTAACCTTGGAGGAATGGCTATATAGTGTCTCAACATGCACATTTGCATGCCATCATGTCTACCGCTCGTTTCTGGGAAATATTAATCTGTACACCGAATCAATCTTCCTCGCAGAGTATCCACCACCGTGGAGAAAAGCGGAGCTGAGAATTATATAGTATCTATCCGCTTTCACTAGTGAAATCTCCAAGTCAACGATAGGCTCAAGCGCCTCCATGTCAGATGCGCGTCAACAACTGCGATGATATTGTAGCGACGAACAGACGAACAAACAAGATGTACTTATACATAGTTACTAGTTTCAGGTTGGTATCGGGATGGCTGGGGTCCTCGTCGATATATATCGGATTCTTCGTCCTAAATGAGCAAACTCGCGAAGAAACTCGAGCCAAGGGATGTCCGAGTCACGTACAGCTCGCGAGCGGAGCCTCCAGGAGCTAAGTTGGTTCCGTATGGCTTCGAACCGTTTGACCACTTCATCCATAGTGGGACGCTTCATGGGCTCGTTTTGCACCATGCCCTGCACCAAGGGCCACATAAATTCGAGCCCTCGGATGCGATCCTTTCCCTGGTGTACGTCATCAGAAACACGATGATTCGCAGAGGAATGGAAATTTTACGGTCAGAAATTGTTCCCGAATCATGTTGCCGAGATAATGGACGTCGGTCGGGAAAGGATTGGCGTCTAGCGGCTGGTGTCCGTCTACGGCCTGGAATTCGGGGACAGTTCTGTCGATCCCAAGGATGATGGGTTCCATTGGCGGACACTCGTCCTCGGTATACTTTCTGGAGATTCCAAAGTCAATGAAGTAATAGTTCACCAGCCGTTCCGTTCGCATCCGATGCTTGAGCTTGCGGGAAAAGTCTATATGGAGTTGTGGATCTATCGGATGCCATGGCTCGAAAAAGAGTGGTTTCCCATCCATCATTATATTCTGGAATGTGCAGTCACTGAAAATTTCTCAGTGAGCAGTTAACTATCAGTGAAAGCGCGAAATTCACCGATGTGCGACGCGGTGCTTGTGCATAAACTGAAGCCCTGACGAGAGCACTCGTATAAGACGACAGGGTACTCGCGTGAAAAAAAAGTGTATGATTTACCTCGAATTCCCCAATGGTGTCAAATCGAGGCATGTCGAGACGCCGCAGAAGAGGCATCACTACAATGATCTGATTCGTCTCTTTAGGTAGCTCCAGGATCGTCCGTATAACCCTGCAATGGTTTGCTGGATTCGAAACCAGAGGCTCCGCCGTGAAAAACAACCCAATTTCCGCTTCGTATGGATGGTCGTCAGTGTTGACCACCTTCAGAATGACGGGTGTTCCATCCGAGATGCAGACTGCATCCATTACGGGCCCCAACTGAAGCAGGCGCAGATATATAAGTCTGTCGGTGGCGAGGCTGATGATACTGTGCGTACCGTGAGCGGGATGGCTGCATCCTCGCAATCCCAGAATTTCTTATCTGTGCCGAGCCAAGAGGGACGCCAATCCGGCTGGTAGCGAGGACGGAGGCGGTATCCTTGCTGCTCCAGCCACGACTGATGTTCAACCCAAAACCTTTCGAGCGGATGTATAAATGGGAGCGTCAGCGGCTCCGATCTGTCTCGGAGATATGTGTGAGGGATCGGGACGACTGTGGAGTCGACTGGGCTGGAATATGCCATGGGTTGTAACTTATGGGGTTGTGGCAAACGAGTGGGTGTACATGTTTGGTACAGCTTTTTGTCAACCAAGTCTCTGGACTCATCCAGCCAGCAGCCCCCGAAGATGGCCGAGAGCGCGTCAAAAGTGGTAGTCTTCGACAAAGCTTCGCTCGACAGTGAGCGGGACCCCGACTCATACCGCAGCTGGTCACTTTAAGAAGTCAGACGAGATCTTAATTGCAGCGCACAAACGACAAAAGCTTACGACAGGTGCAAATCAAGTGTGGGATATGTAAGATCCAGAGGTGGTCTCTAAAGAGGGAGGAAGGGCAGATTCTGCCGAGCTCATGAGTTAAGTTAGACTGCAAAAAGTGTGAGCGCAAAAGTAAGATCCTGGACACGTACCTATGCATCTCTTTGGGGGCGCCTGGCTTCGAGTCTGTCATTCAGAGAAGGAAGCAATGAGAGAGTCTACGCCCTACGGGCCTGGGGGGCTGCAGCATGACCGCGAAATGACGGGTAACTTGTAGTCCAAGCAGCACTTCTTGAGCTTTCAAGCTTCAAGCTCCAAGCCGCAATCCTTGGTCTTCCTTATCTTCACTGGGGCAAATTGGTATTGGCACAATATATAGTTGATGTGTTGTAGGCCGCTGCCAGTGAGACTCCGAGGAGACTGGAGAGAGCTCTGGAGAATGAGGGCAGCGTCCAGGTCTAGATTTCGGAAATATCCGGCCCGGCCACCTGGGATACCCGGCCAATACCCGGCGGCATTCCAATGAGACGCGCGCGACGTCTAGCCTCGACTCTCAGACGACTCGATGCGACTCGGACGTCGCCTGCTCGGCTCGTGTGACATGTCGAAAATTCTTCAAAGCTTCAAAACTGCAAGTCCACTGGAAAGAAGAACGCAAGAGAGTAGCGGTCAAAGATAGTGTCTCCAAGTGACGGAGCGGTGAATGACACCGTCAATCTAGATTCTCTCCCGCGCAGTGAGTTTGCCATTCCAAGGTACTACATACCTAATATGCATCAAGTATGCTAAGTCGCGTCGGACGACCGCGTCACTCCCCCTTCACATCAGGAAATATGCGCACAGCTGATCTGGCCGGGCCTGGCCGTATGATTGATCCACCTAAGGGAGCTTCTACGCAGTCACGTGAGGGCCTGAGAGGGGGGTTTGATAGTACTAGTAAAACCCCCCTCTCAGGGCCGTCGAAGGCGAAGGAGCTCGAAGGCCGTTCCGCTTTGGGAACACCATCAGGCGCGTGCTCGTCGCCGGCGGATCCCGACCACTGCTTCTTGCTGCCACGCTGCCGCATTCCGCACCGCACGCCCCGCTGCCGGCGGCCGCCCCCACCACTGACAACTGCTCTTGGTCCTTGGCCCCATTCCTATGTGCCTGCCTCCACTGCTGGGACTCGATCGATATCAGGACCTGCTGCCCCGTACTTCACCGCCTTCCGCCTTCGGCAGTGCACACCAACCTCGCTGCCTCCCACCGCGATTGACCACATGCACCGGCCTGAGCACCTTTTGCACGTATATGCTCCCGCATGGTTCCACCGCGCCTCGGCTGCCTCCCACCACCGATCAACCACATGTGCCAGTCTAACTCGGAGCATTTCTTGCATGCCTACATGCGCCTCTGTGCTCCCTATCTTGCGGTTCATGCCACCTCTCTCACCTCCACTCCCTCGGCTTTTGTTGTGAATGCGGCAGCCCTATTTTTTGTGCTGTGTTTCTCATGCTGCATGTACCGCAACATCTTTACAACTGATACTTGTGCCCTTGTTTGCAATGCACCTTTGCCAACCATCTTCTCTGTTGATGCCTCCTGCACCTGACTCCCGCGCCTCCCGCGCCTCCCATGCCTCCCACGCCTCCCACGCCTCCCACGCCTCTTGCGCCTCCTGCGCCTCCTGCGCCTCCCGCACCTCCAACGCCTTTAGCAAGCTTGTTTCGATGTTCAACAAATCCTGTACACTCGAACGTGTATATCTGCACATGTTGGGAATTACGGTATCTGTCGGAGGCACCGGCTGGAGGCGCCCGTCGGAGGCGCCGATGCATCGGAGGCTCCAACTGAGAATCTAGTCAAAAGAGATCTGCTACAGTGAGCTGGAGAGAGACCCTTTCGTCCTCTATGGTAACTCAATCTTGAACTCTGAGCCTTTACCCGGTGCACAGGGGGCGGGGCGTAGGAGCGGCCGCATTGTGAGCTGAGGCTTGGTTGAGGGACTGGGGCAGGGGAAGGGGCGGGGAGTGTGGTGAGGGATCATCAAGATTGGATAGGTACATATTCGGAGGTGTATTCCTCTTATACTTCCGTTGAAGGCTGTTCATTACACACTGTTCACCACTGTTCACCGTAATGGAAAGCGACTTAGTTTGTTGCTGAGGAAGGGCTGAGTAGAAATGCGAATAAAATTGACTCCTACATACTCATCTCCCACTATTTACTCGTGTTCAAGTTCAAGGCATGAAATAACATGTTGAAGTTGATGGTGTTTGGAGGTGTCCGTTGTTGACCTGGATGGGCTTGTGGGTGTCCTATCAGCTGCACATACATGCCAGAAAGATATTATGACTTAAATAAAGACATGAATGACTTGTAGACTTTTGGTTGGCCATGAACTTTGTGTTCCATCGATGTGCCATATGATTGACTATATAACTTTGGTTGACTTCAACACTTATTCGTGCACCGGAAAGGATGTCTATAAAGTACATGATCTAATGCTCGAACAGGATCCGGGCATCTTACAGCTTTAATTTGGCCCTATTCTCATAATTTTCTGTTCAAAACTGCGAACATTGTGAATTCTTTGCATTCAACAAACCGTTATATGTGTTGTGATTGGTTGATCAATCTCCGGGCCGCAGCCCGCTCCCTCTGTTCAACCATATCCTGACGACTAACGACAAGTGATACAGGCCTTCCAAGTACCTCTCAGACATCAATGGGACCCTCAGGCTCATATCGTGAACCGATAATGCTCTGTGGTAGGTGCAGTAGGCTTCGGCCATGCCTCCGGCGCCTTCGACAGATCACTTTCAACCATTTGTTACACTCTTCAATATAGATGTGCCCATGTCCGAGGATAGCGGAGATATTTAGCACCCAATACCTCATTGATTAGAGTAGGAGAAGGCAAAGTTGTATACATATGGTAGCTAAAACCGGAGGCCTCCGATATCACGAAGCAAATGAAACAATTTCCATCATCTGTGCCTATCCAATACATGGAGATGGTCAAAGTGAATGGAGGATGAATGTATACAGTCCACCAAAGAGTAAGTAAAAGTGATGTTAAGGTGCAAGATATTAAACTGCGGAGGTGTCGGAGGCGTTGGAGGCGTCGAAGGCCAGGAGGCGTTGGAGGCCGGGAGATGTTGGAGGTATCGGAGGCCGGGAGGCGTTGCAGGTGTCGAAGGCCGGGAGGCGTCGAAGGTGTCGAAGGTGTCGAAGGCCGGGAGGCGTTGAAGGCGTTGGAGACGTCGGAGGTGTCGAAGGCGTAGAAGGTGGTGACAAGGAACCCCCATAGTCATAGGTAGAGGTGACAGTAATGTGCGAGAGTCATTTGAATCCCGGGATAAGCATTGTGGAGGCGGCTTGCGGCACACAGAAAGCGGGGAAGCAGAAAGCAGAGGCATCAGCCAGCAACGACTCAAGGCCCAAGAGCAGAAGAGAAAACACACTTGAGGCGTGGATGGATGCACACAAGAGGCACCAAAGTCCAAGTGAGTGATTGTCTGTGGTGGGAGGCATCGAGCGACGAGCGTGCTGCACAGAAGGCGGGAGCCTGCAGCAAAGTACGGGCGGCAGCTGACAAAAATAAGCCCCAGAATTAGGTCCAGAGAAGCCCAGAGATAACAGAGAGGCGCCGAGAGTCGAGGGCGGAGGTTGATTGCAGGCGGTGGCGAGGCGCGCTGCGTGGAAAGCGGGAAGCGGGAAGCGGGAAGCGGGAAGCGGCGTCGGAGCAACGGTGACAAGCGGTGCACGGAGGTTGCCGGTCTTTGCCGGTAATGAGCACACAACTGATGGCAGTTCCCAAAGCGGAACGGCCTTCGAGCTCCTTCGCCTTCGACGGCCCTGAGAGGGGGGTTTCACTAGTACTATCAAACCCCCCTCTCAGGCCCTCACGTGACTGCGTAGAAGCTCCCTTAGGTGGATTGATCCCCGCCTCATGATCTGTCACAATTCTGACTAGTCCGCTGACGCATTATGGTCAGACCGCCGCGTGCGACTTTCGCTTGTCGCTGGTGAGCTTGTCACCAGTCGGGCCAGTTGCCCATATTTCCGCCAGATTCCACCATATCGTGCCCCTTGTTGCTCTTAGAAAACTATGATAGAACAGAGAGGAAAGCGATGCATTGGATGTAGGTATGTACACACAAGCTACAGAAGAAGATAAAATCCCCAGCGCATCCCCCAGCGCGTCCACCAACAAGGTAGATGCCGGCGAAATGATGAGCTGAGAAGAGGGGGGGGGAGGGGGGAGGGGGGAGGGGGAGGAGAGGGATAGACGAAGCTTCAAAGGAGAACCAGACGAAGCGATGAACTTGCGAGGCCCTGGCTTGGATAGATCTTCGCAGTGGACGCAGCCGGGGGACTTGCGTCATTGATGGGATTTGAGGTATCGGAGGAGACTTGAGGCATCAGAGCACACTTGAGGTGGCTGGCTTGAAGAGACTTGAAGGCATTGGGTACTTGGAGATGCTTGGATGAGCCAAAGGGGACGTCGGAACGCTTGCGTGACGATTGAACGTGGAGTACGGCTTGAGGAGGATTGCGTCCTTGGACAGCTTTGAGGCCCAAGGGGGGAGCGAACTGGGCGTTGAACGAGTTGGCAAGCTTGGAGGGGCGTCCACACCGGCCAGAGTGTGCGGACACACGGCGGGGCGACTTCGTGGTGGTGGTGGTAAGAGGGAAAATGGCAACGGTGTCAATCTTTGATCAACAACCGCAGCTGATGCGCACGGACCACCACGTGCTTCGCTGATGCGACAAGTCTTAGTCATCAATGTTATCAATGTCATGCGACT
Organism: Mycena belliarum; assembly: GCA_029282135.1. Lineage (NCBI taxonomy): Eukaryota > Fungi > Basidiomycota > Agaricomycetes > Agaricales > Mycenaceae > Mycena > Mycena belliarum. Next base: position 573,241 of record JARJCN010000019.1, read on the forward strand.
TGTGCGGTGTTGCGCCCTACGTAGACTCGAACCAGTCAATAACAATGGTAGCGCGCTTTGCGGCAGAGCCCACTAACAACTGAATTGAGATTCCAAATTACTGGATCATAGCTGCAGAAAATAGAGAAGACGGCTCAAAGGTTTGCTCGGTCACCGCTGGCGCGTCGACCAGCTCACATTGAGCCTGCTAGGACTTGATATCTACATGTTGGATCAGGTGAACGGCTGGCGAGCAGTTTCTTTTTCTTTGGGTTGTCTCTGTGTTGTTTCAGATGTTTTCATTGCTTTGCTAAGTACATCCTGCTGTCATTGCTATCATGCCGCTGTCTACCAGAAATTTGTGAACTTGAGTCTATCCTGTGGCTCCAGAGTGATGAGGGGAAGAATATTCAATGTACTTCAGGACTTATTTATTCTTGAAGTCAGTTGAGATTGACATTCTGTCCCCATGGATTGCTATCTGAAATTTTGGTGCCAATTGATAGGACAAAAACAATTGAGGGCCCGGCACTATCGAGAAATTTTGAAAGAGATAGAGCACAGACCCCTATGAGTCATTAATAGAAGTCAGCCTCGGGCCCTATCCGAACACGTAAACCAGATTGGTAAACAACAAAATCAAAGAAGATGAAATAGATGATGTAGTCTTCCTCATGGGAGCTCGAAATTGTGTCTGAAAGAAATGGGTTTGTCAATGAGCTGCCCTGGTGAATTTACCCGAATTTTTTGGTAAGCCATGCACTCAGAATGAACAAATATTTTTTTAGCTCGTAATCAAGTACACGTAAATTTTGACGTTTGACATGGGAAATAAAAATTTGGCGGGGGCCCTATGAGGGGAGGGTGCATTACTCTCACTCGGCTCAACGCCACAGAAGGGGAAGCTCATCGGAGCTGTCGGCCATAATCGGACTTCATCGATGCTTCATCGCTTTCGTCCTGGCAGCGCCGAGAGCGCCGTCCGGGCCCGGCGTGTCTGTTCAGACCAATGTACTTACACAGCTACCTAACACTGTCTTTAAAATTTAAGTCCTCATCAACATTTCTGAAAGAGAACGATTTAGCACGAGAAACCTGAGCGACCTTCTCAGATTGACGCTCATCGCTCATCGATCATCCCCAACTCGTCCCTTGATAAAACAAACTGGCTATATTCACAGAAAACCGTAGTCTCTATGTGCTCTTGGAGATCCTGGCGTATCTCGAGAAATTCTCGTGCGGCAGCGGTTCAATGCGGGACGCAACGCTGAGCGCTGAGTGGCAGCGACGCGTCAACCCGCCCCCGACGTGGCAAATCTCAGTGGCTGCCCGGGCGGGTTTGCGCTCCTAGCGCTAGGATCGTTCGCGCATTGGGTGTGCAGCTCCGATGGAGGGGCGCGACACAGACATGGTGTCGTGTTTCTAGCTGGGCCCGGATGAGACAGTGGACGTGCAAAGCGGAGTGGCGGGCGCACGGACGGACAGCGAAGTGGCGGGCGCACAGACGGACTTGCGCGCGCTGCAGCGGCTCTGTGACGCGCGCAAGCGAGAAACATGGCGATGTCGGCGCCAGCGTCAGCGCCGGGCACGAGATCCCGCAGCCATTTGACTGCGCGTGACGCGTAATGGGGACTTGGAGCAACGATTCGTTGTCGAGAACCTCACGCTCTCGGGCAGCACCTCTTCCCAAACGTCGTCGAAATCGAGATGCACAAACTCGTGTGCTTCAGCCCGTACGCCGCCAAGGCCGCGGGCGACGCGTCGACGCAGGATTTCACGTACAAGTTCTCGGAGGTGCGCGCGGACATGCGCGACGTGGCGTTCTCGTTCCGCGCGAATGCATGGCCAATCAAGATGCGCGACTCGGGGCTGGCGGACGTGGTGCTCGGCATGGGACTCGAGGTGTGTTTTGTCCTTCCAAGGATTTGGGACGTGGCTGACGGATGGGGGATTCGTGGGGTGCAGGCGACGGTGACGGTGACGTCGTCGGAGGACACGCGCCGTGTGTTCAACGTGTGCGCGTGCGCGCCAAGGTCGGGTAGCTGAAGTTCCGTGTCCAGGACTCGAAGCACAATTTGCTGTATAAGACGCTGAAGCCGCTCGCGGCTCCCAACTCGCGACGCGGCAGTTCAAACGTTCAAGAGGCACGCGAAGAAGGCGTTGGAGACGTTCTCTCGTGGGCAAGAATAGAGCGGGATGAACTGCAGGGTGTTTGAGGTAGAGATTAAATAGTTTCTCAATGCGTAGAGCTCGCGCAGAGAAGAGCGGTCGAGCTGAGTCATTGTTTGGATCGGCCTACAGAGCCATACACTTGATCCGAATCACCGTCCCCCTGCTCGCTTGCCGTTTCGAACCTGTCAGCTGCCAGATCTGCAGCTTCGCCTTCTAGTCGAGTAAGAGTAATGCAGTATCTTCCCGGGGCCCTATGACTCGAAGTTACCCTAGGACCCACTACCTAAAGTTAGTGGGCATTTTTCACCCAGTAGATTTTGATGACAGTCGATCAACTCTTCGCCAGCACCCTTTGATCGACTGTCATCAAACGAGTGTTGGTGTCCGGCTGTGTTCGAGTCTACGCCCTACGGTATTATGCAAGTACAGGTCAAGTTCGGGGATTGTGCACTATCTCGCAACTATCTATGACCGTTTTTTTCGGTATTTATTCAACTCCGGCACGCAACTATGCAAAAAAGAGGGTAATCCAACATCCTACATCGTACTTTTGGGGCCGGGACAACTCCCTACGCTGTGGTTTTGGCCCCGATCAACTGGAAAGGCGGTGCATCGAGCAATCAAGGTCCAGCTTCCAACTATCACCCACGTGCATACAGGTCCCAACGCGGTAAGCTGTCCCACCAACTGTCCACAACTAACACTCAACTTCTCCTAGTTTCCTCGCCACCTTCAACATCCAGTGGTCAACATCTGGCAACGTCTCGGCCGTAGGTTTCCGTAGGCACCTATAGGCACCTATAGGCACCTATAGGGCCCTATAGGTGCCTATGGGTACCCATGACGCGGGCATTCTCGCGGGCATTCCGCCCCGCGCGGCCCTCGCGCCCATTGTTTCTCGATACACGAATTCTATCAGGTGGTCGAGCGCAGAGCGTCTATGCCTATCGAAACCGCGTTGCTTCAGTAGGGGGTGTCTAGACGCCCATGGAGCGGGAGAGGTCCGTAGCAGTTGGGGGTGCGTCATCAGCTCGTTCGATATCACGCCCCCCCCCTCCACCACCAGCACTGTTCTTGCCTGCTACACCGCCGCCGGTACAAATCAAGAAGATAATCGAAGTGCGGAGGAAACAGCGCGAGGCCAATAAGGCACTGGAGGACGAGCGCCAGCGCGAGCGGTGGGAGACGGAGCCTGGGAGGGAGCGGGAGCCAGAGAAGAAGGACGTGCAAGGGGCGTCCGTGGACATTGAGGCGGTGCCCCCGTTTGCGCCAGCAAAGCCGGAGGATCTGCTCGCGCCCGTCCTGGACGACATTCGGCACGACGCGATGAGCGAGAAGCCGCAGCCGCTGCCCGTACACACCCAGGTGCATGAAGACGTTATGGTCGAGATGCCCAAGCGCAAGATGTCGCCTCTCATCGTCAATGCGCCCGCTATGCTCAACGGCGTCTCGAAGCCGACTATATCCTCGTCCCTCCTGAAGCTTCCGTCGTCGTTCGTCAAGATGCCTCTTTCCCCGTGGTCACCACTTCCTTCAGTCTCCGAAGGCGCGGCGCTATCCCTCGCCCCGCTTCACAAGCACAAGCAACGGCGTGTCGAAGGCCGCTCCTCCACTGCCACCGAAGCCTCTCCCGGTCTCAGCGCAAACATTAGCTTCGTAATCAATGGTGGTTATCGACACATGAAGCCCTCCTTATTCTCTCCTGCTCAGTCTTCCCCGTGTCGCAGTGGGCTCCAGTCACAGTGTCGTCCGCTCACCCTTCTCCCCACGGCCCGCGACACCCACCTTCAAGCACCACGCGCCTCCCGTCACAAGAGGAGGGCAAAATCCTCTGCGAGCCACCGCCGCCCATGCTTACTCCCGTGGCTGCGCCAGTACGCACCGCGCCCTTTGTCTTCGGCAGCATACGTCCCCTTTCACCGCGCTGCCCTCCTCCACTCCCAGCGCGCCACCGACACAGCCTCGCTCGTACCAGGCCAATTTGCAGCGCGCTCCGTGAGGTGCAAACCTTGCCAGCTCGAGCTCGGCCAGCCAGAGGAAGTGGGAGCGGAGAGCAGAGCATGGCGGGCGATTTGGTGGGCTCGTGCCGCGTCCTCGAGCCCCCGCGCGAGCGGGGCAATTGGCGCGGGCACCATAATCGCAAGCAACACTGATTTTGTGCCTGCTCCCATGTCGAGTCAAGCTTCCAACTCGTATTATCATTTTGGGTCAGGACTTCGACTACGTATGTACATATATAACCATACATTATCGATTCTTGAAATGATTGCTCTGTCGTGTCGTGTAATACTCTTGAAATGTATTTGATACTATCTCTTACTCTCATGCACAGTACATGTCTGGCGGTGGGCATCCCCTCTGCGACTGATGGTGTACAACTAGGTGTACATACCTTTGTCTGCCGGCGGCGGGGGTATGGCATTGTCTTGCCGCTGTATCACAGCGTCTTCACCTGTCTCCACCAGCGCCCCACGGAAATGGCTACACACACACACACCACTCCCGTTCCATCTACCTCTCGGCCACAAACAGATACACTCGTAACCCACGCAGGCCGCCGGCTGCGGTATCTGTAACTGCGGCTGCTCGAGCGACGGCGGGAGTCGTGCCACGTCAGCACCATGATACGACCAGTGGAAGACACACCAGGCACCTGCATCGGGCACCTCGTCGATGTCATCACCTCCGCGCGCGCCTTGCCGTTGTCCTTGTTCGTGGTTCGCGGCGGAATAGTTCTCCATATGCCCTGCGTCCACAAACGGCGTGTTTTTAGCGGGCAGGTCTCCTCCCTCGTGGCCTCGCGGTCGTGTTCATGGTCCCAGTGGCGCGACTTGCGATGCACCACTCCCCGACGACACCGAGTTTGACAAACATGCAAATGTGCTCCGTGCGACTGCGAAAAAGAACAGGAACGGGAGAGGGTGAGAACGGGCACAGCTCGTACGGTAGGCGCACATGCTCTACGTTGCCGTACGCCTCGCGCGCTTCATGTGCGTGTGCCCGCAGTGGGGGCTCGCCGGTGCATCCTTTCTTCTGTGCTGTGCAGCCTTACGACGACCCAAATCCCAGCTCACTAGGCGAAGCCACGACCTTCTGACTTGAGCCGACTACGGGGTTTGTGTGCTGGATGAACATCGGTTCTGAGGTGCGCCATGTATTCCTTGCCACTTCAGCTAGTACTGAACGACCGGGTTGACGACGCTTTGACGGCGGGTATTCCAGGTGGACCAGGCAGGATTCCGTTCATTACGTTTACGTGCGTCGCTTTTTCTCGTCCTACAATATTCTTCGTTCTCTTATACTTGCACATGAAGCTCTTTACATGCTATTTCAACAAATGAATATGATATATATCCCCGAATCACTAGAACAAATCACCGCGCATGTGGCGAGCCACTGAGAGCCCTTCCGTCCATAGGTTTGCAACGCCCGCATCGTCAACAGCACCCGCGAGAGGCAGTAGAGCAGCTTCAAGTGCCTGCATCTCCGCCGCTGAAAACGGTCCTTCAGGCGGCTCAACGGTGATCTCATTGAGGTTGGCGGGAGGGCCACGGCGACCAAGCCAAGAGGTGGAACCCTCGTCGATGGGGTTATTCTCCTCCCGCCACTCGAGAATGTTGTCATCGCGGAGGGCCTCCCAGTCAACGCCAAAAACCTCCATGTCCTCCTCTGACATTGGTGCCGCATCCTCGGGCAGCAACTCCTGCACTCCTGGCACGACACTTCCCCTAACACCGTGCACCAACATGTCGAATCCAAACATGTCTGCCGGAGAGCGGTTAGGACCAGTACCACGTCGGATCTGGATGCGGTGCTGGTTCCAGGCCTCCATAAAGAACCGGAGCTGCTCGTTTATCTGGTGCAGGAAGAGATAGTGCAGCAGCCAGATGTGGTGCACGTTGTTTATGTTGAGGCCGTGGTGCATCTCGAGCATGGTAAACATGTCTGCCCAACTCGCACCAACCTGGGCAGTCACGTCTCCCCACAGCCGTTCGATTCGAACATTGTGAACACTCCTAATGGTCTGTTGGTAGACTTATCATATCAGGCAAGGCAATCACTCACCTTCCCCAGAGATATGACCCCCGGCCTTCTCCGCGGTAAGCTTCTATCCATGCCGCAACGTACAGGTTTTCGACACCATGATCGCCGCGCACTCGTGAAGGCACCCCATAGAGCTCAGCGGCCGCCAAGAAGAGATCGAGGACGGTTTGAGCCCGATTGTTGTTGCTTGCGAGGAGCCCGGTGATAAGCCTTGAGTACCCGTCAATGAAACCATGGATAACTATTCCCCAGCGGATGAGGCCTATCATAACTTGAGCATTCATCGCCATGACTATATGGTTCCCCACTCACCGTGTTGTCCGTCGTGATGCCACAATGAATTGGGGCCAGGAACGCTGTAAACCCGACGCCGGATGGTGATACGCTGGAATACGCGCTGCACAGGATCTATCCGAAGCAAGGATTCCCGGATGCGCGCTCTCGGAACGTGATGGCCCAGTCGGCGGAGCATCCCATCGAACATCGTTATTCCTGCTCGTCGGTAATGCTGGCGCAGCCGAAGAAGTAGACCATCGAGCTCGTCATCCGTAATGCATGAAAGGGGGCCCGTATAAGAAGCGATGGCTGGTGCAGGTGCGTTCTCATCGTTAGGTGGTTGATCTGGTGTCAGGTAGTCCGACTCGTCATAACCCGTGGCCAGAACGGTAGGCTGTTCCTGTGGGGCAGCGATTCCATGCTCCAACAGCGCTCTGCGTACAATACTCCGGCTGACTCCCAGGAAACGAGCGATGCTTGCGGTCGATCGTAATGAGTACGCCCATCGCAAGAAATCTGGGTCTATGTAAACTGAAGGGCGGCCTGCTGAACCAGTATGGATGGTCTGCATGACGGTAGGTCGTCCCTCGTGCGACTGATCGACTGCATCTTGGTACTGCAATCGGACATCGTTTTGCATAATCGGGAGATTCTGCCGCAAGATCGCTAATTCTTCAGGCTCAAAAATAAACGAGTACTGCTCCTTGAATCAGCGATTGTGATCTGGAAGGCAGCCAAATAAAATACCTCTTCAATCAAATTAATATATTGCTCAAGATCATCGCCCAGCCTCCAGAGGACAACGGTGTCTGCAGAATTTGTAACCGCATCCTGGACAGATGAAACATATCGATGGTAATGTTCCCGAAATGCATCCAGGAGCTCCTGTTGTGCTGGACCCGATATTGACATGCAGGTATTGTGGGCGTGCGAGGGAGCAAAAGGCAAAGCCAGACAAACAATCTTTTTCAACCTTTGAACCAGAACCATGTCAATGGTCAGTCCCACCACACTGCAAGAGCCCCACCCGGTGGCCATCTCGGCCACTGTTGTGTGCCTGTCGGCTGCGGGTGAAGCGGTCAGACAGCATACTTTCTTTGCTCTAGATATTCCTCCGAATTTGGCGCAGCCAATTTCGCGAGATGAGATCCAGCCCACTTCCATGAACCTTTTTCTTTTGATCTCTTCTATTCTCAATGCGACTAAGGATCCAATTGAAGCTTCAAAAATTTCCCAGGACCTGCTGGATGTGCTAACAAATTATTCAGCATTTAATGCCATCCGTCTTTCTACAACAAGAGTTCCTGTCTTTGACGGGCAGATGCAGCTCCCTGACCATGGATACCAGGACATTGGTTCCTTGGGTAGCTTTCTCTCCACTCGCAATCCGCAAACATTGGTTTTATCCATAGACTTTCATTCCGAACTCTCTCGCATGCAGTCTTGGAAACCCCACCTAGCGGCCAATAGAGTCTCTCTGCCGCACCATTTCATTGTCGTCCTCACCATCGAGCAATATCCCGCTGCGTCTACTACACAACTCTTCCAATATTCACCCACATCATCCGCTGGCACCGGACACATGTACCCTAATCCAAACATTCCAGCTGCGTTGAACCCTCAACTACCCAGTGCTTTGGGACAGGACGGACCAGCTTGGTATCCCAATGACTCCCCCATCCAAGGTCAGATCCTCACCGATTTCCTGCAACTGCCAGCATCATCTTCATCTCGGGAAATTACCGGGTTTTATGAAGGCCACAGTAGTGATGGTGGCCCGGCCGCGCTCTGTAAGACCTGGCCCTTGTGATCACATGAGCTTTGCTGACTTTACAACAGACACTTTCACACCTCCGCCCAGCGTGTCTCCACAATCTTCACCAAATCCTGATTTTATCTTGCAACTCCCTCCCCACGAATCAGGTAGTGCCGGCGCCATCCCCGACCATGTCTCACAAACCCTTGTTCCGGGTATGTCGATCGGGGATGCCTTCAGGGCCGCCAGCATCACAGTTGATGGCGCAATATTTGTGCGCAGAGGATCCCTGTGGTCCCTCCATAAAAATCATTCATTGGCGACGGCAATCCTTTCCGTCATGGGTTTCTCAGCCTCTGCAAACTTGAACCAAAGTGTCGCATATCGCGGTGGCCTTGTGTTGAGAGCTTCCGACATTCTCACACATTTGCAGTGGTCAAACAGGACGTTTGGCAACAAACACAAAGCATTTGAAAAAGCCCGCCAACTTGCTGCGGACTATCACTGGAATCACACAGAACCGTCAGGACCGCACGAACAGCACTTTACGGAATACATGCACTGGCTGGGCATTGTCGCAATGTTCAAGCCGGATGGATGGTGCTGGATGGATACCCCACCAGACACCAGCTCCGGAAATATCAACGAGAAGTGCGCAGCCGAGCTGTCGCAGAATTTTTTGTTCCATCACCTCAAAGATATCGCTCCCTTTATCACAAAAACCCTCCGTTCATCTACCGTCGGTCAAACAGCCTAGTAATATACAAAGACCCGCCAACAGAAATCTAGTCTAATACTTGTTGTAACATAGTGTAAACTCCGTCGTGTTGTTCTAGTAGTCACCACCCGAAATTCAAATGCCGTGATCGAGTACATTATTGTGATGATCAACGACCACAACATTTATATCATCATTGTACTTTGCTCGTAGAGAGCAGTGACGGAGGGAGAAAAACGACACGAGACCCAAGACGGGAAGCCCAAATGCGGCCGGCGGCATTGCGAGCGTGATGACTACAAAGGTGCCAATCGTTGTTGAAACATTCAGCGCCAAGAATAATAGCAAGGCATAAGAAGATTTGTGATCAGCGACCAGAAAAAGCTGAGAATATGCATCAGGATACGGAACGGCCAGTAAAATGTGTGAATCCGTTGGCCATACCGGCTCAAGACCTTCCCCCACGGGATTCTTGGTGATCCAGGAGATTGGGGCACACATCACGCCAGCGAGCTCAGCCTATCATAGAACCTCAGTAGGAGATTTGAGGTTGAAAGACGCGGCACACACTGTGTATGCTGGCTGCGGTAAATGAACCAATGGTGTACGCAAGATACATGAGGGTCACCGCCACAAACACAACACTTCCAGATCATTAGTGGGAACAAACATGCAGAGGAGGCGAAGATACACCCACTCGAGTAAAACGACACCGCCATATCCGGCAACCCACTGGCCCAGGTGACCCTCCGCGGACCTGAGCCCTGCGACGAGATTTAGGATTGTTTGTGAAGAGCATACACAATGACAGAAAGCGACGTACTCGAGAGATACACCGCTGAGAGTAGGCCGACCGTGCTCCGCGCGCTGACGAGTGCAAGCACAATCCCTATCGGCACAAAGCCCATGCACCGCGCATAGAACGTGTATGCCCCGCGCCGCGATGCTTGGTCGGTGCTCCATGCCTCCTCCTCCTCCTTCTCCGCATCCACCACCGTTGGCTCGGCTGCATTAGCCTTTTGCGGCGCGGTGAAGCTGTCCCCGCCGGAACCGGTCGCTGCGGGAGTGGATCCGCGCGTAAAGATCGTGGCAGCCTCGCGCACATGGTCGAAGGATGATAGTGACCGTGTCCATGGAAATGATCTTGTCGGCACTGGGGAGATGGTGCACGCCGTGTGTCACGAGGACCATAGTCTAGAAGAACTTATCAGTTGCATTGGGCCATATATCCAACGGAGGCGCACCGTGCCCCTAAGTAAACCCTTCGGACCGAAGAGAGACGCAAACACTGGGCGGACTCCAGCGCCTGGTAGTAGTTTTTACAAGAAGATAGGCTTACCGTCCGCCTCTGTCTCCCCATCTGAAACTGAACACGTCATCCAACAAGACGAGATCTGCTTGTGCATATATGGCACACGCGATAGCCTGCAAACCATTCATGAGCTAGGTTACAACACGAATAATAGCCACCTACCACTCTCTGACGCTGACCACCTCAAGAGAGTCGGGTTGCTCGCAGACCACATCAAATAGCTAGAGGACCGATCAAAGGTGGAAGTTTTCCCAGGCAGAGAAGCCATCAAGGTACGCTTGCCGGTGCTAGAGTTGCATGCCTGTGCCTGTCGCGCATCCTCGGAGGAGGCGGCGTGTACTGACGGCGGCCTAGAAGAATTTCGGCCAATGGTGACGTGATGTCCTGCAACACTGGCAGGACGTGAACTGCCGGGCGACGAGGTGTGCGGGGAGCTGGAGGACGAGTTTGGATGCTGGGGTACCGCAGGCTCTAAAGCCTGGCGCCGCGGACCGCCTTGATCGTGTAAAGGTCGGGAATACCTTCCTACATCCTTATTATGTTCGTCCCGTAAGGATGCCGTAGAACCCGATGCCGCTAGCATTGCCGCATTGCTGGAACCATACGCACCGCCTGCTCTCTGTTGTTCTCTCCGTAATCGTGCAGCCGCGACTTCTTCAGCATATATCTACTGCTTCTGTTCCTCCTCCATGGCCCTCTTCTCCTGCTCCCATGCCCTCTTCTCCTCCTCCCACTGTCTCCGCTCGTGCTCCCACCTCAGCCGCTCCTCCTCCTGTTTCGCCCTCTCTTCCTCGAACGCTCGCTTTTCCTGCTGCTCGCGCAGAAACTTTGCCTTTTCCTCACGCCGCTTTTTCATACGTAAGCCGTAACCAAAGGGGATAATATCCTCCTTGTCGTCTTCATCGAACCTGACCCGGGATGCTCTCGGAACCTGTGGTACCGACGCGGATGGTAGATCCTCCGCCGGATCAGACGGTTTCTCGGAGACGGGCGACTTCCGGGCGGGCTGTTTGAGGGCAGAATTACGCAGAGGGGAGGATACGGTTATGTGGGGCGTGTTACGGGGACCTGCGGCTCAGCGGCAGTTTCAAAATCCAAGTGCGCAGAATTGCTTTGAATCGCACTCACCAGGAGCAGCAGCAGGCAACGGTTGTGGGTTCAAATGCAGGGTCTGTTGCTGAGGTTGCCCCTCGAGACCAAAGCCGATCATAGCGTCAAGGGCAGCGGAATACTCGAGCTCAGCGACTGCGAAGGAAGAGCCTGCAACAGGTTGGGCGATGACGACGCCGTTGGCATGGACCCAAACTGCGCAGCGCTCTTCGAAGCACAGACGAGCATCCACCGACAAAGGCCGGCGCTGGAAGGGGATAGCGTGGCGCTGGTCGAAAGCACCCGGTCGTTGTACCACGGGAGCGGCGATGGGGGATCCACAGGAATAGGTGGAGGGCGAGACGCGAAGGGTATTATTGAGCGGCCAAGGGCATCTACCGCAGACGAGGTTGATGCATCAGGGTGCTGTAAACAGCGGAGTAACAGCGTTTTATGCATGACAGCCCGGATTGTTGGTCGGACCGAGAGGACGCGCGGGGAATTAGAGGAGCGTGGATACATCGGTGCCCCGGGGGGTTGAGCGAAGGGCGAGGGGTCCAATGGCGGAACTAGGCTGTTCTGAAGCAATATTTCGAGGTTTTTTCTAGATTGAGCGACGGAGGTGGGGGTAATTGGGGGGTACAGGAGACCGGCCGAGCGGGGGGATGACATAGACTCGTCGTCCGAGCCCGAAGACGATGCATCATCGTCCGAGTCCGAGTCGGCATGGCGGGGAGGGAGGTATTTTGAGGCGGGAGTGGGTGGCAAACTGATCCTGGGTGCGGGCTCTTTCGGCCGCCACTCAGGAATCGGCTTGACCCAATGCTACTGCTCAAGAGGAGGGCGACCGCGCTTTATGGTGCCGGAGCGCTTCCCCAGCCAGGCGGTCCAAGACTTGGGTTTTGTGCGGGTGGACGCGAGAGCTTCATCGTCATCGGGGGTCGGAATACTGAGGCTTGCAGATCCATTGGAGGACGCAGAGGACGCCTGCTCGCTGCCCGAGCTGGAGCTGAGAACGGGTGTCGCAGGAGAGTTGGCGGGGGTGGTGGCGAGGGGAGCGAGGGGAGTGAGGGTGCTGGCGGGACGCCTAGGGCCGTCCTTGAGGTCCCTGTCCTTGTCGCGGCGGGTGAAGACGGAGGCAAATTGACGCATGGTGGCCGCGCCTCAGAGATGGTTGGCAAAGGCCGAGAACTGTTGTTGCATTAGAAGGGAATACCACCACGCGTGACACATCAGTCTGACATAACGCCCGGCCCAAGTCCCTCAATCTCCTCAAGCTCTGCCTCAAGGCCGAGCCCTTCACCCCGGACGAAGTAGGCTGCTCTCCGCCACGCCCGCGCGCCTGCTCTTCTTCGCGCGCGTGCAGGCTGGCGGGCGGATGGTTGCTCCTCCTTTTTCTGGTGCAGGATCAACGGGAGGCGGGGGAGAGATGGGTGGTGTGCGGTGGTGAGTTGTCTTCTTTGTTGTTTCGTTCGTGTGGCAGAGGCTGCAGAGCGGGTCTGAATGTGGACACGGCTGGCCACAGCGGCGCGCGGAGGCGGTGACGTGGTGTCTCCACGACGCGCGGGTCGCCGTCGCGGCGCATTTCTGATGAGGAGCAACACTGACACGCTTTGCGCAGGCCCGGGCCCGCAGCCCGTCGGGCCCACGCCAGAAGACATCCTCGAAAAAGAACATGAGGCCGGTGGTGCACATCGAGGCGCAGCTGCCCGCGTACCCCGTGCCTGTGCCGCCCCCTGCGGACGCCCACTCCGCCGCTGCGACGTGTGTGCCCACTGCGTCGACCATCCCGGTAGACACGGCGCAGACGGGGCTGCCAGCAGCGGAGGTGGACGCCGCGCGCGCCGTGCCGCTCGCTGCCGCTGACCTCGATGGGGACGTGGAGATGCACGATGGCGCGGACGGGGGCGAGCGGTGGACCGCGTGCGGCTGTGTACGGGGTACACTGCGCTGGCCCCTGTTCCGCGCGGAGGACTTCGTCGGGCGAGTCTCACCTTGCTGGTGATGGGGCTACGGGAAATGGCGGTGGTGGGAAGAAGGGAGGGGTGGGAAGGGGGGCGCGTGTACGAGCTCGGGAGCTTCGGCGGGCTCTGGGCCAGGACTATGTTGGTAGGTGTCGCTTGCCACATGCATCATCGTCCTTCCGCTTGCCACCTCCTTCCACATCCCACTTCCTGTCATTCGTCGTGCTCTTCCCCCGATCCCTTCGGTGTCCGTGTCATACTCTCGCTACACGCCGTCCTTCTCCCCTCCCTTTGCCCGTCGTCCAATAGCATCTATCCTCTGCTTCCTTCTTCCCGCCCGATCATCTGGACTGACCGACGCCGCTGCAGATGTCCTCTGAGCCGCATTACACCGGGCGCGTCACCGCGCCGGGCTCGAGCGCAACGACTTCATTGCGGCAGCGCAGCCGGTGTATATGCGCGTCGCGGAGCATCATTCGTCCGTGCCCGTCTCTCTTCTTTCTCCCCCCTCCAGCCCTTTCTCCATCACCTGCGCTCGAATCCTCCTCCCTCCGGTGCGCTCTTCTCCCATCCTCTGCATTCGTACTCCGGGATTTCATGTGCTCCACCGCCTTCTGTACGCTCGGTACTAGCGCAGCCGCAGATTCCATCCACACACCCCCATCCCGCCGCCACCGGACAGCACGACGGGCGGAGAGGGAATGCGCACCAGGTGGCTCCCACACGGCGCGCGCTTCTCCCGCGCGCCGTCCTCCACCAGGCGGGCCACACCCAGGTCGAGGTGCGCATCGACGACGCGGCGGCGGGAGTGGCTCGTTCGAGGCGCACTTCAGGTACGCGGGCGTCGAGGGCCGGGTATGGTGTGGTGTTTGGGGCTAAAGGACCGCGAACTGGAGCAGGGAGGGGGGATGAGGACGTGTATGTGTACGCGACGGTGGGCAAGGCGGGAAGGGTGAGGGAGGGGGCGCATGGGGAGGGGTGTCCGGGATGCGCGAGAGCGGAAGAGCGGGTGTGGTGGAGGTGGGCGGGCGGGCGGGGACACGGAGAGGCAGGAGGAGCATTCGTCCTCGGGGCGACGAGGCGTGGGATTGGGCTGGGAGGCCACTCGCTGGTGGTTGAGTAGGGCATTGGGGGTATGCTGTAGATGACGCTGAGGATGCTCATGCGGTCTGCGCATGTATCGTGCTGCACAGACGGTTAGTAGAGGGCGAGGAAGACAGAAAGGATACTTGCGATGTTCTGCAGCCTGCGGATCTCCTCCTCCTGGGCCACGGCGCTGCGGCATTGCCGAGATTGCGTTGCCATTCTGTGGGAAGCGTTTGAAAGAGCCGGAGAGAGCCAGAGTTCAGCAAAATTGGTGAGGAACTCACAGAGAAAGGTGTACCTTGTATAGAGCCCCAGATCTCCCCCTTCAAAGTTGTCGCGCGTCGCATGGGCGCGTTTCGAGCGGCGTGGCCGAGGCCACTTCGTCCTCGTCTTGAGGGCGTCTGGAAGGGCCAAGTAAAGCCTGAGTTCAACGAAATTGGTCAGAAAATAAGGGAGAAACAACGAACTTTAGGAAAGGCCCAAAATCAGTCCCATCATATCTCTGAGGGCATCGTACGGGCGCGTTTCGAGCGGCGTGGTCGAGGTCACTTCGTCATCGTCTTGAGGGCATCTGGAAGGGCCAAGTAGAGCCTGAGTTCAACGAAATCGGTCGAAAATTGAATGAGAAACAGCCTACTTTGTGATAAGCCCCAAATCACCCCCCATCAGAATCCTCGCGCGTTGCACGGACGCGTTTCGAGCGGCGTGGCCAAGGCCACTTCGTCAGCGTCTTGAGGGCATCTGGAAGGGCCAAGTAGAGCCTGGGTTCAATGAAATCGGTCGGAAGTTGAGGGAGAAACAACGAACTTTGGGAAAGGCCCAAAATCAGTCCCATCATATCTCTGAGGGCGTCGCACGGGCGCGTTTCGAGCGGCGTGGCCGAGGTCACTTCGTCATCGTCTTGAGGGCATCTGGAAGGGCCAAGTAGAGCCTGGGTTCAATGAAATCGGTCGGAAATTGAGGGAGAAACAACGAACTTTGGGAAAGGCCCAAAATCAGTCCCATCACATCTCTGAGGGCATCGTACGGGCGCGTTTCGAGCGGCGTGGCCGAGGTCACTTCGTCATCGTCTTGAGGGCATCTGGAAGGGCCAAGTAGAGCCTGAGTTCAACGAAATCGGTCGAAAATTGAATGAGAAACAGCCTACTTTGTGATAAGCCCCAAATCACCCCCCATCAAAATCCTCGCGCGTTGCACGGACGCGTTTCGAGCGGCGTGGCCAAGGCCACTTCGTCAGCGTCTTGAGGGCATCTGGAAGGGCCAAGTAGAGCCTGGGTTCAATGAAATCGGTCAGAAGTTGAGGGAGAAACAACGAACTTTGGGAAAGGCCCAAAATCAGTCCCATCATATCTCT
This sequence comes from Mycena belliarum, assembly GCA_029282135.1. Lineage (NCBI taxonomy): Eukaryota > Fungi > Basidiomycota > Agaricomycetes > Agaricales > Mycenaceae > Mycena > Mycena belliarum. The sequence continues at coordinate 588,991 of JARJCN010000019.1, forward strand.
GAGGGCGTCGCACGGGCGCGTTTCGAGCGGCGTGGCCGAGGTCACTTCGTCATCGTCTTGAGGGCATCTGGAAGGGCCAAGTAGAGCCTGAGTTCAACGAAATCGGTCGAAAATTGAATGAGAAACAGCCTACTTTGTGATAAGCCCCAAATCACCCCCCATCAAAATCCTCGCGCGTTGCACGGACGCGTTTCGAGCGGCGTGGCCAAGGCCACTTCGTCATCGTCTTGAGGGCGTCTGGAAGGGCCGAATAGAGCCTGAGACCAACGAAATCGGCGAGGAATTGAGGGAGAAACAGCCTAAGGGGCAAGATGTGCCAGTAGCGCCGCGCAGACCCCAGTGTCAGAAAGACTAGGGGTACATGGTGACAGAGTCGATACACTGCGCGGCACATCACATGGCGGCACGTACACAGTCTTCCCATCCTGTGGCACGGCATATATGCTGGCCAGCTAGAGATGAGGTGGAACAAGGAATTTGTGCAACGTCTGAAAACATAACAAGCACTTGTCACACTTTGCCGACTGTACCACTATGACCTCTGAGACTCGGTCTGCGCTGGAGCCATTCAATCTGGATTGGAGTACTCATGGCCTTCTATGGGATGATGATGGCCTGTCCGACCTGACTGAACTCGATGAAGATGACACATCTTTGATTATGAACGACCGTGAAGAGGGTGAGATTTCAGACGATGCGGGACAGAAGAAGCATATGAAAAAGATAGAGGTTCACTTGGCTATTGTCTGTGTGTACCAAAAACTGATCGGCCACCTCCATAGCGCAACCAGATGAGCCACATGCGGGGCAGAGCATCTGCAAAGCGTAAACGGTCCGAGCAGTTGAAGGTTGCTCAGGACGCACAAAGACAGGTTCACAAATCTCTCCTCTCTTACTGCTACTAGTTCATCAGATTCTACAGGTTCTGGCGGCCCTTTATCACTGTGCACCTGATGAAATCCACATCCACCTTGTCCGGAGAGATATGAAGACCTTGTACAGGCTTCAGGATCAAGAAGAAGAAAATGGTGGGGCTTTGACTCGTGCTAATGTGGACCAGATCTGTCCGGATTTCAAATGGATCTATGAGCCAGGCATCCATCTTGGCTTCCTATCTGAAGGTGCCGAAAACCCACCTACAGTGGTGTTTGCTGTCAAAATCCGGTATGGTTTCCCTTCTTTGTGAATCAGTCCTTCCACACCTGAACACCAAACAGTGCTTGGGATGGAATTGAAGCAGGCGCCCGGGCTGAGACCCAGAAAACACTGCAAATTGTCATGGACTGTGGTGATAATGCCTATGCGATCAAGAACAACGCGGTTTGGTGCTCACTCATACATTGTTTCCCCGCTGATATTCCACAGGCAACCAAATTTTCTGCTGCGACAACCGGCCCCCCTCATGCCCATGGTGTTCGGGGTGGTACACGTGATACTTCCATGCGTCCACCGGGTCCGCGTGGCATTATGTATGGGCTCGGGTGGCATCTGTCACAGGAACAAGGAAAATCACTTGTTAATTACGCACCGAAGGACAAGGCTCCCAAGTCATTGGAAGTGTATGTTGACGATTTATCCTTATGTAATGTTGTTTGACACTTGGCCTATCCTAGTTACATGGCGCAAAATGCGGAATTACCCAAGGTTGCCGCATTGTACCGTCATGGACTTTCGACCCTATTTCCTGGTGGTGCAGACATGCTGCAGGGTGTTGCTGATCGGTATGTGAGTTCCAGCACGCAAAATATCGATTCACTCTGTATCCAGGGATGGTGTGCTTTCTTTTGCGGACGCCCTGGATGGTCACTCTGTGGAACGCCCTTTTGCAAACTCGTTGACAGTGACTAAATGCGGATTCTGTAATCTGCAACACTGTGATAAAGACCATGCCCCCATCGCATATGGCATGTGGTTTGAAGCGAAAAGAGGTGTGAACGGTAAGCAGTGGAGCTTTGACTCAACTGCAGACCACCACAAGACCAAGGGAGGTGAGTTTCTGTGGGGTGCTTTTAAGGCTGGTGTCGACTTCGAAAGGTTGTCTTCCTTTACATCTAGCATCCCATTGATACTGATTTCTACCATAGAACTCGGGGCTTGGTCGAAATCTTCTGGCGCGGTGAATTAGATTATCACGGAACACTGAATAGTGTGGACAATGAAGGCTACACACGCTTCGGTAGCTCGATCCAGATCACTTCGAAAGGTGTCAATGCCATGCACAAGATATGGAATGTGGAGGAATTGGCGCGGTCTGGCCACGATATTCAGAACCTGGCCCAAAAGTCCCGGGTAACCACAGCGCAAAATCGTGTTGACAATGCGACTGTACGTATCCCTCCTATATTATTCTGCTGAGCCTACTAATGCACCTAGGCTGTGCAGGCCTCTATGTCGAAGAAAGGCAAGGATAAGGAAAGTCAATAGAACAACCAAGATCCAAAGGTTGGGGAGACCTCATAGCCAGATATTTTGAGCGTACGAGTGGAAATAAATTGTACATGTGTCTTTCGTGTTCTAGCAGGCAAGTCCCAAACTGAAATTGAATGACCCTTGGCTTCAGCGTTCAGCGTCCGCTGCGCTCTTCATACCGGACACCCAATTCGCACTTCAGATTATCAGGAACACATTGATAAACCAGGTATTTGAATTGCCGTGCATATGTACATATGCTGACTTGGGTGGGTTTTCAGCGCTCCAGCGGACCGGACCACCCTTGTCAAATCAGGGAGTGGCTCAAGTCGTGTTCCTTCCCGTGCCGCGTACAGATGATAGTAGTGTAGTGTAGCAGTCGCAGCCGCGAATAAGAATGCCCCGCTGCGAAGAAGGATGTCATACGTCGGAGGATGTTGGACGATGGATGGATGGGTTGTAGTATGATTGTATGTAGTAGTAGCGGCGATACGAGATGGGAAGGAAACAATGACATCGAGAAGGTATATTGTACGGGTCGTGCAGGGGGGTGTCGCAGCGGCAAGGGAAGGGTGCAGGTCGGTGTCGGGGTGGATAGAAGAAGGGGGAGCCGGCCGGGGGACGAAGGCAAAATACAAGCACGGCAGTCTATGCGGGTGGGAAAAAACAGGGGAAGGAGGGGAGGGGGCCAACACATCGCCTAGGCCACCGTCCGGCTCGTTTTCCTTGCGAGCGTTGCACCAACGCACTGCGCCTGGATCGAGCTGAAACGCTGCAGCTCCTCGGGCTTCATCGAGATCTTCTGCCCAAACCCGACCTTGCGCGCCGCGCGCTTGATGAAGCTGACACGGTTGGAGTACAGGCTCTCGTGGATCGAAGCCGTGCGAGACTGTGTGCACACGATTGGCACGCCGTAGCCCTGCATCATGGGGGCCGCCGCCTGCTGCGCGAGACGGCGCTTGCGCAGGTACTTGATCACTGTCGCCTTCATCGCGAACTTGATCCAGTCGAGGGGCATGAACCAGATGATGTTCTGCACCGCCCATCAGCACACGGTCCGCATCACAGGAAGACAGACACGTACCCAGACCCACACAATCCCAATCCACCCACCGCTGATGCCGTGGATCTTGGTGAAGCCCCAGTCGGCGTACGCGGCGATGATACTCGAGATGAGCTGCACAACGCAAAACGCGCCGAGCAGAGCCGTTGACGGGCGTTCCATGAAGAAGAAGCCGTGCGACCGGGTGACAAAGATGAGTGCCTGCGAGATGATGGCCACCTGCAGGTACACTATCATGTGCAGCTGCGCGTCGTTCGGCTGGACGGGCAACGTATCGAGCGACACGCCAAATTTGTCCTGGAAAAACGTCGTCTCGAGGATGATAATAACGAAGGTCACGCTGAGAAGACAGCGATGAGCACACGGCGCACGTCGATAAGCTGAAACAGGGTGCTCACGTCGACAGGGTAAGGTACAACCCGTACGCAACGGCATAGCTGTAAATCTCCGCCAGGTCCCAGCTATCGGGTGTGTTGCTGGGCAGCACACGGTCAACGGAGAGGGTCATGAAGTCCCGTCGTTGAGCAGGGCGATGATCAGAATCATGAATGGCAGGAAGTCGAACTTGTATGCGAATGTGAGGATGGCGAAGCAAACGACGATACGGATGGTGACGGCGCAGGCATAGATCGCGTAGTTGCGCATACGCTGGAAGATGACACGGGAGCCACGGATGGCGTGGACGATGGTGGAAAGACCGGGCTCTGTGAGGACGATATCGGCGGCTCCACGGGCAGCGTCGGTGGCGCCCTCGATGGCAATACCGACATTGGCGCGCGACAGAGCGGGGGCGTCGTTGGCACCGTCACCTGTAGCCCATCAGCGCATGTCAATGATGAAGAGTATAGGTAGAACCGACCAGTCATAGCACACAAGTGTCCAAGTCCCTGCAGCAGGCGCTTAACAATCTCGTACTTGTGCTCAGGGAACACACTGTCGCGTCGTCAGCATCATGTTCCCGTGGCCAAACAGGATACTCACCCAGCAAAGCCATCGGCATCCATGATCATCTCGTCCAAGCTCGCGTGCTTGCCACCGGGTGCGGGGCCGTCCTTGAGTACTTTCGCCAGGTACATGTGGTCACCGAGTCCGAGACGACGTCCGGTCTCCTTTGCAATAGCGAGCTGGGAGAGCGAGCATTAAAAAGCTACGCGCAACATGGCTCGGAAAAACCCCACACCTGGTCTCCAGTGACCATCTTGACCTTGACACCGAGGGCCAGCGCATCATCAATCGTCTGCTTCGTGTCCTCGCGCGGTGGGTCGAATATCGCAAGCAGCCCAATGAGCTCAAACCTGTGGTTCTTGTCAGCGTAGTTCTCATTCTGCCCGAGGCAGAGATAAATGAGAGATAAATGAGGGACATACCCGTTACCCTCCGCCTCGTAGTCGTCGCCATCCACCTCCTCGTAAGCAACGGCGAGAGCGCGCAGCCCACGAGTCGCATACCCCGCGACGTCGTTCTCAAGCTTCATGCCCTTGGTAACGCGCTTGAGTTTGCCTGCCCGGAGTGTTAGCGACTCGCATAAAAGGATTATAGGAGTGCACGTACGCCGCAGATACGGTATACGCACTGCGGAATCGTGAAATCGTCGGTGCAGTATATTGAGAGTCCTAATTTTGATGTGTCCGCAAGAATGGCTTCGACGGCGGCTCAAGGCCGCGCGTCGCGGCCGCGCGAGCGTCGGGGACGTTGCAGGGGATGTAGACGAGTGCACGTAAGCCGCAGATACGGTACACGCACCGCAGGATTGTGAAATCGACGCCATTGTGTGCAAGTCTTAATTTTGAGGTGCTTTTTGAAAGGGCTTCCACGGCGGCTCAAAGGCGAGCCTCATGGCCGCGCGAGCGTCGGGGACCTTGCAGGGGATGTAGACGAGTGCACATAGGCCGCAGACGGGGTACACGCACTGCGGAAACGTGGACTCGACGGTCCAGTATCTCGACATTCCAGATTTTGATGTGTTTGCCAAAAAAGCTTCGACGGCGGCTCAAACGCGAGCAAAGGTGGATGTAAAAATGAAAGCACTGTGGACGATGCGGGCATTTCTAGCATCCGGGCTACAGAGAATGCGGCTGAGTCCGCTGGGCCCCGCAGGAAGGCAGAGACAAGCGCTTGTGGGTCCGCGTCGCGGACGTCTTCGACGAGAAAACGCACGACTCTGCCGAGAGCAAGAAAAAGGACGAAAAGGTGATAGAGTCCACCCGCAAAGCCTTTGACACTGCTGGCCTAGAGACAGTATCAGCTTTCAAGATGGGCCGCGCCATCATCGTCACCCTCGCATACCCCGCCGACGTCGACAAAGCCGTTCAAGCTCCCTTATACGCGATGCCAGTCAGCGCGTATCGGCCGGACACCAGCAGCGTATGGCCCTGCACCTTTATGATAACACCCCACCCCCCGCATATTCTTATACCATGGCTTACTCATCATATTCGGCAGTCGTCCAACTCTACGCCCGATCCGGACAACTCGCCACTGCTGACACTCTACACTCTCGAAACAAGGCTGATAGCCCGGTATGCCGCGCAGGATGCAATGCCATCGAAGATCAGCACCACATCTTCGTCGAATGCCGACGCTACTCTGAATGGCGCACGAAGGCTCGGGACGACGTCACAACACACCTATAGTGCCCTACTATAGGGCCTACTTAGCAGGGGAGATATATTGGATCTCCCTGGCTAATTAGGCCCGCTTCGCGCTTAAGTCCGTGCTCGCGTTAAATCTCGTTAGTTATAGCAATTAATAGCGATAGCTCTGAGCTATTTGACAGATGTCAGCGATAGCGATGAGATTGTGCAGATAGCGCAGATAGCGATGAGATAGCGCAGATAACACAGATAACAAAGATAACGATGAGATTACACGGGCCTGAGATAACCGCGGATGACCGGTCATCTCCGTGCCCGGCATCTGCCGCGCGCCCTTGTGTCGCATCAAAACTGCCGCCGTCGACCTTAAGTCGTCGCCCACGGCCCAAATAATAGCCATAAAATCACCAAAAAATTTCAATACTACAGGATATGTAAGCAAAAGAGGCCCGCCCTTTAAGCGGGCCCCTGCTCCCCAGGATACCGGCGCCTGCATGGCTAAGCGTCGCGCTTCTTGCGCGGCTTTCCAGCATCGCTGCGGACCTTGCGCTTGCGGGGCGCCGGCTCGTTCTCCTCCTCTTCCCCGCGATCCTTCTTTCGCTTCCCTTTGTCTGACCGCTCCTTCCGCCCCTTACCCTGCGCAGTAGAATCGGCGGTGGAGTCGCCGCCGGTGGATTTCCGCGCCTTCTTCGCGCTGCCTGTCCCCTCCAGGTCATGCCCCTTCCTCTTTTTTAGGGGCTGCTGGGTGCCAGTAGGCGCAAGAGCGACGGAACGTCCCGCTGCATGGGAAGCACCGGCGGCCATGGACGTCGTAGCAGTAGGTGTAGCCTCGGAGGGCGATCTGGGCGCGCCGCTCGCCGCGCCGTCGATCCCTTCAATCCCTCCGGAGGTGCTGCTTGCGTAGTTGGTTGGGAGCAGTCCGCCGTAGGTGTCAGGCGCGGCAACATCCCCCGCGCCGTACCCAGGGACAAAGGGGGGCGAGGAGGCAGCCTCGGTGTTGCTGGTCGCGCCCACGAGCGCATCGCCGTGGAGCTCGAAGGGGGCTCCGTGGCGGTCGAGCGACACGGCACCCTCGGTGTTGCTGGTCGCGCCCGGGTGCGCATCCTTGTGCAGCTGGAAGGGGACGCCGTAGGCGTCGAGCGAGGCATGGGCCTCGACGTTGCTGGTCGAGCCCATGTATCCGTGGGCGTGGAGATGGAGGGGGACGCCGTAGGCGTCGAGCGAGCCGGGGACCTCGACGTTGCTGGTCGCGCCCGTGTACGCATCGGCGTGGAGCTGGAGGGGGACGCCGTAGGCGTCGCGCGAGTGGGGGACCTCGACGTTCCTGGTCGCGCCCGTGTACGCATCGGCGTGGAGCTGGAGGGGGACGCCGTAGGCGTCGAGCGAGCCGGGGACCTCGACGTTCCTGGTCGCGCCTGTGTACGCATCGGCGTGGAGCTGGAGGGGGACGCCGTAGGCGTCGCGCGAGTGGGGGACCTCGACGTTGCTGGTCGCGCCCGTGTACGCATCGGCGTGGAGCTGGAGGGGGACGCCGTAGGCGTTGATCGAGCCGGGGACCTCGACGTTGCTGGTCGCGCCCGTGTACGCATCGGCGTGGAGCTGGAGGGGGACGCCGTAGGCGTCGCGCGAGTGGGGTACCTCAGGATTCCCCGTCGGATACAGGGTGCCGTTTTCGTTGCTGACACCGACTCCTGGCATCGCTACAAGTCCTGAAAAGTCGAAGGAGGAGGGATCAAATGCCCCAGGATTGAATGGGGCGTATTCGCGGTAGACGGGGGCCGTGCTAGGAGCGGCCGAGGGGGAGGGCGGGGCGGATGGAAGTGCCAAGGATGGGGTGGCGGCAGTCATCGCGGCGGAGGCGGAGGCGCCAGTCCGCGGCGCGGCGCGACTCGAGGCGGTAGGGCTACGGTCTTCGTCCCCTGACTCCTCGTCGTCGCTCCCACTCCCACTGTCGCTGTTGTCGGCGCTCTTATCCCCTCCCTTCCCCGCCGCCCCCTTGCCCTTTGCGCCCGACTTCCCCTTCCCCTTCCCTTTGTTGGGCCCCCGTTTCTTCCCGCTATCGCTTCTCTCAGCGCGCCTTCTCAGCGGCTCGCCCGTCCGTGCGAGGTGCTCGGCACGCTCGTTCTCGTGCTTCTTGACAAGGGCGGCGTGGTCAGGGGCGGTCATCCGGTGCCATTGGATGCTCCCGTCCCTCAGGCGGTCACGAATCTTCCGCGCGCCCTCCACACCCATCTTGGACGGCCGCTCCATCGTGATGTCTGTTGGCCAGCCAAGGAGCTCGACCCTCTTGAGCTCACGGATCTGGTAGTCGTAGTCGTCGTAGCTCATGTTCGCCCCCTTGTCCTTAGACACTTTGCCTGTATAGATCATCAATGGGGTGCTCAGCAAGGATAAAACGACACGTACGCAGGCCCTGTCCCATCAGCGTCACAATTTCCTTGCGCACCTTGCTCAGGTCGTTGCTACTCTTGTTGCCTGCGCAGCTCGTTAGAGTGCTATCCTGCGCGACTGATAGAACACACCTTTATCCCTCGTGCAGCAATACATCTCGAACGCGCGCAGCATGTCACCCCAGCTGAAGTCGTACGTCTGCATGAAGAAGTCGAGGATGTCATCGGACTCGACGCAAACAGGAAGGGCGGCATCGTCTGCATTGCCGCGTGACAAGACAGCGAAACCGCGGATGCCGGTGCGCTCGAACAGGTCAACTAACTGCAAGCTATGTTAGAAACAACACTACCTCATCTCCTATGAGTACTCACCTCGTCACCAATCCGTTTGACGGTCTGTACTCCATCCATAGCGGCCGACTTGTTTGTAGCGCGTGCGCCGCGAGCCTGAGTGCTCCGAAACTCGATGAGCTGATCCATCAGCCTCTTCTTCTCGTCCTCGTCTAAGAGATCCTCGTTGACCACCAGGGTGCCGGCCTCCACGGCTTCAGTGAGGTCCTCCTGAAGCTGAGGCACTGCCTTTGCGTCCCCAGCTATGTTGGCTCGAGTCAGCCACACAGCTCAAATCATCCATGGCATAAGGCACGTACCCTCCTGCGCCTTGAGCGCCATATCATGAATGATTGCGTTATGGAGAGTGGGGCGGCGTGAGTGTTTGAAGTGGCTGACGTTACAAAGCAGCTTGCGCACATCGGCCTCCTTGACCGAGTGCTCCGTTGACATCCGTGTGATCTCGGAGCTGCGGTAGGCAAAGAAGCGGTCCACATCGTCGTCGTACGCCTCGAGGCGGGCTTTGTTTTGTGCCCGCTTCAAGAGCATGGAGGCCTTCGCAGCAGACGAGATACCCACGCGTTTCCGCACGGGCTGGAGTTTTTTTTGCGGGTTGCGCCTGGCATGCGCGGACGGAGCAGAAGGAAGCCGTTTCGGCATTGCGGGCAGTGTTCAGGTGTAATTTTAGGTTGACGGTGGGAAGAGAGAGATATAAACAAACTTGACAACATCACGTTCCCATGTCAAGTGCAAAAGGCAATCCCGCGACACAGCATCATGCTATATATTGCACCAACCCCCACAACCTAATGGTTGAGGGGTTGGCGACGCAGCGCTGTATATAATTACCACCTAAATTCACGCTGCTTTGCTAATCCCTCAAGCATTAGGTTTTGGTTCGGTCCCCAGGCAAACATCTTTTATTTAAATTGCTCAAAGTCGTACTTCAAGACTCAATTATTTACTAAGTCCCTCAATATTTTTGTTAATATTTTTGTTGACTTGACTTCAAACTTTGTGAAGTCCCTCATCACAGTTGCACACCTTTCAATTCTATTTTCTTTCCCAAAAAAAAATTTGGACAATCGAGGATACAAGTATAATACAAAACACTTCACGACTTCACGCCCCAACCCTCGGCCGCGGCTCCACAGCTACTCGTCGCCATCTGATATGATAACAGGAGGGACTCGGCCCTAAGCCGACGTCTCCTCGCCATCTGAGATTGAGATGGGGGACAGACGCCCAGACTCGCCCCATGGATGGGTCAAGGGGTCGTAGAGCAGGGGAGTGACAGCGCCTGAAGCGAGCCCCCGGCGCAGGACGTCCTCGGTCATGCGCGCTGTTGTCCCCACCCGACCCCGTGGCTCTGTGTTGTTGCGTCGCGGCCGCACGTTGCTGTGGTGGTTCCTTCCAGCGGGCAGTTCCTTCGGACAGTCAGCATTTGGGGGGGAGGGTGAATTCACGGCCTAAGGGCCCATACCTCTCGGCACGCTTGCTCGATGTCGCGCGACGGCGCATTGCGGTCAGTCTCTTTGGCGCAATGCCGCACAGACTCCCGCAGCTTTTGAATGCGTGCCGCATTGCGTGCATGCACAATCTCGGCGTTCCGCTCCGCCTGCCGTTCTGGCGAAACGATGACCGCGCCGTTCCAGAGCGCACCAACCTCTTCAGGGGAGAGCGGGAGGATTGAGCCGCCCGGTTTGCGCGCTGCCACAATGACTCTGTGTCGAGGCAGAGGGGATCCATTTGGCGAAGGGGAGGGCGAGGGCGAGGGTGAGGACAAGGGCGATTCCGGCGGGACCCCAGCCTCGTGGTCGTGGAAGTCGTTGCACTGTATATTCCACTGCTGGACCAGTCGCGGCCATGTCGCTGCCTCGATGAAGGCGGCCGTTGGATCGTTGTTGAGTATAGCATCAAGTGTTTCACTTACAACCATTATTGCACAAGTAGGAGAGAAAAAAAGCAGACGCACGGCGATGTAACTACACCCTGGATCTTTCCGTGAATCAGCCCATAGAAGGCACAGTTGGGGTCTTCGCTATGGCGCAGCTTATCCTCGTGGCCAGGATCTGGGAAGTAGGAGGGTGCACAAAGCAGAGGGACTGCGAAAGGGCCCCCGTCGAGCACGTCGGGCATGGTAGTAACAATTTGAAGTCTTGTTACTATGTCACATGTGCTCCCACACAAAATATAATATATAGCAAAAGTACGCTACACAAAAGCTTAGGGGCAGCCAGCGGCTCTCCAAGCGTCTGTTCGATAGTGCTCGTGTGCCACCCAGGAAGTAGACGCCGTGCAAATGCAAGCACAGCCCTCGCAAGCCCATTCCCCGCACCCGGCGCGGCATTCATGCTGCTGCACTGGCGGCGCGGTTACTTCGAACTCAGGGCGGGCAGCGAGTGCGTCCCCCGCGCCGAGAGTTTCCCCCACCTGCTCGGTAGCCTTCGAATAGCTCCCAGCCTCACTGGAGCAAAAGCATTAGCAGAGTGTAAGTTATATGCGTGCACAATTCACGTACCGGCGCTCTGCTCGACGCTCCGTATCGGCGAAGCAAATTTTGTCACGGTTGCTGGATAGCCTTGTTAGTCAAAGTCGGGGGCTTCATGGGATGGGCAAACCCCTCGCGATATTTTGTAGCAGACTTGCGCGCATTCCGTTTGTGCCGATTCACAGTTGCTTGATCTGCGTCGGCCAGTGTAGCCCGGATGCTAGGAGGGCTGTGTAAGGGAGTGTGGAGAGGCTGGTGTGCTGCTCAAGATACCGCCGCATCCGCAAGCGCCCTGCATTGCGTAGACGCTCCGCATTTCTATGGTGAAGCCGAATGAGAGAGGGGTTTGGTGAGCAGGATACACCCATACTTTTCTGCATACTTTGCAAGAGCTGCCTCACGGTGTTGGCGCTTTTGGTCTGGGTCCATGGGTTTGCGGCCGCGCGCCATGGCAAAGAGTGGAAGTGACGATTGTGGGAGTCAAGTCCTGAGATAAGTGCGAGAACAAGACCAAACTTTGTGTACAAGCAACGAGTTCGCGATATCCAGGGCAGTCATAATTTATTGCCCTACTTCCACCCTCCTCACAGAAAATTATGCGAATAATCAGGCGTAGTATTGAACTACGATAGTGTACAGTCGTAATAAAACTAACTCGCCCTGCCCAACAAATACCTTATAACGAGCCAATTCTTGATCAAAAAATTCAAAGTCTTCAATGCACTAGGAATTGTGCTACAATCTATGAACCCAAAAATTGAGGCCAGGCGAGGAGAGGCCTGCCATGAACTGAGCAAAGACAACGAGTTCGCGATTACAATGAGTTCGCGATCATATTCCTCGCATGACTATCCGACACTCGCTCCGAAGCTTTCATACAAAAGTTGAATGAAGTAGAGGATGTTTATTTTTCTCCGGCATTCTCGAGTAGTTCATCTATAGTGCTAAGTAGTTGTAAGCCCGTCTTCCAGCGCGTCGCCTTCAACTCTGCCAGCCGCGCAAACTCCTCCGGGTCGGCTGCCTCAAGCTCTGCCTCCGTGCGGAATCCATTGTCGACGTAGCGGAAGAGTCCGCCTGCAGTGAACTGCGTGAACGAGATGCGCTGGTCGCCGCTCTGCACGGGGACGTTAGAATGTGCGATCGTTGCCGAGGGCAGCAAAATCAAGGCGCCAGGCGGGAACTCGACCACGAGGCGCAAGTTCCAGAGTACGAGGTGGCCACCCTTCGTTGCATCGAAAGGGCCGGCGGCCTGGATTGCGCACCACCCGAATGGCAGATTCTGCGAATCCCGGTGGCGAAAGGTCCAGACGTTGGGCCCAATATTGAATGCGGCGGCGGAGAAGACCGATCGAGGGAAGTTGGGACGGAGCTGGGGGAGGTGCTGCTGGAGTGCCGCCTGGTATTTTGCGTAATACTGGTGGAGTCGCGGGGCCCACAATTGAAACGTTGCTGGAGGCGGGTTAGTGTAGCGCTGGGGCAGAGGGAGAAGGGGGGCACATACCGCTCGCAAACGTTGCCATGCGCACAACGGCGGCGTTGCTGAGGAGGCGCCCGAGCATTGGCTGGTACGGGCTGTGTAAAAGCGAGGGGACCGACTGGCCCTTGCCGTATGACAGCCCTACGTTGACCGCGGCAAAGAGCCCCCGCCGGTGGTTGCGCATATGGGCGGGAAAGGCGGCCTTGACGCCCTCTGCACTGATGTCTTGATAGGCCTTCTGCACCGCCGCTGCCCAATCGGCACCCCGCGGCTGACCTGCCAGAACCGCAAAGATTCGGCCCTGCGAGTCTACAATGGGGCGTGCGTCGCTACTCAAGGGTTAGAAAAGTTGCATGAAGAGGGGGGCATAACGGACTCACAAGCCGTTCCATTGGACTATGTCAAATCCGAGCTCAACGAGCTCGGTGAGCGAGCGAGGTTTTTTGCTGCCCCACGCCTCGTCCGCGTCGGCGTTCTTCGCGGTGTACGCGCCATAGGCGGCAGGCAGGACCCCTGCATCGTCGGGGACCTTGGCCGACGAAGGCGCGGCTTGGGCATCGGGTGTAGCGCAGGCGCTGACGGCTCTGCGAAGGGGGTCGGCCAGGCCGACGCGGACATGCTTGTGAAGACTAGAGGGGCGCGGTGCATGCCCCTCTGACTCGAAAGCCTTCGTGCGCTTCTCCTTGCGCTTGCGATGATTGCGCTTTTGCGGTGTCTTGCCCGCTTGCATGTCGTCGAAGGCGGTGCGGCGGCGCTTTGAGGGCGGCGGCGATGAGCGCGTTGGCGGGGGGTGGGCGTCGTCAACCTCGTTCCACGGATCTGCCGGTGCAGGAGGGGGGTAGGTCTCGTCGATCCCATCGAGCGGGTCCGGCGGTGGCAGCGGCGAGTTCTGCTCGCGGAGGCCTGCATTCTCAGGTTCCTCGTCGGTGTCGCCATCGCTGCGCTCCTGCTTGACGGCCTCTGCGAGAAGTGGGGCAAAGTCAAAGCCAGGACGTTGGAGCATGATGGTGCCCTCGTAGGGCGAGAAGGCCGTTCCACTGCGTGTCTGGGATGATGTGAGCGTTTTACTTTGGGGGAGGAGTAAGCAGACGCACCTTGCGCAGTACCGGAACCCAAATCATATCCGAGATCTACATGAATACGCGTCAGTTTCTGAGTGGCACGAGCAGAAGTGCAGTTGCTGAGCTCCCCCAGCCGTTCCACTGCAGAGCCCCCGGGTCCGAAGTCAATGGCAGTGGATTCGGTAGGGGACGCCAGCAGAAAGCACGAAAGGGAGGGACTTACCATAGCGCGAAGATGTGGTTAGCGGTGAAGGTCGAGGAAAGAGACGCGTCGTGTCACAGCTGTGACAGGTCACTGTCAACTATTCACGCCCTCCCGTGACTCGTGTTCCGGCAACCTCGACCAGCGCAACTTGAAGAATGTCCGCTCCACTCACAAAGCGGCGACGGGTGGCAAATGCCCGGACTGCCACATCGACCTCATCCCGCGTGCAACTTGGGGGCTCTCAGCGGAACGCCGCAGGCCGCACAGTCAGGAGGAAAGTTACATTCAGCAATGCTGAATTGCTGTCGCTCAAGAAGGAGGAGGAGGAGAGGGAGGCTGAGCGGCGAGCAAGTGAGTTACGAGGTGTCTTCTAACAGCTGCATACTGAGCCGAAAGGGATACAGACATGAATGAGGCTGAGCGCCGTGACCACGAAAGGATGCGGGACCTTCCCGAAGACGACGACGCTGGCTATGGCTACGAGGGGGAGGTTCTTCGTGGTGAAGCGATCGCAGATATCAGCCATGCCGGCGAGGACCTGACAGAAGAAGCTATCGAGGAAGCGGACATTAGTCTCCTGGAGCAATTGCGCGCGCATCACAAGTGAGTTATTATCTTCTTCATTAAAGGGTCTGTTGCTGAACTGCACTGAAGTCAGCTTTTCCCGCGAGCAAGGGACAAGCGCACCCGGACAAACCGCACCCAAATCTTGGTCGACGCATTTGCTGCGCAGATGGAGGCAATGACCGACGCGTACGTCTCTTGGGACCTGGAAACTGCGCAGGATGGACTCGCATCGGTCTACACCCAGCCAAGAGATGCAGAGGTTGAGGAAACCAACGAAATATTTGTGGTGGATCTGTTCTGTGCGTCCCAGCCTACTGGCCAACATATCTACTAACCGCTATGTAGCTGCATACTATGCTGACGTCCCAATCATCAAGAGTGATGTGTTCGTTGCCTCTGCTTATGTGCGGCAGGGGCTCATGCCCGTCGCGCCGCACTTTCCCTCCGTTGTCATCAGCATCCGCGCCCTCGAAGTCTTCCGCACCACTAGCCTGCGATGCCCCCGCCTAGGAGTTCAAGCCTTTGTGCGCGCCCTCTGTGATCTACACGGCGTTCCTCCTCGAGGCTATTTGGCAACCCAGTTTCGAGTTGCTTTCGACGTCTACCTGGCTATCCGCTGATACGGGTCGGATCTGCCGACCCCTCGTCAGGTCGCTTTTTGCGATTTATCACTTAACCAGTACAACTGCTAGTACTTCGGTACTAGTACTGAGTACTTGGTACTTGAACCCTGTCCGGTGACATACAGTTAGAGTCAGAGCGGAGCTCCGAGCTGCTGATTGTGTATTGACCATGCCGGAGAAGCCGTATCATGTTTAGACAAGTACTTATGCTCTTGGTCCTACTAAACGGGGACTGTCATATTGCTTGCTAAGACCTCTGTGCGGTCATTAGTGAAGTACGAGTTCTTCCCAGGACTTGGACTACACTACGAAAGCTAGATACCATACCCAGGAGAATACCCACAAAAGCCTTGACAACTTTGGAGACCATGACTATACCCAAGGGACTGGATGGCCACAGTCCACTAGACAGGCATGAACCAGGTAGTAGGGTTCAAGGCCGCGACGCGCGGAGAAGTCCTTCAGAGTACTCTAGGAGTACTTGGGAACTATAGAAAGCAATAGACGCATGGATTGCTAGGAAGGACAGTGATCGGCATAGTACTTGGCACGTCAAACGAGACATGTGACCAGTACAACGCGATCTGAGAAGTCAAACAAGGACAAAGGTTGTTCGACGAGAAGTCCACAGTACCTGTAGGAATGCCAAGAAGACCTCTGGAGAGGTCTGGCCCACACGAACTGAGTCGGACGGAGTCGAAACCAGTAGGCTAGGAGATTAGCAGACGAACCAACCCCGGAACATCGGTCAAAGCGGTCACCCGCTGCGGCAGCAGTTCTAGTGGAGCGGCAAAGCACGCCATCGGGCTTTACAAACCAAGCCGAAGTGCGGCATCCTCTACAAGTACTTGGCAAGTACTCGGGAGCACTAGACAGTGCTCTTGGCCTGGCCTAGAGTTTGCAAATATACCACAACGGGTCTCTGGAGTTCTCACGGCGCGAGGATCCGGACCAGACCGGCTCTCAACAGCCAATCATAGACGTTCCCGGGATCCGGACTTGTTTCATCTTATCTGTTTCACTCTGTCATCGTCGTCATTTCTATCTGTCATGTATTTCCCGGAAAACCTATAAAATAGCAAGTAGTAGCCGCAGTACAGTAGTTCATCCTTGCCCCCCAGATTGTGCCCACAGGCTGCCTGCAGTCCAAAGTACTATCCCACGGCGTTGGTGTCCTCTGTAACTGAGCGGAGATTGTTTGTCAATAAAACATTATCTGTTGGTTTCATTAAGAACTTGACCTTGAGAGGTTGTTTCGCTTGAGGACTTGTGATCAGTAGTAAACTACTCAACTCACTTGTGAGACCCCGTAAATCCTTTGTCTATAGTGTCAAAGGTCGCACAGACAGTTCCCCGCTTCAGAAAGGGCTGTTGTGTAGGACTATTGATACAAGACCCCGTTTAGCAGGCTTGTTGTAGTCAGCTCGTCGCAGACAGTTCCCCGTATAGAAAGGGCTGTTGTGATAGAGGGCCAGCATTGATACAAGACCCCGTATAGCAGGCTTGTTGTGCTCTGCCAGACCTCTAAGAACTCGTTGGATCTCTTAGAACACTACCATCTTTCACCCACCCCGTATACCGTTCCCCCGGTATCTGTGGAGAGAGTTCTAGTTTAGTTGTTCCACAACTACTGGAAGTACTTGGGAGTGCTCTGGAGAAGTCGCATTCGTGTGCAGGCCTTGTCCCAGAAACGTTGATCGCGAGATTACATCTTACCTGTATATCTCAGGGTGACCCGAACTCATTGTTGGTACCGAGTATTGGTTGTGTGTTGTGTGTGTGTTGGTTGAGTTAGTTGTAGTGTGTTCACGCGCACTAGTTCTAGTCTTAGTCTTCGGCAGCCCATACTCAGGTGCACCGTTTCATCTGGAGCCCACCGCGAGGGTCCATTTGTGATTTCGCGAGTTGAGACAAAAGCCGATCACTTTGTGGTTGCAAAAGAGTTCTTTCAAAGAACCAGTTGGTTGGAGTTCTTCTACCTAGAAAACTTCATAGAGACCCCCTTTGTTGACAACCTGTCTTTTGGGCCAAAACCCAGACCTCAGACCGTTGACAAAAAGGCCATAATAGCCAAGACCTGAGAAGGCTACAATATCCAGACCTGAGAAGGCTACAATATCTAGACCTACGCCAAGGGCAACGGTTAAAGAAGTAGAGGACTCTGAAGACAAGAGGGACATGTCACTAGTAAAGAAGAAGGTGTCCTTCAAACTTCCTTGGGACAGTGTTGAACCAGTCTGAGAAGTTGTCCGAGAGCCTGTACTTCCTCGCAAGCCTACAGAGCATAGACCAGGGACTCCTCCTGCGACGAAAGCCGCACAGGAAAAACTCCAGTCCTTGTTAGATGAAACAGCGGCCACCCAGAGAAATCTGGACCGTTTGATACAAACAAGACTAGATGTCTCAGTCGAAGATCTGTTAGGGACTTCTCCTTCCTTTCGCAAGGGACTGAAGTCGTTGGCAAACAAGTCCAGAGGAACCTATTCTAAGAAGGAGTTAGGAGAGATCCTACTGGCACAGAACGTCGAACTCGAGGGACGAGATGAAGTCCGAGAGAAGTCTGGAGACAGCCGAGGACCTGAGACGAGGTCTGAGACGCCAGATGGAGATTACGAGAGAATTGCGGAGAACTCTGGCATTAGACAATTTGTCTGGGAACACTTTCAGAACTTGAACAGAGTTGTCAGTCATATGATCTATGCAGGGGGGACTTTCTCTGGTAAGAAGGCCATAGTGTGCAAAGGGACCTTCGCTGTAGTGGGTCATATTTGCACATATGAAGGGAGAATTGCGGACCCCGATCGCATTAAAGTCATCAACAACTGGGGGAAGCTGGCGAATTTTTCGCAAGTAAAGTCCTACCTAGGAACAGTTGGGGTGCTGCGTTCGTTTATAAAGAACTATGCGAAAATCATAGAACCTATAAACGACCTCACCAGGAAAGATGTACCGTTTGTGTGGGGAGATGCACAGGACACAGCTCAGGCTGATGTGCGAGAGGCGTTGAAGGATTGTCCGGCACTGAGACCAATCAATTATGCTTGGGACTCAGATGTCTGCATTCAAGTGGACACTTCTTGGAGGGCAGTCGGGATTATTATCTATCAGGTAGATCCAGACGACCCTACCAAAAAGTACTACACCCGTTTCGTGTCCATCACCTTGAACGAGAGAGAAGCGAACTACTCTCAACCAAAGCGGGAGTTGTTTGGCTTGATGAGAGCACTAGAGGCCATGTACTATTGGATCTTTGGTGTTAGGAAGCTAGTAGTCGAGACCGACGCATTGTACATAAAGGGGATGCTGAAGAACCCAGGAATGGGTCCTAATGCTACTATAAACAGATGGATCAAAAAGATCTCGATGTTCCACTTTAAGTTGAAGCATGTGCCAGGAGCTACTTTTACTCTGGATGGACTCTCTCGTAGAGATCCTCACCCAGGAGACAAAGTATTTCCGAACTCGCAGGAAGGCTGGGATATAAACAAGCCGCCTTTGGACCATGAGGACGTTGATGAAACCGGGCCTCAGCCATTGGACTTCGAGGACTTTAAGCACACAGTTGATACGAGGGGTGGTTACATTCAAACCGAAAAGCTTGCAATAGATGTCAGCCAGTTTTGGCAGGAAACTCAGGATGCGTATCTGACAGAGTCTCTGATCTGTACGCACCGGAATGCAGCTTATGAGGTCGCTGGAGAAGTAGTCCCACAGTATGTGCAGTCGACGGAACCTTTAATTCCAGACTTGGAGTTGAAGTGGAATCCTGAGAAACACGAGCCCTATGTGGGAACCCACAGGACGGACAGTGCGAAGAACCAGGACGAACGACTGATAGTACTCAAGGAATGGCTAGGGAATACTCTGGTCAGGCCTAGAGGAATATCAGGGAAGGATTGGAGAACTTTGGAGAAGTCTCACGAGGCGACGAAACATACCTCTGTGCCAAGTCCAAGCCGTTCCAACCAATAAAAAGTAGTCGCTGCCAAGCGTCGAATTTTTAGTGGGGGGGAGAGGGTGGACAGCCACAGAACACATGTTGAGCCATGTGGACTTTGTAGAAACATGTCTAGGGCCCATACAAGCTTTTTTGGATGTACTATCCAGAAGTGCTAAATATGGTGCCAGAAAGACTGGACCAGATAGTTGATCAGTGTCGAGTTTCAATCGGAAACACCAGACTGAGTGGTCGCAGTTCGTCCAAGTAATTGGTAGAGCTGGACTGGTTCAGGACTAGGAACGATGAACTTTTGGAATTTATTCCTAAGTCTCGAGTTTCACAGTCACGTGCCGAACTCACACGGTTCAACCTATAGACCGAAGTCTGCGGTGTCTTACACTTAGTTCGAGAACTTAAGGGAACTTAGGTAGTACTTCAAAGTACTACTGAGAACCCGTTCAGAAGACAAGGAAGCACAATAGATTTTGTGAAGTCAGATCCTACTACAGACTCTGCTATACTACAAAGATCAAGTATCAGAGTAGTATGAGTATAGCAAAGGGGATTTGACTATGGAACAAAGGCTGTTGAAGACATTGCAACATTGTTGCAATAGTTGATATATAAGACCAGAGAAATTGGGAGGTTGTCCCAATTAGGAGTTGAACATACCTTTGAGACCCTAGACTACTCTCACGGAGTAGATCATGAGGTCATCACTTGATGTAGTTCTCGAAACGGAGGCAGATCTCTAGCCTTGCCGAAAAAGAAGTCCATCAGACTTCTCGGCAAGTGCTGTCATCTAGTGAAATGGACTTGGCGCAAGCCATAAATTGAAGTTCCGCTAAACAAGTGGATAGTTTGGAGGACTTAGAAGTCAATAAAGGCACAACTAGGACAGTCTTGTGAAGATTGTCATTCCAAGACCACTAAAGTCTATTGACCGAGGACGGTCAAGATTTAGTGAAGGGGAGATGATACGGGTCGGATCTGCCGACCCCTCGTCAGGTCGCTTTTTGCGATTTATCACTTAACCAGTACAACTGCTAGTACTTCGGTACTAGTACTGAGTACTTGGTACTTGAACCCTGTCCGGTGACATACAGTTAGAGTCAGAGCGGAGCTCCGAGCTGCTGATTGTGTATTGACCATGCCGGAGAAGCCGTATCATGTTTAGACAAGTACTTATGCTCTTGGTCCTACTAAACGGGGACTGTCATATTGCTTGCTAAGACCTCTGTGCGGTCATTAGTGAAGTACGAGTTCTTCCCAGGACTTGGACTACACTACGAAAGCTAGATACCATACCCAGGAGAATACCCACAAAAGCCTTGACAACTTTGGAGACCATGACTATACCCAAGGGACTGGATGGCCACAGTCCACTAGACAGGCATGAACCAGGTAGTAGGGTTCAAGGCCGCGACGCGCGGAGAAGTCCTTCAGAGTACTCTAGGAGTACTTGGGAACTATAGAAAGCAATAGACGCATGGATTGCTAGGAAGGACAGTGATCGGCATAGTACTTGGCACGTCAAACGAGACATGTGACCAGTACAACGCGATCTGAGAAGTCAAACAAGGACAAAGGTTGTTCGACGAGAAGTCCACAGTACCTGTAGGAATGCCAAGAAGACCTCTGGAGAGGTCTGGCCCACACGAACTGAGTCGGACGGAGTCGAAACCAGTAGGCTAGGAGATTAGCAGACGAACCAACCCCGGAACATCGGTCAAAGCGGTCACCCGCTGCGGCAGCAGTTCTAGTGGAGCGGCAAAGCACGCCATCGGGCTTTACAAACCAAGCCGAAGTGCGGCATCCTCTACAAGTACTTGGCAAGTACTCGGGAGCACTAGACAGTGCTCTTGGCCTGGCCTAGAGTTTGCAAATATACCACAACGGGTCTCTGGAGTTCTCACGGCGCGAGGATCCGGACCAGACCGGCTCTCAACAGCCAATCATAGACGTTCCCGGGATCCGGACTTGTTTCATCTTATCTGTTTCACTCTGTCATCGTCGTCATTTCTATCTGTCATGTATTTCCCGGAAAACCTATAAAATAGCAAGTAGTAGCCGCAGTACAGTAGTTCATCCTTGCCCCCCAGATTGTGCCCACAGGCTGCCTGCAGTCCAAAGTACTATCCCACGGCGTTGGTGTCCTCTGTAACTGAGCGGAGATTGTTTGTCAATAAAACATTATCTGTTGGTTTCATTAAGAACTTGACCTTGAGAGGTTGTTTCGCTTGAGGACTTGTGATCAGTAGTAAACTACTCAACTCACTTGTGAGACCCCGTAAATCCTTTGTCTATAGTGTCAAAGGTCGCACAGACAGTTCCCCGCTTCAGAAAGGGCTGTTGTGTAGGACTATTGATACAAGACCCCGTTTAGCAGGCTTGTTGTAGTCAGCTCGTCGCAGACAGTTCCCCGTATAGAAAGGGCTGTTGTGATAGAGGGCCAGCATTGATACAAGACCCCGTATAGCAGGCTTGTTGTGCTCTGCCAGACCTCTAAGAACTCGTTGGATCTCTTAGAACACTACCATCTTTCACCCACCCCGTATACCGTTCCCCCGGTATCTGTGGAGAGAGTTCTAGTTTAGTTGTTCCACAACTACTGGAAGTACTTGGGAGTGCTCTGGAGAAGTCGCATTCGTGTGCAGGCCTTGTCCCAGAAACGTTGATCGCGAGATTACATCTTACCTGTATATCTCAGGGTGACCCGAACTCATTGTTGGTACCGAGTATTGGTTGTGTGTTGTGTGTGTGTTGGTTGAGTTAGTTGTAGTGTGTTCACGCGCACTAGTTCTAGTCTTAGTCTTCGGCAGCCCATACTCAGGTGCACCGTTTCACCGCGACGTGGTCGATAAGCGCGTACAAGAAGCTCTTGGTCGCAACACTCCGAATTGGCGCCTGAAGAACGCATGCCCAGCGTGCATGTACAAGCTCGAGGGCGAGGAGTCCCTCCTAATCCCGCTGCTCGTCACCATCGATGGTAATAACTCACTCAAGCGATTTTGGCGGCGCGAGCGGGAGGAGGTCCTCGAGGACGGGAGCTCCGTCCCGGGGACGTCTAAAGAGCGCCTCGACAGCCGCGTCCCCGGCGGGGACTACTATCTTCCTCGAGAGGAAGTCGATCGATGGGCAAAGGAGGGGCTAGAGGATATGATGAAGGGCTTCATTGCGGATGACGGGTGGGTGGAGGAAGACGACGGGTGTACAGAGAGATGGCAGAACATGCGGGAGGACGTCACGTCGCGCGCGTACGGGATGTACGACGAGACCGGATTCTTCCCCGCTCTCTGCCGCCACAGCTTTGTTCTCATCGCGGTGGACATGGTGAAGAGCGGCGAGCTGTGAGTATTCCATGCCGGCGCTGCAATTTCTTGCTAACCGGAATATACTGCAGTGCCAAATATGGTTTCGCAATCACAAACCACCTACTGCGTGTCCTCGGCGAGCTGGGTCAAGGATACGACATCGGATGCAAGTACGCGAAAATGGTTCGGGCCCACCCGGGATTGTCCAAGCTGGCCGCCGATACCAACTTCAGATCCCTCGTCGGCGCATTTCATGGATCGGGCCATCAGCGCGAATGTCAGCTCAAGAATCTGTCGACGTATGTCGAGGGTGTGGGGACCGAGGACCTTGAAACCTGCGAAAGTTTCTTCTCTAAATCAAACGCACTCGCGCCGACAACTCGCTACGCAACCGCATTCCACCGGAAGCAAGCAATCACGGCGTATTTGAGGCATGCAGATATATTCGATGCATACCAGGGGCTTTGTAAGTCGAGAGTTCTATCACTTCAACTTACGCTTGCTGATATATAAGGACCCTCAGCCGGGGTCCTCTGCAGTAAATACCGCCGCGCTCTCAGGACAAAAGCGACGTTGCCGGCGCTCGAGGAAACAATGGTCCAGCTTCGGGTGGAGTCGCGTGCCGTCTTCGAGACGTGGCTAGAGAAGGAGAAGCAGTTCCTGCGGACCTTGTCAAAGGAGCCACTGCAAGAGACCTTGGAGATGGAATACTACCAAAAGCTGGTGAATCTCCAGCACCATGAGTGCGTAACTCTGTTCCTTACTCTGTCTGAGCTACCTACGACTGACCCGACCATGGCAGGGAGCATCTTTCAGATGTACTGAAGCTGCGGCTTCCCAACGCCGCCGCTCCAACTGATGCCGCAGGCTACCAGCGTGCCGCCAAGGAAACGCGCGCAATCGAGACGCAGCGGCGACATGCGATGGAGCGTGCAGCGAAGGCTCTCGAGGCTGCGCAGGAGCTGGAGGCGCGCCTCGACACGGAAAGATGGACGCCAGGGAGCGAGAAGTGGGAGGCTGCGGCCACGATGGCCGGGCGACGCCGCTATCAGCGGGCACTCGATGACCTCGAGGGGCTCATAATCGCGCGGATGTTTGAGCTTTACAAAGTGAATATGGCAGGCACTGGTAGGTCCAGATTTGTTAAGTTATTGGGGTTGATCTAACGCCGGCGCAGGTTATAAGCTGCGCAAGCACATCGCTAAGGCGCTTCAGGCTCGCTCGAAGGCGGTCAAGGCGGCAATCGAAAGGTATAACGCCGCTGCCGACGCAATGACCCCGCCCAAGGATCACCTATCGTGGGAGCAGGTGGTCGAGTACGCATTTCTAGCAGACTTTGACCTGCTTCGCGAGGGCCGGGAGGACATTCGCGGGGAGCCGTGGGCACTCCCGTCGGGGCGCGCGGCAATGGACCAACATTACAAGCTCCTTCGTGCAGACGAGGAGATCAAGCGCCTCAACATTGAGATCCGCCGGTTTGTCACCCTCATGGTAGACGAGGAGGCCTTCCTGCTGCATCACGAGGAGCGCCTGGTAGCGGAGTCGAAGCCTGGGTTGGCGCATCAGGTCGGTCGTCATCGGATGGAACGCGCCCGCTTCAATGTGCTTCACATGGTCTCCCTCGGGAAACTGAGCACTGAGAAGGGCTTTACGGGATCGATCTCACCCGGGGTGAGCGTGTGCAAGGAGCGGCATGCGCGGATCGCACCTTCCGAGGGTGATGTGGAGATGCATCCAGTGCCGGTGACGGCGGCCCCGCGGGCGCCACCCGAAGAGCACGTCGATGACGCAGAGGGCTTCGACGATGGTGGGGAGTCTGGTGAGCTCACGGACGCGTTCCTTCATATTATGCGCATCACGAACGATGTTCCAGCTGCTAGTTAGGTTGATGTATTGTATCTACTGCCATATCTACTGCTTTCTTTGCGTAGTTTGCCCTCCCCAGGCATAGACTGGGTTTGATGAGGGCATCTTAATTTTTTGGTGATTTTATGGCTATTTTCTGGGCCGTGGGCGACGACTTAACGCCAATGGCGGCGGTTTTGATGCGACACAAGGGCGCGCGGCAGATGCCGGGCACGGAGATGACCGGTTATCCGCCCGGTTATCTCAGGCCCATGTAATCTCATCGTTATCCTTGTTATCTGTGTTATCTGCGCTATCTCATCGCTATCTGCGCTATCTGCACAATCTCATCGCTATCGCTGACATCTGTCAAATAGCTCAGAGCTATCGCTATTAATTGCTATAACTAACGAGATTTAACGCGAGCACGGACTTAAGCGCGAAGCGGGCCTAATTAGCCAGGGAGATCCAATATATCTCCCCTGCTAAGTAGGCCCTATAGTAGGGCACTATAGGTGTCACAACACGTACGAACAACAAACTAGGGGAGAAAGGAATCGAGGACGCCAAACGTGTTGACCTCCTCGCAATAGCTAAGTCACTCTTTCACGACGACGAGATAATCTGGCCGCTACATTACTCCGTATACTATCTAGGACACATCCCAAAGTTCATCCACACCCTCCCCGCGAAGATCGGCGAAGATGGCGAAAAGCTCGCGCGAACACGTCTCGCTCATCACATCGCCTCTGACTGGCATACGATATGCATCCGACTAGCTGGCCGTATATGGGGACATTGGCAACGCGAGATGGCCAAAGCCACGGATACTCGAGGAAGACGAAGATGAAGCAGGGGTTGACGATGGGAAGATGCGAAGTGCCTGACGAAATGGAGAGATATACAAGGAGAGAAAATGGAGAGATTAACGGAACCGGCCATTCACACAACACAAGATCCGCCGCGGTCGACCTCGGTCGAACCCCAGTCATGTATTTGATAGAGGCGTGATTAATATTGTAAACATTGTAAACAATATATCATTCACAGCGCACACGCAGCACAACACAGGCTCGACACAATCATAATGCAGGCTTGACTCAATGCATCCTCATGTCTGGGTGACGGCGTGCTGCACCCGTAGCACTGCGTCCTGGCCCAGTATCCCACCCGCCCAGCGTCTTGCAGGCTCAGGGGCCGTGTCCGTATGACCGGTAGACGTCGACGTTCAAGCTTTCAAGCTTCCAAGCTTCCAAGTTCGAAGAAAATCTTCCGATCGAGAACCTCATGTCGAGGGGGCCGGGTTTGAAGGGAGCTGGAGGTATGGACGCCGCAGGCAGCAGAAGGTGAATTAGTTGAACGTTTGAACAGCTGAAGCTGAAGCACGAGATGGAGGTAGCCGCAGGAATGCGGGGGCGTGTGAAGCGGGATGGACAGACCACACTCAGACTTGACTCAGACCACGACATCCACGACACGTCCTCGACATGCCCTGCTACGTGTCTAAGTGTCTACGGTCTCCTGGACCTGACCGCGCTTCCGCTCTTGAATAAATACCCTTGACGCGTCTCTGAGCTCTGCACATCCTTAGTAATGCCAACCCTCCCAGGCCGACCCCGACGTTCAGCGCCCACTCTCACCGTCGACCCAGGCAGCCCCGGCTCCTCCGTCTTTGACCTCCCCACCCAGAGCACCGCAGACCGCCAAAGCCACGCCCAAGCACCCCTCCCCCCCCCGCGCTGCCCACCCCCAGCGCAAACGCCCCCTCGTGCGTCGTCATCTCGGGCGGCACCGGCGGGAACGCGATCTGCCCCGCCTTCGGCCCCCGCGCGTGCTACGTGCTCCCCGTCTCTGACGACAGCGGCTCCTCGTCCGAGATCATCCGCGTCCTCGGCGGCCCGTCGGTCAGCCCGCTCTCTGCACACGCGCACCGGGACTCGGGAGGCTGACCGCGCGCGCAGATCAGTGACATCGGCTCGTACCTGGTGCGCCTCATCCCGCCCGCGCCGTGCGCGTCGCCGCTCGACGCGATTCGCGCGCGTCTGCCGGCGCATTACTCCGAGCGCGAGGTGCGCGACGAGTGGCGCGAGATTATCGAGGGGCCCAGCGCGCTGTGGGGCGGCATCCCGAACGACTGCAAGGAGACGGTACGAGCGGCACCTGCTGCGCACCCTCCACTCGGTGCTCACGCCAAGGCTCGCTTGCGACTTTCTCATGCTGCTGCCCCGAGAACTCGCCTTGCATATCCTCTCCTGCCTCCCCTTCCCCGTGTTTGCGCGCGCCTCCCGTGTTTCCAAGTCATGGTGGTCGCTCGTCGACACTGACCCGCTTTTGCTCCTTAAGTCGTCCAGCATGTCTGGGGGTCTGACGTGGCCTTCCTGCGCGCACACCACCTACCCACACAAGAAGGCACTCTTTCAGTCATGGTATATCACCCACGCGCGCTGGGCCTCCGTGACCACGCCGAAGCACCACAATTTCCCCGTGCATGGCAGCAGTGTGGTCACCCCGCTCGTCCTCTCCGCATCCGACGACCAGTCAATCTACGTGTACGACCCGCTCGTAGGCGAGCTGCGCCTCGCGCTGCAGGGGCACGAGGGTGGTGTCTGGGCGCTCGCTGCAACGGGCGACACACTCGTCTCGGGCTCGACGGACCGTACCGTGCGCATCTGGGACCTCGGCACGGGGTGCTGCCCGCACGTTGTTGGGTGCCCACCGTGCGCTGTCCCGTAATCGTGCAGCCCGAGTGGGGCATGGGAGAAGACTGGCGGCGGGAGAAGTGGCCGAAGCGCGCACTGATCATCACCGGCTCGCGCGACCACACCCTGCGCATTTGGACGATACCGCGCCCGGGTGATGCGGGCTATTTGTGCTTTGACAATGAGGATCCCGGACATGGGGTATGGGCTCGGACGCAGCACCGGCGGGGACATTGAGATGGGTGTTGTGCACGAAGAGGCCGAGGACGCGGACGTGCAGGAGCAACAATGTTTAATGGTGGGAGCTCATTGTTGCTCCATACGAGCGCCTCACACTGCATGATGTATTCACTGCAACAAAACAAAATCTGAGTGCATTAGCGCCAAGTGAGTGTTGAACTCGTAATAGTACACTAGTGAAAGCCGCCGAGTGTTGAACTCGAACCGGAAAGTACAGGAAGCGGGGTAGTCTGGAACTAGTAAGAAATGAGGGGGAACACAGGAATAGCGGTAGATCTAAGCGATGCTGTGGCGAGCCGCCGAGTGTTGAACTCGAAGCGAAAAGTACAGGAAGCGGGGTAGTCTGGAACTAGTAAGAAATGAGGGGGAACACAGGAATAGCGGTAGATCTAAGCGATGCTGTGGCGAGCCGCCGAGTGTTGAACTCGAAGCGAAAAGTACAGGAAGCGGGGTAGTCTGGAACTAGTAAGAAATGAGGGGGAACACAGGAGTAGCGGTAGATCTAAGCGATGCTGTGGCGAGCCGCTGAGTGTTGAACTCGAAGCGGAAAGTACAGGAAGAGGGGTAGTCTGGATCTAGTAAGAAATGGGAGGGAACACAGGAATAGCGGTAGATCTAAGCGATGCTGTGGCGACCGATGGCGACAAGGCACTGGCGAAGCATCCAGTCATCGAAAGCATTCTGGAAGCTGGAGGGTTCTGAATCGTGGTCGTAGTTGTTGCTGGCAAGGTCGAGGACGTAGGTCACCGGGTAATACATTGCGCGCGAGCATGTGCGGAAGCACACGATGCCTTGGCTCGCGTAAAGGCTTGCGTTCTGAACAGAGTTACCGTATCTTGTGTCCAGTGTACTGACAGGCGCAACCTAGGGGGAGGGTCAAAAATCGAATCGATACGCAACAGAAGGCAGGTAGAACGAACGGTGATGCGATCGTCCGAGGCAAGAAAAGGAGTACCAGTTGCCGCCCAAGCAACGACTTGGCCCCGGAAGCCAGGGCTGTCGATGTGGGTCAGGTCAACGAGCCGGGTGAAGGATCCTCGTGAAAGCTCAAACTGGGTGGGGCATGGAATGCCACGTCCCTTGAGGAAGTTGTGGAAGACCTGCTCGAATGTCAAGTCCACCTCGCCAGTGTGGTCACGAAGCAGACTGGTCCACGGAGAGAGGATGTGGGCGCTAGGTGTCAAGAAATCGAGGCTTGCAATGAGGGTTTCCCCATCTGAGATGAAGGATGTTGCAGTCGAGGAGAGGAAGGTTTCAGAACCGCCTTCGAAACGCTTGATGGCCTGTTGAGAGCATGAGAAGGATTCACATCAAAGAGAAAGCACGTACGCTAGGGAGGGTGAAACCGTTGTTACATCCCAACTCAAACCCTTGACGGAATGCGGTTGCCTCCGGATGCTGAGGGTTGGTGATGCCCAGGATTGGGTTGCAGAGAAAGGCCCTCGCGACTGATTGGTGAGTCTCAAAGTCACGCACAGCATAGGCTGACGCCTGCGGAAAAAAAATGTCAGGAAGTACGAAGAAAGTAAAGACATCATTACCTCGCAGTTCAGTTGATTGATGAAGAGTGCCTGGAATTCCGAAGGATCGGCGTCAGGTTGGAGCTCCAACCAGTTCAGGATATCCAGGCGATGTGACGGGTGCCATTCAGAGATGAAGGAGGGGTGGAGTGAGTTGATGTTGCACTGGTGGATGATGTACTGAAAGAGCCCTGGCTCAAGACGGCCTGGATACAGGCCTGCAACTAGGAGCATTGCACTGACGGCCCCAAACCTGCGGAGCAACTCGAGACGGGCAACAGGAACATCCCGATCGCTGACTGCGGAAGGAAATAACGGACGTAGAGTGGAAAATCCGTCAAGCCCCTCGACGACTAGAGAGGAATTGTTCATGGATTTGAATAAAGCCCACCATGCCTCCCGCTCAACGCCATGTCCGAAAGCGTTTTCTGGAGTATCACTGAAGGAACAGTCAGCAGCATCCAAATCGAAACCGATAAACATACAGGCTGAAGTGTCGGTCCCCAGATGGGCTTAATACTTGAGAGTAGTCGCCCCTGCGACCACAATCATCCACGATCCTCCCTAATGTGTCCGAGGCAGCCTGAAGATTCGCTCCATGTACGTGAAGAGGGGGATGTGCAGCCGAATTAGCGGAAGCGCCAATGTAAACGGATCTTGTGAAATTGACCATTGTTAGAGCCGTCGAGTCAGTGGTGCGCTCCTGAACAAACGGGGAGTTTTCGCTCCAGATTGAGATTGAGAGCGGAGGGGGTGGAACGAGGGCTCGGAGCGAGGTGATGTCCCTGAGCACGAGCCGGGATCGTGGGGTAGGCGAGGTGGGTGTAGCTGGTGAGGCCGTGACCGTGCGAGCAAGGGGTGGGCTTGCAGGTGAGAAATGGCGAGGTCTTGCTGCCGTGCGGGCCCGTGGTACGGGAGGGGTGAAACGGCGAAGATGGGTTAGCCCGACAGAAGACAACGCAGACGGCCCCGCTGCAGCTGACCCCGCCACAGATGACCCGGCCACAGAAGATGACGCCGGCATGGCTATCGAGGTTGAAGAGCCAACGCCAAGCTTGTAAAGCAGAGTAAGGATATAGTGGAAATGGAATGGAAAACCATACCAAAAGCTCGACCGCATGGGCATCATTCTCTTCCTCCTCTCCGCCAGAACACTCCTCGATTCCAGTTCCCACATGCGCTCCATCCTGTTTGAAGAGAGCATAGAACCGAGTACTGGAGCAGCTGTGGACGATATGCCCCTCTTGACGCAGCAGTGGGTAGGAAAGGGGCACTGAAACAATATGAATTCCTGTCCGACAAAAAAGGTGGTGACTTACTCATTCGGACGATGAGCCGGTTGCCCTCATTGTGCTCCAGGATGGAGACTTCACCACCAAACCGTGACTTGTCCTTGGCCAAACCGAGGATGGTCAAACCGCTGGGGAGTGTGACCGGCACCAGCTTGATCTGGTTCTTGTGGCTCTTGCCTTTGTTGACTAGACGGAGCACTTGGACATGGCTGACGTCGGTAGTGTCACCGAACCGGCGGACTGCGGGCATCGAATAGCCATTGTGCTCGATGTCTCGGATAGCTTGCTTGATGAGGTCGACGATGAGAAACGTCTGGGGGAGGTCGTAGGTGGGGCAGAGGTCAACGGATTTCAAATAATTGGCGCAGTCGGTTTTGAGGAAGGAAAACGCAACAGGGGCCTGGTCCGACTCAGGATCCTAGAAAAGACATTTCAATAGGATGCAGAGCAGCAAGCACCAGAACGGAAACTCACAACAGGGGGGTAGAACTCCACAGTCACCCGAAATACGTGGACTCCATTGTCATCGAGGTAGGCACAACTAGCTGCAGTTAAGCGGCCCGATGGTGCATCGGGGAGCCCGCTTGCTATGGTTGGTGGCTGCCTGCCCATTGCCCCAGACGGGCGGCCACCACGTCGGGGGAGACGGTTAGCCCTTGCGTTGGCTAGGCGTGCCTGATTTACATGTGTTGTGTTCAAGGTCGCTGACGATGGGGCCAAGGTGGTGGCGCCCATGAAGGGTGCATATGAACTGGGAGCTACCAAGGGCTGGTTGAAAGGAGTGGGAAGGGAGCGGGCGCTCGTGTAGTTTCCTTCAATGGGAGCTGGATCGTAGAAAGGATGTTACAACTGCAGTGCCATGAACAAACTTTGAAGGCGTACCTGGGCGTGAAGCGGTCTGGGATGGCGCTGGCACTACTGCAGGAGTTTGCACAAGAGCGGGTGGCGGAGCGGGACCGGCAGAACCAACGGTAGGAGCCACAGAATTCGTGGTAGACTGCTCTTGGAAAAATCTCCATTGTGCCTGCATGAAAGCTTGGAAGCCGGGGTCCTGCATTAAAGGATGTGTTCAGAGCAAGGCTCAGCGGATAATTCAGCAAGAGCTCACATTTTCCATGGTGAAAAGAAACAGAGGGAAGCAGCAGAAGTCGGAGCGATGCACCCAAGATGCGCCAGTGGTTTTGCTTGGGCTGCCCAGCTCGAGGACATCGGGTTTCTGTTTGTGGAAGGTGTAGGCACCCATAGGCACCTATGGGGGCCTATAGGCGCCTATAGGTGCCTATAGGCACCCATGGGATGGGCGCGTTCGTGTAGGGTGTGGTCTGCAGAGTCAACATACCTTAGAGTTCAGCTCACTAAGCACATCATGGAGATTTGATGATCCGAGGACGGGACGTACGTTGTTGGATCCACGTGTTGCGCCCACGAAGTTGGTTCTGGACGTCAAATCTATCAAGAATTTGATTGTTGACAGTTGGACGAGAAAGTTAGAATAAATAACGATAATAACTGTCATAACTATCTCTTTTCTTTTGAGTCAAAGTCTCAGGTCTCTCATTTTCGGAAGTTTTGGTACTTGGTCACACCAAAAATCAGTGCTCTTTGTATAACATATGCAGCGGACGCATATCTGGCCAAGTGCAGATGATCCCGGGGTGTAGCTGTTCAAAGCCGGTCCAGCGCTCAAATGCTGGTGTGGTACTGGTGAGCGCTGGTGAGTCAGCATCTGGCCGAATCAGACGCTCATCAGATGTCATCAACTTGTGAGCTTCGCCCGCTTAAATCAGCTCCGTGCAGATTTCCTGATGCAACTCTGTCATGTTGCATCTCTTTGCCCGCCACATGGCTGCTTGTTCTCTCGACTCTCCGGATCGGAGATCCTCGTCCGAAGTCGCTCTCTTTCCGCCAACCTGAAGTCCTCGCAACTCTGAGCTCATGCAAGCTTCGCCTTCCTCGTGGAATTTGTCGCTCCCGGCCCCGTGAATGCTGCGTATCTTCCAGTAGACACGGCGGATAGCGGCGAGTTATGAACATCTCAGGCCGCAACTTGGACCTACTTGGACCCACACACCTCCGTCGACAGCGCCAATGACAGACCAGGCGAATAGATCTCCAACGCTTGCCTTGAATGAGCCGGCAGACTCAGAGGTCCTCACCATCGGCGAGATATTTTGGCGCGACCATCAAGTTTGGTTGCAGGAGCAGGGGTACACGCTACGGCCTCGGTACAGGCCTGGTTGGGTGCCCTCTTGGCAGGGTACTGATAAAGATTGCTGGGATGTTGAAGATGGCCAGGGCCTATCGGTAGGATCTATTCTTTATGCGTTGTTCGAGATCCTGACAAAAGACACACACTGCAGAGGGCTGTGATCATCGACGCACGCCGCCTTCGAGACGGCGCAGATGTCTGCTTAAAAAAGATAAAAACCAAGATATTCCCGTTCGAGCATGGACTTTCCACTCTTCTCGGCTCGGGTCCTCTCTCAGAAGACCCCCAGAACCACAGCGTTCCAATACTGGAATCGCTGCAAGTGCCCGACGATGAGAGTCTTGTAATTATTGTGATGCCGTTGCTGCGTGAGTACTGCCAGCCGCGGTTCGACACCTTTGGCGAGGCGGTCGACTTCTTTTCCCAAATATTTGAGGTGCGAGCAGCTCACAAATAAAGATCATCCGCTCATATCAAAGCCTAGGGCGTGAAATTCCTGCATGACCGAAATATTGCACATCGGTGAGCTTGTAGCCTTGCTTTCATTCCGCCGGCTACTCATGTCTCTGCGCAGGGATTTGAATGCCACTAATATCATGATGGATGGCTCAAAAATGTTTCCCGACGGATACCACCCTCAATACCCCAAAATGAACCGCGACTTCTACTCCGGTAGAGCCAGGTTCTACACCCGCACTCAACGGCCTCCAAAGTACCACATCATCGACTTTGGACTCTCTCGCCAATATGACACGAGAGATCCTCCGCCGCTCGAGATACCCATTGTGGGCGGTGACAAGACTGTCCCAGAATTTCGATTCACCAAACGTGGCAAACCCCCAAAGCCCTGCGATCCATTCCCAACTGATATCTACTACCTCGGAAACCTGATTCTTCGGGAATTTGTGGAGGTACTACTTTGTTGACCGACCACGAATAACGCTGATGAATTTTGGCAGGGCATTCCCTTTGTTAATTATAGTAACAGATTAAAAGGCTTCGAGTTTATGAGGGATCTAGCGCAAGATATGACGGCAAAGAACCCTTCAGATCGGCCAACAATCGACGAAGTTATCGAGCGTTTTGCCGCCATCCGCAAGAGCTTAAACTTCTGGAAACTGCGTTCTCGCGTTGTTAAGATGAGAGGTTTTCCTGACCCTCGTCGACCATTCAGACATTGGTATCTACGAATTGGATATATCTTACGGTGTATCCCTGCCATTCCTTCGTACCAAAGGGCTTGCCAGTGATTCGATACCATTCTATAATCTGGCGCTACTTCACAACGACTACTGTCACGTACACAACCCCACGAAAGCGCATCATACACTCCCATGCATTGCCCGTACATGAGTCACTTCCCTGTGTCGAACTTCGGGAGGCGCGGGCGATCGAGCCCCGCCGTTGCCGCGCACACACGCATGCCCACCGTAGAGTCGATTGCAGCCCCGACCACTCCTCGCGCACATGAAGGAATGCGGTGCGGGGGTGGAGTAAATAACGACGCCCCTCGATGTCGTACAAGGCGCACCACTTGCATTCCCGCCAAGCGGCCCCGGCCCCCCGGTTTCATTGTCGTTCGTCTTGTGTTGGTGATTGTCCTTAGTTTATGCCATGGAATCGACGAAAGGCATCGAGGGGATCTGAGTACGCTCTATGTTTCGTTGAGCAGAGCGGAGTGTTGATGCGGCGAACACGTCGTGAATAGTAGTAGTAAGAGGGAAACTCCGTTCGGTCCCTGGAGCCCGCTGATCCCGATAAGTAAACAGGTGGGGCATCTGTGAAATGTGAGGCCTAGGAGTTGAGCCATCTCTGAGTTGTGGTACAGCAGCCATCATGTATAATATCCCGAGTATCTTGCCTCTGGTCCATCATGGCTCTCCAGCACCGTCTCGGCCCCGGTGGCCGTCGCCTGCTGTCAGTCGCTATGTATGCAGTGTCGGCGTTACTATAATACGACCGTAAACTTCCAAGATGAACTGTCTCAGTGGCCACCTTGGACAATTACAGTTCAGCAATACAAATGGACAGCGAAAACAACGAAAGCGTAGTACAGTCGTGTCAGGACATCTCGTCGTCAGTGTCTGAGAGCATCTCCTTACTCTTGCTAAGAGCCCGTCAGTCCGGTAACGAAACTAGGATGGAAAGGAAGCCACGTACAACTGCTTTTTACGCGGCCCCACGACCTCCTCATCGTCATCGTCTCGGATAACACGTTTCTTCGTCACCCGCTGGAATGATATCTGTGAGCCTCGAGCTCTAGACGAATACCATCAACCGACCTTCTTAGGTCGTTCCACGTCCTCCTCGTCACTGAAAACCGCCGGCTCCTCTGCACCGTCCTCCGGATCACCCCCTCGCTTTAACTTGCCGCGCCGCTTCTTCTTTGGCTCTGCCTCATCGCCGCTCCCGTCCGCCTTCTGCTTGCGAGCCTTCTTGGGCTTGCGCTCCTTCTCTTCGTCACTCTCCATCCGTACTTCTCGTGTCCACTCCATCGCCTGCTCGCGGGCGTGCTTTCGCTGCGCAGCGAGGGCCTCCGCTTCCTTCCGTAGCTCCTCCATTCGCTCCCGCTACACGATGTTAGCATTTGACTCCACTCCTGCCATGAAAACACGCACCTCTAGCGCCCCTTGGCGGTCCCGCTCCTCCTGCCGCTTTTGCCGTGCAGTATCGAGCTTCGCCTGAACCTCGGTCTCGTACTGCTTCTGCGTGGCGAGGTGCTCCTCGCTCTTCCGGAGCATGTTGTCCCCATACTTCCGTCGCTGGTCGGCAATCTCGCGACTGTACGGCACCATCGGTGCTTTATCCGACGCTAGAGACGCAAACAGCCTTGAAAAACATGAGGTGAGAAGGGAGAGCCAGAGTGGTGAGAGAAACATACTTCTGCGCATTGTTAGCTTGCTCGATAGACCGCTTCAGATCCTTCAGCGTCCGCTTCGTCGTTGGTAGGCCGAACAGCATCTCCGCCGACTTTTGCTGTATCATGGCAATATTGTAAAGGACCGCTTTATCGTTCGGCTGGATGTACAGGGCCTGGAAACGATATCAGCACGAGATGGGATTGTCGCTGTCCGGGGACGAACCATCTGTGCATACCGCAAAGCCGTAGTCATTGCGGCGAAGGACTGGTCCCTGGTAGCCTTTGCATACCAAGATCGACAGAGGCACAGCAGGACAGGGACATTATGACCCGAGTAGAACCGTGTAGACGCCGTTTCATACTGTGAATAGATCAGCGTCGCAAGCATAGACATGGCAGATGGAAACCTACGCTCTCGATGGCCCGATCGAACTCGTCGCGGGCGTAGAAACAGTGACCCATATTGAAGTACACGCTTCCGTCGCTGATCGACTCGCGCACTTTCGCAAAGATGTCCAGCGCTTCGCGCGCGTTCTTCAGTCGCTTCTGCGCCTCGTCCGCTGGTGAGCCGGTAGGAGCGACCCCGCTCAGCGCGCCGAGGCTATCTTCAGCCGTGACAATGGCGAGGCCTTGCGCCGCGAAGGCGCAAAGCGGATCGAGGTGCAGCGCCTTCTCGTAGAACTCGGCGGAACGCTGGAAGCCCCGCCGCCGCTCTTCTGTCCCTTTCGAGCTGGTGTCCCGGCTCTCTCGGGATTGGTGGTACATGATCCATCCGGCAGAACATAATGAATAGACATCGTGTTTGTCGTGGTCCTTGAGGGTAGCGAATACAAAGTCTTTCGCGGGTTTGGGAAGATTGGCTTGGATGAGGAAGTAGGTGTAGAATGCGCGGACGTTGAGATTGGAGTTCTGGGCAGCGAGAGCCTGCTTAAGCAGCTCGTGCGCGTCGTTGTGTCGGTTCAGGTTCGCTAGCATCTGCGCTTGCCGAATCTTCGCTGCAGCGCCCGTCAGCGCGATGACGGAGGATATAACATTGACTTACCATCCACATACTCGGGATGCCGGAGGAGTAGCTTCTCGTACGCATCCTTGGCTAAATCCTCCCGCCCTTCCTCCTCGTACACCCGCGCAAGGTTGTACAATATCGACGTCGACATGGACTCTGCCACGTCAGAGCTCAAGGTCGCCGTCGAAGTCAGCGCACTCTCGTACCGCTCGCGCGCCTTCACGAGCTTGCCCTTGAACTGCTGCAACGCTCCGATGTTGTTGAGCAGCCTGGGATCCGCCTGCCCCGAGCCCTGGCTAATGAGCAGTGCCTTCTTGAGTGACTTTTTCACTCGATCGAGATTCTCTCCCTGCCACAATCGCGCAATCTCGGCATGCATGTCCATGTCATTGCCGATACTTTGCGAGACTCGACTCGGACCATTGTCGTGTGCTCGAGCATCTTCTGCCTCCAGGACCTTGATGACGCGGTCGAACAGCTCCCGCGCTTTCGCTCGCTCCTGTGCAATATCGGAGCTCGAGACCCCCGGCCGAGGATAAGCGCGCAGCGATGCCAGCATGACGGTGGCTTCCAAGGATGATTGTGGATTCGGTGCTTGCAGCAGCGTGTCCAGCGTGTGGATAGCGGCAGCCATCTCGTCTAAGGGCTGTAATGAGCGTGAGATATGTCGGCCGGATATTGGACAGACCGTTCTGCATTTGCATCTGGGCGAGACCAATCGCTCCGACGACGTGCTTAGGCTGGCCCTCGGTTGCGGATGAATAGTACTTGGTCGCTTGTGGCAGAGACCCCTCCGCATGCGAGGCGCGACCGGCTCTGATGTAGCCTTCCGTGAGGACTGTCAAGGTGTCAGCGAACTGGATAGTTCGCTCTGCGAGCTTCAAAGCCTATCGTCGTCGGATCAGATAAAGACGAAGAGAAAACGAAGCAACTCACTCGGTCATGGCTGCCCTTACGGAGGAACAGTTCACAAAGAGCATTGGCAGCGGCGGCGCTCTTTTGATTCGCTTTGAAGGCGCGCTCTACCATGCGGGTACCCATCGTATATGATTTTGTCCGCTCTGCTTCGGAACTAGCATCATTTTTGCTGGCATTGATGGCCTCGAGACCAAGGAGAAGTTGCGCGGGCCACTCGGTCGGATTCTTTAGCGGTTGTAAGGCTTGTAACTTTTTCTGGGACGAGGAAAGAGGCGCAACGCACCACGTCAAGACTCCTTTGCCAGGCAGATTTGGCCTTCTCCTTGTGGCCAAGAGCCCAAAGGCATAGTCCAATGCCGACGCGCGGGTCAGGCAAACACCGGGGATTCAGCTCCAGCACGCGTCGGAAAATCTTGAGGGACTCGAGGAAATTTCGTTGAGCATATAATATCCGACCCTTCGGAAAAGAACGATATAAGACCATGTCATGACACCAAGTCGGACGACCTGCCTTGCCAATCAGGGCGATTAAATTTGTCGGCTTCCGTTCCAGTACGCCGTTGAAGGAAGACATTGCTTCTGTCATTGCCCGAGTAGCGAGTTGATGAATGCCTAAAGTCGAGTATGAGCGAGGGATACACCAGAGAGCCCTTAGCGAATGGGACCTCGCGTTAAGAAAGCCAGATAGTCATCGGGGCCGGTTCCGGCGCCTACCAAATTCAAGAAAACCGCGGCATCCTTGAAGAAGTCGGATTTAGTGTGATGGTCCGCCAGAACGTCCTGCCCTGGCAAATAGCTTCGATTTGAATGGTGTGATGAACATGCGAGACACACGCTCACGAGCTTCAGGCAGTATCATCTTCGGAGCCTTACTCCCATGAGCAATCTTGATGTTGGCGAGCAGCGCGTAGATTGGGCCCAGGAGCGCGGCGCTGTCATTTGATTTAAATGCTGTAGATAGAATATGAAGTGTATTTAGCGTAAGGGAAGTTGGCAGGAGCGCACCGACGACCGCTGCAATCGCCACCTTCTCCGCTGCTTCAAGAGCGCCCCTCCTCCAGAATTCTGTGGCAACTACCGTCCAAACCCAAGCTTTGGCCTTGCACTGAGGGTCTGACAAGAGATCCAAGACTTCGTCCACTGGGTCAAGCACGTCGAGGTCAATGGTGATGACTTCCTGGCCACCAAGCTCGATGTCAATTGTCCGACCAGAAGCGTGAGGAGCGCCCTCCATGGCGGGTCCGAGTGTCGGGTCCGTGGCACTGGCAACACAGGTAGACGAGGAGCAAGACGCTTCACAGCAGCGGAGGTGGTGTATATTCAGATCAAATGAGGACACAAAAATGGTGGCACGTGCCCGGGAATGCCAATTACAAACAGCCATTAAAGTCCGAAAGAGGAAGCTTTCGTTCGGAAACGATGGCTGGCGCCATCCGAAGATAAATACACCCCAAGAAGGGTTCTAGGTCATCCTGGAGGCTACAGAGATATAGTTTAAGGTCTAAACCTCAGAATGAAAGACACAGGCGGTCGTCGGGGTTGGGGTCGGGTCGGGGTGGATAAGTAGGTCCAGCTGGAGTGTCACTAGGGAGATGTTTTGAAATTTAAGTTCTCGGGTGAAAGGCAGGCTCCTGGTATCCCAGACATACATAGTTTATCTTCCTCAGGCCGGGGCAATGTGTGAGAAACCTGAAGGTATGCAATGATTTAGATGATGACAACATCGTTGCCGCAGATGACCGGGGATCTAGACCACGCGGCGTAGCGGCTGCGCCGGGAGTCGCCCAAAGAAAACATGAAGACGCTTGCAAGATAATTCCTTTGTCAAAGGATGTTGGAAAAGGCGCGAGGACAACCTGGACAGGAGCAACAAGTTGACGATGTTTCAGTTTCTATACTGATCACACTGAACCAAAACGGCCTAACATTTGAATCTCAGAAAAGAGCAATTCGGTGATAATGCGGCCTGATAATAGAACAGAAGAACTACGGCAGATGGATTGCTCGGCCGACAGAATACTTTGCTCAATTTCATATATTGTTTAGAGCTGAGTGCTCGAGAGTTGAATAGTCGGACATGGGCCGGATCTGGTTTACTACGGTACAATTTACTGCTAGTATTATATGTACTTCAGGGTGGGTCATTGGAACAGAGAAAGGTGGGGATAAACCTCGATCACAATCGTATATGGGCCGTCATACCCCAAAGCAGACCGTTCAATCAATGCGCCGGTGCGCCATAAGAATAACGGTTCCACGTGTGCTGGTCGCTCGCATGGTGTTCGAACGGGCCGCGCGGGACAGCGCTCATCTGCCAGAAGCCGCTCTCTGCTTGAGTGTTGTTTTCTGTCGGAGGAGAGAACATGTCGCGACTGGGCGTCGAAGAGCTCCAGGAGTATATCGGGCACGCTTCGGGCGCACACCGATCATTGTCCCCCGGTGATAGACGGCGGTTGACGCCGGAATACACTTGGGTCGCTTCAGGCGAGGGATGCGCCGGCCGCAGGAGCGACCATTGCAGGAAGTCAGGTTCGGATTTGGGGAAGGTCGGTGAGAGGTTGTGCTGGTAATCGTCGAGCACGCGCGGGGCGATCCAATCCCGTGCCTGGTTGGGCCGCTGCGTCTGGACGTCGAGCGATGCCCGCCGCAGACGCGGATCGTACTGCTGTGCTTTCACCGACGCGTTGAACGGTGCGGGCGTGGGAACCATCTGCTGGCGCGGGGAGCGGAAGACGTTTGATAGTTCGGACGGAGGCTCAGGCAGCGTGCGTCGTCTTTTCGGCGGCGATCTCGTGTGGTTCTCATCGGCGTTGACGCTTGAGTTCTCTTCGGCCTCGGTAAGATGGGTGTCGTCCACGGGACGCCTCTCTCGGATCTCTTTTCTGATGCGCAGCTTCACACCCTGAGCCGCCAGTGCCCGTGTCAGCGGCGTTGAGACTAAATGCACGCCCAAGATTATTCAGCAATTCCTACAAGCTAGGCGGCACAAACCCTGGACACCGGGATACTGCTTCCCCGGATATACGAAAAATGGGGCGGAGTAGGTCGTCGCACATGGCTTCACTTTGTCGCTATGGCGCAGTAACCCATGAGCTGCATTGCAGATATCCGGGAGCATCGTACTGACCCCTCGATAACGAACAGGCTGAGCTTGAATCGCCAGCTGCCCTCAAGTCGCACACAGATATCGGGGAAGATAAAAAACGCAGCATCGTCGTCAATGTTTGGGTAGTCTTTCAAGACGCGAATGGATGCTACAAGCGCTCCGGATGTGCTCGGCCGACCTCCGTCCTGAGAAAAGTAAGTCTGATAGAAGACCGTTGACCTCTATCACCCACGGCAACAAATTTGACCTCGTCGTCGTTGTTCGGGTCGACGAGGGCCGCATACATGAAATAGTAGGGATTTGTGAGATGCGAATATCGTGCCGAGTTTCTAAGTGCACCAAGATCCAGGGACATTAATTATACGCATAAGCGGGGTGGCCTAGAGACTCACTGCCGGGGGGAGCCCGTGGGGCTCGCAATGGCGCCAGAATCCCGGAGATCTGTGACGGACAGCTGGACGACGATTGGCGGGTCCACCGGCCTGCGATCTGCTGATCAAACGACGTGCATCAGCCCGCCTGTGCGCCAGTGCCAAGCAGGGAGGCCTGACCAGAAACCTTCATCGCCGAAATCCGGGCGTGGAGAGGTTGTTGTCGGACGGCGACGTCGTAGCGCAGGCTATTGGCGCGCCTCAGTCACAATCAATACCAGCGAGCGGCGAATAAACGCACAGAGAGACGTCGGAGTGGTGCATAGCGTTCGGTCCCACTGTTGTGGGTAGTATTGCACACGCGGATCAGTTGGTTGAACAGCTTGAGCTGTGAGGTAGAAGAGGGCGGCAAAAAATAGTGCGCGAGCACGAACCGCGCGGTGCGTGCGTGCATGCAGTGTATGGAGAAGGCGAGCAAGTTCGAGTTAAACTTGGACGCGCATCGGACCGGAGCACGGAAATTGCCATCCACATCGCCGGGCCGTACCTGCCCCTTCGGCCCTCCTTGGCCCGGCCGTTTCCAGCCCAGGCACTGCGCGTTAATTTAGTTGTGCTCGATTCAGCAGCCCGATAGCGAAAGCAAGTCTAACAGCGTAAGGTTTCGGTTCATCGGGGCTGTTGAATCGCTCCTCAGCAGACAGAGAATTCGAAATGGCTCCAGCCTGGCGGGTGTACAAGGGAATCGATTCGAGGCCGGGAGGAGGATCCGCGGAGAACTCAGTCGCATATCGATAGGTAGCCACGTCCTTAATGGAGAGATCTTGCCATCGATTGAGCATCGGTCTGAGCATCGGGATCCAGCGAGATTCAGGTGACGGTAAGCATCAAAGGTTGGATGAAGGCTTGTTTGGCCATGTATTCGGCTTTTCACCTGCTTTCAATCTCCATCCATCACCTCAACAGACCCGCTCAGACTACAGTTCTGTCCTGCAGATGTTTCAAGCAGCCACGACTAAATACACCGACAATGAACTCCTGAGGCCTTTGTAGCTTGTCCCGGGTGTCGTCGCGTCTTCCACGTAGGTTTTTGACGAATCCAACTTCTGCTATGTAGTGAAGACTTTTGCGTAACTGGAGTTCTCCAGTCCAATTCAAGACGAAGATTAGTCGCTGCCGGCATAAACTGTGGCTCTTTGTCGCACCCTCCCTCGGGCTCGAGGCCGGCTACCTTTACACGCAAATCGAAATTTGGTATTTCGATGTCTGGATTCGGGGTGACATGAGATGTGATCTCTTTCGCCGCGCATCGGCCTCGGGACGTCACGCTCGGCCGCAAACTCTGTCCTCCAGGTGGAAAACGCATTCCAGATGTGGAGTCCCTGTCTACACGTATGTGGCGCCCACAGCATCTTTGCACCTCTTTGCACCCCGAAAACAGGCGCCGGCTGCAAATCGAGCCCGTATCGTAAGGCGCGAAGAGAGACGTCTCCAAAGCTTGTCGCTGCGGGCATACAAAAGCGAGGCGCCGCCACCTCCTCAATATATAAACGCGAGGACGCGTCGTGCGCCACCCGCAGTCATGCTCACCTGCGTTGATACACGCGCCTGGACCAGAGGACTCCAGCGTCCGGAGCGTCCGCTGAAGGCTGTATGTGATTATGTGATTCTTAACCTACCATCGGCCTGTGCTTGGAAACGCGGTACACACCTGAACGGCAACCGATCCGATTAATATTATCCAGAGGACAGTAATCCCAAGAGCGTTCGCGGTATGTACATACACAACTCTGAGTCTTCTTAGCCTACCTGCAGGCCTTCTTTCACCGCCCAAGGATAATGTCGCGGAACTCTTCAAGTCGCTACAACCACGATGAACAGATCCCTGGGTTATAACAAGACTACACTTCCATCTAAAGTTGCAGTAAGCTCTGTTCAAGTACGGTGATAACTGCAATTATTGTAATATCGCCATGACCTGATATCTCCCTCAGGTCTTCACGATCGGCTGCAATATCGATTCATAGCCCAGCGCCACCGGACCCATAGTCAAATCGTCAACGTTCACCCCGCCCGCGGATGCAAATTTATGCGACTCAGATGCTCAACCTGCTTTAAACTTTTAGTTCTCTCAATCGTGATCGCGCCTCACCACAGATAGCTCGATTGTGGGACACGCCTGAGTCGACCCGCCTACCCTGTCCCCTGCCTCAACTCAAGGCTGGGTGCAGGCAAAGGTATGACGCGTTCCTATCTGTTGGCTTGCCATTGATCGCTGGATTTCCGATTCCAGCCTGTTTGTTTCCGCCACTTAC
Source organism: Mycena belliarum (assembly GCA_029282135.1). Lineage (NCBI taxonomy): Eukaryota > Fungi > Basidiomycota > Agaricomycetes > Agaricales > Mycenaceae > Mycena > Mycena belliarum. The sequence continues at coordinate 631,833 of JARJCN010000019.1, forward strand.
GAGGCTTTCGCGTCAGCCGCAGCGCGTTGGGCCTCGCATTGTAGCCCGATGCGCGCCTTCTGTGTGCAATCCACATACAGCCTGCTCCAATCTTGTCTTCCGGCCTCCGCATGCGGAGGATGTCCATGATCCGGCGCGCGTGCGTCATATGCAGGCGAAGGTAAACGGACAGTCTGCCGGTTCCTGACAGCTGTAGCCTGTTAGTGTTATCAATCAGAATGCATCGGATGCGGCCCGCGAGCATCGCGCGGTTGTCTTGTGCGTACATACATATCAACGCTTATCGCTGAACCTTCTCCCTCGCATTGTTCGCCCGGATTAATGGAGTTTGAGGGATTAAGAAGAGGACAGACTGTATTTATGTGAGTCCATGAAAGATGCAGCGCGATGAGAGCTGTTGGGGGGCTACTTACCAGTCCGTCGTGTTCGTGTTCGCGCGACGCGTTGATCTTTGACAAATCTGGTTGAGACAGGCAGAAGTGGATCTCCGCGGCATAGGAACATGTGTTGAGAGCTCAAAACCGCTCATACCTTTGCAGTAGTCTTCAAATTTAGTTGTTTTGGTGTTAGATAGGCTTTCCCCGGATGTCTCGAGAGTAATTCTTTTTACTTGATTCACCATTGACAGCGATTGCCAGCATCAAGTGAGCGACGAAAGAAGTGAGCAATCTTGGAAGCGAGCCAAAGTGGATGCCAATTCAGGTGCCATAGGCTCAGAGCAACTGAGCATTGTAAACGGCGCGAGCGGAAGGACAGCCGCTGTGTTCGAGGCAGGCATCACTCCGCCGCTCCGCCGCGCCGCGTGTGCGGACCCCATGGAGAGTCCTGCTTCTAGCGCTCGAGATATACCATCTTCAACGAAATCACCCTCCGTTGACCCACAGAACGAGCCCGAGCGCAATTCAGATTCCAGCAGCGCTACTAGACGTTGCTCTGGCAGTGACATGTGCGCAGTGGAGCCCCAAACTTCGAGTGCAGCGGGCCGGATTCTAGTCAAGTCGGAAGGAAACGAGAAAATTGGGGGAAACTCACCCCAGTGCACGCGGTGCCAACGGGACAGCGCACTGCGAGCCGGTCGAAACACTGAAGTGAGTGACTGAGCTCAGAGTAGATCTAAGATAGGAGGCTATCAACATCACATGACAAGTAGCTGAATTTGGCAATCTGTTTCAAGGTCCGCTCACCTGCGCGCCCATTTTTCCTCACCGCACCAAAATCGTCCGTCCCGGTCGTCCAAGCCGACCCGAAGCCCTTTGAGCTTCACGGTATGTGTCCATGCCCTCTCTCCGCCTCCGTGCTGCAGAGTGACCGGAAAACGGCCCAATTGCGCTGGATGCGAGGCTTGCAAAGTGGATGCTGATGTGGCACTTTTCGCAGGTACTCACTCTACAATCATGGCCTCGAAACTCCCCGCCGTCCTCAGCGCCACTGAGGAGGAGATCCAGCTCCTGCTTGCTGCCCAATGCCACATCGGCACCAAAAACTGCGACAAGCAAATGGAGCCGTATGTCTGGAAGAGACGTCCTGACGGTCGGTCTCCTCGTCTGTGTGCTCTGCCCGCAAACTCAGCCCGTTGCCAGGCATCCACATCCTGAACATCGGAAAGACCTGGGAGAAGCTCGTGCTTGCCGCGCGCATCATCGCCGCCGTCGAGAACCCGAATGACGTCTGTGTCATCTCCGCCCGCCCGTACGGCCACCGCGCGGTCCTCAAGTACGCCGCCAACACCGGCGCGCAGGCGATTGCCGGCCGCTTCACCCCTGGGTCGTTCACCAACTACATCACCCGCTCATTCAAGGAGCCGCGTCTGATTGTGGTCACCGATCCCCGCGTCGACCACCAGGCCATCCGCGAGGCGTCCTACGTCAACATCCCCGTCATCGCCCTCTGCGACACCGACGCCCCGCTCAAATTCGTCGACGTCGCGATCCCCACGAACAACAAGACGCGCCACTCGATCGGTCTTATCTGGTGGCTCCTTGCCCGCGAGGTCCTCCGTCTGCGTGGCACCATCCCCCGGACAACCGACGGCTGGAACGTCATGGTCGACATGTTCTTCTACCGCGACCCCGAAGAGGTCGAGAAGCAGCAGAAGGAGGAGGCCGAGGCAAAGGCTGCCGCGCTGCAGGGCCCCGAGGAGCCCCAGGCTGCTGCAGAGTGGGACGTCGGTGGCGGCCCTCAGGCGGGTGCCATCAACCCCGGGCTCGTCAGCGACGGTGGAGCCCTCGACTGGGCTGCGGACCCCACCCCCGGAGGCGCGTCCGACTGGGCCGCCGAGCCCGCTGCGGCTACTTCGGGCGGCTGGGGCGCTGAAGCACCCGCTACGGGAGGATGGGATTCTTAAAGCGCATGCGTTCCGTAGTTCTTCATGCCCTAAAAACTATGATATTCATCGTCTACGGGCCAGTGTGTGAAAGCGTTGAACGTTTTGTACACCATAAGCTGGGATCCAGCGTCCGAAACGTTGCGAAAAAAGAAAGAGGCGAAGGGCACCAGGTGTTTGATTCAAGATCCTCTTGACAGACGTTTGATGTCGTATCTATAGTGTTTCCCACATATCAGCAAACAGTGCGGCTTGATCTGAACCTAACCACTGCAGGCGAATTACCCTGTTTTCTGGGACTGGCTTGCCTCACGGATATCCAGAACACGACCTGCGACCCGATCTTATCTGAACCTTGGAGGCTTTATGTAACTACGTCTATCAACCGCGCAGGGCGCTTTCGTCGGGACGATAGAGCGGAAATATTCCTCGGAACTTTCTGGTCAACTTATCGTGCTCGTGCCCAACCTGCGCTCCTGCCGGCCCCGCCTGCAACGATGTAATCCCAAATCTAAACCTTGAAACACTCGCCATGACTGCGTGCTTCTTTCTGCTCAAATTAAGCTTTGCTTTATGGCGCATCCCTAACTTTCGGAAGGTGGACGCGCTGTCGTGATTTCCCCACGAGGCGCGTCCCTGCCTCCGCACAAGGGCATGCAGCTGCCGCTTTCGCGGCGCTAACCGCCACATGACAAACGAGGGACTATATAATGCGCAGCACAATTCAACATAAGTACGCCCCCGTTTTCCTCCCCCGCTGAATTGATCCTGATGGCGCCCTCGTCGAATACGCCGTGCCCTCACCCGCCGCGCGTGGAGGGTGGACTGGAGCGCCTGTGCCCCGTTTTCTTCCCTTTATCTTTCGTGTTGTGCTGACATAGTGCAGGACATACGGCCTCGTCGTCCGACAGATGCCCACGGAGGCGCGCGCGTGCGGTAGATCCAAGGGTGGTGTTTCGTACGCCGTCCGTATGTATGCGCCCGCTGACCCGGACAGAGCGCCGCACGCTCGACCCCGTCCCTGTGGTCGAGCTATGTTTCACCGATCCCGAGAACGCCGACACCCGGTGAGATTTCCCCTCAGAACACATACACACAGCGCTGATCAGGCGCAGAGTACGTGTACCCAAGTACCAGGTCCACGCGCACTTCTTGTCCGCGCGGCTCGTCCCGGCCGACGGGTGCCACGACCGCAACAACTTTGGAATGGTGTTGTCCATACGCTGCCCGCACTCCTGCATGAATACTCTTGCTGACGTTAGTTAGGACGATGTTAATCCCCTGATCGGCTCCTCCGCCTCCGAGCTCGTGCACGCGCCCGACCCCGCCACCGCCGGCCCCGGCAAGTCTCCCGACCCCGGTCTGTTCTTTGTATTCTCCGAGCTCGGCGTGCGGCCCACGGGCGAGTTCCACCTTCTCTTCACCCTATCTATCTGCCGGTGCGCACCCTCTCTCCTCTCTTCCTTACCCTCGCTCACTAACCTCTGCACTGCCAACACAGAACCGACGCACAGGCTGTTACTATCAATATCCTCTCGGAGCCGTTCCGCGTTGTCAGCGCGGCAGATTACGGCGGCGTCAAATGTGCGTCCTCAGCTCGTCTCTGAAGCCCCCTGATCGAGCTCAACACAGGCGCGACCCCTCTCACGAGCACCCTCGCACAGTTCGGCGCGGGCGTGCGCGTGCGCACCAAGCCGCCCCCGCGCAAAAACCCTGCGCACCCGAGGGGCAGCAGGAATGTCGACGGGAAGGGCAAGGGGAAGGGGAAGCACAAAGGCACGGGCCCATACGGCGTGAATGACTGGCGGACCCCCATTCTGGCACCACAGCCGCAGTACCCCGCACACGCGCTCCTGGAGCGCTCCTTTACACCCACGCCCACGCCTGACCCGATGCTCGCCGTCTTCGGTGTGCAGGACGCGGCACCGCCAAGTGAACCGGACTATCTGTTTTTCCCTTGGTTCTCGTCGGAGAGCGCCGTTGAGCCGAGCTTTTGACTGAAGAGAAGAAGCGTTGAAGTAGTATACTACTAGTAGTAGTTATTTCTTAGAAAGGGCTTGGAATGTTGTAGCCTGTACTTTGCTCTCCAATGATTGTATCTGTCACTTGTCCCTTCGTTCTTGTGCATAGACAGTCTGAAGAGCGACATGCTCCTCCCCTATACTTTACAGGGTGGGATAATCCATATCGGTTTCCATCGACGGAGCTAAGGCTTGCTGATAGATAATCTCCAACCCAGAATACTTTCATCCTCGCCAGGCTTACTGAGGCATACGAATGGTAAGAGTTTGGATCTTGCCCGAAAGGAAACAACTTTAATTCAGCTCCATTCGTGGAAGGCATCGCCCGCTTTGCGAAAGCGCCCACAGGCTTCAAAGTTCACAATTTTCCTAGAAAATCAAGCGGCTCGTCAAAAGCTGTTCCTGGGGCGCTAGATCAAGCGCCGCTCCGGATCTGAGCTTCTTCAAGTACACGAGGCTCTCTTGCGGAAACAATAGGAGTGCCGCTGCGCCACTTTGCGCCACGCACCGATAGTTGAGGTTGAACATAGTCACGTGTTGCATGTTGAAATTGACCTGTTCGTTGCTTCCGTTGCCAGCTCATTGCTGCAGATTATCGGCGGACTAAAAAAAAGAGGGAATGGCAGATTGGAAAGACCTGATTTCTTCTTGTGTAAACAGAAAGACACAACCAGATCAATCGTCTAGTACGTACATCTCGTGTTTGAACACGACTGGTTCAAACTTGGTCGACTCGTTACTCAGTGTTCAAGCGCTTAGAGTGGCTCTTGAGGAGGGATATATACAAATAATATTAGCACCGAGTCCGCGTGCCGGCGTTGGTCGATATACTGTACTATTTCGACCGAGTGTTCACGTTACGCGTTACATGACGCTCTGAACTGAACACTTTGGGTACCTGTTACGGTTACATTGAGCTTTTGACGCCCAAATAGGCCTAAAAGAGCGCAAAAAATCCGGCCGGCATCCGCCGGACTACCATTTAAGGGAATACTGATGTGATTGCCGAGAAATGAACACCTATAAAAATGAACACCTGGCGTTACGCGTTACATGGCCTGAACACTCGGTCGAAATAGTACAGTACAAGTTGTAATCAGTTGATCTGCACTCCGATAGCCCCTGATTTGGATCTGTACCGAGGAATAGCTGGGGTGCGTAGCAGAATGTAACGAATTCTTCGGAGCCAGTGCTTCAAGCCGCGCCCAGGTACTAAATCATCTTCTTTAATCACGCGCGACCTGAGCTTCCATGAGCTGAGGCCATCCCGGATAGCGGCAAAGCGCGCGATGACTTCGTCAATGGTGGGGCGCTGAGAAGGATCCTCAGCCACCATCATGTCGACCAAGGGGCTCATGAACTCGAACCCAAGCAGCTTTCGGGTGAAAGGTGATCCCTGCAAGCACCGGTATTAAATGGCTGAACGAAAGTGCAGCAGATCACTCGCGCACCTCCGTGAAATTCCTGCGGATCATGTTTCCCAAAAAATAGATGTCGGTGGGGAAGGGATCACACGGCTTGGGATCTCTGAATTCCGGGACACTTTTGTCACCGCCAGCGATCGGTGGCTCGAGCGGGGGAGGGCTTCTGGTGGAATACTGTCGGGAGATACCAAAATCAATCAGGTAGTATTTGGGCGGGCGCCGAGTACGATTGTAGAACTTGGCTCTGCCTAAGAAATCTCGCTTCTTCTTGGGCTCCATCGGATGAAATCCAGAAGGGTACATGCTTGAAGCATCCATCATCAAGTTCCTGCCATTACAGTCCCTAAGTGCAATTATATTATACATATGAGCTCATGCCGGATCACAATAATATGAGTTTATACCGATGGGCGACGTTATGGTCATGCATGAATTTGAGACCCTAGATAGCATGGTGAGTGATACTGCTATCATCCTGAACAGAATCAAAAACCTCAAATATCTGTTTAAAGAAATCGATAGCTTCGCCGAAAGTGTCGAAACGGGGCAAGGCAAACTTCCGCAATAGCGGCATGACGATCATAATACAATCATCATCGTCTGGCACCTCTAGAACCTCGAGGATGGGGACGCAGTGGTTGCGAGGATCTTTTACCAGTGGTTCCGACGAGAAGAATAGGCCGATTTCCAGTTCTACGAATTTTCCCTCGACTTCCCCATTGACCTCCCTCACGTGGGTGCTCTTTCGCAATAGCTTGAGCATGACATCGGCTTGGTCCCGCATACGAACTGCATCAAGGGTCGGTCCAGTCTGATAGAAGAGTCAGTGGATTGGAGGGCGCCGCAATAGCGTCACAACTACCTTCATCGCGCCGTCGGGCATCTCAGAAAAGTCTTTATTCGTTCCTGTCCATGATGGAACCCAGTCGGGGTGGTAGCGAGGTCGTAACTTGTAGCCGCATCCCTCGAGCCAGTCGTGGTGGTCGCGCCAGAAACATTCTCGCGGAGTTAGTAGACCTGGCTCCCATCCAGGAGGGAACTGAATCTCTGCAGGGTCAAGACCAAGCATGCGTGCAGTAGCTCGCTCCAGGGAGGTCCGTTCCATTGAAGCCATCCCGTCCTCCTTTGGCATTGTGGCCAAAATATAGGGACTCCGTGGGTCCAGAGTTAGTCGTGCTTTATAGATTCATTTGTTTCAATATGGGCCCAATCATTGTTTCGGTGCGGAGCAAGCCGCTGACTCGGAGCGGAGTGCGTTGGGCTTTTGTTGTGCTTGAGCTTGGCTTGAGCAGATGTCGCAAGAAAAGTTGCCATCACTGGCATCAGGCGGCATCGTGGCGTACACGTGATCAATTGATCCCTGAGGAACTCTCAGCGCCTTGTCACTCAGCAGCCCGTCCGTGCAACTCTCGAGAAGAGCAGCCAGGCCACCAAACCCCACCCTAGAAACTTCCCTGCGCTTTCGCCACAGCCAAAATCCGATCCAATGCATCGCAACCGAGCGCAAGCCGTCTTCAAACTCCGCCTAAATACAGTTCTGTTCTTGTTCTATTTGAGTCTGTGTTTTGGGAACCAGATCCACCCTGCCCACAACCGTAACGGACCCTTTCTAGCAGTTATATCCTAGTACCTCCAAGCCATGCCGATGGACTGGGCAGCGACAATAGCTGCGACTGGGCGCCCGCAACCGGGCCAGCTCCTCGACCGCGAGATATTCTGGCGGGATCACCAAGTCTGGCTCCAAGAAAAAGGGTTTATGCTTCGTCCTCGCTACAGACCCGGATGGACGCCCTCCTGGCATACGGTGGATAAGTTGTTCTTGGAATGCGAAGATGGAACGCATTTGGTGGTCAGAGCTCCGGCGCTCGCTCCTCCTTGTGGACTTTGAACTGACTGTAGCCTCCATGCAGCCTGGATTCGCCATCGATGCCGTCCGCATTCGAGACAAGGCGGACGTCGTTCTGAAGCAGGTGGAGACCGAGCTGGAGGAACACATTACCGCGCAAAGAGTTTCCTCGCCAAAGGACCCTCGCAACCACTGTGTTCCTATCCTTGACGTGTTTGAAGTGCCCGACAGCAAGTACCATATCATCGTTATGCCTCTCCTGCGAAGCTTTCTGGTCCCTCGCTTCGATACTATCGGTGAGGCGGTGGACTTTTTTGGTCAGATTTTTGAAGTGATTTAGCCCTTCCTCTCTGTCCGCAGCTGACACGTTGCTTCAGGGCGTGAAATACTTACACGACCGTAATATCGCTCACCGGTGCGTACAACTTTATCTTTCCGGAGTTATTCACAACATGAATGCGACAAATCAGCGACTGCAACGCCGCAAATATCATGATGGAGGCCTCGAAGATGTATCCAGATGGCTTTCATTTCCAGCATCCTAAACGCACACGGGATTTCTATTCAGGGTTCGCGCGGTCCAACCCCCGCACTCGGCGGCCACCGAGGTACTACCTCATCGACTTTGGTCTCACGCGGATATACGACACAAGGGATCCGCCTCCCATCGAGCCGATAATCTTCGGAGGCGACAGAAGCGTGCCTGAATTCAAGATCACCGACGAAAACGGCCCCGTAGCCTGCGACCCCTTCCCGATCGACGTCTACTATCACGGCAACATGATCAAGAGGCATTTCCTCGATGTACGACCAGTCGACTCGTCCTATATTGAGCTGATAGTAGCGCAGGGTCGCAATGGGGATCCCGAGGGAGACCGGATGCTTGGATTCGAGTTTATGCGGCCGCTGGCAAACGACATGACCGCGCAGGACCCTGCGGAGCGCCCTGACATGGGCGAGGTCGTTGAACGCTTTGCGAAAATCCGCAAAAGCCTCAGCTGGTGGAAACTGCGGTCGCGCGTTGCAAAGGCGAAAGACTCGCCGTATAATATCTTTCGCCTCGCTCGACACTGGTATCTATGGACTGAGTATGTCTTACTGTGCATGCCTGCTATCCCGAGTCCACCTCTAGACGAATAGCAGGTACAGCGGTAGTCTCGCAAACCGACTTTATCTCAGAGATGTAAAGACAGTCGTTTACACCGATATAAATGTCGGAAAAATCGAATTTGGCTTACAAGGAGTGACCACCCCAGATCAGGCGGAGTCAGACCATCAGGTTTCTCAGAGGTTGAAAAGGGTCAGAAAGACCGGATCCATACTGATCAGCCTGACGGCCTGACCGACCTGATCATGACTGATCAAGTCAAGCCCAGGAAGTGATAAAAGTCATTGTGCCCTTCATTGGACTGCTACTACTAGTACTACTTAAGGGTAATGGTTCTAATGCTATTATGTATCACAAGGTCATTCTGTATCACTTTGTATTTTACTGTCAGCAGTAGGAATCGAACTCACGACCTCCGAGTCGCTATAAAAACAGACGCATTAACCACTCAGCCAGAGAGGACACATTGCTAAAGAAGACTCAATGTGCTAGATACCATGATTTTTTCGGCTGATCAGCCCTGATAACTGCATATCACCCCATGTCAATCGACACTATTCTCATTTGTAGATACTGTGCATGACATGTTCCTTCGAGCCAACAGATGGATACGCAACAGGGTCAATGAATAATATATCCGTCTCTCTCCATTGAACCAACTTGTTCTGGATAGGTCACAGACCCCAGCATGGAGCCAGCACGGGAGCCAGTGACTGGAACAGAACGAGATGAGGCATCAGTAGTAGTTAGTAGTAGTCGTATTTTTACTTCGGAAAATGTGGGTTTTCCAGACTTGCTTGTTATGCGGAGAGGGCCACTGACCACACCTGATATGCAACCATGCACAACCTGATCAATGTCAGATCATGTATTATCAGTCGGTCAGGTGCCGTCAGTACCTGATCAGGCAAATCCGATTTTTCCGACAAAGTATAGCGGTATCTGAATAAACATGCGAATCGGCTCTGGTATATATATACAGTTCTATGACATACATTTTCTCTGTCTACGGGCGCTCCTCTATTTGTTGCAAACAGGCCAAAAAATCCTTCCAGTTCACCATGATAGGGTCCGCACCCGCGTCCTTCAAGACAGCGCTCATCTCGTCCTGCTTATCCGGCTCGTAGCTCCCCACGTAGCCCACGGTGGGGATGCCGGCGTTCACGGCGCTCAGCGTGCCGTTCTTGCTGTCCTCGATCGCGACACACTCTCCGGGCCGCTTCCCGAGGACCTTGCACGCGTGGAGGTAGATCGCGGGGTCGGGCTTGCTCGTCGGCGTCGCCAGGCTGGTCGCCGCGCTGAAGATGCGGCTCCGCGGGAAGTACCTGTTCATGCCGACCTTGTCGACGCTCGCCTCGACGCGGCGCCCCGCGCTCGAGCTCACGACGGCCATCTCGAAGCGCCCGGCCGCCGCGAGGCGCGCGAGCTGTGCGTCGACGCCGGCGCACGGCTCGAGGGCGGCGTTGATCTTTGCGATGACCTGTGCCTCTTCGCGGGCGACGTACTCCTCGAAGGCGGCCGGCGCGAGCACGAGCGCGTACTTGTTCTGCAGCGAGCTCATCATGCCGCGGAAGTTCTGGCCCACGAACTCGGTGAACAGGGCGTGCCCGGTGTAGCGGTAGTCGATGCCATGTGCGGCGAGGATTTCGTTAGCGAGCTCCGCACAGGCCTCGAAGGCAAGGCTTTCGGAGAGAACGAGGGTGTTGTCGCAGTCAAACAGGAGCGTCGTGATCTGTGAGCGCGGTGAGCTGGTTCAGCTACCAGTACAGCTCATACCTTAGGCATCCGCGGTAAAGCGCGTTGGCAATGGGATGAAGGGGAGTGGGGCAGAGCGCAGGCTGGCGCCAGCGAAAGTGAGTGCTGGCCTCACGTGATGGCCGTGATCCGTCGGATGATGGCAGGTGCCGCCTCTCGGCGAAGTTGCCGGATGTGCCGGCGGGTCTTTTCACGAACACAAAAGGCTTTCTAGGATCTCTGGTTTGGATTGGCGACATGGACAGTTACAACAAAGGTGTTTGGGATTTGTAAACTCGCTCGATCTAGAATCTGTGTACAACCTTCATCATTGTATTACTCCTCAGAATGAGTCCCATCCAGCCGAGATAGTTCGCTAAAGCTGTCCCGAGGACTAGAAGTGGTCAAACTAATTGGAACGAATTCTCAGTCGCACAATCCTTCCCCAAATTCCGGCTATAATATTGTGTAAATTATACTTTGTATCTCGAACTTGAACTTTGCTTTACCATCTGATTATGAGTCCCTTTCCCTGAGCGGGGTATCTGTATAGGCTGTGTGTAGTATGGAGCATCCTCGTTAGGAGGAATCTGGTAGGAGGGATGGCTCGGGTCCTTTGCCATGCCGAAGAGGCTGGAGTTGGCCACACGACGAAATCCAGCCTGGCATTATGATTATAATAGGCAGCGATTAGATTAACATTCAAGTGAGATTAATACACACTTTGCGGAATATCATCATCTTGTCGTGCTCATGCTCAGTTATCCATGCGAGCATGATGTTTGCATCCTTCAGCTGCTCGATATGGATCAAGCTGGCGAGGATCTGGTGTCCAACCGTTTCAACCCAAGCCTGTGATTCAATCGTTAAACTTTTGATCATTATGGCAGTCTGGGAGAAGTCGGTGGATTGCCAGCAGCTGCCAGGATGAGGGCTCAGATATATGGGTGTCTAGAAAGAGGTAAATATCAGCAGCCTGCAGAAATTGATATGCGCCACTCACACTAGACTCATTGGCTTGCAGCAAATACTCGGTGGAACTTGTCTTCATATTGAGGAGTTCCAGCTGCAGAAAGCCGACCCGGGTGACCATGCTATTGCCGTGGTCATATTCGATCCCAATCTGAACTTCCTGTCGGGGTAAATTGCATACTTCAATGCGATGTTGACAATCAGAGTACGTACTTCGTGTGCCGCGGAATTGTGCCCCCTGCACCCTTCGTATATAAGTCGCAGTCCCTGGGAGGGACAGGGCTTATCGGATCCCTCATCAAAGCTGCTGCCAGTGGGCGACGTCGCTCCAGGTTGAACTCTGCATACGGCCACCGCCATCATATTTGAACATCGCTAGAAGCGGTAAGATGAATTGTAGCTCTAACCCCAGATATACAACCATCCCTTCGAGACACGAGAGGTGCCTCGAGCCTTTGAACTTCGATTCCGTGGACGGAGGCATTGGGTCGAGGAAGGTGCAAGGAAGGTGGCTGTTCGGAGAACGTTGTATCTGTTATGTTGCGCATACTCACGACTGTCATGTGCATGCATCCCGCCGCACCTTGCACGCAACCTGCGCCAACAAGTGTATTCCTGCTCTTGATTTGCCTGCTTCAAGCTGGCGATTTTTTCAACCCGAGAACTTGCAGTTGAAAACCGCGGGGATCATATCCGAAATCGGGTGTCGGTCATGATCGGACGGAACATAGTTCTGCCAGTCATGTCAGCATCTTCCCAGCTCGCTCTCGGAAATACACGGTTTTTCTTGCTTCCTGACGGTCTTCCGACACCATGGGTGGCCCACTAGACGACTCTGCGACGCTTTCAACACCGGGGCAGTCTCCTGAGAGGACGGATGACCGTCTCGTGTCTCTGGACGACTCCGAGAACCCTCTTTGTCTTTCCGCCTTTAGAAAGTGGGTGGCCGTGGCCGTGATCTGTAGTGCTTCGTTCTGCGTCACCTGTGCGTCGTCCATGGTATGTGGCTGAATCACAGTCCCAGTTGTGTTGCTGCACTCACCCGATATGCGTTTGAAGGCGTCCTTCACAGAGATTGGCATGGCGGCCGAATTCCACGTGTCTCGGGAGCCTACGATTCTCATGATCAGCCTTTTTGTTCTTGGCCTTGGCATGGGTCCGTTAATAACGGGGCCATTTTCCGAGGTATGCGTCGTCTCTCCCGCTCGTCCACATCTAGTTGACAATCTATCGCTAGGTCTATGGGAGAGCTATCATATATCGAGTCTCATATGTCTTGCTGGTTCTGTTATCATTTCCCGTGGTATTCGCGCCAAATCTAGGTTAGTTGCTTTTTTTCTCTTTTTTTTCGATAGTCTACTCACAGACAACCAGCCGTCGCTCTTGTGTTTCGTTTCCTGTTAGGGACGGCTGGCGCCTCGTTCCTGAGTGTTGCGGGAGGAAGTATAGCGGACATGTTTGAGGGGCCCAAAGTCTCCAAGTATGTCCAGTTCTATTCTAGGGCGCATCAAGCTAAGCCACCTCCCAGTCCTATGGCAGTATATACGATTTCGCCAGTAGGAGCCTACAGCTTATCTGTTTCCGTATCTGATCGACCTTCTAGTTTCTTGGCCCAGGTACGCACTGGCAATCGCCGTCACAGCTGGTCCCTTCTCACTGGGATGACGACAAGTGTTTGGGCCTTTGATAAGCGGTTTCATCAACCAGGTATGTCCATCCAGTAGCCTCGCCATGATCTATAAATGAATCCGCCCCAGAACCTGTATTGGAGATGGACGTATCGGATTCTTCTAATTTGGACGTTCGCCGAATTGCTAGCAATATTCTTGGTATGCATGTCTGACCTATGTCATATTCGCCGTTTAGCGTCCTTCTAGTTTGTTCCCGAGTCATATGCCCCTATTTTGCTGAAAAGGAAAGCCTGCAAGTGAGTCTTGGTTTACTCCTAGCCCCCAATCAGGCCTGGACTTTTGCTTCCACCAGACTCCGCAGGGAAACGGGCGACACGAGCTACTGGGCACCTCTCGATCGACGCGACACCAGTCTAACTCGATCTTTGATGCTTAGCTGCTCTGTTCCGTTCAGTGCGTCCTCATGGTCTTGTACCCCGTTATAACTCAACCCTCTGTAGAACTTCTCTTTTTCGACCGCATGGCTTTGCTGTTAAACACATGGTATTCGGATAGCGTCACCTAATGCCGTTGCTCACGAAACTCAGGAACGCGCTTCTACTCGGCATCCTTTATCTCATGTTCCAGGCGTTCCCAATCATCTTTGAGAAAGGACATCACCTCAATGAGCAATCAACCGGCCTCACCTTTTCGGGCATTGGGCTCGGGATGGGGTTCGGACTTGCCTCGCAACCGCTTTGGAACAGGTTTGTTGTCAGCCTTATGTTCACCGGCTCCATCCGAAACTTAAATCTTTCCAGCCTTTCTGAACGGGAAGCAGCCAAACACGGTGGGAAGGCCCCTCCAGAAACTCTTCTCATTATGGGCCAGGCAGGCGGAATATTGGTCCCATTGTGTGCGTGCTTTTACGTGATCAATACAACGTCCATTCACGTTCAGGGCATAGCGCTTTACTGGTTTGCATTCACAACATACCCGCACGTGCACTGGATCGTGCCGATAATAGCCTCTATCCCATTTGGCACGGGAATGTTTTTCGCTTTCACTGCGACCTTCACGTATCTCGTCACGGTATGTTGTCTGTTTGTTCGTTTTTCTCCCCTCAATCTGCGGGTTAGGCCTACCGGCCAATTGCCGCCAGCGCAATGGCGTCCAACAGCTTCATGCGCACGGCGTTTGCAGCCGTGTTCCCTCTATTTGCCGGTGCCATGTACAACCGGTTGGGCACTGTCGGCGCGACCGCGCTCCTTGCAGGGCTGTCAACTCTCATGGCTCCTTTACCGTTTGTCTTTCTCCCCTCACAATGCTGAATGGAATTGAATTCCGTTGAAGGTTCATATTTTTCAAGATCGGTGCACGGTTGCGAGCCACGTCGAGCTTCGCTGTTTAGATTGAATCACGAATGTTAAGTAGATTACACCGTCACCTTTAGAGATGGTCAACCCTGATTACAATAAGCGACGATCCAGTCCGTCTGTCTATAAACTTGAAACTTGTGTGAACGGCGAATATTATCACGCAGCTGCATATTGGAAAAACAGTTTGCGCACGTTTGGTTTTGATCTGCACCCTATCTTCAGTGCCACCTGGACGGGTCCACGTCGCTGACGTGCAGCAACACAAAATGCCAGTTGGCTTCACCTCCGTTGAAACTTCCCGTTTGCTCCGGTTGCCTCAAGGCCAACTTATCAGGTGACAAACCTCTTAGGCGGACCGCATCAAGACCGCATTTCATCCTAAAATTTCATGTTTGTGGAAGTCTGCTTCAAGGGATTTTGTCAAGCGTCAATGGCTTCTTGGGCTTCGCGTAGGCAGGCTTGCATTGGCAGACTTCATCCTCGGCCTTCCCTTTCTAGAATCAGCCTCCGTGTCGCCAAGCCAAGCCGGACGAAGAATGAAGAAAAGTTGGAGAAGAAGGGAACGAATTCTGTGCGCAAAAAAGCTCTCATTTCTCATACTTGAGAACTCGAATCGCCAATAGTCAACGTTAAGATCGAACATTGCAAACCAGACGTACCCCCATGTGTGCCGCGGATACATGCTCTTCGGCGTTCTTGTACTGGTCCAACACCAATGAGCTCGGGATGCTGACACTCCAGTTCAACCGCACTGGCAACGGCGATATTCGCCCGAACAATGGATGCTGGCGCCCGGAGGATTCCCGCAGCGACTCGAGATTTCTCGTATATCTAGAGGAACCTGGCATTGAGTTGGCATGGAGTGGGAAGGACTCTGGGACTTGGCTTCTGCCAGGTAGACTCGAATCGGTTTGGTTTAAGGCCTAGCCGATTCCAAAGATGATCTCGTCTCCCTCAGGCTGTAGCTTCAAGTTTCGGCACAGTTCTCTCATCCGAACATGCTCGTCAGCTACTTCTGATCTTGTCGCAATATCCCCCTCAACCGATTGAAGATGTCCTGTCCTGCTTCCTCGCATTGCTACTCAGTTCCCCGAACACCACACCGCGTTCGAATCGAATGCCGAGTCACCTCCACCCCAATTGGGCGCTATCATGTCTCGCCACAGATCATCAACAGTAGTGTGGCCACACCGTGATCTCCCGAGTACTTAAGGCCTGATCCACAGGGCCCACCGACGCCATGCCATGCCGCGCCGAGTGACCCCTCAAGAGCTGCTTAGCATAGAGCGCGCGCTGCCCACCCTCCCAAAATACGCGCTCCCCCACCGGCCGAGTGTGTTTCAACCGCAACCCCTTGACCGCTCCGCGCCGCCGGTTGGTCGTTGTTTGCCTGGTACTTGAACAGGATGGTTGAGCGCGTCCATCAGAGGCCTCCCATCGATGACATTCTCTCGCTGCACATGCACAACTTGTCCTGCACGGCGGGCGAGGCCGTGTCGTGCGTCTGCGAAATTCTCAAGGTACGCACATTCGCGCAGCGCCGTTCCGCAGGCTCTGACAGTGTGGCGCACAGAACTTGTAGCGCACTCGCGAAGAACTGAGTCCGCGGTACGCCTGCTCATACCTAGGTTGAGTTGAATATAGGGATGCTGACGTGGGACTAATAAGCGACGCGCACGGGTATCACCGTCCGGCATCGGATCCTCCGCCGCCCAGCTACGACTGCCACTCCGAGCGTGAGCCTTGCGCGGAGCTGTGCCGCCTCGGCACGTTGCTCCGACGCGCTTTTGTCGAGGTGCGTCTCTGTGAATGCATCGGCCCTGCACTCTACAAAAGCGCGTGAAAATCCAGACGGATCATCCACTCGGCCGGATCGCCTCGTTTGCGGAGTTGGTCGAGGACATGACGGACACGGACGGTACGCGGCGACCGGATATCTCGGAGGTGCGGGAAACTTGAAGGCTGGCGGAGGTCAGCGAAAAACTCAACACGGGGACGCCTGTGCAATCAAGACACACTGCGAAGGGACTATGTGTGCGGTGGGCTCGGCAGGTTTGGCGCCTGGTCTAGGTTGGGAAAACAAGGTTGAAATTGGAAAGAAAAATCTAGTCTAACGAGCCAGTGGGTGAGTGTATGTAGAGGATGAGGACGAAGAGTCAAGATAATGAAAGAGGGCATATATATGAACCAGACAAAGAAACTCAAAGGAGAAAGGATGCGACGCGTACGCGTCGTGTGCGCCTCGTGTGCATAGACCGTGTTTGGCGCGTCAAACACGTCTTTCAACCCGCTACAACATTTTCACACGAGGGACATCCATATAGAAATCCGGCTGCCCCAGAGCTAAGCTAGATAGAACACACGTACATACATAGATGGGTATACTTACAGTTCAACCCCCCACCCATACTGAACCCAGGAAATAAGCGTTAATTTTGCCGAAGCACAAAAAAATCAAGCACACGCAGTGATTCAATAATTATCTGCCTTCACCTTGAGCACGTCAGGGTGGTCTGGTATACCGCCTGCCGCGCCGCCGTCACCGTCGTACCCACGCACGCCGTGATGAACTGCTCCCAGCCGGGCAGTCGTCGCGCTTTGCAGGCCCGCGGCCATCCCGGGTAGCGCCGTGCACCCCGTGTGCGCTTCGCCGCTCCGCTTGTAGTACCACATCGCGCTGGCGAAGCTGAGCGCGTCGCTGAGGACGAGCGCGCGCACCTTGTTCTGCGTCACGGGGTCGGTCGTGTTTCCCGCGGCGAGCGCGCGCGCCTGTGCGGCGATGCTGGACGTCGCGAGCGCGTACTTGAGGATGAACGGGAAGTTCGTCATGTTACGCGTGCCCTGCCCGGGCGTGTTCTGCGAGCTGGAAGCACGAGCATGAACTCAGGACTGCGAAAGCGGAAAGGGCGTACTGCCAGTGGTTGATGTCGTACGCGAACCCGACGGACTCATGGAGCATGAGGCTCAGCAGTACGTTGCTCGCCGACTACGGCGATCTAGTAGTCGTGAAGGCCTTGCCAGTTCACGAACGGGGCGGCGTGCGCAGCACTCGCCTGGGAACTCAGTTGCGGATGACCAGTTTGCTAGCGCTTCCATCTCTATGAGATCGTCGGGGGTTATGTCGCATGCGCTCGCAAGCTGCGGGAGGGTGGCGGACCGGCGGAGAACGCAACGAGACTAAGTTGATAATGCGCCGGAAGATACCACTCGACTTGCACCCGACCCAATGATCCTTGTCGGCCCGCTTGCTGACATTCTAGACGTTACGAGAACGTTACACTGGAAACTTACATTGATTCAAAGATATACATGGAGCCCACGCCCCGCATCCTGCATGTCCTCCAAGTCCGCGAACAGGTAGTTTAGCACGCCAGCGAGGCGGAGCCCCGCCTGCGCTAGCAGCCGCTCAATGATCCACTGCCGTGCGATCGCGCCGGAGTATTCAGGCGTATCGAGCTCGAGGTAGGGACCAGTCTGGACCAGCCCGGCGTCAAAGCGACTGTTGTTATACGGCGGCAAGTCGAGCGCAGGCGGCCAGACGATCTCGCAGTTGAGCGCGTGGATGGGCGTGGCCCAGGCGTACGGGCAGATAAGCTCGTCGTCCGTGTCGTCCGCGGCTCCGGTGACGCGCCGCCAGACGGAGAGCACCTGCTGCCAAACGGAGGAGGGCTCGGCGCGATCTGGGGCGGGGCACGTCAGCCACTCGGGGACCTGTGTCTTCCACTTGCCGAGGACGCCCTCGACCATGATCATGCGGACGTAGGAGTCGTATATTGTGCCGCGGAGCGCGTACTCGATCTTGCGCGAAGGAAGGGGCCGGGAGTACTTGCTCGGCACGGAGCGCAGGGCTTTGGCGATGATGAGGCCGTCCCACACGGAGTGCAGGTCTGCATATGCGCAATGAGTAGAAGAAAGGGGCGAGCATGAGCGTAGTTACTCGACTGGCGGCCAGCAAATAGGACCTTATCGGAGTTCCCCCCGCGGTCCCGGCCTGTGAGATGCAGCGGCATGTGCACGTCCCCCATGAAGTGGATGAGGAACTTGAGCGCCTCGTTCGCCAAGGCGTCCTGGTAGGCTGACGTCCGCCGGGTCTTGGCGTCGTATACCACATCCTCGAGGATGTTGGTGACGTTCCGGATAGCACTGATGACGTTTCCGCCCTGCTTTCCCGCCCAGCCATGAGTTCCGGGAAACGCGCACGTTTGTGATGGGTGGTCATCGCGCGCGCCGATGTAGTGCAGCGCCGCCGACCATCGCATCTTGAAGCGCAGTTTGTCCGCCCAAGTCGCCACGGGGGCGAGGTGGCACTGGGGTTCGTTGGGGTTGGGGGAGGTGTAATTTAGGATCTCACACATGCGGGGGAGAACGCTGGGGTGAAGGTGAATCTGTGCGATAGTTGCAGCGATTTCGTGGCCTATGAACATGAGGGCCAGCTCTTGGATCGGCGCAGCACGCACCAGCCGCCCCCCAGGCGACAACGCTCGTCGTGCATCCCGCGAGCACGACAGCAGCGGTAGCGATCTTCAGCAGCATGTTGCAAGTTTCGATTCGGTGAAAGGGGTGGGCCTGACGCTGTGAGATAGTGCTTCAAAGCAGCCTGGGGGTTTCGGCAAAGGATGTGGTCTCTTCGGAAGGGTCTAAGGGCTCCTTTTAAGTAGATGAAGACAAGAACAAAGACAAGGAGCGCAAGGCGACGGATGGAGAACAAAAGCCGTGCACGCGATCACGTGCCGGCGCGTCAAGCACGAAGATTACCGTCTATGGCTGGTTTGGGTGTGCGGGCACCACTGGGAGCGTAAATACCAAGCTCTATGCTCTCGAGTCGACTAATTCTTGGAAAATATCCGGAATCGACTTAAAAAGAGATAGACAAGTTTACTTTGTAGGGGGGTTAGGTATAGCAGGCATGCATCTCAAGGTATATTCCACCCATAGATACCAGTGTCGAGCGAGGCGAAAAATATCGTACGGCGAGTCTTTCGCCTTCGCGACGCGTCCGCGGTTTCCACCAGCTAAGGCTTTTGCGGATTTTCGTAAAATGTTCAACGACCTCGCTCATGTCGGGGCGCTTCGCAGGATCCTGTGCGGTCATGTCGGCCGCATAAACTCGAATTCAAGCATTCTCTCGTCGGGCTCGACTTCGTCACCCTGAGCAATACCATTAGCCCAGGATATAACGAGTAAACCAGCAGAATTGCCGTACATCGAGGAAATGCCTCTTGATCATATTGCCGAGATACTAGACGTCAATCGGAAAGGGGTCGCAGGCTATGGGGCCAGTTTCGTCAGTGATCTTATATTCAGGCACACTTCTGTCCCCTCCAAAGATTATCGGCTCGATGGGAGGCGGATCTCTTGTGTCGTATATCCGCGTGAGACCAAAGTGGATGAGGTAGTACCTTGGTGGCCGCTGAGTGCGAGGGTAGAACCTTGCAAACCCTGAATCATAGTCCCGTGTGCAGCTTGGGGTGCTGGTAATGAAAGTCGTCCGGATACATTTTCGAGGCCTCCATCATGATATTTGCAGCGTTGCAGTCGCTGATTGGATACATTTACATTGTAAAACTCTGGAAAGATGAAGTTGTACGCACCGGTGAGCGATGCTTCGGTCATGTAGATATTTCACGCCCTATGGCAACGTGTCAGCTGCGGACAGAGAGGAAGGGCTGTCTCACCTCAAAAAATTGGCTAAAAAATTCCACTGCCTCACCGATGGTATCGAACCGAGGGACTAAAAAGCTCCGCAGGAGAGGCATTACGATGATATGATACTCGCTGTCGGGCACTTCGAACACTTCAAGGATAGGAACGCAGTGGTTCCGAGGGTCCCTTGGCAAGGAGACTTCTTGAGCGGTGATGTGCTCCTCCAGGTCGGTCTCCACCCGCTTCAGAACGACATCCGTATTGTCTCGAATGCGAATGGCATCGATAGAGACTCCCCGCTGCAAGCGAGTTCAATGGCATGCCGCAAGAAGTTGAGATAAACTCCGATCTGACCAATAAAGGTATCCCGTCCTCGGTATCAAGCCAAAAACTGCCTGTCCTACGCCACGATGGAGTCCAGCCGGGCCTGAAACGGGGCCGAAGCATATACCCGGCGGATTGCTGGAGCCAAACCTGGCGGTCCCGCCAGAATATTTCCTGGTCGGTAAGTTTACCAACCCCATCCAGGGCCCGCCATTCCAGGTTCATTGGCTGACGGTAGTAGGGTAGGGCTCCGAGTCAGGTCTCGAAATGAGAAAGGTTAGGCAGGTCACGAATTCCAGCTCGACTTCAGATAGAACAATAGGACTGTACTGAGGCGGAGTTTGAAGATGTTTTGTGCTCGGTTCGGGTGCATGGGATCGGATTTCGGATGTGGCGCAAGCACAGGATGATTCCCAGTGTGGGTTTTCGTAGCTTCGATGACATAGCTGCTCTGCCCAAGCTCTGCCAGAGAGTCGCATGAAAGTTGCAAGGCTGGTTTGGGGGTGGCGCCGATGGATCACGTGCATGCCGCGTTGTTCCTGGACTGTCGACATCTGCCGACCGCACATTCAATGATTCAGATTGCATTCAGTTGCCCTTGATTGCGCCAACAAAAATCCTCATACACGTAGATCCATGTTCAAGCTTTCAATTGCAGGACATAATTTATTCTTACGATATGAAGGTACGGCGGAGACTTGGCGGAGACACTGTACACATAGTAAGATGGACCCAATGGGCCAATCCAAGGCCAATCCTTATAGATATCGAAGTTTGAAGTTGGAGTGATTCCGAATTCTTGAAGGTGGTTTGTGAGGGCACTGACATTTGGCTGTTTTGCGAGTGCAACCATCAGGAAGTCGTTGTAGGTCCGACGTTATAGATCTTTGTCGCCACTCGGAACACAAGGACTCGGAGGAGGCAGATCCGGGGAAACTTCCCATGGCGATTTGAAGACGAGAAAGCTTGGTGAGCCTGGTCTGTTGGTTTGGGAGTCGAATGTCTTCCTGGCAGCCTAAAATCGAGCTAACAATATAACGCTTTCGTCCCGGATAATTACATACAGCCGTATGCCAAGTGAAAACAGTGTCAACAAGTACCTGGACTCTACCTGGCTAATGACTTGGATAGGCGTAAAGACCTTCGTGTCGGAGTCGGGGTCGTCGAAGGCTCGCCACCACCACCGGTATGGGATTTCCTCGCTCGTTTCATCTGAGGCTGCTGATCTGCCGATCCGGGAGGCGAAGGAGGCTGGGAGCTCGGAGGAGTTTCCACTGGGTCCCGGCGTTTTCGCTTCCCCAGGGTGGACTTTGAAGTGACGGGCCGAGGTAAGTCCTCGGTCAGCGAGTTCGAGTTCAGGTCACTTTTTTCCGATGGCGGGACGACCGACTCGTCGGTTATTGGGGGCAGATGTGTGTGGTTTGTTCGAGTGTTCCGGATGCCCGGCTCAGTCGTTACCGCCGGGTTCACTGGTGGTGGTGACTTTGGAGATGTTATTGCATTTGCCGTATCTTCATTGGCCGGCGATACGTCTGATAGGGGTGGCTCGGTGGAGTGATTGAGGGTCCTTCTCTGTCTGGCGGCAGCGGCACACGCTGCGAGCCATGGGTGTTGCAGAGCCTCCTTGAGCGACATGCGCTTCTTCGGGTTTGGTTCCGCGAGACGTCGAATGAAGTCGGCACCTGTGTTCGGGCAGGCGTCACTATGACATCGAACGGGGTAGAAAAGGGAGAGAACCATCGTCGCTGACGCGAGCGACTTGCATCATCTCTTCAATTTCGCGCGAAGTCGTGAGCCCGTCGTAGTTACCGTAAGCGGTGAAGTTGACAGGGGTAGACTGACCAGTCACCCTGAGAGATGTTAACGATCTTCCGTTGAAGTATGCCAGGCGAGGAAAAAAGCGCACATGACGAGAACAACGAGACCAATACTCCAATTATCGGCGGTGTGATCATAGTTACCGCTGTGAACCCGGGATTAATCAGATCCAACTAGCACAGCACAGTTCAGATCCGGCACACCTTATATAAATTCGGCACACCTCCCTCAGATCCGGCGCACTGTAATCAGATGCGGCACATTTTGGCACCCCGTTGTGGCCCCGGCAAGTTCCGATATCAGCCCGAAATTGATCGATGCTCATTTGACATACCCTTTTGGTCTACCTGGACTAGAGTGAATCTTTGAAGTGCTTTGATTTTTTCCAGGTGGATTCGGAAGTGTAGTAACAGGAGGCAGAAGAGCAGCCGTGTGATACTGGGTTAGGATAGTTAGGCAGCCGTGTAATACCAGACACAAGTCTCAGCTATACAAAATTTTTCCAGGCAGATTCGGGAGTGTAGTGAACGGTACAGGTGCACCACCCTGGAGCTGTACCAGCCATGGAATATCTGCATTGATCTCACATGGTCCGCAAATGAATCACAGGAGACAACGGTCCCCCGCACTTTGGGCCAATGAAGTCTTCCAGAAATGGAAACACCGTGACATGTTCTCGGCTCAGATTCGGCACACCTTGACCATCCATCAATGTGCCGAACTAAGTCACGTGGTTGAGGAGTGCCGCATCTGAATGAGGTGTGCCGAAACTAAATGGGGTGTGCCGCATCTGAACTGTGCTGTGCTAGTTGGATCTGATACATACTCCTGTGAACCTCTGGAGCCATATATTCCAGAGTACCACACCTGGTCTGAAGGCTGTTAGTCGCAGGGCCCGAAAGCGGTACCATGGTGTACCTGACAATTTGTGTCGAGATCTGCGATTGTCGCAAGTCCAAAATCGGCAAGCTTCACGACCGGCGGATCGTCCAAAGTAAGAAGGATATTCTGGGGCGAATGAGAATCGCGTGGCTGAGGGATAAAGTTCTTGAGACACACCTCAGGCTTCAAGTCGCGGTGCAGCGCATTTTGTGATTGTATGTGAGCCACGGCTTCACAAATCTGATAGCTTATGTGCTGACAAGTCGATTCATCTGCAGTGTTGTCAATCTCTTGGGGATTGCAGGTGCGTGTATATGATCACCTAGGCCGTCCCCCTTGCCTTGAGCTGAGATATACTCGAGGAGTTCACCGCCGTTCACATATTCCATGACCAGATCTGGGAATGAAAGTTGTTGAGTCAGAGGAATCTGAGAAAAACAATATATACCAATAGTCCCATTCCGATTCCAAAATGCCTCCAAAAGTTCGCAAATGTTTGGATGCCGCATCATTTTCATAATCTCGCCCTCGCGCTTTAGACGGTCCTCGGATATCCTTGGACTTCCGGAGGGACTCTGAACAATATCATAAGACTCGGAGGCACACCTGAAGTGAACAAGAAAAACATACTGCAGAGATCGTTTTCACCGCGACCTGCGCGCGGGTGCCCAGATGAATCGCGCTGCAAACTTCTCCATACGATCCTCTGCCGATGGTCGGGCCTAATCTATATCGCTCCAAGAGGGGACGTGCATCCTTGTACCTATATCCTGGGCAGAGCCTGTCAGCATTGGATGTCGAGAACTTCCTTTGTGCACGTACCCCAAGTCCCATCGGCGACCGGCTTTCCAAACGACAGGACATCATCGTGCGTCAGAACCGTTCGCTCGCCTCCCAGACGAGCACCGTTGATCTGTAAAATGTCAACGGGAAGCGCGGGCACGCCAACGGGTGATAGACGTACATAGGTGCCATTCGTCGAGGTATCCTCCACCAGTACGCGCACGACACCCTCCTCCTTGGTCAAGTAGAAGACTGCGTGGTGCATGCCTTCCGTATGTGAGCGCAGGGCATGCAACACAGATCGTCAGAAACGTACTGATTACAAGGCCCGTGGGATCTGAGAGCACTATAGTCTGCTTGTGATGTCGTCCGACGGAAACGACCGCCCCCATGAGCGGAATCCGGCTGAGCTGCCACGGCCCGTTGGGCTCAAGATAGCCCCACGGGTAATCCTGGTGTGTGTGCACCTCCGCCAGCGCGGTCGGAGATTCGTCATCGTCATCCTGAGGCTGAGTTTCCGGGTACCAGTCGTAGTCCGATTCGGATACCGTGAGCTGAGGGTCGAAGTCGGCCATATTGGTTTGGAGAAGGATGCTGTGGACCTGTGTTTTTCCCCCTCACCGTTTATGTGGCTATGTACCATCTCAGTCCTTGTTCTTCATTGGCTTGTTCCGGAATGCCCTTTGTTTGCTGATGATCTTTCGTTTGTGGGTCCACGTTACAGCCTTACAGGAAGCATGGAACAGAGGCCGAGAAGCGCCAGGGACGTAGTAAGTAGAAGTTCAGGTCGGTCTGGGCAAGGTGAATGTAGACCTGAATCGTTCATAGAGAATCTGTCTTCATAGGAAACATTGTAAGGTGCATGGGGAGAACAAGAGGAGAAACTCATCGAAATAACAGTGATCAATAAATCATTATCATCGGCCCTCTCCTGCCTCTCCTGCCCGCGACTCGATACAGCTTTCTACAAGCCCTACTAGCGGGGCCGAGGCTGAGTACAGATGTACAGGGAAAGAATACAAAGAACATAATTAGGTGGAATGAATAGATAAATAACTCTACGCAACTCAATTCCGAATCTCTCTGCGACTTATCGCCGTTGTTTCTTGGGCGAGATGTCCATCTTGTCCTCTTCCCGGTCCGCGCTCTCCCTGTTCCCCTTCAGCGAGGACGGCCGCAGCGGAGGCCCCCGTACCGTGCCAGCGTCCGTGTCCGTGTCCGAGCCCGAGTCCTCCGACCCCTCGTGCTTCCGCTTGTTCATGCCCCTCCCCGCCCCCACTGCTCGCTGAACTTGCGCCGCGCCCTGTGTCGCCCTGGGCGTCATGGTGTTCCCCCGTGCCAGCAGAACCGGGCGCGGTGTGTCGATGGGCATAGCCGCATTCATGATTGTAGGTGCAGATTGTGTGGGCATGAGCGTCGCGTGCCTGTGCACGATGGAACCTGCGCTGCTTCCGCCCCCGTTGACCGCCAGACTTGTGTTGTCGTCCTCTGACTGTGGCTCCAGGGCGGCGTTGGCGTCAGCCCGGAGGGTTCGCATCGAGACACCTTCCATTGACGACGTGAGGTCCTCACACGCGTCAGCCCCATACGCGTCGGCCCGGTCAAACTCAAACCACGGGTGCGCGCACGCCTCGGCCATGGTCATGCGCGTCTTCGGGTCTGTTTCTAGGAGCCGGCGGACGAAGTAGAGCGCTGAAGAGCGTGAAAGATGAGGAATGGGGCACACGCGAGACAGCTGGTACGGACCTCGTGTGCTAAAGTACACCGGGTACCCTTCCCTGTCCTTTCCTACGGATTTCTCCAGCTCCGCCCAGTCAACGATGGGGCCGTTCGGAGCGTGTTTCCACCCGTAAACCCCGTCGGGCATCAGCCCGTATAGGGTGTCTATCATTGAGCAGAGACTATGTTTCATGAGATTCATACACACAAGGAGTGAAGGAGCGAGAATGCGCACCAGATGCATAATATAAGACCGGCGGCATAGCAGTCAACACCCTGGTTGTACCCTTTGCGACCATGTACATGCTGTATCAACTCGGGAGCCGCGAATATAGGCGTCCCGCAGATTGACATGCTCTGCTCGACGTAAATTGTATGTGGCCCCGTGAAACTGGGGGACTCGACGCACCGCTAACCTGGCAGGGTCGATGAGCTTGGCCAGTCCAAAATCTGCGATCTTGACAACAGGTGGCCTGGCCGCCGTGACCAAGATGTTCTGCAGGCAGTATTATACTGTGATCGAGCGCAAAGGGGGATTAAACGCACTTCCGGTTTAAGGTCGCGGTGTGTGATGTTCTTACTATGCATGAAAGCCAGCGCGTTGCAAACCTGACGCATGACGTGTTTAGTCATTCGCTCGCCTACATCTTGAGTTCCATCGACTATTGGGATTAAATTACCGACTCACTGAGACCTCTGTAGTCGACGATCAGCTTCATAAGATCGCCTCCGTCGATGAATTCTAGGACGAGGTCTGCGCGGATAGGCATCAGTAGTTGGCGTGACCAACGAAACTGGCGGGGAACACACCAATGCTTTCGTCCCTGTTCCAGAAGTGATCGTGTAGGCGGCAGATGTTAGGGTGCTCAAGCGCCCGCATAATCTCGATCTCGCGCCTGGCCATGACCTGATGTGGTGTCGTGCTCCCGCCGTGCGAATTCCAGTCGTCGCGACCCATACCCTGCCCAGTGGTGTCAGTTGCAAACACAGTAGGCACGGGAAACCCTCTGTACCCCCTTGATCGCCTTGACCGCAAAGACGCGACCGTCCCGATCATGCGCCTTGTACACTGTCCCGAAAGTCCCTGCGCCGAGTATCTCTCCGAATACATAGTGCTCCTTCACCTCGCGGATCGAGGACGCGAGATCATGGAACGTGAAGCCTAGGAGATAGGTTTTGTAAAACGATGGGCGGTGGAGAAAGCGATAAATGCGCACGGAAATCCGGGGTGTCTGTATTACCCGGTGGCGGCGGCTGGGGGCTCCCAAACGATATTTCGGCCATGTGGACCAGTTTTCGTGGCATCCCCGGCCGAACTCTCGAGCCATCGACCTGCAGTGGGCATGAGAATAGTCGCGCAGACAGAGGTCCGCTGGGAAACGCGCACAAAAGTTTTGTTCTTCGATCCGTGGTCCGTGATCACAACCTGCGAAGCGCCATTCTTCACGCCGTCCCACCGTATGGTCGCGTGGTTGAGGCCTTGACAGTCAGTTCGCGCTTGACCGCTGCACCACACTCACTCACTAACTAGGGACTCATTCAGCTCTTTTACTCGCAGAGTGCAGAGCCAGTCTGAGCCACTCACTGTTCGCATGACGAATACGGATTGTGCTCTCTGGATTGCGCCCGATAGTCACCTCTGGCTGGGCTCTGAAGAGATCATATCGTGGCTTCGGGATCGAGGGGCAACCCTCCTCAGTCTCAAGGAAGCCCCACAAATTCGGATTGCGTTCTTCGGGCGGTGGCGGCGTCAGCTGACGTTGCTCCTGCGTCTCGGGATAGTCGAACTCTTCGTCCATCGCGTCTGGGATCGCGTCTGGGGGATCCATCGAGGGGAATGGAGACCTTACTTCTATTGCCGTTTTGACCTGTCGGCGTGAAAGAGGCGTAGTTTTTTGATGCACTCCTTTGTTACCTTCGGAGCTTTCGTTAAAGAAGCAGTGCGCTTTGGCGAGAACAATGCAACTTCGTTCTGCGTTCAACTGAGGATTACAATCAGGGCCTTGGGGTATGCTGGAAGGAGACAAAGGCGACGAACCGGGAGCTACATCACGCCCGTGTCCGGGATAATCTGGGTCTTGCTCGATCCAAAACTTGCAGTGGATTCCAGGGCTCGCAACCAACTCGCGAGAGAGTCGGACAGCCACCGTGTTGGCAATCCGCGGGCCGGTGGGCCGACGCGTCCTTGTCGTTTCCCATCATAATAATTCAACGTTCAATTTTCAACGACCGCTATGTATCGCACAACACCGAGCGTCTTTCGGCGGACACCGATCCCCGCAGCTCTTTGTTTATCTATGACAACCGCGCCCCCGCCTGCGGGCGCGCGGTCGTCCGAACCAAAAAGTTGCTCGCTTTCGCCGAGTCTTGCCATACTTAGCTCAGCCAGATTTCCCCTGCGACCTGCCCCGTCTTCAACCGGAAATTTTGGAGTCGAGCTACTAACGGACGCCCCGGACGATGCATATCGTGTCCTGGACGAGTCTGATTTTGGTGTCGCAGCACAGCGCGCTGGCCTTCTGAAACAGCCTTCAGATCGAATGACTTGAATGCAGCTTCAGCCGCTGCAATGAACCGCATGGTACCAGGTACGTGTCATGCCGCCTGCGCTCGCACCCGCATCCGCGCTGACGTACTTGCAGACCGTCGAGTTCAAGCGTGGAGCGGCGTCGTCAGACTTGACATTGAAGACGAGGCGACTCGGACATTGCAACTCGGACAGACGGGGGAAACCGTACCCCCGGACGAGCCATACTTGGCGCACAGAGGATCTGCCCGGGACTTCGTCGGGCCCTGGGCCCGCAGTCTATCTCTGTTCTATACGGAGGGTTCTGACCGCTGGCAAGGACCAGAGTGATCCAATACCGCGTTTTCATGGACACGGCCATTCTTTCTCCCCGCGGTGGTTAAAGCGCATAATCAGCAGAGTTCCTGCCCCGTCGAGATTGCGTCCAGCGCCAGCACATGCCGGGAGTCCGAATTGGACGACCATCTCCTCAATCTGCAATTGGAGAGGCCTTCCCCGGGCTCATCGACTACGACATCTTATCACTGGCAGATCCGAAGAGCGCTCATTGTGCATCTCGTTGGTCTTGGGCGGCAGTGCTAGTCAGCGCTGAATACTAAGTTTCCCAGTAGCTATAATGATCGAGCGGGCTGCTTGCCCCTGGCGTGGCATGGAAGGATCTTCATGTGAAGGCGCCAAGACTGGGACGACTCCCGGAAGCGCCATGCGGCCAGTGTATCGCGATCGTACGTTCGTCCCTTCCCTCGACTGAAAGGTCGCCTGACATTTCGTTCAAGTGGCCGAGGATCTAACACCCGGGGTGATCTGGGTTTACTGCATCGCGGTCGCTGATGACGACGGCGCCACTATCTACGACAGCGCATCCATCGAAGCGCTACAAGTCCAGCCCATGGACTGACTCGTTGTCAGCGTCCTTGCCGAGCTACACCTGGTGCTGTGTCGCCCCTTTCTCAGCTCTGCCACCGAGCGCAGTCTCCCAAAATCCCCAAAGTCAGACGCAGAATAAGACGGACAATGTACGAAGTGTCCCGTCTGTCGCCCAGGGTAACAATGCAAAAAAATGACTTGTCGCCGTCCACTTCCTCGGCAGCATGCTCCGTAGTGGGGACTCGTTCCCGATCCTCTTCGACAGGCGTCAAACGGGTAATTGGCTTGCCGCAGTTGTATTCTGGCGTACAATTCACACAGATCTGTACTCGCTCCGGGTTCTGGACGGCCCCCTCGCCGCAGAATTCCCCGCCCGTCCAGAGCGAACCGTCGGCCCAGATTCAGACCCAGCACGCTTTGCGCGATTTACGACTCGTCCGTCCGCATGCTCGTCTGTGGAAGGACGCGCTTTGTTCGAGCGGCTTGCATGACCCTTGTGGACCCTCAACCCCCTCGCCCCCCAAACTTGACGCGGTCTCGCGATCTTCCGGCTCTGCGTCCCTCAAGAGCATCAGCTTTCTTTGAACCGACAGCTAGCATTCTGCGAACACGCGCTTCCAGGCCCGCTGCCATCGAGTCAATCCCTCCGATTCAGAAAATGGACAAGCAGTCCGAGACCGCTGCGCTTTCTCTGCGAGATTACCAAGTAATGCAGTAGAAGTAGACACTGGTGTCGTCGCCCGAGTTCCCGACTTTCGTCAGGGCCAGTGTTGAGTGAGAACAAGTTGCCGTCACGCTTCAAGTTGTCCGACGGGCCAGATAATAGTCTATATAGCCCCGAATAGAGGTTCAACACCCCAGGGAGGGCAAAGGACGCGAAGATTCAGTATGGGGGACATAGTAATTCCGAGCAAAGAAACAAGAGACCGCCGCGGCCAGTTGAAGCCCTTGTTTTCCTTTTTTCTCCCTTTTTCTCTCTCTTTTTTTTGGGGGGTGGAGTGATTTTCAGGGACGATGGGCCTCAGCGCTTCTTGCTTTGGCACCAGCGCTGTTTAGCAGGCCCCCGGTCACTCAGGCCTCCGTCGCTCCGCTGTAAAGTAAATCAACGGGCCAAAATGGGTCGTATGTACCTCCGCACCGTAAGGTAAATCAACTCCAGATGTCGCAGAGTCGCTCCGTCGTAAGGTAAATCGGGCGCAGCCCGGGATTTTTTTTTGGAATCGAGGGCCTTCAAAACCTGGTGTAAAAGTAAGGAAAATCTACAGTGAACCAATTATATCTTACCTGGCACGCGAAAGAGTGTGACGCAGCTTGCGCGCCACACAGCAGAAGCCCATGGACCCAAAAAGTTGAAAAAAACACGAATAACTGGCCAAAAATCGGGATTTAGGGCAGGGATGTCGGTCCGATGTAAGGTAAATCAACCCCCAAATGGCGCCAAATCGTAAGGTAAATCAACGAAATTTTGGGCCCTCAGCGGAGCGACCTAAGGCTGTGTGACCGGGGGCCTTGTTTAGTCTCGTAAACAAAAACTTTATATACTTTTTTGTGAAGACAGTCGTTCACACGTATATAAAGTCTTGGACGTGTCACCCCCCACCTCTGAGGAGCGACAGCGATCAATGATGAATGATTGCCGACTTCCCTTTCTGGCGATTGTCCCTCAATTGGGACGAGCGCCGAGACGCGCTAATTGAGAATCGACACCATCCCCGATGTCGGAGGGTGAGTTTGTTATCTACTTTTCTGTCTATTTCGAGGGCTAAGTCCAGCTGATACAGCCCCAATTCTTCGATATTGCAGCATTGAAGGACACTGTCCATCCACTTGGAGTGGTTTTACATGTTGCACAGCTCCGCTTCAGTTAGGAAAAAGGATCCATTAGAATATATGTTGATTAGGTGGCATAAAAATGACAAGTCTGCCTAGTGAGGAGTGTGCGCAGGCGATATGTGCGACGCGTTGAAGCAGAGGCTCGGAGCACGTCCCGATTGAGCGTCAATCGCCAGAACGGGAAGCCGGCAATCATTAATCATTGTTGGCTGTCGCTCCTCAGAGGAGGGGGGAGATACGTCCATGACTAGCCTTGTTTAGCATTGCTTGTGAACACAAAGCCACCCCGCTTACGTGAAGTTGTTGTCGATCCATGGATCTCCATCAAGTTTAACCTTTCTTTGTCTCACTTTCTTCTTCTCGGACCTCCCATGTACGACGAGCCCGCTGCCGCCGGCAACCAGGACGAAGAGGAGCCCGTGCAGACGCAGGAAGACTCCCAGTCAACCCAGCCGACCCAAACGAACAACGAGCTAGTATGGGGCTACCTCAATCCCTGTGTCAGCCAGCTGCTGGAGCGCATATATCTCCTCAGGGAAACCACAGAAATCGGCGTCGGCCGCAACGACGAGAATCACATCGTCCTCCCGGGTTATAAAATCAGTGAGTGGCACGCGTTTGTGGGAATTGTTGTCTTTACGCGCGCATGGAGGCAACTTCCACGCGATAATACGCTGGAATGGCGAGGAATCCAACGAGTCGCTCATCACAATCGACGACATGTCCAGCAACGGCACATTTGTGCGTGTTGCCACTACTCAGGCGCGACTCGTTGACCGTTTGCGTGCAGATCAACGGCGTGAAAATCGGCAAGGGGAAGAAGCGCCTTCTCAAGGACGGGGACGAGGTCGCGTTTGGCGTCTCCAAAGTATCGCGAGATGAGGAGGGACTCTATGACTACCGCACGTCCACCGCTGCTCTGCGACGCGATTTCTGACGCCCGTCGCAGGCTACATCTTCCGCGACCTCGTCTCGGGCGTCATCAAGCGCGAGCTGTACAACTCGTACGACATGTCCGTCGAGCTCGGCAAGGGCTCGTTCGCGACCGTGTACAAAGCGTTGCACATTAGCTCCGGCGAATGGGTCGCCGTGAAGGTCATCCACGAGGTGTGTCTTCGTGTCGCATCGCGTCGCGGCTGACCAGGCAGCAGACCAAGCGCCACACAGGTTCCGCTGTGCCGGACAACGGCCAGAGCCGCGAGATCACGATCATGCAGACGCTCCGCCACCCGAACATCTGCCTCCTGCGCGAAGTCTTTTGGAACGCCAACGGCAGCATCGGTACGCGTGCCGCTGGCTCCGCGCCGTGTTCCTAAACTGCTGCCAGACCTCGTCCTCGAGCTCGTGGAGGGCGGCGATCTGCTCGACTTTATCCTGAAGAGCAACGGCCTCAACGAGCACATGTCGAAACACATCACGTACCAGCTGTGCAAGGCGCTGTCCTACATCCATGGCAAGGGCATCACACATCGCGACCTGAAGCCCGAGGTCGGAGGATTCCTGCCCTCGCTTCACGTGTACTCACACGCGCGTATAGAATGTCCTGCTCACAAAAGACAAGCCACCGATCGTCAAAGTCGCGGACTTTGGGCTGGCGAAAATCGTCGACAGCATGACCATGCTACGGGTACGCGCGCGCGCCTCGTCGCCTTTGTACATCCACATCTTAGTTTTACTGTCTCTTAGACCATGTGCGGCACGCCGTCGTACCTCGCGCCGGAGGTCGTGTCGCAACAAAACAGCAGCGGCTACGACTCGCTCGTCGACAGCTGGAGTGTCGGCGTCATCCTCTTCTCCATGTACGTTCAGATGTCGCGCCTGTGTTTTGGGAGGGTCATATCGGGTCCACAGGCTGTCGAACACAAACCCCTTTTTGGAGACGTCGGTGGAGGACATCAAGACCCGGATCCTCGAGCGCACGATTGACTGGACGCAGCTCGATATGCTCCGCTACGGTAATCCCGACCAGGGCTACTTTGCGCTCAGCGAAGAAGGTGCATCCCCATCTACCATCCCGTCCCTCGCGCCGCCCACTTACTCGCGTTGCTGCAGTGAAGGACTTCATCCGCCTCCTCCTCGAAGAGGACCCGCGGCAGCGCATGACGCTCACCGCCGCCCTCACGCACCCGTGGCTCG
Source organism: Mycena belliarum (assembly GCA_029282135.1). Classification (NCBI taxonomy): domain Eukaryota; kingdom Fungi; phylum Basidiomycota; class Agaricomycetes; order Agaricales; family Mycenaceae; genus Mycena; species Mycena belliarum. The sequence goes on from JARJCN010000019.1 coordinate 664,782, forward strand.
CCGACTTCACGGTCGCGTACCCCGCCACCGCTGACTCGATATTCGTCAACGGCAGCGGCAGCGGCCCCTCGGAGGACGTGTCGATGCGCACCGCGGGGCAGCTGAGCTTCAGCCAGCCGAGCGAGAGCGAGACCGACGCCGTCAGCCAGGGCTTCGAGCACCTCAAGCTGCAAGCGAGCGGGAGCAGCACAACCGTCCCCACGACCTCGCCCGACGGCGACAGCGGACCTGCGCCGCGGCCAGCGGACGTGGACGGGCGGGAGGCGACGCCCGCGCTGACGCCGAGCCAGGAGCGCCGGAAAGGCGCGCTACAGCGCCGCAGCGAGGTGCTCGCGCACGCGGTGGACACGGGCAGCCGGCTCGTCGAGCCGTCGTGGGAGATGGTCGAGTACGCGCAGTCGCAGTCGCAGGACCCGGACCGGGGCGCGAGCGGCAGCGGGTCGTCTGGGAGCACGAATGGGAATGCGACTAGCGGCAGCGGCAGCGGGAACGGGAACGGCAAGGGCAAGGGCCCGAACAAGCGCGTGCATTCGGAGCTGACGCCGCTGCCGGAGGAGGTGGACGGGGCGGACGGGGCGGGCGGGAGCAGGGGGAGCAGCCCGCTGAGCAGCGTGGAAGACTCGCCGCCCGTCCCGACGCGGAAGAAGGGGCGGAGCACGGCGGCGGTGGAGTCGCCGAGCAAGAAGCGCGGTACTGCGGGTGCGGGGCGGGCGCCGGCCAGCGCGCGCAAGGTCCGGGCAAAGAAGTCGGTGGACACCGAGCCCACGCGGCGCTCGACGCGCGCACGGCGGTGATCTATGCGGTGCTAACCTTATCCTCCATCTCTCGGCTGGATTCCATTTTCTCTTCTTGGCTTATAGCTGTATATTGCGCACCTATTAGTATACATCTATCCATCTATCCATCCATCTCCCGCACTACACACTGGTCCTACCCACCTACCCACCTATCTACCTGTCTATCCCAGTACTGTAACCACTCCCGCCACATCCCCCCCACCCCATTACATCGCTCTACATCTCCCTGTTTTTCTCTTGCTCTGTCACTCTGCATCACTATACAGTGTACTTACCTCTCGTCTGTACACGTCTCCCTCTCCAACCAATAAGCATTTGCTTCATGACCATGACCGAGCTCTCTGCTAACCGACAAAGAGGGAAGTCGCGACTAACTGACGTCCGTTTCCGAAGCAAAGGGGCCGGAGCGTTTCACATTGCACGATCCTTGTGCTACAACCTAACCCATTCACCCAGACATTTACTAGCAATTATCGTACACTAGCAATGGTAACCCATTCATTCGTCCACCGCCCACTGGCAAAGCGAGAAGTCTTCGCAAGATCGTCTTCCCGGTCCTTGGATTCGGCAAACAGGTAAGTAGTCCAGCACACCCGCGAGGCGGATGCCGGCCAGCGCGGGCAGCTCCGCTGGCCGCCTTCGCTGATCTCTCCTGAGTACTCTGAGTGTCGAGTTCCAGGCTAAGGGGGCAAGTCCGCGTCCCCATCGGCGGAGACAGCCGGCCGCGAGTCGTTATACGGCGTGGCCAACCGAGCTCGCAACTGAGCGGGGGCATGGGCCTGGCCGCCTCGCCCAGTGGGACTGGCAGACGAGCGATTCGCCCATAGTACGGCAGCCGAGCGCGTCGTCCGTGTTGTCCAAACCCGCCGGAAGCAACGGGGGTCTTGCCGGGGGGCTAGCGTCCCGAGTGACGGCCCACGGGGCGCCGTCAGTCATGCAAGCCGTTCGGAATGCGCATCCTTGCACACACGAGCATGCGGACGGACGTGTCATGGATCGCGCAACGCGCGCTTGATCTGAATCTGGGCCGACGGGAGGGGCGGTTCTCTCTGGACGGGCGGGGTAGGGAGGACCCAGAGCGAGTACAGGTCTGTGGGGACTGAGCCCCGGACCCTGGGCATGGATACAACTGCGAAGAGCCAGTTGCTGATCTGACGCCTGTCGAAGAGGATCGGGAACGAGTCCCCACCAAATAACGGTGGAGCATGCTGCCGAGGAAGTGGACGACGGCAAATCATTTTTTGCATTGTTACCCTGGGCGTCAGACAGGACAAGATAGTCCGTAAATCGTTCGTCCTATCCTGCTTCTGACTCGGGAGGCTACCCTCGGTGGGAGAGCAGGGAAAGGGGCGACACAGCACCAGGAGTTCGACGTAGCTCAGCAAGGGCGCTGACGAGTCCATCAGTCCATCCGTCGAAGCGCTGCAAGTCCAGCCCATCGGTACGATGTCGTAGACAGTGGCTCCGTCGTCATCAGCGACCGCAACGCAGAAACTTGAAGCTCAGACCCCCGGGTGCTAAAGTAGCTCCTCGGCCACCTGGAGGAAATGTCAGGCGACCTTTCAGTCGGGAGCAGGAACGAACGTACGTGCTTTTTGGCATCGCGGTCATTTCACACTGGGCCGCAAGGCGCTTCCGCGCGTCGTCCCAGTAAATCGACGCCTTCGCCGCGACGATAGCAAGGAGAGGAGAGGAGATCCTTTCAGACACCCACCCCACTTGATCGTTGCTGCGTCTGGGAGATTTACTATTCAGCGCCCGACTGCCCATTGCCCAAGACCAACGAGATGCACAATGAGTATTCTTCGGAGCTGCCAGGGATAGGATGTTGTCCGTGGAAGGCCTCCCCAATTGCACCTCCCGTAGCCTGGTAGTCCTGCACGATGGGGACTCGGAGATGGTCGTCCGGTGCGGACTGCCGGCATTGTGTCCCAGCGCTGGAAGCAATGCTGGACGGGACAGGCCCTCTGATGCTTCTCAGGCTGCGCATCAACCACCGCCAGGAGAAAGAATGGAAGTCCGTGTCCACGAAAACGCGGCTTCGGCGATCGCCCTGGTCCTTGCCAGTGGACATCACAGTGACAGCACCTTCTGCAGAACAGAGATGGACTGCGAGCCCAGGGCAGGACGAAGTCCCGAAAAGATTCTCTGTGCGCCAAGTACAGTGGCCAGAGTATGAGGTCCCCCTCTGTACGAGTTGCAATGTCCGAGTCGCCTCGTCCTCGATGTAAATGTAAAGGACACCGCTCCGCGCTTCAAATCGACAGTCCGAGTCTGCGAGTGCGTCAGTGCGAGTGCAGATGCGAATGCGAGCGCAGGCGGCATGGCACGTACCATATGTATGCGCTTCGGTGCAGCGGTCGAGGCTGCATCGTCATCTGATTTACAAGCACTGGCAGTGGTTTCAATGAAGGCCAGCAGCTGCGCTGCGACACCAGAATCGGACTTGTCCAGCTGCCCATGGGAAATTGGCACTGAGGCTGAGGCTGATGCTATGGACTGTAGAACTTCGAGTCGAAGTGACTTTTTGGACCATGGTTCGGACGCCGCCACGCGCCCACAGGCGGGGTCACGGTTGTCATAGATAGAAACGCGCACACCCTAACAAGAGCTGTGGGGCTCGCTGCTGGCCGAAAGGTGCTGAGTACATGTCGGTCGTTGAACGTTGGACGTTGAGTCAATGACGGGAAACGAGCGAGTCGTGTCGGGGCTACTAAGCGCGCGCTTACCGGCCCGCTGTTTGCCGACGCGGTGGCTTGTCCTCCCCTCCTGAGTGACCACCGCGACCTGGCCTCGACATCCCCCGCACCGCGTCTCTGCCGCATTGCCGCCAGCCTCGATGGACAGCATGCGCTCGCCCGCTCGCTCCAGAGTCTAATGCCAACATATCCATACATCCAAGTATTCAAGTTAGCTAAGAGCTTGCAACTGAAGAGCCCCCAAAAATTTGGAAAATCCGCTGCGCCGCACCGCGCTTCGAGCTGCGAACCACAACGACCGCTTGCCGCCCCATTCTGTTCTTGTCCTTGTCCCCTTCCTTGTCCTGAGCCGCCCTAAGTCTACTATCTAACCCAGCACACGATACTCGAAACCGATATGGGTTGTACCGGTACGCAGTAACGCGTCCCGGGCCTAGTATCTCATCGCTGTTCACCATCCGACGCGCGGCAGTGTCCAACCTCCACTTCCCGCCTCCAACCCCCACCTCCACCCCACGGTCACCGGCGCCTCGAAACCGACTTCGACCTGGGCCCGCGGTGTCGCGGACAATCGCAAGGCGCCGGGCCAACGACGAGTGATTCTATAAAGCACGACTAATTCTGTAAACCAACATCTGCGACGGCGTATTTTCGTCTGTCGTCTTTTGGCTCGACAGGTTCTGGTCTCCAGGGAACTTATGTTTCCTAGGCTTAGCTCAGCTCAGCGCAGGTCTCGTACTCAGTGCTCAATATTCATTATGCAGTACCCGGTACTCGGTATAGCGTCCTCGTCGCGGCGGTCTGTGTGGGTTCTGCCGTGCCCGCCCGACCGCGGCGCCGTTACAGCTCTTGTCTTCATCAGCACACCCTTGCCTCCCCTACCACAACAAGCAGCGCTGCGGTCCCAGCGCTCAGCCCCAGCCATACAGTCTACGATCCTCTTCCCGGAGGATCCACGCTTTGTTCGGGGGACTCCTTGCAATTACGCACTCCGAGTCAGAAAGCACGCATCTCGGCCGTCTTGCAGCATCCAGATATCCAAGTTCTTTCTACGACGACGACGACGGCCGCTCCCACAAGCATGAGTTCCCCTTCCCGCCGCATCCCACATCTCGCACCTCGCACGACTATCGGTGTCGCACGGCGCTGCCCGTCACCAGTGTCACCAGTGAGTCAGTGACAAGGTCCAGATTCGGATGCTGTTCTCTTCGACTCGGTGCAGCAGCTTCGCAGCTTCTTCAAGTTCTTCCTAGGACGACGACGACGACGGTCGCTCCCACAAGCCTAAATTTTCCAGTGGACCCGTCGAATCCCACATCCCACAACTCTCACGGTTATCGGCGTCGCACGGCGCTGCCAGTTCCCAGTGACAAGGTCCAGATTCGGATGCTGTTCTCTTCGACTCGGTGCAGCAGCTTCGCAGCTTCTTCAAGTTCTTCCTAGGACGACGACGACGACGACGGTCATTCCCACAAGCCTAAATCTTCCAGTGGACCCGTCGAATCCCACATCTCACAACTCTCACGGTGGCGTCGCACGGCTCTGTCAGTCACCAATGGCAAGGTTCGGACGCAGACGCAGATTCGGATGCTGTTCTCTTCGACTCGGAGCAGCGACGACTCGAATGCCCGCCCGCGCGCTCGCGCCCACTGGTCTCTGCGCTCAAAGGCCGAGACTCGGATGAAAGCCAGTGGAACCTAGATTCGATCAAGACGCGGCTCTTGCCGAGACAGCATCTACAGCTTGGAAGGAAGTTGAAGGAACCGTACGATGTGGGCCCGGGGTAAACACGACGTTGTCAAAGAGACTTCAACTTCTCGAGATCGGGAACTTGAAGGAAATGGAGAAGTTGCACGCGGTCGTGGCGTCCACGAAGACAACTGACACTGTTTCTTGCGCCAAAAGTCATGGCCGCCAGTTTCGGACCGGACGTTCTGCTTTACTAGTTACTATCAGTATCAAAACAGGCACGACTTCGACGTCTCAACTTTTGGTCGGCAACTTGAACTTGAAGAAAAATGGAGATGTTGCACGCGGTCGCGATCGCGATGCCCCCAAAACAGCTCTTTTCTGCGCGCAAAGTCCGAACCCGAACGACAGGCAACCCCACACAGTGCCCCAGATCTGCTCAGGCTGCCTTGATTTGGATTGCCCTGGAAGGTTGAATTTGGAATTGCACCTAATTGGGCTGATTTGATTCTGATTAGAGGATGCGGCGCTTGCCGAGACACTGGCAGCCTGGAAAGGAAGTTGGAAGCGGGAAGATGGAAGATGGAAGGAGGCGTACGGTATGGGGCGGGTACAGTGGAACATGATGCGATACTGTCAGATAGACTTGCTTACATATACTGTAGGCTACCGATCTTGCTGCTGTTCTTAGCGGGATCCTCCGAGTCGAGGAATTAAACGGGCTGCACCGCGGCGCGCTTAAGTTATTGACAGGGAGCGGGGCAGGGTGGGGCTGAGCCTGCGCGCCGGGGGTTTAATTGTTTAAAACCACGAATTCGAGGTTGTCCGGAAGATTCTCGGTGGCTCACGACAGAGCGACGTCGCGGACGACAGATCCCACAGATCCCACAGATCCTGCACATGAGTATAAGTGTCGATTCTGACATGCCGAGATCTGCCGCGAACTTGAGAACCAGGCAGGGACAGCCGGACATCATACAAACGGCGCCGGTGTTCTAATGGCGCTCGGCGACGTCCCGACGATCGCCGGCAGGGCGGCCGTACGCCGGGCCGGCGGCATGATTGAACTTGCGAAGTCACGAAGAAGCAAAAGAAGTGGCCGTCCCCGCGGCCGCGCAGAAGGCCTCGGGCACGCTGGGCCTTTCCGAAGTCATGCACCCACATATGACAGAAGCTTGTATCCGTAATGGTATGCAGTCTCCTAAGCCCCGCGTCAGGCGCACGCCCCTGCCACTGGCAATTAAGCCTGAGGTGTGCGAAGCTGGGCGGGATCGGGGCGGCGTGGTCATGCGCAGCGGGAGTGTGTCGTGCGAGTGAGCTGCTTCATATCGCGCTAAAACTTTCGCGTCAGCCCTGCCATTCGCGCGCAGAGAAGCAGTGGTTGAAAATTAGAATACAATAAGCCTGACAGGCTTCGCATTCGATTGAATTTACTTGACGCACCAGCCTAATTCGTTGTGCAGGGTAGACAGGGCAGCAAGTACAGCGACCCGGAGATCCCATCCGCGCGCGCCGGGATCCATGCGATGACGCCACGAGGCAGATACCGAGATGCAGCAGTTGGCGATGTATCATGCATATGATATCGTTGTCTGCTCGAAAAACATCAAGTCACCGGCGCCGGAAAGGGACCAGAGATATCGCGAATTCGGATCCAATAATTTGAATACGGCGATAGTGTCCCGCGAACAGCGCAGCACGCGGTGGAGGGCCGGAGGCCACGCGCTGCAGAACCTTGCCAGTGCCCTGAAAAGTTCGATGGTGTGTGCCAGGGCCGGCGGCGAGGCGAGTTGAACGCCGCGAGTGATATCGGCGAGGCTCGACCGACTCCCGGGCGACGCCTGCATGGTGGGTGGCCGTGCGATTGCGTTGGCTGGAAATGAAGAGGGCTCGAGGCGCGATGAGAGACAAGAAGCGCGATGGGAGACAAGGACTCGGAGGTGAGGGTCCCGATCGTAGGAGATGGGATGCTGATTGCGGCGCGTTCTCTAATAACTGTCTGCTGGGGATTTAAGATTCAGGCGTTGGGGCTCGGAGACGTGCGAGAGGCGTCCAGGGATGGATTCAACTTGCCACGGTGCGTCCCAGGCCAGGTATATGTGCGTCCGCGCACGCTCTTGGCAGCCAGCCAAAGCCAAAAATAACACCAAGCGGTGCGATTCTAAACCGGGCGGATGGTCGTAAGGGTCGTAAGTTTGGGTCTGGCCAAGGAACAAGCGGTGCGACTCTAAACCGGGCGGCGGAGGGTCGCTAATAAGTTTGCTTTGAAATTAAGGCAACGACCGCTCGGACAGGGAGATTAAGCCCCGGGACGCATCGATGCATAGTGACCACAAGACCGCAGTATTTGAGGTATAGTTAGAACCTGGGCCCGGGGCTATCAGCGACGCTTGCTCGCAAGTCGCGCGCTGCGCGGAGGGACGATTGCGGCAAATTGTCTGCTGGAATTCGGTATTGAGATATTGAGACGTGAAGGACTCGGAGACATGCGGGCGCGAGGCGTCCAGGAGTGAACTCAACTTGTCACAGTACGTCCCGGGCCAGGAATGCGTGTGTCCCCGCAGACATCGTCCTACTTATCAGTGCAACTTGAACCGAGTCCGGGTTCGGGTTTGAACTTTGGGCAAAGAACCACCCGGCGAAGCAGTATGAACCCCGGGACGCATCGATGCATAACGACGACCAGACCGCAGTATTTGAGTTATAATTGGGCGCGCGATCAGCGACGCCCGCTCGCGCGCTGCGCGGAGGGATGGAAATAGGCCCCCGGTCACTAAGGTATAACTCTGTCCGGGATAGGGTAAATCAGGCCTTCAAAAAGGGCCCTATCCTTGTCCGTGAGATAGGGTAAATCAGGCTGGAAATGGTCAATCTCTGTCCGACGTAGGGTAAAACGCGCGCAGCGCGAGAAAAATTTTGGACTCAGTATGGGCGGAAAGTCCGGCAGCGGTGTCCCCCGCGCTGTCAAAATCGTAACAACACAGATATCTGATGGAAAAACTGATGCTTGGAGCGGCCCCGGAGCCCAAGAACGGACCCTGGAGAAAAAAATGCGATTTTTAGGGCAACCTTGTCCGAAATAGGGTAAATCAGCGGCCAGATGGTGATTTTCCTAGGGTAAAACAGCAGATTTTTTCACCAAAAGGCGGACAAAGTTATATGGTAGTGACCGGGGGCCTATGGAAATACTGCTGCGATCTGTATTGAATATGGATTTGAGGCCTGAGAGCCGGCGGGAGACTGGGAGTGTGGGAGTGAGTGGGAGTGGGTCCGGGGTACTGGGTCTGCAGACCTGCGGTTTGAGACCTGGGCCTAGGTAGTAGTAAGCAATAACTGTAGATGTGGGGATCGGCAGGTCGCGAACTTGGGGACAAACAAAGGATTGGAAGGCGAGGGTGAGTCCGTGAATTGGTGATGGTGGTTTGAGAATGAGAGGCATCGGATCAAAGCCCGACTCGGAACCATCCGGCGATGTAACTTTTCAACTTACATAACGTTCATAGTTGAAAATTAAGCTTTGACGAACTTTGAATCGAGCATCGATGTTATCGACCGACTCACACGCAGACATGAAATCGAGCGAGAACTTGACTTGGAATGGACGCGCGGCGTCCTGGAATCCGCTGACCGATTCTCTTTTGTCGATATATTTGTTCCCGGCCTGCCAAGACCGGGCCTCAACCTTGTACCGCGCCGGCACACGTTACCGTACCTTGTAAGCGCGGCGTATAAAGCCTGGCAGTCAGGCCCAGTAGATAATAAACGCGCCCGCCGTCCAGCGCCGCCGTGCCGCCCGCCCCCCATCGCCAACTTCTTGAAATCAACAGCCTGATTCAGGACGGGGACCGCCCCAGCTGCAAGACTCGAGGGTAAAACGCCGCGGGCCGCATCGGTGCGCCGCCGTGGCAGGGTGAATCGAACACGCCTCAGGGGGACCCACTGGAGACTAGAGTTCCCATCGATCGGAGCCTGGTTCCTGCGGCGGAGATGGAAGATGGGCGGGTGCGGTGCGCACTAGCAGCGTCCTCGCCGGACGAGGCGACCCCGGCCGCCGCCCGCCGATTTGACTTTATCGCAGTGTGCGCACTCCTTGCTTCTTACTTCTTTTCCGAGCTGATGAGCCCGCGGGCTCGGACTCGGACCCATAGCGGTGTCTTGCGTCCGCCGCGGCGTTTGAAAGTTTCGCGGTGGGTCCAGTAGGTGCGACTCGGCACGCCGTTCCCCCCGGCCGCTTGCGTACGGGAACGGCGAAGAGGGGATGAGGGGCGCACCGGCGTGTGCCAGACTAGCCCGACCGGACTGGGTAGTTCAGGGCTCAGCGCTCATCAGTTAAGGTTCCAGTCAATTGCAACCGTGGGAACGCAACGCCAGCCAGCCAGCGATCATCGGGGCCGCTCGCAAGTCGGCCCTTTGAATGGTCAAAGTTCAATGTCAGCATCGACATGATATCGCACCGTTTGCGGCCGGCCGCGGGAGGAATAGGTCACCTGGAGATAAAAGGCTCAAAACTTGAAAGTGTTATGAATTGAGATTTGGTGAAGGTGTTGACAGTTTATACTTACGTGCAAAGTTGCAGGGTCATGCTTTATCATTATCGAGCGAGGAAGACAGACACGAAAAAGGAAGATAACCAGAGTTGGGACGCGCGGCGATTCCTCGGGCCCGAAGATGCGCAGACCGAAGTTTGTTTGATTTTTGTTTGATCCTCCAACAAGGTTCCTATGCAGGCATAGGTTCTTGCGGCGTATAACAAACTTATTTGAAACCCGACACTGCGTCCGCCTGGCCGCGATGTGCATGTGCATTCCCGATCGCCAGCTTGAAGGAGGTCATGGAAGGAGGACTCGCCATCGCGACAACTTCGGGACATCGTGGATTGAGGGGAATCTCAGGCTCGAGAGGGTCGGACCGGGATGACCGGGGGCGCACTCCGAGTCCGTGGCAGACTGCATCGAACGCGCCGGCGCCTCAGTCCCTGGCTGGACACACTGGCACTCGGGCTGCTCCTCGGAGGGTATCTGCGGCACAAGCGTGCCGGTGGGCGGGAAACAGTGGTGGGCAGCCGCTTCGAATCGCGCAAGGGCGAGGGTGGTCTGCGTCCGCGTCCACGTCGGGCGGGGGCGGGGCCCCGCTCCCGATTGAATACATCGCGCATATCTCGTGCTTCTTTTCCAGGGACGCGGACCCACAGCGGCGTCTTGAGTCCACACTGGCAGCGGTGATTGAAGATCTCAATTCGCGACGGTTGTGCACGGGACACCCCGTCGCGTGCCACCAGACTGAGCCTGGACAGGTCATGGGGGCGCATGCCGTACAAGCACACTTGAAGACCGCGCGCGCTGTGGGTGCTTCGCATCAGGAGTCAGTAGAGCTCACATTAGAGTTCGCATCAGTTGAGGTTCCACAATTGAACCGTGGGAACGCACCCCCGCGATCGTCGGGGGCCGCTCGCAACTCGGCCCTTCAAATTTCCAACGTCCAGCGTCAGCATCATCGTGTTATTGCACCGTCTGCGGCCGGGGGCACTGTGAAAAGGATTCATCAGGAAATTCAAGACAATACTCATGAATTTCAAGTTTCATGACGTCTCATCATGAAGGGAGTCTTGAATTTCATGACAGGATTCATGATGGTTAATTGCCCATTTTTCCATTTTTCTGACCATCATGAATTCCTGATGTTTCGACATGAGTTCCGACTTTTCCCATGCTGTGGAGCTGAGTGGGGCCCCACCCGGTGGCTCGACCAAGGTACAAAACTCAGGTCATGACCTCTAAATTTAGCACAGATGAGTATGTGCGCGCGCATTCAGTTGGTCATATGCTTAATAGCTAGCTTAGTTACTTACTTAGACTCTTCGTTGTAGTAGTGTTCAATTGTGTCTTCAAGACAAGAACTCACTTCACCTCACTTGCCTACATTGTAGGAGTGCAAGATGTGAGAGTAGTGAATCTTATATTTATGCTTCCTTTGGCCTTTTGATTCATGACGAAATGTCTTGAATCCATGGTAAAACATCTTGAAAAAAGCATCATGAATGTTCCTATATTTGTCCCGAAATTCACGATCCTGGTTCCTGATGTTTCATCATGAATTCATGCTGAACCATGTGGAAATTCAAAGCAAAAGATTAGGAAGTTCCTGACTTTAGATCATGGAAGGCATGCGGAAATTCATGATGTTCCCTCCTCCCAGTGGGGTGTGCGGTTCGAGCTCGAGTTTGGGTTCGGGTTCCCGCGACGTGCGGCGGGCGAAACAGATACTGACAATAAAGATGCAGATGCAGATGGGGCATGGGTAAACTGACGCTGTGACGTTGTCACCGACGCAGATCGGCGCTGCACCGGCGCTGCATCATTGACGCTGATTGACGTTTGATTGACGCAGCGATATTTGCCGTTGTCACACCGGCGCTGTGTCACGCTGCATACCGACTAGGCACTACCTTGTTCTTATACTTTTTTTTTTGACGTGACGCTGCAAGCTCTAGCTATTCAATATCGCTCGACTCTAATAAGATCAGTGCCCAATCCAAAATCCGAGAGTTCCGAGACATGCAAATTCACACACAACGTTGAACGTTCCAGATTCAATCAGTGTATCAGACCTCCTCTTCTTTGCCTCTTCTTGGGGCGAGTTCAATGGAACATCTATGTGAACGAGCTTATAACGGTCCCGTTGGAACCATATCTCATGAGTCCTTTGCGCGACATGCTTCGGGAAGCTGTGTGCACCGATGTATTCATCAATTCTTCATTCAGCATCTTCGGTGTATTAAGGAGATTAGATTGTGAATAACTAATCTAGAAGTTGTACAGCACCCCCGGGGACAACTCAGCGTATTCTAAGCATAGTCCGGCACTGGTATTTTATGTAATCTCAGATTTTTTTTGTGAGATGGTTCAGGCTGGGTCAATTAGACACTGACGCAGAGTGGCTGTGCATTGACGCAGACTGGCGACGAGCGGCGCACGAAGTTATGTGCTGTCCGGAGCTCATGCCTCGGGATTCGTCGAGGTTGGAACGCAAGTAAAAATGAAGCTGCAGTGTTTTGAAGGTCCAATGTGCAAAAAAGGTGAGCTGTAAATTTTGGTTAGTGTCGGCGACACTGGGTGGCTGTGTCGGTGATACCACAACCGCGCAGAACATTGGTGCAGATTGGACCTTGCTTGGAAGGATTTATACCATGGGTTTTCGAAGGATCAGAGGAATTAATCAGACCATCGAGGCTAGGTAGGGATAACTGTTGGCTGCGCCAGCTGATGTTGAACCGTGGGACTTCGAGTGTGGGTCCTGACACTGTGGGAGGTATCTGGTAGAGAAGGGCAGAGCTCTGTGAAGTGCAGTGAGTCCCGCAGCAATGGCAACTGGAGATGTGGAAAATGAACACAGCGCAAGTTGAGATTGAGACAGCGGCATCAGGAGTGGTGATCGGCGCCGAGATTGACCGAAGTTGACGCTGAGCGTTGACGCAGGCGGCGCTTGAATTTGACGCAGGCCGGTCACACCGGCGCCGTGTCACGGCGCAGACTGACGCATGCAAAAAAATTGCATTGACGCTGCGAGCGCCGATACTGACGTTAGGCGGCGCCGCATTGACGTTGCACTTTGACGCAGATCGGCGCTGTGACGTTTGTGACGCTGTTGATTGACGCAGACTGACGCTCATTGACGTTACACAAAGTTTTATTTTGTGTCCACGACGCCGACAATGCCAGTTATTCGAGTGGATTCAAACACTATATAATATACTGAGCAACCCCATACACGTCTCAGGTATTTATATGTCCGAGGGAGGCTTCCAGACCGAGTTCAACCACCGGCGCCAAACTTCATTGACGCAGACTGACGTTGTATGCGTCAAACGTCAGCGCTGCGTCAAAATCCCTTTGCCCAGATGCAGATGCGGGCGAAATCGAGATATCAACTCTGATTTCCGATTCGCGGCTAGCTGAGGCCGCGCTGAGCGCCTCGACCCCGGCTTTGAATATTTGAATCTCCATGGACCGTCGACCATCGGTCGACCATCATCGAAGCGCGCAGCCGGCGAATTAAATATTATTTCGACGCTTCTCCGCGCTTCTCCAATGTTGTTGCGTCGATCGTCGTGCTCAGGATGACCGGTAACCACCCATCGGCACCGTCAAGACACCGTTCAAGGTCTGCGAACGCCCTTGAGCCTCCTATATTGGGCCCTTTCCCCTCGGATGCGCGCTGCCCCCACGCCTACCCCGCCCCATTGCCAAGCCCGGACCCACGGGTGGCCCGTCGCAGTCTCAATATTCAATCCTCATCTTCATCTTCAGTTTTATCTTTATTTTATTCATCTTTATCTTTATCTTTATCTTTGTGAGTCGCCGCGTGGCGCATGGTATCTATGTTTGTGCACATCCGGCCTAGCGCGGACGTGGTCCCGCGAGGCGGTTTCGATCGTCACGTTGTGCGGGGGCCCGAGGATGAGCTCGGGATGCCAGATGAAGCTAGCTGCAGCCACGAAGAGAGAAGCGAGCGTTAGGGTTCGTCGCAACAGTGTGCGCCGCGGGCGTTGGATAAGCTCGCGGGAGGGGACGTGGTACCGCTGCGCCGGATACTCGAATCTGGAATCGGGAAATCGGGAATCGGGAATCGGGGGCGCGAAGGCGCGGGGAGTACTTAGGCTCGGGGGTGCGCGCGCGCATGCTCAGGGGTGCGAGGCGAGGGCGCGAGGAGAGCGCGGCCGGCCACAGGCCGCGGTGTAGACTTGCGATGATCAATCGAGATCGTATGATGTATGTGTGCGGCTCGGGCGGTATAAGGGCGGTATTTGGCGGCGCTTCTGGTACACACGCGGCGGGCGTCCTGCACGACTCTGTTTGGCTTCAGGAAACGAACTTAATGAACACTAATGGATGGTAATGAATAGCCGTAGGATCATGACGCGGGACGCAGTACCGCCAATATGAGGCTGGTAAGTTCGAGTCCGGAAAAGTGTTATATAGCCCCAGAGTTGAACTTACTCATGATGGGTGTGAGCTCTATGTGGAAAACGCCGAAGGATGCTCACAGGAGTACTCGTTTAAGCTCTTCTTGGTCCGACGCTAATTTTGGGCTGCGCACAGATAAGGGGGGATGCCATAGCCATCCGATACTTCAAAATTAAGTGACCGACCTCGGAACAAAGCCCGCCACCGACCTTCAGATAATAAAAATGGGTACCGTCTGCCATTGCTGCAACATTTCGTCGGGAAGTCCCGCAGACAGGTTGAGCCCGAGAACCTTCCGCGATGCGCATGTGCATGAAGTGACCGACCTCGAAAAAAGGCTCGCCATCGACCTCAGGCTTTGTGTTAAAGATGGGGTTTCGTCTGCCATTGCTGTGACATTTTCAATTGTCGGGATTTCCCTCCCACAGATTGCGCCCGAGATCTTCCCGCCCTGTGCATGTGCATGTGCCCGACGCACACCTTGCCGCCTTCGAGTTCCGCCTAGGACCGCAGCAGTTGAAGGAAGAAGGAAGAAGGAAGAAGGAAGAAGGAAGAAGGAAGAAGGAAGAAGGGAGAAGGAAGCGCCGGCCAAAGCGCGAACTACCGATCCCGGCGATCAGCGATCACGCTGCCATAATGCTGAGTCAGAACACGCACTGGATCGGCGCACGCATGCGGGTCCTTTCGAGATACACATCCTGGTGCCTGGCGGTGGGTGCAGAGGCAGCAGAGATCACTGGTGCGGATCTGGAACTTGTGCGTGCCTCAGGAGCGCGGGAGCGTTCGATGCATCTGCCACCCTGATAAGTACATAGCCCTCCTTCAACGTTTCAACTTTTAAGTCGTCTGGACTCCGGAAGCCCCCGGTCCAGAACTCGAGGGCCCTATCTAGTATCCTTGTCCGCCAGGTGGGATGAATCAGGCTGGAAATGGTCAGTCTTCG
Organism: Mycena belliarum; assembly: GCA_029282135.1. Lineage (NCBI taxonomy): Eukaryota > Fungi > Basidiomycota > Agaricomycetes > Agaricales > Mycenaceae > Mycena > Mycena belliarum. The sequence continues at coordinate 679,873 of JARJCN010000019.1, forward strand.
TCAGGCGTAGACTAAACCGGCGCGCGCACGCGAAAAAAAAAGGACTTACTACTTAGGTGCCAGTGGAAGCTTCGAAACGTCGTCAAACATGCGGTGGCAGCCTCTACCGGACTGTCAAGAGCTTGAGTTCTGAGCGGGTATCAGGTACTTACGATTCAGCCCCGGAGCGCGAAAAGTGACCCTAGAGGGAAAAAAACCCGATTTTTAGGGTAGGCTTGATCAAGATAGAGTAAACCAGTGGCTAGGGGTCGATGATTTTCCGAAGGAAGAACATCAGATTTGTTTGATCAAAGGCGGACGAGGTTACACCCTAGTGGCCGCCGCGTTAGGACTTGACGCGTGACGGTCCAGACTCCAGAGGCGACCATGACAGCGCCGCGCTCGCTCTCGACGTAGATGTCCACCATTTGAATGGGATTCAGATGCGCTGCAGTGAATCAGTGATATGGCATTTATCCTGGATTCAGTTCATCAGCTTGGCTGCCTCAGGCTCTGTATGTATCCATAAATGCTACGAGGACCACACCGTCGACCGTCGCGACTGAATTAGTCTGCAACCCGACGCTAATCGATAACCAGGTACCTGCGCAACTTGCCTCTGCATCCATGTGCACGAGGAACACCGTCGAACACCGAGCCTGATTATCGTTATGTAGTATGATTTCTGAAACAATTGGTTGGAGATGACTCAGAGGCAGCGTGGACGCCCGCGGTCGATATTGGCGCAGGCGGGTGCGCCCGTGGGATAGCTTGGGATGGCCTGGGAGCGTGCGTTCTCAAGGCACGCATGCAGCGGAATTCCGGAAGTGCGAAGCGAGGGACGATTCGATTCAAGTTCCTGGGCCGGCGGCGCGTCGCGGCTAAACGGGCTTGCCATAAAGAGACGCGAACAGACACGGCGCTTCCACCAGCTGAGCCCAACAACTTGAACAAGAAAAAGAAAAAGGAAAGAGGGGTGCGGTTCGTGCCACGAGGTTGTGGGAGGCGGATGTATCGGAGGTGGTGGTGGTGGTGGTGGTTCAAGTTGAAAGACCGGCACGCGCCGGCCCGAGGTGGCTGTCCTCCGAGTCCCTCGGAGTTGGTGTTCCGAGTCCGACTCGCCTGTCTCTGCTTGGTCTATGCTGACCACCACGACCACGACCATGGCCTTGATCGAAACCCTGCCACAGCACCGCGTCCCCGGGCAAGACGGCGTGCCTGCCGCCAGCCGCCCGCCCGCCCGCTCAGACGACACCTCGAACATCCGGAAGCCCGCCGCTGCACGCTGCACGCTGCCAAGTTCCAACCACGACCTCCCCGTCCTCGTTCTCGCCCCAACTCCAAGCCGCCCTAGCCTAGCACCCGACGCCCGCCCGGCACGCAGTAACGCGTCGTATACCAGTCCCGCGTCGCTGTGCGGCATCCGACGCGCGGCACCTGGCACCTGGCAGTCCACGCCCACCCTCCCAGTCCACGCCTACGCCCACCCTCGAGCACCCCCCTCCCCACCCCCATTGAATGCCGGCGACTCGACCCCGACCCCCGCCGTTCCGGACAAACGCTCGGAGACGCCCCCATCGGACGGCTGGTCCTAGCAATAAGATGATTCTGGCAACAACGATAACGACAACAACTCGAGCTGATCCTAGCAATAGCGATGGCAATAACGAGGCGCCGTGCTCTCGTCTTTGGCTTTGGCTTTTCCGACATCTGGTATCTGGTACCCAGGTCGAGGTCCAGGGAACTCGTGTATGGACCGAATAGTAATACCGGGATCCAGCGCAAGACGTCTCAGTCTCTGTACTCGTTACTAGGGCCCGGTACAGCGTCCTCGCTGGCGGTGGTCCTCGCAGTCTGTGCGGCTCCGCCGCGCCGCCCCTCGCCCGCGCCGCGCTTCCAACTTCTGCCCCGGACTCTCGGTCAGCGCGCGCACCGGTGGCAAGGTTCAGGCTCAGGTTCAGGTCGGACTTGACTCGGACTCGGACTCGGAGCAGCAGGGATCCCCAGCTCTCCCAGCTCTCCCGGACGCTCCTCTACACTGATACACTGATATCGATATGCCCGCAACACTCTTCACCCGGGCCCGAGTCCGCCGCTGCGCGAAGGAGCGTCTGCTCTATCATAGGACGCGCCAATCGCCCGACGCCTCTGCAATTTACATATCATCGTCTGGTCCTACGCCCTCGTCCCCGCCCATCCACCGGCGATACATTATGATCCGCGGGGCGCCCGACGCTGCTGCTGACGGTGCTCGTGCTGCTGCTGCTGACGGTGCTCGTGCTCGTGCTCGTGCCGCTGACGACGAGAGCGCCCGGCCGGCCGGCCGAGCCCGCCCCGCGCCGTTCCGTTGTCTTTTTCCTGTCTTTCTCCTTCTCCTTCTACTGCCCTTGCCTTGCCTTGCCTTGCCTTGCCTCGCCTTCCCGTTCCTCCCTTCCTCCCATCCACTTCCCCTCCCTTCCCTCCCATTCACTTCCCTCCCGCCCCCCTCCCTCCTTCTCCACCCTCTTCCCTCCCCGTCCCCGTCCACTTCCCTCCCCTCCCTCCTCCTCCCTCCTTCTCCCTTCTCTCCCCGTCGAGCACGAGCCCGAGCACTTGCCTTGCCTTGCCTTGCCTTGCCTTCCCTTCTCCCCGTCCCTCCCCGTCCCCGTCCCTCCCTCCCTCCCCGTCCTTCTCTCCCCTCCCTCCCCTCCCGCCCCCGTCCTTCTCTCCCCTCCCGCCCCCGTCCGTCCGTCCGTCCCTCCCCTTCCTTCCCTTCTCCCCTCCCTCCCCGTCCTTCTCTCCCCGTCGAGGCCGAGCACTCGCGCGAGCCCCAGCACGATGCGGCACGATGGCACGAGCACCCGCAAGAGCACGGGGACGGACGGACGGACGGACGGAGCGGGCGTCGTCGGATGTGGGGCTGCGAGCTGTGTGTTCGTCGCTTTGGGGCGCCGGGCGGTGTCTGGGTCTGCGGCGTGCGCGGCGGGGTCAGCGTTGTGGGCGGGCCCAGCGCGAACGCGACCACCGACGGACGCGACGCGACGCACGGAACGGAACGGAACGTGTGCCCGGGACGCGAAACGCGACGCATGCTGCAATGCACTGGCGGGCCTGCGGCGGTGTATGTCAATGGCGCACGAGCTGTCCCAGCCCTGCAGCGCCTTCCTCAGGCTACTCAACGCGAATGGACCAGGCCAGACGAGCAGGGGAAGCACGCACGCACGCACTGAGTACTGAGGGACGGGCGGACAGGCGGGGGGATAGAAGACCGGCGGACGGAGGGCTGCGGTGAGGAGGGGAGGCGGAGGGGAAGAAGACGCGGGACGGGACGGGGACGGGACGGGGATGCGGGGTGTGGCAATTGGAAGGCCGCCGGCGTCTGGCTCGGCTGTTTCGTCGATCGGGGGCGGGCGGGTCGGGGTTCGGGGGCGGTACGGGTAGGTGGGTGGTGCTGAGGAATTTGGGTCGGGGGGGCGCGGGCGCGCGGGATGGCGGTCGGGCGCGGGGTCGGGCTTGGACGCGCGTGGATGCGCGCGCGCGCGCAGATGGGTGTCCCGCCGGCTCTCCCGCCGGAGTCGTCGGCGCGGCGCGGCACGTTGTGCGCCGTTCTGCACGGCGGCTTGTTGCTCGTTATCAGAGCGCTCCAGCTCGGTCGCGGGCAGCGAGGAGCGCTGCTGCACGTCTGCGTATACGCTACTGCCGATATGTGCTACTGCACTGGGCAGGGTTCCGCGCACGCATGGGGACGGGAGATACCGAGACGCTCATAAGTATGGCGCATATGCGAAGTTGGCTGCTGCGTATGTAGCCTATAGTATGTGGCTATAGGCTGATCGTAGGGACTTTCACGTGGGCGCACGAACGTCGTGGGGCGTCTCTCGCGTCTCCATGGCGCCGCGATGTCACGATGTCTCGCAGCTCTCCATGCACCAAATTCTGCCAAATTCCACCCTCTGAATCCCAAATCGATAAATAAAACTGGAGTCTGGCACTGCACCCGCGTCATTTGCAAAGATTCTGAAAGAAGTAAGAAGCAAGAAGAAGCGCAATCTGGAATTTGGATTTTGGATCCGGCGTGCAATGTTGCCTGATTCGGGGTGTCGATCTGTCGTATGTCGTATATCATATATCGTCTGGTTCCGCGGGTGCTTTCTGCAGGGGTCCGCCGCCCGCGTGTGTATGGTGACTTGAAGGGAAGGAAGGAAGCTTAAGAGCGCTTAAGGAGGGAAGGAAGGGAAGGGAGGGGAGGGAAAATCATGCGCCCTCTGCGTAGGCGGTGTGATGCCCCCCGCCCACGTCCAGGCTCCCATAGCGATATCCTGCGTTCGCGCCATGTATGAATGTACCGACTCGGCCATTGCACCCTCAGACAGTTTCACGTTCCCCCGACCTTTCCATGGCCACAGACGACGGCGGTGTACTCTCACCATCAATATTCCCAACCGCGAGTCCTCGGATACCCAGATTCCAGACCACGTAGCTCAGGCTGGCGCTGCAATTGAAAAAGGAGGCACTGTGACGAGCTTAGCGCGTCGGAAGCAAGTCGGAAGTGTCGCCGCAGGCCCGCAGCGTCTGGCGGGCCGAGCCCGGTACAGTGCGTGTCGGGACTCCGAGTCGGGCGTCGTGCGTCGTGCGCGTGGGGGGAGGCCCGGACCTGGACCTGGATGCAGACGCGCCACAGTGCGGAGCAGAGGGTGCGGACGGGCTCCGCACCGGCACGCTCCGAGTCGCGGGAACACGGGCGTGGACTTGCGGATCTCTCTCTAGTATACCGCACGTACCGGGTTCGAGTTACGGTGCTACGACCGACACCGCTCGCGGCTCGAGGCGAGTTGGGTGGCTGATCAGGCCTCCGGCCTCAGGATACATGGTGTGTCCGGCGTCCTGTACCTGCTTTCGTTGCTTTCGTTTGTTGCAAGAGGGTCACCGGGCGCCAGGGAGCTGATAGCTGAGCGCTGAGACCCAGAGATGCGTCCGAGGTATTGTGGCCGACGGCCGTAACCTGATCACGGTACGGCTACGCACCCGTATTGAAACCCGCAGGCGCATACCATCATATAGGTACCGTACATAATTACGGTAGGGAGCGGCGCCCCCAAGTCTTCAAGTCTTCAAGTCTTCATTAAACATGAGCGCGACGCGACGCGACGCGCTGTATGCCCGTGTGTGCACGCACGCGCCTACATACAGGAACAGGGGTCCGCCGCATCGGGGCTCGCACCGACCTGATCTGATCGTGATCGTGATCGTAGATACTAAGATAGATCGATCTCGATCCGAATAATCCCTTAATCCGGGGGCGATCTGGATTCGCTCTATAGCTATCTGGGAGTTGGTCAGCGCGAATCTATCCCCGCGCGCACGAGGCTGGAAGAGGATATAAGTAGCCGGGCTGCGTCGCGCCGGGCCTGTTCGAACTTCGCTGACTGGGACTGGTCTATTCTATATAGGGCGCTGGGGTCACTGGGGCCACCGACTGCACCAGCTTAGCAAGACAAGAAAGACAAGGCGAACTTGGAGCGAAGGGAGATGGAGGACATCCACCGCGCGTACGACGACCTCTTCTACGCCACGTTCCCCGACGCCCGCCCGTCGCCGCGCTCGCGCGAGGCCGAGGCCGCCCACGCCGCGCTCTACGCCCCGCCCGAGCTCCAGGCCGCGCTCCCCCGCCTCGCGCGCAAGCCCACGCCCGTGCCCTTGCCCCCCTCGCCCCAACACCTTGCGCTCAAGCACCCGAACCCAAGCGCGCAGGGCACGGACGCGCAGACGCAGACGCACGCGGCGCCGCGCCCGCCCGGGCGCGAGTACGACTTCGCGGACCCCGCCGCGCACTATGCGTACTACGGCCCGCCGCTGCAGCTCACCGCGCAGCACTTCGCCCCGTCTCTCGCGCCTTCCCTCGCTCTCGCCCTCCCTCCCGCCGGCCCCGTCGCCCTCCCCGGCCCCGCCCCCGCCCCAGGAGCCGCCGTGGCCGGAGGACACACAGCCCCGCGCCGCCCCGCCCTGACCCTCGCGCACTCCTTCTCCCCCCTCTCTGCCTCTACCTCTACCTCCCTCTCCCCCCTTGGACCGCTGCGGGGGGGCGCAGGTGAAGACGCGACGCCCCCGCCCCCCAGCGCCGTCTCCACGCGCTCGCGCTCCGCGTCCGGCTCCGTGTCGCCGAGCCCGCCGCCGACGAAGCGGCCGAAGCGCGAGCCTGGGGTCGCTTCCGCCGCGACTTCGACTTCGAGTTCTGCTGCAGCCGCGACTTCGACCTCGGCTAAGAAAAAACGCCCGCCCCCCTCCTCCTCTTCCGCCCCAAACACCTCTTCCCTCACCCCAAACACTTCCTCGAAAGACAAGCCCAAGCCGAAGAAACACGACACCCCGCGCGGCGAGCAGCACAAGAAGCCGCCGCTCGCGTGCCTCTTCTGCCGCGGGCGCAAGATCGCGTGCGGGCCTGCTGTTGGGGTGCCCTTGCCCGTGGTCCAGGGAGGGGGCGCGGTGGGCGTGGTGGGCGCGGTGGTCCAGGGAGGGGGAGGGGGCGGGGGTGGGGGAGGGGGACAGGGCGGGGGTGGGCAAAGGGAAGGGGCGGGAGGGGGGGCGGGTGCGGGTGCGGGTGTGAGTGGGTGCAAGTGAGTGTCTTTCCTATCCCTCTTTTTTGCGTGTTTTGCCAGTGCGTCGGTTTTTTGCGCCGGGCGGTGGTGGTGCGGTTTGCGCCGGGCGGTGTCGGGCGCGCGCCTGCACCTGCGCCTGCGTCTGTCGGAGCGGCGCACGCCCCGGTGCCCGCCCGCGGACCTGGACGGGCTTCGGGCTTCGGGCTTCGGGCTTCGGGCTGCGTGCTTCGGGCCTCGGGCCTCGGGCTGCGTGCTTCGCTGCTGCGCCTTCGTTTCCGTCGGCGCGCGCCCACGCCCACGCCCACGCGCTGTACGTGCGCGTCCGCGTCCGCGTTCGTGCGATCGTCGTCCTGTCCGTCGTCCGCCCTGCTTCCTCCCTCCTTCCTCCTTCCTCTCCCCTCCTTCCTCTCCCCTCCTTCCTCTTTCGCGCGTGCGTCCGCCCGTCCGCCCGTCCGCCCGTCCGCCCGCCCGTCCGTCCGTGCGTCTGGGCGCGCGCTCGCGCGATGCTCGCCCATCCATCCATCCATCCGCGTCCTTCCTCCCTCGGTCCCCGGTCCTTCCCTTCCTTTTCTTCCTTTTGTATTCTGTTGAATCCCGTTCTTGATCCCACCCCCCGACTCGGAGTCCCGACGGGCATTCCCTCCTTGCCTCCCTACCCTCCCTACTGCGCCTCCCCATCCTCTCCTCTCCCTTCCCCTCCCCATCCTCTCCTCTCCCTACCCTTCCCATCCTCCCCCGCGCTCTCCCCCATCCCGCCCGCCCTGCGCATCCCACCCCACCCAACGGCGCGGCCCGCGGGCCGCGGGCCGCGCCCGGGCGGTTGGCGCCCGTCCCCGATTCGCCCGTTCGCCCGTTTGTCCCATTGGCCATTGGCTCCCACCCCGTCCCCGATTGGCCCTCCCATCCCATCCCCATCCCCATCCCCATCCCATCCCCATCCCATCGCGCATTGCATCAGACCCGCGCGTCTAGCCCACGCACTGCAGCGAGCCTATCGCACGCGGCGGATGCCATATCCCACATCCCACCCAATCAGACCCAATCAGACCCAATCCCAGTCCCACATCCCCAGTCCCACGAGCCTATCGCATCGCGGCGCTGCATCCCATCACCCGCATCCTCGTCCTCGTCCCATCACCCGCATCCTCGTCCCATCACCCGCATCCTCATCGAGCCGCGTTCCGATTCGCATTCGCATTCGCAATTCACTCGTTCGCATTCGCATTCGCCGTTCCCGGTTCCATTCGCTGTGTTGCTGTGCTGCTGTTGCCTGCCCGCGCCCGCGCCCCGCCGCGCCGCGTTGATGCGTTGATGCGCGCTTGGCCGTCGCGGGCCTGGCCCCCTTCTTTCTTTCTTTCTTTTTTGAATATTTCCACGAACCTCCTCCCCGTGATCTCTTCTCGTTCCCCTGGTTCCCCTATTCCCCTATTCCCCGGTCCGCCGCCTTTCCCGCTTCCCGTCCACTTCCCCTCCTGACGCGCACTTCCCGCTTCCCCTTCCCCTCCCCTTCCCGTCCTCCTTCCCATCCCATCCCCTCCCCTCTTCCCCCTGCCCTTGTCTGTCTACCATGCACAGGCGTGGACTTGGGCGTGGGCTTGGCTTGGCGCGCCTTGCTCCTGTCTTTGCGTCCGCGGATCAAATCGATCTCCCCGCGACGGACAGGGGTGACTCGACAGACAGGGTGCCGGCATTGGCAATTTTGGATGGCGCGTTTCTGGCGTTGGCGTTGATTCGATTTTGGATCTGGATGGCGCGTTTTTGGGTTGTCTCCGACGGTCCGAGTCGTGGGTCGTGGGTCGGAGAGCACGCGCACGCGGCGTCTGTTTCGTTTTCTCGTTTTTTCGTTTCTTCGCATTTTATTCGCTTTCCTTATCCGTTTTTATTCGTTTTTTATCTCTGTTTTTTGCGGCACGGCGCTAACGAACGCGTTTTGCAGCCAGTGCCAGCGCCGCGGGCAGAAGTGCGAGTACCCCGCGGAGTCGCGCCGCGGGATGCGCAAGAAGAAGGCGGGGGAGGGCGCGGCGGGGGCGCCGACACTGACGCAGGCGCCGGCGGTGCTGTTGCCTGGGGCGGGGGCGGGGGCGGGGAAGCGGGAGGAAAGGGACAGGGACAGGGAGAGGGAGAGGGAGAGGGAGAGGGAGAGGGAACGGGAGAGGGAGAGGGGGCAGGAGGGGCTGGGGCTTGCGCTCGGGCTCGGGCTCGGGCTCGGGCAGGGGGTGTTCGACGCGCGGGCTGGTGGGGGTCCGGGCGGGGGTGGGGGTCTGGGCGGGAGGGACGGGGAAGGGGACGGGGGCGGGGGCGGGGGCGGGGATGGCGATCGGGATGGCGACGAGGAGGGGGATGGGGACGAGGACGGCGGCGAGGAGGTGGACGAGCTGGAGGGCGAGGGCGAGCCGCGCGCGCCTTCCGTCTCCGTCTCCCAGCTCGGGATGGGGATGGGCATGGGCGCCGCGATGATGCGCCTGGGCGCCAACACCCACGTAAACGCCACCGCCAACGCGGGCCTCGTCGGCGCGTTCTCGCCCGGGGGCACGTACCTCGACGTCAAGCGCGAGGAGGTGGGGATGGAGGCGGCGATGGGGATGGGGATGGGGTACGCGGTGCCGGCGAAGATGGAGGCGGGCACGGGCGGGGGCGGTGGGGCGCTGGAGCGGACGCGCGATCCGAGGCGGCGGTGAGCTGCCGTGAGCTGCCCGCCCGGTGTACCCCCGTCTTCCGTCTTCCGTCTTCCGTCACTCGTCCTTCGCCCTTCGTCACTCGTCCTTCGCCCCTGCGCTGCCCGACGACGGCAACAAGGCAACAAGGCGACAAGGCGACAAGGCACGAAGGACGGCAGGAAGGCAGGAAAAAGGAAGGCAGGACGTTTGTTCGCCAGGTCGGTCCCCGCGCGCTCGTTCGTCGCTCTTCAAGCGGAGGCTGACCGTGGCCCGACTTTCTAGGTTGTTTGTCTTTGGGCTTGGGCTTGGGTTTTGGATTTTGCGCTTGGATTTTGGGGCGCGGCGCGGGGCCGTTCAACACGGCCAGGCGCGCTGTCCCCGTGTGTGCCTCATGCGCGTCCCGGCTCCTCGATCGGCGTCCGCCCGCGCCCCGTCCCGCGCATACTCGCGACGCAGCCGCCTACCCATACCCATGCCTTGTTCGTCCCGCCCCGCCCCCGACTCTTTTCTTATCCGCCGCATATGCATATACTTCCCGCTCCCGCGGACTAATCCCGCGCCGTCCCCTCGCGTTCGTGTTCGTGCTCTGGCTCGTCTTTCTCCTCGTTGTCGTCGTCGTCCTCGCTCTGTTCTGCTCTGTTCTGCTTGCTGCTATCGCCCCTGCTCTTATCGTCCCCGCTCCGTCCTATCGTCCCGCTCCGTCCTGTCGTCCCGCTCCGTCCTATCGTCCCCGTTCCGTTCTGTTCTATCGCTATCGCTATCGCGCAACGTGCATCATAATATGCGCCTGCTTATTCACCGCTGCCTCCTCTCTCTGCCTCCTCTCTCTGTCCCCTTCCTCCCGCTCTGCCTCCTGTCTACTTACCTACCCTACCTGCCTGCTTCCCTACATACATACATAACCACCTAACCCCGCCGCCGCTAGGCCGGCGGGCACCTCCCTACCTACCTACTACCTACATGCTATGCTACGCTTATTACGCGTCCGCCCGCGGGAGGGCGCGCTGTGTCTATGTACGTGTACGTGTACGTATATGTGGGGTGGACTTTTGTAGGATACCTCCGAGTCGAGCTCCTTCGTCGGCGTGGAGTCTTGCTTTGCTCATTTGCTTATTTGCTTTCGACTGCGCTGTTTTTGTATGGGTTTTGGGTTTGGTTTTGGGCATTAGTTTGGTAACTTAGGTTAGATCTTTTGTTTGCACTTATAATTAATGTGGGTGTCGATGTCGCGATATATATGGCGAGCTCGAGGGGATAGGGCGCCTGCAATATATAGGGCAGATAATTCAGACTAGGTAGATCACACAATTTTGAGGTTTTACGCTCTGGCTAAGGAAGTGTTGAAATATTTGAACCAAGACGGATCTCTGATAGTGTTCGATTTGAACTTAGAGCTGAAGCGTCATGACCAGAGAGCACTAATGGATACTACTTGGTACGTGCTAGTCGATCGGTGTGGCTCGTCTTGCTGGCAATGCGTTAACGTTGGCCTGCGCGAGTGGGAGGGAGGGGAAAAATCGACAGGGTCTGGCAATTATAGTTTTGAACTTTTTTGAAGTTGAAGTAGGAGGAGGTTCGAGCCTCGATTGCCACTGATCAACGAGTCGACGACTCACGAGTACTTGGGAGGGCTGGTGCATTTCTGTATGCAGCCCATGGAAGGGGGATGGCTTGCGGACGACCCTGGCTGCGTATCCTTCTTCCTTGGACCTTCAACTTTGGCCAATTTGGGACAACTTGGGTGTTTATCGAGAGGGGGGCAGGAGATTTAGTCAACGAGCCTGTTGCATACGAGCCACCGGAACCACCGGAACCGCTCGGGGCACGATTTGGGCGCGATTTGAGCGCGAGTCGAGGGCGAGCGTAGTGGACGACCCTGACTTCGAATTATCCTTTCTGGGACCATGGAGTTATGTATGTGGTTCTGGTTCGACGGCTGGCACGGTTTGGGAAGGTTTGGGAGACGACTCAGGCCTCAGGCCTCAGGATCCGGCCGGATCGACGTCGTTTGACGTCCTGCAGGGAGGGCGTTGGCGACTCGGACCGGGAATGGCTTCGACGTCGGGAAAACATTAGATAAAAAGGCCTTGTGTCTGGGCCGGTCTGATACTATGAATATGAGCCCTCATGAGCAGCGTCCTTACGAGCTTCAAGAAGTACTCCTTCTCTTCATTCCGAGCAGTCCCGGCATTGAAAAAGAACTTGGAAGGCCTTCGGTCCTCTTCGAAATCGGTTCGAGGCTGTTCGAGGGTGCTGCCAACTCTGCCGAAGTTGCTTCCAATCAAGTTCTATCAGATATGGGAAGCGATGTCGTAGGATGTCGTTTGCGACGACCGCTTCTCTCAGTTTGAGCCCGCTTCTCCCAGATCTACCCTGATCTACCTGATCTGCTGGCGTGGTCCTTAGACGACCATAGCCTATGTACCATCGTCAATCAACAGTGCAGTAAGTTTGATAAATACAGACATGAGAGGATGCAGTACGGCAGCTTCTGAGATGGGATTGACCGCAGTCTATGACTTCCGTACCCGTGGTACTAGTAGTAGTACATAGCGCCGAACGCTGATCCCTTCAAACCCGAAAATAAATATAGAAATTAGAAGAAGGGCGCACATGCAAGGGCGCACGGAGCGCGCGCCGCCGCCCGCGGAGTATCTCCCGCGCGCTCCGGGCAGCGCAAACCTCTGCAAACCTGCTGCGCAGCGGCGACGTTGGGCGGGCCACGGCGCCGTGACGGCGCGCGTGAAAATTGAATCCAGCCGGTACGTTACGTAGCCGTGACTACATTCCGTGTGGTGCCGTATCCGCCTCATCTCAGCGCAGGCTTGCCGGCAGCGACTAGTACTACATAACTGCCCGACGTGTTGCGGATCTGCGGGCCGCGACCGCCGCAGCGCACGAATTGAATAAATCAAGGGGTACTACGTACATGGGGCAAGCCAAAAGTGAAAAGAACACTGGGGAAAGCGACGCGGAATCAGAGGTAGCCAGCGCCGAGGCATTCACGGTCGTTCATGAATATCTGAATCATGGTGAAAGTTGCGAAATGAAAAAGTCTCAGCACGTGCGACGCACGCAGGCTGGACGGAAAAGGAAAACCAACCACGCATGTTCGATTCTCCCGCGGGGCCAAATTTCATGCAAGACAAAAGTGAAAAGGAACACTTAGTGGAGAAAGGCTAAAGCGACGCGGAGGTAGCGCGTTCATTCTCGTTTATGGTTCAAGTTCAAGTTGCGAGATGAAAAAGTTTCCGCACGTGCACGCAGCCTGCCAGTAGCCGAGAAAGGAAACCCAACCACGATTGAAGTTCGATTCTCGTGCAGAGCTAAATTTCCATCCGGGCTGGCTCGGTGGCCTGCGCCGAGGAGATCCGGGGCTCGTGTGTAGCTATAGAGCGTAGTGAGAGATACCGATGGATGGACGAAGCTGGGAAACAACGAGGTTGAACTTGATGCGTATCGAAATCCCATGATTTGAAGCTAATCAAATTAGGCCGAAGTGCCCGCCCGTAGCCACCCGTTGGGCTCAGATGGGATACAAGGACCCTTGCATCTGCTCTTCGGTCGGACCCAGTTAACTGCACATCTATCATACCCTCCAAGTTCTGTCCGGGCCAGATGGTTCAACTTCAACTTCTTGTTGAACCTGTTCGGGCTTCGAGGTAGACTCGTCCAAGTCGGCGTTTGAAAGGGTCTGCAGAGACTCATTGAACACGTTCGTAGAACGTAAACGGGGAGGAGAAAAACCGAACCACGCTGATGCCGCGGCCCGGGCGGTGGACTGCGGTGGATCCATCTGAGCAGGTCAATGCCGCTGTAACTCCACTCCACTCCACCGTGGTCCGTGGACGATAAGCTATCCGCGATGTGGCTCGGACCTTGCGCGGTCAGGTGCAGCCAACTCCACAGCTGTTGGCGGTTGGCAGGAGTTGTCCGCGGCTGTCAGAGGGGCTACAGTTACAGCAGGTATTTTTGCGGATTGCGGATGCAGCAGAACAAGGAGGGTCACGGTATGCACCGAGAACAAGGGAACAACTCCCTCGACAGCAGCCTGAGGCAGCGTGATGGAGAACAGTGGAGCGTAATACTAGCTGTTGACAGAATTTAGGATTGCGGTGTTCTTGAGCTTCTCGGCTTGCGAAATATGAAGTTATGAACCAGGGGAGACTCGGGAAATATCGTCGGCGCCCCCGGCGGTATGCTTGGTTTTCTATTAAGTCTGGCTTAGTCCGTAAATAATGATATCTCAAGGCAAAAAACCATGAACGGTGCAGAAAATCGCTTCGGCTTGACGCAGTTATGCTCTGCTTTGTGTTCTCAGATGCGCGAAGATCAGCCTGAAAAGGAGAAGTCAACCAATAGGAGCTTGAGGCGGCCAGACCACACCGACAGGAGCTTCCTACATTGCCGAAGTCGCGCAATCGTCACTTAACAAGGGCTGCTCGTGCTTTCAGATCGTACCAGCAAAAATCGGAGAACCTACCAGCCGCGGTCCGGGCCGACTTCCACGCCACGAGCAGCGCTGCCTGCCAGTAGATTTAAGTTTGGCGGCAGGTGAGATGTGCGCTATACACAGCCTGAGGTATCAAAAATGGGAAGTAGAAAGGAAAGAAGACCCGACCCAACTGCCACGAGGAAACGGACTACGCACGATTGTCCCGCGGAGGCAATCGATGGAGGTCGATCGATCGATCGTTGTCACAGCAAGGCACTAGTACTGCAGAGCCCAGTTGAACACAAGGACACAAGGGCGGTCTCGAGGCACGCGTGATAGTTGTGATTCGAGACTGGGTTGCGTGATATGCAAGTGATGTGAGCAAGCATATGCAAGATGGCTTGAGCACGCAAAGATGTACCAGACCAGACCAGACCCCACATAGACTAGCATGATATAGCGCGATAATCAGAGTCGACCGCCGCCCACGTGGAAAGATAATGGCCGTATTGGAATATCGGTTGACCTTGCCTTCAACAGCAAATATCGATGTGATGCAGGGTCCCGGATTCCAGCCCGTAGACAACTTGAACGATGACCGGTACCCGACCCCTGGCACAGAGTAGCACAGAGTGGGGGGGGGCTTAGGAGGGTAAACGCTAACGCCCTGTGGGATTATTAAATCCCAGTAGAGCGGAAATGAACATTAGTGAACCCGCGAGGCTCGAGCGCACAAGTTCCGTGCACACTGGCAGTGGAGGTAATCGACCGAAAGAGCCTCAGATTGCAGAGCAATGGATCCGAGTGTGGTGCGTCCTCGATTTCAACGACCAGCTTGTCTTAATTTTTGGGATCCTGAACGCAGAGAGTCTGGGCTTGACGCGGACGATCGATGCATCAATTCCCCAGGACTGTGGACAAGCCAAGTCGATCCCGGGCCGCAAGCGGTGCTACGACTGGCACGTTGAGATCATTGAGATTGAGTCGGCATTCGACGCGCGAGGGATTGGCTGCGAGGAGGCGGTCCAGGGTCAACGAGTCGCCTGCGACTTAGAATGCCAGACGTTCAACTTCAAGAGGAGCCTCAGGTTGCGTTGAGGCATGCGCATGATCATCGGTCGCCGGGTCGCGGAACTTGAATCAACCGAACGAGATAAGCAGGTGCCGAATAGCCGGACTAGGCTGGCAAGTTCATCCGAATCATCGTTTTTCATTGGTTTTCGGGTCCGCGAGGCTAGTCTAGCATGTCGTGCGGAGGCTGCCCCTGGTTGCCTCTGGTTGCCCGTTGGTGTCCCGTTAGTGTCCAAAAGCAACCGAATGCAACCGAGAGCGCAACTCACCAGGCCGATCCTGGCCGATCGCTGCCGATTTAATGGAAATCTCGGCAAAACCCCGATGGAAAAAGATGTGTTTTACTTCCGCGGAGGCAAATTAACAACTTGGCACGCATAGGCACGCGTAGATCTCGGTAGATTTGGAGAACCTGAAGAACTCCTGCCTGGCTTCGGCTAAGGAAGTAGATTCATGTCATGAGTTCAGATCAGTCCAAGTTCAAGTTAGTTGAATAGTTCTCAGCGACTTGACTCGTCCGTCATGCGGCTCTGTGAGTGAATGATCCATTCTGGGCCTGGTCAGGCAGGCCTCGCGTGGCACGATGAATCCCGATATCGATCGCGCAGGATCGCGCCAATTAAGAAGGCTTACAGCTGTTTCCGAAAACGTTGGCAGTTGCGCAATTATTTCGACCTACATCAACTTTTGATGGAAGGCTAAGCATTTCCCTTTTTGGACGGCTTGGCGTGATCTGACTGCCCTACGCAATACCAGCGCTCAGCGCTAACAGCGACGACTTGAGAGAGTGAGCACACACATTGAGGCCTATTGAGGTTTTAACCCAGGTGAGAACTCATATTGTGTTTTCCAAGCTTCATTTACTTAGAACCCATGCCGCTGACAGCTGTTACGGTCAAGGGCTGGATGCGCCGCCAGATGCATAACAGGGAGACATCAGAGCTCGACCTACGAGGGAAATTCATGAGCGCAGAGAGTCACTGCCCCTCCAGTTATCACTTCAAATGTACTAGACCCTGCCCGGTTTACCTTACCGGTCCCATATTTAATCATATGTAGATTGAATCCTACAATTTGCCTACAATGGTATGTACAAATTACTTGTTGTGAATGTGACCAGTTGTAGGGCAAGTGTATCTGAATTTAGGAAGCAGTACATCGAGCGTAAGGGGAGGTATAGGTATGAGAATCCTCAGGGCGGTCAC
The DNA here is from genome assembly GCA_029282135.1 of Mycena belliarum. Lineage (NCBI taxonomy): Eukaryota > Fungi > Basidiomycota > Agaricomycetes > Agaricales > Mycenaceae > Mycena > Mycena belliarum. The sequence continues at coordinate 695,795 of JARJCN010000019.1, forward strand.
GCCAAGCCGTCCCAAAATGGAAATGCTTAGCCTTCCATCAAAAGTTGATGTAGGTCGAAATAATTGCGCAACTGCCAACGTTTTCGGAAACAGCTGTAATGAAATACGATAGTAGTTCCGGACGGCTACGGAGAGTTTCAAGTTTCAGATAGAGAATCCTCAGGCTCAATTCTGCGCTTAGCGGCTCACAGGAAATTTCGACAATGTCCCCGGTGACGCGCTAGGCTCAGTGGCGATACTTGTACTTGAGCTTGAGGGTCGCAGCGACTCCAACTTCCAAGTGAACCGTGAAGTGTAGGACTTGGATTTATGTGAAAATATTGTAATCGTCGTACGTTGATTGAAAACGATGATCAGGCATGCAGAGATAGGGAAACCCACGCTGTCTTTATCTGCGACGATGGCACCCCTTGGCGAACCAGACGGTGCAACCCGACTGGATCCCACACCACGTGGAGTTCGAACAACGGATCTCGAGCGTCGCGTCAAATCCAGTCGTGTCGATAGAAATCTAGCGCTCGCGCAGAATTATCGGCAGAATAGGTGCGGAGCTCTGTACCCCGTACCCCGCACCCCGAGACAGTCGTGGTTTTTCCTTGTCGTTTGCGGAGTCTACGAGCGCACTAAGCACCTAGGCGAAGAAAAAGCGGATAGGGATACTCACGCGGTCGGCAGGAAGTCTGGGCAGGCGCTTTTCCGCGGAGCGCGCCTATGCGCGCCCGTGCGATTCGGCCCCCTCGGCTATCGGGAGAGCTTGCTTAAGACAGAGGAAGGCAGCAACAAAATGAAACACAGTAATGCTCCGAAGGCTACCCGAAGGGCGATCTGTGTGGCAGATACTATAAGCTCCTGAACTTGCTTCCGGGGTACCTCCAAGGAGACAAAATCGTAAAGGGTTTGTGGACACCTCTGGACACCCAAGCATTCGATACTTGCCCCTGCTCCTCAAGGCCCCGAGCTCCACGTTTTGATTTTTTTTAGGGTACGATTGTTCGTCGTCGACCTGTTGCCGAGGCTATGAATCCGGAGAGGACATAATATTGATAACATCGCAGAGCCTGAGGACACTTGCATGTGATAGGGAGCGTTTTAATTGCGAGGCAACGAAGCGAGGACGGACCCCAAGCGAGGATTTTCCTAAAAATGGAGCTTTTATGGGCATCAGCGGCTCGGAGGGCAACATGAGATTTAAACGCATCAGCGTTCGCGCGTGGCACTCGACATGCCACATCTTGGATTGTGTATGGCAGTGTATGACACACCGCTGTAACGCGTTCCTTGGAGGGATATGTCGGGAACAATGATCGGGAAGTAGAAGCTGAAAGCGACGAGGATGTAATTTCATTGTACAGATGATGTGGTACATGCGTGTCCGGAAACTGCCCGGGGGGATGTTGGTGAGTATGTATGGATAGCGGCAAGATGAGAGCAGATAGATGGTACAACGGACGGGGGGGCTATGATACAAGTGTGAGTTCCTGCCAACCAAGATATGTTCCGCTCCGAGATGGGGGTCCGTCCAAAACGATTCAAGAAAACTGCAGGTCTATCGCTTTACAGGTCGTGCGGTGCGCGTCGACCTTCTCGTTGCAGTGGTCGTACTCGGGTCTGGGTCTTCCCGTTTCTTGCCCTTCGCCTTCCGGGGGGCTGCAGCGCGCGCCGCCGCCGCCACTGTCTTCGTCTTCTTCTTCGGCGGGGGCGGAGGCGGAGGCGAGGCCGACGCAATGCTGCTGAGGCTGGTAAGCGGACTGCTGTCTGCCATGTGCATCAGCGCTCGTGTCCGTTTCTTTGCGCCGCCAGAAGGACCCGGCTGGGCAGTGGAGCGCGCAGGAGGTGGACCGTAGAGGAATTCCGTGCTGCTCTGCGCGATTCCCTGCATCCCTGCAGTCCGCCCGGGGAGCCTCTGCCCGGCGACGGGCGCGCCCCTGTGGGGGAGCTTCCCCGACGGCGCGGCAGCTGCCAAACGGGCGGGACCGGCGTACGCATTAGGCTCTTGAAGGTCACAGTCGGCGTATGGATCTTCCGTTGCCGCCCGCGTAGGAGCACGACGCTGAGGAGCCGCCGAGGGATTGCTGTCGACGTTGTCCATCGACGCCGTGGTCGCGAGGGAGGCTCCGGCCTCAGGGTACTTGAGCTCGTAAGTGGGTTTGTGCGCCGTAAGCCATGGATGATACTGGGCATCTTCGAGCGTCATGCGCTCCGCTGGGTCGATTTGCAGCAGTCGTATGACAAAATCGAAGCCTGTCGACATATCAGCAGGGGCCATGAGCGAAGGACGTGCGTGTACCAGGCTCGGAAACATGTCCTAGTCGCAGATACTCCCAGTCAAGTTGGCGTTCTGAAATCAAGTGCTTCAGCGTCTCAATGGGGATCTTCGGCGGGAAGGGTGTTTTTAGGGTGAACCTGGTTACGTCGGCTTAACCAGTAGAAGAAGGGAGTGAAATAAGCGCACATGAGAGACATGATCACCCCAACACTCCAACTGTCTACCAGGTTTGTGTACGGGGGGTCGGTACTGAGACGCATAAGGATTTCCGGAGCGGTATATGTAGGGGTCCCACACATGGTCTAGACCAGCATCCGTTAGCCAGCGTATAGATCCAGCAAGTAGGAGTTTATCTACCCGCAAGGCCGTATTTTCATCAACAAACTTCGCCAACCCGAAATCTGCAATTTTGACTATTGGCGGCGTCTGTTTCGTGAGCAGGATGTTCTAAATCCAAAGTTAATACAAGCCTGCCCCGCATAATGATCTGACAAGCCTCCGGCTTAAGGTCCCGATGAGTAATCTTGTGGGAGTGAATATGCGCCAGTGCTTTGCAGATCTGATATGTAAGATGGCAAGACATCCAGTCACCTACAAATCTGTCAGTTTGAAGAGCGCGTAGTACAGCGAGTATGACTGACTGAGACCTTCGCCATTGTTGGTGTTTGCGATAAAGGAGTACAGGTTACCTCCATCGACGTACTCGAGGACGAGATCTATATCCGCTATGAAAATCAAACTAGATGTCTTGCAAGACAAACCCACCTATGCTCCTGTCAGGATTCTCGAAGAAGTCTTCCATCTCACAGATGTTCGGATGACTGAAACTCCTCATGATTTCGATTTCGCGAATGAGGGGCGCTTCGGTGACAGGCGGAGATAGGTTGTGGCGCATTGTCTTCAAAGAGTTAGCGCACGCACTTGAAGCCAATTCTCGACTACATACCGCACTGATCATTTTGACCGCCACCCATCGACCGGTCCTCTTGTTGAGGGCCTGGTATACTCGGGCATACGCTCCCTGCCCCAACTGCTTCGACAAATCATACTTTTTGTACAGCTCTCGTTGCACGGACACAAGATCGCGAAACGTAAACCCTATAGATCGCCTGAATAGCGCGTGGGATGAGAGTGCGATGCAACATACTGCAGTCAGGTTGATTTTCTCTTGTCGAAGGTCCAGGGGCTCCGAAGGAGACCTCGTATCCGTCGAGGAGTATACGTGCACACCCACGGCCGATTTTTTCCCCCTTGACCTGAAGAAGTACTCATGAGTACACCTATATTTGCGCGGCTGATTGTACCCACGTAAGTCCCGTTTCTCGATTTGTCGGTGATAGTCACCACCGAGCGCTCAGATTCTACACCATTCCAGTCTATGAACGCGTGAGTGGCACCTGGAGTCACGAATTGAGTCCACGAGCCGCGAGACTTAAGCGAAGTGTTACTCACTAGTGCACGTCCAGATAAGTTTGACGCTGGATTTCGGGTCGCGTCCGATAGAAATTCGTCTCTCGGACTTCAAAAAACGTTTGACCTCCATTCCAGGAACACACGGGATGAGAAGACCCCACGATTGCGCATCCAGCTCGTTGCGAACGGGCTCTATGTCTTGACTCGGTTGACTGTTAGATTGCGTCTGGGTTAGATCTTCCAGCCCATAGACACTGGCGTTGAGAGCATAGAGAGCAGGGGCGTCGCTCATCGAAACGTCCATGGTGGCAAGAGCCACCTCGGCGGACGACCAACCACAGCAATGTCAAAGCTCCATTAGGAAGTTTGCGCCCACGTGGACGGCTTATGTCATATTTTGGTCTCCGAATTGGACGGAACGCGTTTGATCTCGACACTTTTGTGCGCTCACTCTTTCTTTTCAGTAAAATTTGACTCCGAGCTTGAATTCGCCAAAAGGGACAGGTTCCGGGAATCGATTGCGTCCTGGAACGACTCAGGTGACAAGCGGTCGAGGGTTTCCTCTACTGTCGGCGGCTCGGCTCCGACGAGCCGGGACTCTTGAACGTTCTGGGTGAGAGATGAGGATCGCAAAGTCTTAGTCTTGTGTTATGGGTCGTGCTTGGAAATGCCGCTGCCTTCCAGATTCAATCGGTTGCTTGCGTTGCGCAATTCCGGTGCGTTTCCGAGAACAAGTGTGTGTGACTTGTCGTGTGAAGGTTCTGGCAAACAGGACATCCAAGAAGACCTCCGGTACACGTTTTCGAACAAGCAGTTAGATATACACGTTGGGATCGCTGCAAATATCTGGTTATTTAACAGGCAACAGTGTATCAAGTTGACAGAGGTTGCAAGCTGAGAAATAATGCGATTTTCTGGAAGCCGCTAATCAGGCGCGAAGCTGTTTCTTTGTAACCATTGCTCAGATCCGACCTAGAAAAGTACGACTGGGACTCACTCGAGGAGATAGGGGTTTTGCAGTGCCTTTTAGTCTTGCAACCTCAAGGGTTTCCACAATAACTTGGAGTACAAGAGGAGATCCGAGAGCTTGCAGGCTGAAAGACTTTTGAAGCGTCGCTCTCACGCACTCAGTCAGTCTTCATGGCGTGAGGAGAAGGCATGTGTGGCAGTGTCCCGCCAAAGCTAGAGCAAACAACGACGAAGTCCATTTTAGGGAATTTTTAATTAGCATTGGGAGTGTACAAGAAGTGGAATAAGAGGAAGAAAAGGAAGAAACAATAATTGCGAATGGTGCTCAGTAATCGAAGCCCTCCCGTCTCACCGTAGTCTCCGGTACTCCGCCATTTGCGAGAGCCGCAAGCGCAGCCTTCTCAAAGTCCGGTGAGCCACAAAGATACACGTCCCGCCCATGGAGCTCTCCCTCCTCGAAGAAGTCACGCGCAAGTCGCCCAATATGCCGCCGCAGGACGATTCCCGCACCCAAGTCAGAGACGTCCTCTGTGGTGAACACCTCTAGCGTTAGATCGATGGGAGAGCCCTTCCCGTCGCCCATAGCGCTGTTGATGAGCGGAAGGAGAACATCAGGTTCGCGCGTAGCCAGCAGGAACCGGATGTCGTATCGAGTGCCATTCGGGCTAACACGAAGTGCTTTCAGCATGCTCAAGAACGGTGTGACCCCGATACCACCAGCGACCCAGAGCATCTTCCTGGTGGTTGGGGCTGCCAGCGGCACCGTCAGCCCGAGTTCAGCATCGCTGATTGAGGCAGAGCTTGAAGGATCTGCGAAAAGGGGGAGGACGAAATCACCAGTGACCCCGACAATACCTACGCGCAGGTCTAGCGGCGTCGAATCTCCCAAGATCTCGGGTTTCAGCTCCTTCAGTTTGCGCGCAATGGCGAACAAGGGGCCGGTGACGGCTCCGCCTGGCTTTTCGCGTATCGTCAGGGAGAACGAACGCGTAACGGGAGGGCGATGTGAGGATGAGACAGTCCATGTGCGGATGCTGTCGTCGTTGACGAGAGTGGGTTTGTTTTGAGCCATGTGTCGGTAGCCAGGGACACCGACGAAGGGCGACATGTCCATGATGATCGCCTGACCAGATTTGATTTGGAGGTCGACCGAGGACGTCCAGGTAAATGTAGCGATCGACGGACTGTGCAGATCGATCTTGGCGAGCAGCGCAGTGGCTCCGTCGGCTTTACTGAGGAATGAAGCCGAAGGAACCTCATCGGCAAGAAGGCGGATTGGGGGGCTATATGGACTGAACGAAAGTTAGCCCGTGGTCCCGAACTATATAGCAGTGTGCCATACCTGCGTTCTGCAGATGTGTCCGTCCGTTGGCGAACAGGCAATGCATCCCGAACAAGGGTGAACCCGGTGACATAGACGGTAGTGAGTGAGTTTTGAAAGGGCATCAGCTTAAGCGCGTCGGGGCCGACAAGATTTTGAGCGTCGCCGGTAAGGTACAGGATGTCGCCCGAGATAAAGTCAACGAAAGTAAGCGAGGCAAGAGGGGTCGCCTCAATGTTGCCGAGCGAGGTCATGAACCGGTTCCCTGCGCCGCCGGGTAAAACTCTTTGCGAAGAACCACACTGGGTACTACGAACCTGAGAAATCTGGTATGACGACTGTTCGGCCGTCAGCAGGAGCTACTCGGATGAATCCTGGGCGACCGCCGCGATGATTCATGCCTAGATGCGATGGAAAGCGCATGGAATCCTCCGCAAACGCCTCGTACGTCGTTCCAAGGAAGACCGTGTCCGAGCGAGTTACAAACGCGATGGCGTCGTCAGGAAGCCGCTGACCAGGCGAGAGGTCGAGATCTTGGTTATCAACGTGGGGTTTGGTATTGGGGTACGGAACCAGGTCTCGCGCGTTGATATATTTTGGGCAGTTTCTGGAGTGGGCGTCAATAAAGGGTGTCTCCACAAGAGCTCATAAAAGAAACACACCCGAGAGCTTCGTTCACCAGAAAATCGAGCCGCAGCCTGTCATCCACTTGTTCCAATCGGGAGATGGTCCCCGCGAACTTATTGCGCCTCCGAGTCGGAAATTCGATGCCGATTCCCGCTACCAGCATGCGTCCATCCTTTGCAAATCGTTTGGAGTTTTTGACGAGGGGCTCCCCTTCCCATAGCTTGGCGTCAACACTCAGTGTGGTGTATCTCGGTGCCCAAACGAAGCCAGGTTGTCCGTCAAGGCCGGCGAGTATTGAGCCCCATGGCCGTCCGATTTCATCCAGGGTGGTAACAGGGAGAAACGGCAATCGCGTCGTATGGAACTGAGTGTGCTCCTCGGGCAAGTCGCCCGATATCGACCGATAGAGCGTCGAGACGACGTAATCATTGGAAGTGTTTAACTTGACGTGGATCGCGTTCTCGCCACGATGCCAGCCGTTGAGCGTCATGGCTTAAGGGATAGTGGTTCGAGGCGGGAACAGACAAGGACCAGAGGAGCCATTTTGTGAATGTTCAGCACAGGTCAGATCGAAGTCAGATCGGCCTTGGGTCGGCCTGCTGACTGAATGCTGACACAGACTCGGACCGGGAAAGAACTGGAGCAGTCAGTAAATTCGGGAAATGGCCACCCCGGTGCCGGTATGGCCAATTCCCGAATGCTCTCAACTGGAGCTCACGAGATTACTTATCCCGAACTTCTGTTGAGTCTAGCGCTTAGCAGTGTAGAGCCGCTAGCGGAAATGGAAAAGATTCAAAGGAATGTGGTACATCGCTCTGTGTATGTAATAGTATAGTAAGGAAGAAGGAGTGTGATCCACCGGACATCCAACGCGGCTCGCCCCTCAGCGCTCAGCGCTTAGCAGCAGCACGCCGCTGAGGCCGTCCTATCAATGCTGCTGGCCCCTGGCCCGGCAGCTTGCGCAACCTCGCGCTTCGCCGTCGTGGCTCGACGTGTATCATGCGCTGAGCGCTGCGCCGGCGTCTAGGTGGCACTGCACGGACGCCGTCATCGATATCCATATCTTCATCTTCATCGGACTCAGGATGGGAAACCTCCTGCATCGCATGAGCGACCACGCTGGAATGCACAAAGGTGGCCGGCTCGGTGTGCTTCACGAAAGAGATGCCCTGAAACGAGACCTGGAACGCCACGTAGCCTGCCAGCCATGGGTGGCGCAACGCTTCACGGACCAATATTCGCGAGTTTTCATCCACCCGCAGGATGCGGTGCAGAAGGTCTTGCGCTTCGAAAGGAGGAACCAGTCAGTACCTTTTTGCCACCAAAGCCAGAGCAAGAGGGAAAAACCTACCGACAATAGAGCAATGACTCGCCTTACCCCACTGGATCTGGTCCACGCCCTCTCGGAAACATCCACCGTGCAGGAACGGGTGCTCCCCACACAGCCTACAGTACAAACCACAGATGAGCCGAGACTTTCCTTCAATATCACAAACGACGTACATTCGATAGATGAGGCACCCGACGGCCCAGCTATCCCACTGCTGGCACATTGCGACCGTTATGTTGACCCGGGTCAACTCTCTGCATTGTCTCTGCCCCTCCGGTGCAGCGAAGCGATGCATCGTGATTTGCTGTGGATAGCTGAGTCTGTAACTAGAATTGTGTAGCGAGCAAGCTACCTGTGGCACGTTGAGTTTGCCTTTGACACGCGCCAGTCCGAAATCCGCCACCTTTATCATAGGACGTTCTCTACCCGCCACGAGAATGTTCTGAAGCGATATTAGACGATTGAGAAGAAAAATCAAGGGAGTTGCTAGCATCAGGTTTTATATCCCCGTGCGAGATCTCCCTGCCGTGCATAAATGCGATTGCGCTGCAGATCTGCCAAGCAAGTTCCTTCCCATGTACTTCAGCTGTGTCAAAGAAGAATAAGAATTTAGGGGAAACAGACGGATGTTGACGAACTCAGTGTATTTTGGAGGAAATCTTCCAGGGTGGGGCCGTCAACATATTCAAGGACGATGTCTGTAGGAGAGTTTAATGGAGGGCAACGGCGAGATGTGTAAAGCTCACCGACGAGCACCCCGTCCATAGCAAAGAATACTTCATGCAGTCGGCAGATGTGCGGATGTTCCAGGCCCATCATAGCCATGGCCTGCGATAGATATAAGCGACGCGTCGACGGGACCACAAACGCTTCACTCACCTCCTGCCCGGCGGCTGTATTATTGAGGTCATCTTCCTTCCTCTGAACTCATTGACATCAAAAAAAAAAAAAAAATTGGGTGAGGTAAGAGCGCACGTTCCACGCCGTCTTAACAGCAAAAATTTGGCCGGATTTCTTCTCCATTGCCGCATGGACGGCACCGAAACGGCCGCTCCCCAGTTCCTTGCCGAAAACGTAGTGGTTGAAGACGGGGTCAGACCTGGGCCGGCCAAAATCATGGTGGAATGTGTAGCCTAGAGCTACACGGTCAAGCAGAGTAGAGAGTGGACTAGGGGCGACGCCGACATACGATAATCGGTGACCTCCGAGACGACTGGGACCATAGAAGCGAAACAGACCACGGAGCCGTCAAAGAGTTGATGCGCGACTTCCAGCTCGGCTCTCACACCGTCGATCTGGCGCGCTTGATAAAACGGAGCGTCTCAAGCAGTGCTAACGCCAACGTACAAAGGTGCCGTTGTTTTTAGAGTGGTTGGTGATCGTAACGACCGACATGAGGTCCCTTCTCCCGTTCCACTGTAGAGTAGCATGGTGTCCACCTACGGGTGTGGCGGTCAATGGGGTTCACGGCGTTGATTTGGTACGCACTAATTCCCGCCCCATGCAAGACATGATCGTTGGATGGAAGTCGTCCGAAAGTAATCTCGCGTTTCTCGTTGTCCTCCACGGTAAAGTCGATGCGATCGACGCCGGGGCTGGGGACGAGCGGCTCGAGGTACGCCCACACGCTGTCTGGTTCGGCTTGCATCTGGTGAGCTTGAGGCTGGTGGGAGCGGGCTGTTGGAGGTTGTATCTTCTTCGATGTTGACGATGTGGATTCTTAGTCCTGCCACGCTTTATAGCAAAGGCGCTTTGACCTGGGACAGGTGCTTTGACCAGCGAAGTACAATGACATGAGACAATAACCATCTAGCGCTTTGATGGCGGATTCGCCCTTTGAAGGCCACAACGAGGCGTTGCTGATTGGAATGCAACGGTCACATACGCAGACACAGCACCAGGGGAGCGTTCGTCGCAAATTTACATGTTTTCAAGCTGTTGCGAGTACAGCCAAAGTGCAGCAGGAATGGACGACGCGAAGTTGCGCGAAAGGAAGGAAACGGCTTTGTTTGACAATGTATCCGGACGCTTTGACCGCCTTCCAATTCTTCGGCCGAAGGAAAGGCCCCGGGCAAAAAAATTAAGCTTGATAATGTACATAGTCACAATAATATGGTACTGCTTAGCTGTCCAATAGCTTCAGAACCTAGCCCTAACATGCTGTTCCGGAACCTTCAAAAACCCAGCAAAATAATCTGCGAGCAGAAACCCGCTGATAAGTAAGCGCGATCGCCAGGCCCGAGACGAACGACGCACCGTTGAGCCCAAGCCAGCCGTCCTCGCTGAGATCCACAACCGCGCCGACGTACGAGTCGGGCCGCACCACCACCAAGGCGCCCTTCTGCAAGTCGATGCCGAATTTGCGGTGCAGCGGCGCGTCCGTGCCCGCATCGGCGACGAGGCGGTCAAACAGTGCGTCGCCGTACACCTGCGCGCGGTACAGCCGCAGCGGCGCCGGCAGGTCGTTGATCTCCCACTCGTACCAGTGCGTGCCGACGACCGTGAGGAACGTGAAGAACCTGCTGCGGATGAGCGGCCGTGCCAGGCTGATCGGGGGACGGAGACATACGGGTTATGGCGATGCACGTTCCGCGTGCTGTCAGGATGGCTCGTCAGCGCCGCGGGCCCGTCGACGATCGACGCGGTCACGCCGACGCTCGGGCGGTGGCGGTTGAAGAACGACGCAGGCGAGTCGAGGAACGCCGCGAAGCCGTCCAGCGCACCCTTGGTCGCACGCAGGTCCCCCGCGAATACGTGGATCCGGAACGCGCCGTTCATCTTCACTCTGTATGTCGTCAGCGACGGCGGAGAAGGGGTAATGAAAAGGGAACGCACTCTTGCTGCAGGCGTACGTTGTTACCATCCACAACGCGCGTGACCCGCCCCGGCGGCAGCCGCTGCCCCGCTACGAGCTTCATCCCGCGCGGGTTGAAGGCGCGCGCGTGTGGGCCCTTCAGGAGGGCCGCGTCCGGGAGCGCGTTGAGCTCGTTCGCGGAGTAGATGGCGCCGCACCCTGAGGTGAAGAACGCATTTTGCTTGAACATCTGGATGAACTTCTCAGCGTCGACGCCGCCGGGGAGCTGCGACGCGTCGGGGCCGCGGCCCGAGAACAGGCGCGAGTACGCGCCGTCGAACTTGAGGAGCTCCTCCGCAACGCCGCGCCGCTCGTGCTCGTATGATGGCAGGAGCACCTCGGGCTTGCCCAGCCCCTTCATCACGAGATTCAGTCTGAGATTGGCGTTAGAACACGGAAGGAAAGGACGCAAGGAAACGGTGTGTACTTCCAAGCAAGCGAGTACATGTCGAGCATGGATATGTTCATGCCCTGGCCGGCCTGCGGCGAGTGCGTGTGCGTCTGGAGAGGCGATAAGTTTATAAAGAAATCCAGAGGACGGATAGAGCGCACCGCATCGCCGCCCAAGATGATTCTGTGATCAAGCGTATACTGCGACGCGATACGCTGACCGATCTGGTACACCGAGAACCAGTCGACATAGCCGAACTCCAGCTCGAAGGGCTCAAAGATCTTCTTGGCGCGCGCTATACAGATATCCTGCGTCGCCTTGTCACGGGCTACATGATTGTAAGGATATACTCCCGATGCGAGAAAGTGAAGAGCTGACCGATGGACACAACTTTGCCGCCGTCAGTGGTTTGCAGCTGCACATAGAATCGTACGAGGTTTGCCTCGCGCGGAATAATCATGATACTGCCCTCAGACTTGGAGTGGATGAGGCACTTGTACTTGATGTCCGCTGCAAGCCGTGCGTCAGCTAGCGTCCCACCGCGCCCGGTACCGACAACACGCACGGAAATTGGTTTTGACACGCGCGTCGAGGACGCCCCAGATGATATCCGTCGCCTCGCCCTGCATCGTAATCTTGCCCTGCCACTCGCCGTCGCCCACCTCGCCACCGGCAATGCACCGGCGCACAATGCTCTTCGCGCCGTCGCAGCCCAAGAGGTAGCGCGAGCGGATCGTGTGCTTGACTTTCGAGTCGGCATGCTCGATGACACATTCGACCGGATGCGTGCCGCTGAGCGCGTCAGACGCGTTCCCCGGTAACGTCCGGCAGTCTCGTAGCAAGTACGGGCGGAAGATGCCGCTCGGCGGCGTCGGTTTCGCGTCGGGTAATACGGTACGGCGCTGCACCCCGCATCAGTATTAGGATGATTGATCAATAGGACGCCGCGCACTGCTTCAATTTCATCTAGGAATGCGTGCTCGATGAGGCCCTGGTGCAGCAATAGCGTGTAATTGTCGACCACGTCAATGAACTCGGGGCAGGACGGGGCGCGAGACGTGCGAGCGAGCTTCTCAGTCGGCGTCGGGTCCCAAAAGGCGACCTGGTAAACCCGCACCCCCTGGCCGATCATCTTCTTTGCGATACCGCCGCCGCCAATGGGCGATTGCCCGGTGATGGGTCCGCCTGGCACTGGCGCAGTGGACACGCCGCCAATGTTGCGCAGGACCTATGACATCATCCGACGGCGCTCGTGCACATAAAGTGTACGGGAACACACCTCGATGGTCCGAGGCTGGATCCCGTCTGCTCGCCCAGCGGTAGTCGGGTGCGCGCGTTCATCGATGTGGAGGATGTTGAACCCGTAGGTTGTGAGACACAGAGACGCCATCAGCCCTGCCGGTCCCCCGCTAAATTGTATGATTAGGAAAGGCAGCCTCGGCGAGCTTGACACACACACCCGACGACGACGACATCGTAGATCTGCTGCGGTTGAATGGACGCCATCGGATGTACCGCGAACAAGACGATTCAAATTCACAGCGCCGAGTACACAAGCACAAAAAGGAACGCAGGCCGAGGCGGCAGGAACTTTGAGGACTTGTACTATACCCGGAATGAGCACGGACCGGAACAAACACTCTAAACTACACTCACCGTCTTATAGCGGATGTTGTCCGTGAGCGTCGGACGCGCGTGGATCACACTCCGGAACTAGGAAACACGGATAATCTTTTTTCCTGGAAAGAGCTCGCGGACGCGCGTTAGGTCTTTGAACTTTTGAAGGATACTCAAGGGACTTGCAACTTCAAGGAACTTCGAAGCGGGTGGGGTTCCGGGCCAATATCGATGCAGCACATGGACTCTTGTTTCGACAAGGCCTTCCAAGCCGACGTTCGGTGCTGCATTCCTCGAAACCTTTTAAACGATCATCCTCTTGGAACGTCGTGTGATCATGCGGACGCCAGAAATGGGTGGGAGACGGGAGTATAGAAACGGAAAAATTCAGTTACAGCTCGTGAGTGTCATTTGTAGGAGATTAGATTCGGAGTCATGCACTGACATGCAGGAAGCTGGAGTAACTGTCTTACGCCGTGCCAGATCTGTTCCATAAGCTTATGGGACTGGAAAGCAATCCACAAGTTGCGCGACGAAAGTCGAGAGTTGGTCGAGATGATGATGGTCCAATCCGAAGTGGGAGTATTGAGTGGCTGTAACTCGGACGATGCACCGGCCCGGTGGGCAATCTGGTGCGTGAGACACGCGGTCACGACGATATCCCTTCAAAGTTCACGCCTTACCCTATCCTCTGGCAAACCTAAGCCGCTCGTGCCTCGCGTCGGAGTTGCCTCGGAACTCGCTGTGCCAACGCCCGACCTTGTTGAATCAGCACACCCGCTGGAAACGCCAGTAAACCCCCAGCTCAGAGCAACTCAAGGGGAAAAACTTGTTATACTTCTTCATCTCGATGCCCCCCAAAAACCGTCGCAGCAAGTGCCAAATTTGCGGCATCAACGACTTCAAATACACCTGCTCTGGATGTGCGACTGTCTAGTCCGTCTTGTCCCTCAAAACGGCCCTATCATCTTATCTGAGCGGCGACGTTCCAGCTGTTCCGTTCCATGTTACAAGATACATCAAGGTACGGGGCCCCCAGCAGCGGACGGACATCCAATCAGCTGAATCCAGAGATACCGTGTATAACACCCAAGCCCGAGCCCGAGGAGACTTCAGAACCTGAATGTACGCATGCCTCGTCTCGGATGCCTCGCCTCTGTCCTCACGCGCAGCCCAGCTAAGACCCTCGTCCAAACTGACTCCGAAACCCCCCTCACGGACGAGCACCCGCCACCTCTCCGCCCGCTGACGTCCCTCAAGTGGCCGTACGTCCCGGACGAATCCGCCTACCCCGACCCGCTCAAGCGCGACGACCCCAAGTCGCTTCAAACGCACCACTACGAGGCAATCGGTCCGCGCCCTCCCTTCCCTTCCCTTCTCGCATCGCCTGCTGACGCTCCGCTCCGCCCCGCAGCAACGTCCCCCGCGATCCGCGCGGCGCTCGCTGCGCACCCGACGCTGCCCGCGCTCCTCACGGCGATCGACAGGCTGCGCGGGCCCGACCGCGAGGGCGCGCTGCAGCGCGCGCTGGGAGTCACGGCGCCCGAGATCGGCGTTCGCGGCGGTGCGCAGGAGTTGAGCGAGGACGTCCTGGCGCTGCGCGCGCTCGCGGAAGCGGTGGAGGCCGCCGTGCGGGGCGGCCAGCCCGGGGCGCTGGGCTTGGATTGGGGCGAATGACGAAGACCGAAGTAGGGCTTCCGGGATGAAGCTCACCCCGGCCTGTGCGTGATACCCGTCTCGTGGGATTGGAGGCGCGTTCCTTTGCCGCCGAGGCTCGATCTGCCACCCCGACGACCGACTCGGACACACCTCCACTATCGTAACCGCCTACCTCAAGTCCTTGCGGTCCTCAGCGCTGTTCGGATGGTACAGGCATCCACGAAGAGTCATAGTTCGAGCCTGTAAAATGGATTTTTGTATCCAAGGAAATCGTCGGGGTCCGAGCGCTGGGGTGCATCCGCCGGTCGACCTCTGTAAGTCAGTTCCAGTCTGAGTATGTCCCACCTTGCAAGTCGGAGTCACATGGGCGCGTCTCTTCTTGTCTGCATTCATTTCGACCCACTTTCGCTGCACACGTGTCAAACACTGTCCCAGGCTATGCCATGCCCACGCTCGGGCGCGCCCGATACCCCCTGACCAGCGCGCCAATTGAGACCGCGGGCGTCCACGCTGGATTCCATGACCAGTCGACCCCCCTAATGGCTTTAGGGCCCTGGGGAAATCAGAATCGGGCTTGGTGTTCGGCGGTGTTTCTCGTACACACAGATACGGAGGCAACGGCAGCCAGCTGATGGTCGATTGACCTCCGGTTCCAGGATGTATTGCGCTTGACGGTGGGTTCCTCGTATAGATACATGCAGAGGCAGCCAAGCTGATGAACGTCCAAACCTAGGATAGATTCAATGCGCATCCAACACAAATGCGGGCATCCACGTTGAGAGCGAGCCCGGCTCTGTCGACGCACTAGGCTCTGGACTCGACGACTTGAAGGATGGCTACTCATTAGGGCAGATGCATTGAGAATGCTCCCGAGGCACGCACTCCTATATCTGCACCAGTGATCTGTACCCACCCAGGTACCAGGCTGAGGTTCTGTATCTCGAAAGGTCCCGTATGCGTGCGCCGCGGCCGATCCAGTGCTTGTTCTGACTAATCATTATGGCAGCGTGATCGCCGGGATCGGTAGTTCACGCTTTGACCGGTGCTTCCTTGCAAGTCCTGTGGAACTCAAATTCAAAGGCGGGCATGTTTCATGTACTGTGCACATGGCGAAAATATCTTGGGCGCAATCGCAATCTGTGTGAGGAAATACCGACGAAATGTTACAGCAATGGCAGACGAAACCCATTTCTTATATCTAAAGGTCGGTGGCGAGCTTGGTTCCGAGGTGAGTATTCTGAGGTATCACATGGCCATGGCATGCTCACTCATTCATGCGCAGTCCACTACATATCAGCGTCGGACCAAGGAGAGCACAACTGAGTACTCCTGTGAGTATCTTTCGGCGTTTTCCACATAGAGCTCGCACCCATAAAGCTGTCTGGGACTATGCCACCCCGTGTCGTTTTCGGCACACGAGCTTACCAGTCTCGCATCGGCGACACCGCTTCATACCTGACCCTATGGTTATCAAACGGCCGATGCATGCGCACCAGATACCGCCCTTGTACCGCCCAAGCATATCTAGATGATCTCATTTGATCATCGCAAGATCCGATACTCTGTCTGTACCGCGGCCTGTGGACGGCCGCGTGCTCTTCGCCCTCGCACCCACCCACCCACCTGATACCCACACCCGCCTTCGCGCCCCGATTTTCGGTTTCCGATTCCCGATTCGACTATCCAGCGCACCGGTACCAAGCCCCCCACCCGCGAGCCTATCCGACTCGTTCGCCGCGGCGCACACCGTGACGATTCACGAAGCCCTAATGTCCGCTTCTCTTCGTTCCGGTGGCCCGATATGGGAGGCTCAAGGGCGTTGGCGGGAAATGGGATGTGGTCCGCGGCATCGTTGGGGACGTTCAGCACGACGATCGACGCAACAACATTGAAGAAGAGTGGGGAAGCGTTGAAATGATATCTTATTATTCGCCGGCTGCGTGTCGATGACGGTCGACCAATGGTTGACGGTCCATGGAGATGCAAAGTCGGGGTCGAGGCTCCCAGCGCGGACTCGGCTGTCTGCAAAGTCAGAGTCCAGATCCTGATTTTTCTAAAAGTCGTCTGCATCTCCATCTCAGGTACCTGCATCTCAGTGCACTCCACGCTCGCGGGAACCCGAACCCAAACCCGAACTCGAGCCACAGACTTACGTACCTCCCCCCCGCGGCGGGCCGCACACGGTGCGATATCGTGATGAAGATGATGATATTGAACTTTGAACTATTGAACATTGGAAGGGCCGACTTGCGAGCGGCCCCTTTCCCGTTTCCGTACGCGATTGGGGAACGGCGTGCCGACTTGGACTCGCACCTGCTGGACTCGCACCCACCGGGAAACCTTTCAAACACTTGTGGACTCAAGACGCCGCTGTGGTCTCGATTCCGCGGCTGACGGGCCCCTCAGGCCTAGGATCATTATAAAGAAGTAAGAAGTAAGGAGGCACGCTGCGATAAGTTCAATCGGCGGGGTCGCGTCGTCCTGCGAGGATGCTGCCGTGCGCCCCGCACCCGCCCCATCCTCCATCTCTGCCGCAGAAACCGGACTCAGATCAATGGGAAATAGAAATACAGTCTCCAGTGGGTCCAGCGGCAGTCGCGTTCGATTCACCTTGCCACGGCGGCGCACGGATCCGCCGGCGTCGGTTTACGCTCTCCCGAGTCGCTCGCCAGTCTCCCGTCGCCGCGATGGCGCGATCTCGGACTCCTGCAACTCAGGGGGCAGGCCCTGAGCCGTCTGTTGATTTTCAAGTTGGCGATCAGGAATACACGGACGGGCAGCACGACGCGTTGTTAGGCGCGGGGCTTTCTGTTTACGCCGCGCTTACAAGTAAGTCAAGGTAATGCAACATGTATGCGGCCCCAGATGTGATGCCGTCGGATCCGACTCGGTCTGGCGGATAAAATTTATCAAACATGCAGCGGCGTACAGAGTTCGGTCTGCAAAACTTGGGGCACGCGCCGTCGTCTCTCGTACTTCCATCCCTTTTTCTCGCTCGATTTTGTGTCTGCGTTGCCCGTGATCAACAATGCAACCATCTGCATCAAGTGTAAAGTTCAAACTCACTTCGGATGGTTCGGATCGGACTTTTGATCCGACGGCCTCCGAGTCTCCTTCTCTGCCCAAACCACCATCACTGTTCACAACGGTCACACCTTGCCTCTGCCACTGCAGTAAGCAGGGTTTCAGGTTGCGAGTCTCGACTCTGCCCGATCTTCAAGACCTCCAATTATTGCTTACTACCTCACGCATCGGACCCAGCAACTCGGACACTCTCCCACCCAAGGCTCCCACACTACTAGTCTCCCGCCGGCTTCCAGGCAGATTACAAATTACAGTTCACAGATCACAGCGCCCAATATTCCCATCCTTCTGCGCAGCGCGCGAGCGGGCGTCGCTGATAATCCCAACGCCTAAATCCCCAGAAGGCAATTGCAATTAATTCGGAGGCTCGTTGCAATCTACGTCCCGATCGCCTTCTTGTCTTCCATCGCGCCCCGAGCTCTCTGGTTTCGCGATACATTCACACGTACTCGCTCGGTCCAGCCTTCTCGATCCCACTCGCCTGAGATAACGGTGTTCAACTAGACTCGGGGGCCCTGGCGCACACCAACGAACTTCGCATGCTTCGCAGGACAACATGAAGGTTCTGCTGCAGCTGCAGCGCATGGCCTCCGGCCCTCAACCGCGTGCCGCCCTTGTTCGCAGGACACCATCGCCTTATTCGCGCTATCATTTCCAACGTGCGCCGTAGATGTCCCATCCTTTTCCCGGCGCCGGTGACTGAAAACGAAAAAAAGAGAAGACGGCGACAAGATACATTCTGAAACATCCGGATCGCCTTCTGTTAATGCTATGATAGGCTATGATCTATCTCGGTATCTGCCTCCGTCACCTCAGGGATCCCGGCGCGCGCGGCTGGGATTTCGCTGATCTTTAGCTTGGATGCATATCAGGTTATGCGTCAAAGGAATTCAATCGGATGCGAAGCCTGTCAGGCTTCTTATATTCTCGTTTATAACCATTGATTCTCTGCGCGCGAATGGCTGCCATTAATATTGCAGGCTGACGGGATATGATTATCAGCGGGAAATGAAACAGCTCACTCGCGTTATGCGTGACCGCGCTGCCCCGATCCCCAGGTTCGCACACCTGCTTGGACACCTCATGCTTATTGCTTACTACCTGCCAGTTGTAGATGTTTGCGCTTGGCGCGGGGCTTACTAGGACACTCGGACTGCATACGGATACAAGCTTCTGCTGTATGTGGGCGCATGACTTCCGGAAGACCCAGCGTGCCACTGCCCGAGGCGTTGTGCGCGGCCGCGGGGATGGCCACTTCTTCCTCAAATCTTGCCGCCGGCGCGACGTACGGCCCGGCCTCGTCGAGCGCCAGTAGAACGCCGGCAGCGTTTGCATGATGTCCGGCTGTCTCGACCAGACCTCCTTCTCAACTTGTTTGCGGCAGGTCCCGGCATGTTCGAATTGTTACAGTCGATCTGAAGGGATCTGCCTCCCGCGACGTCGCTCTGTCGTAAGTCCTCGAGAATAACTCGAATTCGTGCTGGTCTTGAACAGTTCGACGCCCGAGCTGGCCGCGGCCAAAACGCTCAGTACTAGCGCTCAGTCGCCGGCGCTCGCCGCGCACGCTCTCTCCGCCCTCCAGCCCCGCCTGATCCCGCTCCAGCGCGCAGCCCGTCATCGACTCGGAGGATTCCCCCAAGAAAGCGCGCCTGATTCAGCTGGCGTCTCCGATCGGTAACCTACCATATTTTCGGTGAGTTAGTAAATCTCTTTGACAACGTCATGTTCACCCCATACCGTACGCTTCTCTCCGACTTCCGACTGCTTCCAACTTCCTTTCCACCCAGATGCTGTCCCAGCAAGCGCCGCGTCCTTGGATTAGGGTCATCAGATTCAACCAATTTCAATTTCCAAATTCAGCCGTCTGAGGTTGCTGTCTGTTGCTGTCATTCGAATAGCGGCCTTTGCGCGCAGGTACCAGTAAGCATACACGAGGTGGATCACTGCTCTCAAAGAGAATATAATTTTCATCTGAACCTCGAGGAAAACAGTGGACCCTGCCACTCACTGGCAGCCGATAGCCGTGCGAGTTAGTCTAAGCCTTCCGACTTCGGACTTCCTTTCCAGCAAGCTGTGCTTATATGCTATTCTCGGCAAGCAGCGTGTCATGATTAGATCCAGGTTCCACTGGTAGCCCAATATGACAAATTCCGGTACAATCCAATCTCCGAATCAAGCGTCGAAGGTTTAACGTTGATTGTCTGTCATTCGAATTTTGGCCCTTGCGCGCAGGGACCAGTGGCCGTGAGCGCACGCAAGGCGTATGACAGTGGATGGAATCTGCATCTGAACCTCGAAGAGAATAGACCTGAGTCTGGACCTCGCCACTGGCAGCCGATAATCGTGCGAGATGTGGGATGTAGCATGCGGCGGAAAGGGGAACCCAGGCTTGCGGGAGCGGCCGTCGCCGTCGTCGTAGAAAGAGCTTGTAGACGCGCAAGGTCCGAAGACGCCGAGATACGAGCTTCTTAAGGGCGCAATTTGCAAAGACTCAGAGTCCCCCAGAGAATAAGATATCAGAGCTTGGGTCCTTCAGACAGAGTATTTTGACTGTGTGGCTAAGGCCGAGCGCTGAGGCCACAGCACTGCTTGATGCGACAAAAGAGACGACACGGTCGGGCAGCACAGAGGAGCCCACGCAAGGCGACGAGAAAATCGTTATACCGAGTACCGAGTACGAGATCTGCGTTGAGCCCAGTACACACACAAGTTCCCTAGATACCGGATACCAGAACTTGTCGGGCCCAAAAGACAAAGAACGAAAAAACGCCGGCGCCGCAGATGTCGCTTTTGAAATCAGTCGTCGATTCTACAGAATTAGTCGTCGTTAGCCCGGGGTCGCCTTGTGATTGTCCGGGATACCGCGAGGTTGACGTCGGGTTCAAGTTTGAAGTTGCCGGTGGGAGGTTGGGGATTGAATCTTGAAGGTGGGAATTGTTGGGGGTTGGATGGTGCCCGCGCGTCGGACGGCGCAGGGCGGAGGTACTAGGCCAGGCCCGGGCTGCATTCAACCTGTGTACCGGTACCGTGAACCATAGGTGTGGGTGTCGTGTGCTGCGTTAGACTTAGCCTAGGGCGGCACAGGACAAGGACGGGGCAGCGGCAAGCGGTCGTCGTGGTTGACAGCACGGCGGGATGTTCCGTTTTTTTTGCGGGCTCTTCTGTTGCAAGCAAGCCAACTTGAATGCTTGAAGCGAATTGGAGGATGTTGACATTGGACGCTGGAGGCTGAAGCGAACAGGCCAGCGCTGTGCTGGCGTCAATCCGGCAGCCGCACGCGGTGCGGGGGCAGCGCTTCGAGGTGTCGAGGCCATGGCCATTGTCGCGGTGGTCAGAAGGAAACCAGCTCGGAGGGAGTCGGACAACCTTGAAATGGCACGGACTCAGTGCGTGGGAGAGAATCATCGTGAGGCTATCTTGGCCGCCATTCTCTTGCGTTCTTCTTTCCAATGGACTAGAAGCTTTGAAGAACCTTCGACGCGAGCCGAGCCCGAGCCCGAGTCGTCTGAGAGTCGGACTCGGAGACCGACGTCGTCACGGTGTGCATGGCGGTTTATTGGGATGCCACCGGCTATCCGGGTATCCCAGGCTGCCGGACCGAATATTTTGACGTTCTGCAGGTTTACAAGTTTACAAATTTGATATCTATCTACGTCTAAAAGACTTAGGATGAAACATCCTCGATAGACCTAAGTGAAAGGCGGAAGTATTCTAGATGCTCGTTACGGAAGCGTTAAAAACCCCGGGATGGAAACCCAGTGGGACAAAACATCCCTTTGGACGCTGCCCTCACTTTCCTCACATCTGGAAAAAACTTACAGTCGATAGAGAGCTATGTAGGCTTGATAGCACTTGTAGCGCTATTGCTTGACCCCTGTTATTTAGACCTCTGTAGCTTGGTGCCAAAACTACATAGGACTCCATAGTGGCTGTAGTACACCTCAATTTCCTGTAGCTTTGTAGGCTAAGAGTCTACATATCAGTCTGTAGTGGTACCAAGCTGCTGTGGTGCTACTTATCCGCAACAAAGAACGATAATCAATTATATTGATGAACGTATGCTACGCCGACAAAGAGATACTAAACTAGCCACCACCCGCACCGATCTCCAGCTCGTGTTGTCGCATGGCGTCGTCGAGAATTTAGCGGCATTGGTACCGAACATCAGATGAGAAAAAGCCGAAACCTGGTCAGCTACATCTATGCGAAGAGAAAACGGCTCGCACCTTGGGTATGTATCCGACTCGGAAGATATTGTGTTTGAAGCTTGAGCGCAGTGACCTAGGGTAAGGGATGCTATGTCAACATGAAATCCAGTTAACCCATAACGCACCTTGCGCCAGTTGCGCGCGGACCCTGCCCATCTCGGCCGGGAAGTCTTCCGGTGCTGCCCAAGGACTTGCGAACCACCATGTCAGTCATCATGCTGAGGACAGAGGGTTTGAAAGAAGATCGGAGGACTGGAACTTGGATTGCGGAGGGTTTGAGGATAGCTTGACGGGTTTGAGGGTAGCTTGACGTCTTTCCATGGGGGCTTTGATGACATTGGAAAAAGACAGGTGCGGCACTCAGGCTCCGGAAGCCCTCCGAAGACACAACTTGGCTTGAGGGCTGGATCCAGGAGCTTGAAGGAGACTCTTGGACGACAGGCAGTGGGGAAGGAGCGACAAGATGGGGGGAAAAGACAAGCAGCGTCGTCACGTCACACTTGGCAACGCTTGACAGATCATCAACCAAGCACGCCATTCCACGTGACTGATCGGACTTTGAAACGACTTGTGCAAAAAATCAGAAATCCGGCTTTACCCGTCGCGGCTACAATCCCCAAGCGGCTTTAGTCTTTGCCCTACAAAGTCACTGCAATACTCCCCACTGGCATTGGCAGGCAAGACTCCGAATCAAGTCCTGACGATACATAGTATGTATGTACGGCAAATCAATGGTTCGAAATCTCTTCAAAACTTGAACACTGGTTCACTTGAAAAAGAGGAAATTTAGAAAGCTCGATTAGAAAGCTCGAAAAACTATTGGGTCTGATAGCAGAACATAGGTGGGCTGCAGTTCTACATAGCTTGCCATAGCTTTCACCAGTAACTATGTTGACTACATAAACTATATATCATTCCTGCTGACCTACAGCAACTATGGCATGCTATCATAGCTATATAACTAACCGGGGAACTATGGGCAGGAGAGCTTTTCCTGATGCAGAGTCTCACTGACTACGGCCTACAGCACATCAACTATATATCAGGCCAATACCATCTGCCTCAGTGAAGACAAGGAAGGCCAACGAGTACTCTGCGGCTGGCTTGTAGCTTGAAGCTTGAAGGCTCAAGAACTTTGCTGCTTGAATCTCAAGTTGCCCGCCATTCTAGTATCTACGGAAATGCTGCAGCTCCCCGGACCCGTAGGGCGCAGACGTCCTTCTCGCTTCCTTCTCTGAACGACAGACTCGAAGCCAGGCGCCCTCTACGAGATGAATCGAGTACGTGTCCATGATCTCGCACTTTTTGCACTCTGACTTGACTCATAATCTCAGCAGAATCCGCCCTTGCTCTCTCTTCATGGACCACCTCTGGATTGTACATGTCCCACACTTCAAGTTGACTCGCACCTGTCGTAAAGATTCGTCGTTTGTGCGCTGTATCCAAGATCCCGACTGACTTGTTACAGCGACTAGTCTGCGAGGGTCCTGCTTGTTATCGAGCGAAGCTTAGGAAGACTCCCACTTCTGACGCGCCCTCGGCTATCTTCGGGCTGCTCGCCGAATGAGTCCAGGACATGGTTGACAAATAGCTTTACCAAACACGTACACCCAGTCGTTTGCCACAACCCCACAAGTCACAGTAATACAACCCATGGCAACCTCCAGCCCGCTCGACTCCACAGCCGTTCCGATCCCCCACACATACTTCCGCGACGACTCGGACCCGCAGTCACTCCCATTTCTATATCCGAGAGAACGATTTTGGGTGGAACATCAGTCGTGGCTGGAGCAGCAAGGCTACCGCCTCCGCCCGCGCTACCAACCCGACTGGCGCCCCTCGTGGCTTGGAACAGCTACGAAACACTGGGATTGCGAGGATGCAGTCCGGCCGAGAACGGTGCGCACCTCATCCAGTGCCTCGCCACCCACAGACTTATATATCAGCGCCTGCGTCAGCTGGCGCCCGTCATGGATGCGGTGTGCATTTCGGACGGAACACCCGTCGTGCTGAAGGTGATCAACACCGCCAAACACCCGGACGAAGTGGAGATTGGATCGTTTTTCATGGCGGAGCCTCTGGTTTCTGATCCAGCGAATCACTGCAGGGCTCTACGGACGGTCCTGCAGCTGCCCAAGGAGACGAACCAGGTTATTCTGGTGATGCCTCTTCTGCGGCGTCTGGACAGGCCTCGGTTCGATACCATTGGGGAAATCGTCGCTCTCTTTGAGCAATTATTCGAGGTGAGTCTGACTATATGTACACATTATTTCCTGCACGTAAGTACTCTATTGTCTTATATGAGTGCTCTTGTTAGGGCCTTCAGTTTATGCACAAGCACCGCGTCGCACATCGGTGGATCTCGCGCTTCCCGTCGATGACTGTCTACTGATAGATCTCCAGTGACTGTACATTCCAGAATATACTGATGGATGGGGACCCGCTATTTTCCGACCCGTGGCGTCCGATACATCAAGGGCTCGCTAGGGACTTTTCCCGCAGGCTCAAGCACCGGATGCGCACGGCACGGTCGGTGAACTACCACCTCATTGACTTTGGGCTCTCCAGAAAGTATACGGCGGACCAATGCCCGCCGGTGGAGCCCATCATCTTTGGGATCGACAGGACTGTACCCGAATTCCAGACGATAGATGGAGAAAAGCCATTCTACGCCGATCCTTTCCCGACGGACGTCTATTATCTCGGCAACATGATTCGGGAACACTTTCTGACCGTAATTTGTTAATTTCCCAGCGAATTATCGTGTTTCTGATAACGTATTATACCAGGGCAAGCATCACATCCGAGGGCTTGAATTTATGTGGCCCTTAGTGCAGGACATGGTTCAAAATGAGCCCAGGGGGCGTCCCACGATGGATGAAGTGGTCAAACGGTTCGAAGGCATACGGAAGCAACTTAGTTACTGGAAGCTCCGCTCTCGGGCTGTCCGTGACTCGGACATCCCTTCGGTCGAGTTCTTTCGCGGGTTCGCTCATTTTGGACGCAGAATCCGATATATGTTGACGGGAGTCCCACCGATCCCGATGACAGCCCGAACGGAGTAACTATATACGTAGACCCGTCGTTCGTTTTGCGGACCTGACGAGTATGATACAGCCCCTCCCCTATAGATTTTGCTTGTTCATTTGCTCGTCGCGCCGATTTCAGAGCAGTTGTTGACACGTAGCTGGCTTGGAGCCGCCGGAACCTGAACCGCACAGACTCACCCCCCGCAAACCATGCGATATCATCATGACTATGTATGGACCGGACCGCACTTGCAACTTGCCCCAATGATCGGCACGTCGTGTGTTCCCACGGTTGCATTTGAGCGGAACCTTACAGAACTCTACAGATTCAGATGCAATGCGCCCACACTGGCAGCGGCCTTTTCTTGTCCTCTTACCCACCCCTATCCCCACCCCCATACGCGTACCCTGCCTCATCCCCGTGGAACCATTGGCAGGTCTGGCACGCGACGCTGTGTCCCGACTCCCGAGCAGCGGCCGCGGGGAACGCGCACCTGCGGAACCCACCATGTTAAAACTAAGTTCAACCACTGGTGTGGACGCAAGCGTCAAGACGCCGTGTGGGTCCGACTCCGGGCCTGCAAAGAAGCAAGAAGTAAGGAGTACTTACGCCCGCTGCAATATATAATAAATTTATTGTAATGGGCCGAGGACGCGCGCCCGATGTGAACACGGACACGGACCACACCTGTGCTCCTTCGTTGCGCCGCGCCCGCTGTTTCCCGCCCGCCCTCGTGCTTGTGCTTGTACCGCAGATACCCCCCAATACACAATGCACAACGCCAACACAACGCATATGAGGCCACGGAGCCGGATTCGGGTGCCCGTGGGCTGGGGTCCAGCCTAGTGATGTCAAAGTTCGGTTCGAGATGTCGGTTCGAACCTGAACCGAACCGAACTGAGCGCGAAGTTCAGGTTCGGGGTTCGGGAAAGCGCTGAACCTGAACCTGAAGTTCGGTTCAGGGTTCGGGCCAAAAAAAAATTTCCTAAACCGAACCGAACCCCGAACCTCAACAGTACTTTCTGACCAATTTTCACTTGTTTTTTGAGCTAATTTTGCGGCTAGCAAGCATGTAACTGACCTACAATAGTCATGTCACACTCCCTATGTCTTGCCTTGTGCTCACAGGGAACTAATCTTGCTTTTGGAGGAACATGCATAGATGACCCATGCCCCTATTTGCTGTAAATGTGCTCTAGCTGTGATTCCCAACTGCTAAAATGTTGTGAATACATCAAAGCACATAGGGCTAGTGCTCCTTGTACCACTTGAACATTTTTGTCTAAAAAATTTTGAACATCACAGGCCTCAAAAATATTTCAGGTTCGAACCGGGTTCGAACTCGAACCGAACCTGAACCGGAAGTTCAGTTCGGGGTTCAGCAAATTGCTGAACCTGAACCAAAGTTCAGGTTCGGGGTTCGGGAAAATATGCCCCGAACCTGAACCGAACCGAACTTTGCCATCACTAGTCCAGCCTGCCAAGGCGCGTTCGATTCAGGGTTCCGAGGCGCATTCGGTTCACCCTGCCAAGAACTCGGGCTCAGCCTCGGACTCGAAGTCGTCGACTCGTATATAGAGTGGGCCTCGAAGTCGTATCTTATATAGAGCCAGGCACCTAGATCTAAATCCTCCGCCCGGTCAGAGATATTTTTTTTCGGTACGTACTACGCCGCACTTTGAAATTTATAAATTATGAGATATTTATCATGGCCCATGGGCGCGAATTGAGTAACAAGTTTATTGTGGGCGCGAATTGAGTATTACAACAAGTTATCGACAAAAGCAAGACAAAAGTCTAAGAGAACTTGCGGGCGGCAGATTCCCGATCTCGCGGGTCCGGATCCGTTCCGCCTTTTCTTGTCTCGCTCGGTTTCGTGTCTGTGTAAATTTTGTGAATACTAGTAGGTCGATAACGCTTGACCTGCAAAGCTCAAACTATGAACAAGTTCATGTGAGTTGAATTGAGAGATGGTACCGAGCCGGGCTTTGACCGATTGATCCAGCCGCTTCCTCTCTTCGTCTCGTCTCGTCTCATCTCGTCTCGTCTCGAAGACTCGAACCACCGCCACCACCATCAACCTGAATCCACCCTAAGGCCTAATCCACCATCGTGTTTTCTCTCCAGGTTTGCGAAATGGCGACCCGCCCGATTTTTACGTCCACGACATCTATCGCTTGCTACCTCACGCACCCGGACTCGGACCGTGAGGACACAGACGTTCCTGGGGCGGGACGTAGCGTGAAGTTGGTTCCATTCCTGGATGTCGGACGCCTGAACGTGCCGCGCCCTCCATCGTCTTGGGGAGCCCGGATGTCGGGTCCTTGTCCCCCATCTCGCCTCGCGCCCTCTGCATCTCCAGCCAAGGCCACCCACCGGACAGCCTGAGGAAACGCCCGGGAGTCGGCCGAGCCCCTCTGGTATCGCGGCGTCCCACTCGACTCGCAGGCACAGGCCCCCACCTACCATCACACATCTCAGGGCACCGGCTGGCAAGGTTGGGCAGCGCTCCCCCGCGCGCCGCGCTCGTTCGCGGGACGCTATCGCCTTATCCGCCCTACTATTGAACCCGAACTCGCGATATCTCTGGCCTGGGCCATGGCAAGCGCTTCGCGCGCATGCTGGTGCTCGGGCTCGGGCTGCGCGAGCGGGGGCGGGAGCGGAAGCTCCTGATGGGCAACGCGGGGCAGGAGTATGGTGCCCCGCGTCAGCCTTCACGAGAGCGCGGTGCGGGTCATGATGTATGATGCATGAAGGCGCCCTCCGAGTCTTCGTACGAGATGTACATATATCTTCTCATGGATCCGGATGCGAGGGTGGACTCGGTGGCGTTGTCGAGAAGCCACCAGCGTCTCGGTGCCAGCCATAGAAGAGAGGCAGTGTGGGGCGCTGCGGTCCCAGTTCCATTGCAGAGTCGGGTACAGGCTACAAGTTCTCTGCTCGCGTTTGTCCGTCGGATACACCTTTGAAATGACTGCCAGTGGTCGTCTTGGAGATATCGGCGCAGAACATCGAGGAGGTGTGCCCATCCGTCACGGTGCAGGCTACATCTCCGATCCAGTGCACAATCCGGGACGGTCGATTTCATTGAGCAGAGTGGAGATCAAAGTTTGCCACTGGTCAAGAGGGCGATTCATTTATCGGGGCACATTCCAGAGGATAGGATATACCGCAAGACGTAAAGCCCACCAGCCCTTGAGGAATGCAGCTCGAAGAGGCCGCAAAAAATGAGTGGGCACAAAGTGGGCACTAGTACTAGTGACTGGCACCGGCCCATACTGCCAAGACCATCACATCAGCTGACTGTGACAATGCGCGGCTAGACCATCACCCAACATTGGAACAATGAAAAAAACTCAGTACTCAGTACTCAACGTACTCAACATTCATTCGTCTCGACTCTCGACTCTCTTCCACCGACACCGCATAGATAATGACGACGCTCACCATAGACTGCGAGCTACAGATACGCTGCGATCGCCTGCTGAACCGAAAACCCGGCGCGCCCCTCGTCTTCAAGCGCGTCAAGTTTGATTTCGACTCGACGCCACTGCCGGCCGTGGAGGAAGAATGGACTGTGGACGCCGAGGACTCTGTCGAAACGATCCAATACGGCCCCCGGTTCTGGGTATTCCGTGCGCAGATCATACGACCCGCCGGTCACGGTGCCCTGGACGTCGTGCTGAAGATCGACCCTACCGGGGCCTGCGAGGCAGCGTGCAAGAACGAAGTGAAGGCGTATCGGACGAAGGGGACGGCTCTTCAGGGAAATGCCTTGCCATACTTCTACGGCTGCTTCCAGGCGCAGACTGGCGCGGCCACGGTGACCTGCTTGGTGATAGAGCATTGCGGGACGCCCCTGCAAAGGAGCTTCCACGAGCTGGAGTATGCCTTCGCGTGCGTTTTTTTCGTGGCATATAGATTAGCGTACTTACTGTATGCCATCCTCTTAGCGGCAAACTTCTCAGGAGCGTCGCTGTATTGCATACGTGCGGATTGACCCACGACGACCTCCAACCGCGCAACGTTCGCGTTCTGGGCGATACTCCCGTTCTGATAGACTTCGAGTCGTCCGAAAGCCACACGTGTGGTCTTCGTATGATGGTCGTCCCAGGTACAACACGGCCTACCGCCAAGGAATATGGTTGTACGGAATTACACAGCCTAGTCTTTCGGATGGGGCTCTGGGCAACAGGTCCGCTCGCTGTTCTGCTGCTTATTCCAACTTCTACTCAAGGAAAGCACAGACAAGCTCAAATTTAACGGGAAACTTCTCGAAAAAGACTCCGTACGGACCGTCGAAGATCTCGAGCGATGGATCCCAGAAGGAAGCGACCCAGACTACAGGGAGCTTCTGGAGGAGA